>CM063247.1:8729898-9929898 GCA_032158295.1 Pycnopodia helianthoides | reverse complement strand
CAAGACCAGGGACAACAGAGTCCATGGCCTTTATGACCCCCGTGTAATTCCAGGCATGGACTGATTTCAAAGCATATGAGGACATCACCAAGCCACTTCATATGCCAATCACAAGAGACTTGCATGCGTTTTGGTACCTACATGTTTAATTGGTTTTTTCCTATCAGGGGTTTTCCTCCCATATGTATAAAATTGAACATTCTTTCAGTTGAATAACCTTCAGATCCAGGGATTAATTCCTTGAAATCCTTATCAAAAAGTTGTATTCAAAAAAAAGAAAAAAGATTATATCGCAAACTCGGGTCTGGCTATATGGTAGTTACAGGTTAATGGCTTCTGACTGGCACCCTCAAACAAAGATATTGACAAAATAAGCAGACCTCCACATTAGGGCTAGATAGCTCAGTTGGTGGAGGACCGGCACGTTAATCTGGTGGTCGCAGGTTCAAATCTCACTCTAGTCAAGTTTTCTTTGTTCACCCCCAAACAAGTTAATAAAAAATATGTATATAATTTGTTTTTCTATAGATCGCCCAAAAATGACTTCTATGCGATTGCCTCCCAAACAAAACTTCTATGGACATGCCAGAAAAGGTAAGCACGTGACTATATAATACAACTTGCAAGTCATGCCTGTATTTGAGAATTTTTTTTGAATCTTTTGTTCCCACTCGCATTGCTTTTTGTGTTGAGGAAACAAAAATGTGCACTTTAATGGACTCCAAAGTTAGAGTACACGCCAGACGTGTGCAGTCCACTGTTCAATTCCCTCCTTGGCCTTCACAACATGGTACTAGCAATGAATCAAGCAGGATATTCTGCCTATTTAACTTCTGATCTATCGGCTCTCTTAAAATCAGGTCGCGTCCGAATTGGTGGCTGCGGCTATGACTGGATCACCGCGTCATTATGCATTGAGTATAGGACGTCCTTTGAACACCCTCAGCAACAGTCATAGCCGTAGCTGGAGCCGCAAATTTGGGTACAGCCTCAGTTAGACTATCATTAAAAATCAGTTGGTTTATAGTTGTGTGCAACTTGGATGTTCACGCACAAAAATCATCAAAACTTATACCATACATTGTATGTACTAGCTGTTCTTTAGTTCTCGTAGTGCTGTCAGACAGAACAGCCAATTCTCCCCGATTCTGCAGAAAGTTCCCTAAAAATAAACAAATATTTCCATGTTCTAATGAACAAATTTGAAATCTCCCTGATTATGGAAACGTATTCCCTATTATGTTGAATGTAGTTCTAAATATCTCCCTGATTGTTGTACAAAATCTCCCTGACTGCAAGATGCAAATGGTGGCAGCTCTGTGTTAGATTAAAGGAACATTACAGAATTGGTTTTTGCTAACAAAACAGTTGCTGGCAGTGTAAGCACTTTATGTAATCCACCATATACATAAACTCACAACCCTGTAGAAGTTTGAGATCGATCGGCCATCTGGGTCACGAGAAAGTAGTGAAAAAAACGATTACACATTTTCATGAAATCATATAGATTCAACAAATGAATAAAACGCTCACTGAGCGATAAACTCCAATCGGAAAATTAGTTTATTCATTTCTCATCAAATATGGCATTTCAGACAGAAATATTTCAAGGGATGTTTTCTTCTATCATCATCATTAGACTGTGTAAGTTTTATGTAAATCTGTGATCAAAAAGGATATTTTACAAGTTTTTTCTTACTATGACTACTTAGAGTAGGAGAGCTAATATAAGAATCTGTGTTTATTTGTAGATTTGGAGTGCTGTTGAAAGCAGCGAGCATCTGAAAGCAGCTGAGCTGTACCTCCTGTCCTGTCACATTGTCAGCAGTCTACAGTTAGATGGTAACACCCAGCAGTCTGCTAAACTTCTTGCATGGTTCCCTGTGTTATCACGTCAGTGGGCTGCCATCAGCCACTTCAAGGCTGGTATTCTGCAGGTCAGTAGGATCAGAAGTCTGCGTCTTTAGTTTCTTCCAGTCCAATTCAATATTATAACACCCCTTAAAAATATTCTGCCTTTTGATTGGTTTAGAGCGCGCCACATGAAAAGTCTTAGTTTTACTAGAAACCGCCTGGTACAATCACATGGCAAACGATGTACTATCACATGGCATGTGACCAATGTATGCAACCAATGTATGGTTAATGATATTAACGCTCCGGGGTTCACCTCGGGAGTCGTAGTTTTAACCATGGCACTCGAAGCAGTCAATATTTGTATACTATAATATGAGTGCATTGTCGCAGAATGTAATCACATGGTAAAATCTGGACTATTCCATTTCATTAGACAAAGCCGAGTGATTTTGAAAAGCCAGATTTGACCGAGTGATCATATTCTGTGACCATGCATGAATGAAACGCATTCCATATTTGTTTTATATCACTCACACATAGATCATTGTCATTTGAAACTTAAAATTATTCACAATAAACACAAAATACATGTAGACACGGAAACTCGTACAACACACACTCTGAAAAGTCTTAAGAAAAACCTTCTAAACAACATAAATGACTCCATGTGGATACCTAGCTTGAGACAACCTTGCCTTGTTTGGACAAACGAGTGGGGAATGATTATTTTGAAAACAAGCTGCGAAGTGTTCAAAGCATCCTCCTCTATTAAATTAGGAGCGTCGCGTCAGTATACACGGCAAATTGAAGGATGACATGTGACGCGTGTTCCACCAATCAAATGACAGGGATCTTTGTGTGTGGTATCAAACTAAATAATGTATTATCAAATGCTGATTAAACAAGGCAGTCCAATTGTTGACCTGTTTGCCCTCTTCTCTGTTTTTCTCTACGTTGCAGAGTTGCCGGAAATTGCTGAAAAACGGCAGTGTTTCTGATCAGGTGAGTTAGAAATATTTTAGGTAATGTTTTTTAACTTTTGGATTGTAAGTGTTATATCCGAAACTGAATTTTCTCGACTGGAACCTGCATGTTCTCACAAGAAATGGGTGTTATTCCATTTTTTTAATACTCCTGCAAAAAAAAAAAGTGTTCCTATTTGGAATATTGAATGTTTTGGGGATATGTTTTTTGAGGATGTGTTTTCTTAAATTATTCTAGAAAAGATTGTAGTAGCACAGGCTAAGGAAGCTGTACTTACTGAGTGTTAACACTGCACTGGGATAAACTAACGAATAAGGGCAGATATTCTGAGTTCTTTAAACTTTTTTTTAACGATTCTTTAGGCAACAGCCGAAGCACTGTGTTCCATCATGCTGCTGGAAGAAACCTCACCCCGTCAGGTGTTCACCGAATTCCTGCTGGCAAGAAAGGTTTGTCTCTTTTAATTCACATTGATGACGTTAATTCCTTCCATGGTGAATTGGAGTTTCACATTTTCAACTAAATTTAATATCCTTAATATGTAAAGCTACATTGGGCTGCCTTTTCATCACATTTAATTCTGGAGCATGCTAGCTGCATTATTTATTTCCCCCGTGCCACCTAGAGAACGCTAATAAATATCTTGGGTTTATGCACTCTGATTGGTTGAAAACTGGTCACATGGGGGTGTATTAACATGTGGTATAAATACCGGCAGTGTGAACTAGTGAATAAATGACCCCTAAACAAGCAACTGTTGTATAAAAGTTCTCTATGCACTGTGCATGTTGGGCTAGGATAGGAACTATCAAATCAACTGTTTTCTTTGTACATAATTGTTGTAAAAAAAAATTTCTTCAAGAAATGTTGGTGTCCCCAGGAACGCACATACCACATGTATGGGTGAATGCGCAGACCACGTCATCACACGTATAGCCTAATCCATTTTGTTTTACCCTTACACTAATGTGTGATAAGCACTGTATACTCTGAGCTCTGTAGAAACCACTGAGTATAGAACGTGTAAGTCTGGCGAGTATTCAAACATTTTGGAACCACTTTGGTTCCACGAATATTGCTTTAACGCGTGACGGAAACAACTCGCGCGCTTTGACGGGTCGCAATGTTCCAATACGCGCGAGACTTGCACAGTCTATTCAGTGTTTATCAACAATCAGTGTTCGCGTAAACCAAAATGATATTCTATGTCCCTGATGCTATTATTACATCAACATTATTAGCTTGTCACCAAATGTATACATTTATTTTATTTTAAATTCAGGCGGCTGTCCAGCACTGCTTCCATCCAAGTCAACATGGTAAGGGATTGTGGTTAGTTTGACATAAATTAAAGATGACAAGCTCATAACTCGAATAATGAGTTCAAGGCTCCGTGTTGACTTCAGATGTTTTACATGTTTCATAAGTTATGATTTTAAATTTCGCTCTGAAAGAGTATAAAATCAAAATGGCATTTTACACCATTTTGACGGGAGGTTAGAAACCTGATATTTTCCCCTCATTTCATAAGGACTCTACTTATTGGAAAATGAGTGTATCACAAAACTGAGTTTTACCTTGGAGCCCTTCTTCAAGCAGCTAAATGAGTTGTATCAAAGGCCTCCCGGGGAGAACAGTTTTTTTCATGGGGCTACCCAGGTTAAACAAGACACAGTTATGGTTTTTGAGGCATTGCCTGGTTAGGTATCAAGTATAGTTGGTTTGAGGTAACACCATGTGTATAATTATCTACTTTGCTGTGTAGATTTTGTTCTTTGGAGAACTTGTCTTGTAGTAGAACAAATAGCAAGACAAGTTCTCTAAAGAACAAAATCTACACAGCAAAGTAGATAATTATACACCAGGCCTGATACTTCACAAAGGCAACGGAGGCGATTGCCTCGATGCCTCCTGGTCATTGCCTTCATGCTCCTTGAAATGCTCCAATAGAAATTCACAATTTCCTCATAGGGTGCCCTTTACCGAGAAGAGAATGCCTTGGTGCCCTTGCCCTTTCTAGAATGAAGCAGAAAGGGCTGATACACATGGTGCTACCGCAAACCGAATATACGAGACACAGTTAATTAATAAATAGACCATCCCTGTGAATATCACTTGATCGCAGTCAAAGAATTGACCTTGTTTCTGGCAGGTATGGGTGTGAAAGGTCAGATATGCAGTGTTATTGAATTGATATGTGTAACAGTGAAGCAGATGTATGCAGTGTTCTACCATCAGCAAGACAAGCCGGAAGACGGTAAGTAAAGCCCTTGAATTTAAAGATAGGGTCATAAACTGATAAATACTTTAAAAACTAAATTAAAGGAGTCGGCACATCGAGCTTGGTCTTGGTGGTTTAATTTTATGATGAAACTAGTTATTACTGAATACTATTTGGTTTTACGCATTCACCGATGTGTTTGAAGCACTCTATACTCAGTACTTTCCGGCATATCACTCAGATGGGGTTGGAACCCACGACCTTTTGCCATTCTAGAGCAGATGTCTTACCACCAGACCACTGAGATCGCCCGGTAGCAAGAGACAGTTCGAATCTTATATAGGATTCCCCCGATCTATTAAATCTTAATTCTGAATGCTTTGATTGACATTGAGTGTGATGCTTTGTATCCTCAGACAACTGCAACCTGTTACTGAGGACTCTAGAGGAAGTGACAAGTGATCAGCATTCTAGTAAGTGGCTTTCAAAATAATGATAATAATATAGATTTATAAAGCGCACTTCTCAAGAAAAACCGATCAAGATGCCTACACAAAAGAAAAATATCATTCAAACTGAAAATGAATACATGGATATGAATTGCAATTAAATTAAACCTATGTAAGTCCATGTAAAAAAAGTGTGACTTCTTGAAGTTGTCAAGTGATGTTATTTTGCGAAGTGTGCAAATCGCAATCTGTAATGCTTGGTTGCCTTTTTTATTTAAATACATTTCAATTTGGGTGATCAAAAAGGAGTTTTCATTGTACGAAAAGATGTAATTTTTTTTGCTATAAAGGTTTTGTGTTCAGTTAGTCTTCATGAAAGGAATATTTTGTGGGAGTTGATGTACATAGCCAGTGTGCATCTTTCGATGCAGCAATAAAGACTAACCGTGATTTTCATGTCTTCAGCTGCTATTTACTCTACTTTGACAGTATTTCTCTGGAGGATTGCCACTGATATGAACTTTTTTAGTCAGTGAGCTTTCAGAATGAAATTGATCGGTTTTTTTTAAACAATTTTTCTAATTTCAATTCTGTACTTTGTTTTTATACAGATAAGAAGGGCATCTTGCAAAGTGAGATGGCAACAGCATCATTCACAAAACATCTCCCGCTATCAGTCATTAGTAAGTACACATTATTAAAATCCTTAGTATATTTTAATCCCCACCTTACTTTTGCCCCTGTGTGTCCACTAATTTGGCAATCGCCCCTACCTTTCACCTTTATGTGTCCTCCACTTTGACTGTTGCCCCTGCCTTTGTGTGTCCTCTAATTTGACAGGTGCCCCTGCCTTTGTGTGTCCTCTAATTTGACAGGTGCCCCTGCCTTTGTGTGTCCTCTAATTTGACAGGTGCCCCTGCCTTTGTGTGTCCTCTAATTTGACAGGTGCCCCTGCCATTGTGTGTTCTCTAATTTGACAGTCGCCCCTGCCTTTGTTTGTCCTCTAATTTGACAGTTGCTCCTGCCTTTGTGTGTCCTCTAATTTGACAGTTGCCCCTGCCTTCGTGTGTCCTCTAATTTGACAGTTGCTCCTGCCTTTTTGTGTCCTCTAATTTGACAGTTGCCCCTGCCTTTGTGTGTCCTCTAATTTGACAGTTGTCCCTGCCATTGTGTGTCCTCTAATTTGACAGTTGCCCCTGCCTTTGTGTGTCCTCTAATTTGACAGTTGCCCCTGCCTTTGTGTGTCCTCTAATTTGACAGTCGCCCCTGCCTTTGTGTGTCCTCTAATTTGACAGTCGCCCCTGCCTTTGTGTGTCCTCTAATTTGACAGTCGCCCCTGCCTTTGTGTGTCCTCTAATTTGACAGTTGCTCCTGCCTTTGTGTGTCCTCTAATTTGACAGTTGCTCCTGCCTTTGTGTGTCCTCTAATTTGACAGTCGCCCCTGCCTTTGTGTGTCCTCTAATTTGACAGTTGCCCCTGCCTTTGTGTGTCCTCTAATTTGACAGTTGCTCCTGCCTTTGTGTGTCCTCTAATTTGACAGTAGCCCCTGCCTTTGTGTGTACCTCAATTTGACAGTCACCCCAACCTTTGTAAATCCTACTTTTTACAGCATGCCCAATCTTTTTACTGTGGTCTGTCCTTGCACCAAGACAGTTAATTTACTATTTACCTCTTAGTTTTATTTAATTCAGCAGAATATCCACCATGCCTTCTTTCTGTTTACCCCCTCCCCACCTAATTATCAGTCCACATCTTCAGTAACCCTCTAAGACCTTCTGATGGGCGAGCACCTTGAAGACATTTGCCATAATTTACAAACTGTCCATTTTTTTTGCCAACTGACAGAATTCAGACCATCGCCCAGCACACCCAGTACATCGATAGCCGCATCCTACCTTCAGCAGAGCGTGGAGCAATGGATCGAGACATGCATACAGGATGTGCACAACGGTGTCGGCAAACTGCTCAATCATGTGACATCCATGAAGGCTCTGGCCGCCATACGAGATTCTGTATGGGACCTTTTGACTGAGGTAGGTATGATTGATTTCAGAAAAACTATATTATGTCTGTTCAGAGATAAAATGCTTAGGGGACCTTAGCTGTTGAACAAAGTCAAAGAGCCACTCACCGTTTTGAATGTATGTTGAATAGTTTCATTGATATTGTCTGTACTCGCTACTTATCCATCTGAAATAATTTTCTCTTGTAGCCCCTCGCCAATAGTGGCGATTAGCTTTGTTTGGGGCGAACTTGCATAAAAAAATTTACAAAATTAAACTGGCCTCTCATTACCGGGTACGTTTGGTGGTATAGTGTTTTTTTATATACATCAACCGTAAGCCAGTTTAGAAAAAGTTTGCGGGAAAAAGACGTCATTCGACATGAAATGGTTAAAGATGACTTGAGAAAGAATCTTATTCAACCCTATGTCTTGTCCTTTGCAGGATAATGTAGACGTTAGTTGGTCCGTCATCTGTCAGTGTGTGGTCAACAGACACCTGTCATTGTGGGGTGAATTCATCAGACCGTTGTTTCTAACTAGAGTGCAGGTAAGTGTTTCCAAGCATGTAAATTTTCAGCTGATCGGCTGAGTTTCTCTTTTTCTATAATAACAGTGCCGTAGAAAGCTGAAAAACACTGTTCAAAGTAAAGTATGGTTGGCCATTTCCTCTGTGTTTTGCAGTTGCAAAGTTGCTTGTCTGTGTTGCTTTAGTACTTGTATGACCAGGTATGAAATAATGGCTTCGGCTAGATCACTGCATTCACTATGCTACTACAGTAAATGGCTAAGGCCTTTAGCCATGTGCTTCCTGCATGGCAGTAGACTCATTCATGATGCCCATTTACGTCATGATGTAATGACTTACTATCAGGATAGCCAATGCCACATAGGAAGGAACTATTAATAAATAGTAAACTTGCGGGTACAACCATGTGTAAATCTCTTTTGTGAGAGTGTTGGCTCTGAAAAAAGCCGGTGTGGTCTCGATGTTTCGAACAGTTTACTCTGCTCGTCTTCAGGAGAATGCTGGACTACTTGTGTGATGGAGCTTAAGTAGCGCTTGCTGGATGCTCATTTGGGCGGGAAGGGTCCAAGCTGTTCTTGGCCGGTGAAGCAGGTGACTTTGCCACGTCCACATTTTTTTGAATTGCTGTCAGTCGTGTATCATTCCTTTTTTGTTTTAATGTGTGAGTTTTGGATAAACAAAGATTAGGAACAGATTATTTTAATCCCAACAGGTCATCATCCAAGATGCCTTAGACAAGACATCCACCACCACCCAGAAGCACACCCAGCAAGCCCTGAATGATCTAGACACTGTGTCGGCCGATCGGGATGTAGCCGCCTACATATGGGCTGAGGCACCCAGTGATACCCCTAGCCCAGCTGCCTGGAAGGGAGAGGGGCATCCAAAGAGGTTGTTGAGCCCGGAGGGTTGTACTTGAAGGCAAGGGCATTCACTCCAAGAACGCAAGGGTAACTTTTGTGAACATCTTGAACTCCAATCACAGTGAAATCAGTTGTGGATACTGCCTTTAACTTGACTAAATATCAGAGCTGCCAACTCACCCTGATTCTGCAGAATGTTCCCTGAAAATAAACCAATCTTTCCATGTTCTGATGAACAAATTTAAATGTCTCCCTGATTGTTGAAACTTTTTCTCTGTAATGTTGAATGTATTCTAAATATCTCCCTGACTATTGTACAAAATCTTCCTGATTGCAAGATGCATATGTTGGCAGCTCCAAAATACAGTTCCAGAACAAAAGCCATGCTACTTTGGTGGGATTCAAACCCACGACCTTGGCCATTCTAGAGCAGATAGATCACCAAGATTGCCAGGTAGCTGAAGGCAGTTCGAATCCTATTTTTTAGCAGCAGGTACCTCTGGAATTATTTTCACTTGGGAAAGTACTGAGAATACAGTGCTTTCCGAACACCGGTGTATGAGTTAAACCAAATAGTATTCTTTACCGACGATGCAAAGTTAGCATCTATTTGAACCATGCTGTATGGAATATACACCATATTTCTTTTTATCACATTTTTATTCAGCATCTGCTCTACGCTGGACAAACAGCTGAAGTCACTCCTAGATGATATGACCTACTACACTGAAACCCAAGACCACGGGAAACCACTGAGCAGTGACAAGGTGGCGGAAGTGACCAAGCCGTTTGATAAACTAGCTGACTCTGTTACTCTGCACAGCTTCTTGCAGATTTCATGTACATCGTGCCTGCAGCGGTAAGTCAGAGCTCAAATTGGGTGGGGGAAATCCACAAGACAGCAGGGCTTGTACCTCAAAACTTTCACTGGACCAGACTTTTTTTCACGAAACCAGAATCAAAATTAGTTCAAATTCCATACAATTTTTATTAAGTAAAGTTTTTTTCAGCTGTAGAGGCACTAAGAGAAGAAATCTCATTTGTCTTTTGGGTACCCACTTCGATACTCAACAGAATTTTTAAAACATTTATTACTCTCAAAGTCATCATTTGAACAAAATGTTTTCATTTGTTTAAGACATGAACACAGTGAGGTATTACTTTTAAGTCAAAAAACACAACCTTGCTGGACTTGTTTGGTTGTGAGTTTACTGACCTGATGGGTTTGCCGTTCCACATTCTAGCTCATTAATTTATATTACTTTGGGGTTGAACATGATTTGAACCAACGGCCTCCGGAGTAAAGTGCCGGTGCTCTACCAATCGGGGGTCTCCCTAATTTGTCAATATCTTTGTTCGGGGGTGCCAGTTAGAAGCCATACAACCTGTAAGTGGCATATAGCCAGGGATCACACCAAGTTTACGAATAACCTTGGGAGTGGCAGCAGAGGAATCACCTTAAGGGGATGTGACTTTTTTTTCAAATGTGAAGTTATAAACCATAAGGTTTTTCTTGTGGTTTATAACTTAATATTTGTGAGCAGAAACAATATAAACTTAATTGAATCACTTTTGTAATCATTTGTCAGAGATCGTGGCGATTCCATTATTTATTGAAATATATTTTGTGTTATTTCTTTCCAGAATGTTGAGTTTCTTCCAGAAGCAGTTAGAGGACACTAAATCTCAGTTGGATTCTTCTATTCACCTTGGGCAGATGAAACAGAGCTCCAATGTTGTGGACAGGTAACACAAAAATCTTCCCTTTTTTCAATTGTTTTTTCTTGTCGTCTCCACTGGAACCAGACCAGTCTGTTTATGCCCAGTTGAGTTGAACTCCAATATGAACTGTTGTGTAAAAAGGTTTTTAGTTTCATTATACAAGTACAAGTACAAGTACAAGTTGTTTTGGTGTGCACCTTACAGGATGATTACAGACATTGCTAAACAAGTCAGTTTGGTGTATTTGGTCTGAAACAAAGGACTTGTCATAGTTTCCTTTACTAGTTTACTGTCTTTGATTAGCACTCATTATGCCTGGCATGTCTGGTTCGTTAGAAACTCTGCCTTTGCTTAGCACCCGCTATGTAGTGACGACAAGTCCTGTTGTGTAAGTTTCAAAAACAGGTACTGTTTTGTCGGGAGTGTGTTTCAGCCACTTCCAGAGCCTTGTTATTTATCTATATACTTTCTTGATCCTGATGCAGGGCATTGTTGTTGGGTCGTCTGTGTTTGGCTATCGCTGAGCTCTGTCCTAATCTCCAGAAGGCCGCTAATATATCTGAGCCTGAGTCCAGGCCAGCTAAACCGGAACCTCAGAGGTAAGACAAATAAAGCCAGCCACTTTATAGAGTGAGCAGCTTTGTGATCCCGGAGCTCACGGCAAAGAAATGATGACACTGTCCAATTCAGTGACACTCCACTACTGTTTGACTTGAAATACATAAAACCGTGAAGGTAGTTGTACATGTTTTATGAGTATGGCCTCTACACTAGAAGGTCTGTGTCTTGGTATTAAATTTCAGTTTCTGTCTTTTTGATTGGGATAATGGCAAAAATAAAACGACCAAAGGAAATGGTTGGACTATTGAGTCAGTAGATGGAATTTTTGGGTTCGATACCACGAGATCCTCTTACTAGCAATATGTTTTCATGCCCCAACACATGTTGGCGGTGTGATGATGTTTTATGTTGTCATTGGAGGTTTCAATAGTGATGGTATTTTCTGTTTTGGCAAGACCACAAAGTCAGGATGATCAAAAACACTTACGTTTTACCTGCTGACGGTTTTGCTGGTTGACGACCAGGTTTTTCAAATCGACTGATGCTCGGCAGCTGGTGGAATTTTGCCAAGAATTTTTGAACAGAGACGAAGGGTTCTACAATATCAGTTGAGTGTGTGATCCACTGAGCACACCCACAACCACCTCCTGGAAAATTTCCACCAGCTATAGAGCATCGGTTGCTGCGAAAAAGGAGTACGTTGCCAACAAAACTGTCAGCAGTAAAATGTTAGTGTTTTCGATCATCTTGACTCTGTGGTCTTGCCGCCATCATTAATGACATGGGCCCAATTTCATAGAGCTGCTTAAGCAGAAAATGTTGCTTGAAAATTGCCTGCTAAGCAGAAATGAGCAGGATACCAGTCACAAATTGTACATGTGGTATGGTAGTTTGGCTGTAACCTTATTCTGGTAAGCATATCTTTGTTGTGCTTAGCTACTTTTTGTGCTTAAGCAGCTCTATGAAATTGGGTCCTGATGAAACTCTTTATGGATACTAGTGGTTTTAGTGGGTTTGGTATAGACTTTTGTGTCAAGAATACCAGTTTAATTTAACCTTTTCTCTTTAAAGTCTGTCAACCACCTTCATGACGGCTGACATTAATACATGCTCCATTTTTTCCAAGAACAGGGGAATGGAGGCTTGATAAAGCATTACTTAATGTATTCAGGGGTTGATGTATTAGCATTCTTGGAACAATCTTTGTGGTACTACACAAGTGCAATAGCAGTTGATGTGATAATACGTTTTATGTAAAAATATGTAATTTAGTTGTGAAGCATGCACCATGCGTGCACTGATGTTGATGTTTATAAGCCCCCTGAACAACTTCGGAGCTCCTTTTTTTTCTTGAGGTCAGTTTTGCGGACATTCCGTTGTGGACATTCCATTGCGTAGCATGCACAGGCATGCATCTACTGTGCTAAGCTTGTTTCACCAATACAAAGAGGGACAAATGGTATTGGAATTCATGCTTAAAGTCCCCCTTTAGTGGGGATAATTGTGTAATCTCCAATTCCAGAACTTTATTCTTGTGTCTGACAAGCCAGGATGACGAGAGAACGATAGGCTTCACGATAGTTTTCTGTTGATCTCGGCATGTGAGGTAAGTCTGAGATTCCAGCATTCCATGACCCATTATCGGCTGTGGCTTACAGCGGAGGTTACAGCCAAGTCACGGCGAACATAAAAACAAATTTCTCGAAAAAGAAAAAAGAGAATGTTTGTCATCTTTACTTGTTTAGTCATGGTTTCATTTTGATATTCTCAAAAACGGAAAGTGTTGATATTCAAAAAATTAATCCCACCAGTGGTGCCGGAACGAATTGGTTATTAAAGTCAAGGTAGTTGCTTGAAGTATCGAAGGCCTCAAAAGTGAGGAATGAGTGTACTTGAGTCATAGCCTGGATGAGGCTCTAGAAGTCATCAAGACTGCTGCCATAGATGGCAAGAATGCCACCATGTTTGGATGTGATCAGCTTTTTCAAGGATTTGTTTTTTCCAGAATATAATGTTGTGTGGTATCACATTATTCTGTGCTTCCTGTTGAGTCCATGGAACTTCCAATTTCTTGGAGATAGTAATTGTCACCAAGAAAGGAAGCAGTTTCTTCCCAAAATCAGTTCCAAGAGTTTACGGAAGGTAATCGGAGAGTGGTGATTCTGGTTGAGGGCAGTGCACACACTGTTTATTGCTTCCATTTGGCGAAGCAGCATCAGTACTTGTTTATCGGAACATTTTTTGTGAAGATGTAGATACTTCTAATTTCCGCATTATGTCCACTGTGTCACGTACATCTGTTGGGTGGGCGTTAATGCTGCAGTCCCACATATTCTGATGGCTGTTGGGCTTGAATATCCTCTTGTTACTGGTCTCCCTGCAAAGGGTATGCCAGAGGGTTGTGTTTTATGAGTCTGCGGGAGAAAATGCATTGTGCGGCTGTGGCATGGATGTCAGAGTTGTTTGAGATCAGCAGGAATTTGTGTGTTGATGGTGCTGTTTGACTCAAGAAGTAGATTATGAGCGGCGTAGTAGTTTGCTGTGTGAATATTGGTCAAGGTTTGTGTAGTGTCGGGATTCAAGTTGGCGGTAACCCACTTGTAGGTAGTCTTCCTTGTTATTATCAAAGCACCTCTTCCTCTATTGGAAGGTTGGGAGACAATGACTGGATGTTCCTGAGTTGGTTTGGGCTGTTAACCTTCTTTGTCATGTTGTTTTTGATTTCTCAGTCAGAGCAAATTGGTATTTCATGGCTTCCAATTAGTTTTTGAGTGTCGCACATTGTGTAGTGTTTGGTAGCCATTTTGATGGTGGTTTGAAGGGTCGAGTCTCGGCAGGGTCGTTGTGTATAAAAAAACAACCTGGTTTTTCTTTGGAAGGTATTAAAGTCACTCAATGTTTGTTTGAGGGCAGGTTCAGCAGTGGTTGGAACAAAGCTGAGACCTTTTCCTAAGGCAACTTTCTCCATTGGGGAATGATTGACCTTAGATGAGTTTGTTGTGAACCTTTAGAATTAGAGCATGTATGTGAAAAGCGAGCGGCTTTTTGTTGGGATTGTGTGTTGGGAGCTCGTTGAGAACCAGTTCGATCCGGTGTTCCCAAACTTTTTGCAGGACCACCCATGGGATTCATTTTCAGAATATCTGGCTTAAAATTGTTTTTTATGAATATCGTTAGCAAAATGAAACCATGACTGAAGACAGCAAACATTCTTGTAAAAATGCATCAGGATTTATTTTTCTCTTTCAAGAAACGTTTTTCATTCACCGTGACTCTGCCAGCCACACGGTAGTAATCGGCCTTGGCCTGTTGGAGTCTCAGACTTCAATCCCACGCTGTGAACAAGGGGTTTGTTTCCTGATGAGCTGATGGGGCTCGCTCTACCTCTTCCTACCTCGGTTGGTCTTGAGTCTTGGGCGTGGGAAGAATCTGAGGAGTTGAGTTGCAGTCTGTTATTCTGCTCCTTCAAAGCTTGTCACAGTTTTGTTCCGTGTCTCTCTCCTTGAAGTTTCCGGTCTGGTACCCACTGCCTCAGCTTGATGTTTGTATTCAATGAGGGGGAGTTGGGTGAGCAGCATTGAAGCCTTTGTGTTTAGCCTGTAGACTTTTATCATGCAGCAGCCATCTTGTTTTTTCCCCCCATTCCAACCAATGGAACCAAACTGAGGCTGGAAGGAAAAATAGTCTGGCCCCTTTTAATAAATTGAGAATTGAAAGTACCATGTGATTGTGTATACAGGGTATCTGACAAAGATGGCTGTGGTGTGTTAAAGGGCTATTCCAACCTCTCTGAAAGATGGTTGGAAGGTTATACCACAATACAGGTGGGAAGCTTTGCTGTGTTCTTTAGGTGTGATGGGGGTGGTTCGTGACGATTGCTCTGTTTGAAACTGAGATCTTGTGTGTGATATGGTTTTTAGCGGATGTTAATTTATTAACAGGCTCCGCTAAAGACTTCACTAAATTGAAATCAGTTTTGGACAGAACTACTCTAGAGAGTAGGTGTTTCCCTATGAATTCCTCCCTGACCTCCAGTGCAGTGATGAGGGAATCCCCCCAGAGGTCAATCATTAATGCTTGGCTGTAGGGGAAGGTCACTGGATTAGATGAGGATGGTCAATCTTAAGCTTGTGTAGGAAGTCCGGATGTAGATGAGACGGTCATCGTGATGCTTGGCTGTAGGGGCAGGTCACTGGATGTAGATGAGGCGGAGGCAGTGGCTCTGGAGCTCTTGAAAGTGAAGGACTTGCTTTCAATGTCTCTTGAAGGACTTGTTTAACTTGATAGACATAAATCAATGGCTTGAATGCCGTTGTGACCGTGTTTATCAAGTGATTTGTTTGAGAATTTAAACCAAACTGCACATGTGTGTGCTGGGAAGTTGTGGTGTTGGATTGGTTGGTTGTGTTTGGTTGGTTGGTTGGTTGAATAGGTTCTTGTGTTGAGTGGGAAAGGGCTAGAGTCCAGTATTTCTGTGGTTTGGCTTTCAGAAAAAGCCCAGGAGGTCCTGAGTGTGGAATTTCAGGACTCAATGGCAAAATCTGTGTTTGTTTGAGTGTAGAAATGGTTGATTGTTCCCTTCCATATGTGGACATTTTGTGAGAAAAAGTTGTTGGTACTATTCTACATTTGTGTAGAGTATTAATTGTGGTTATTGATCAAATTCACGACGTGCAGCTCACTTCTGCCTATCCTCTCCGCCTTTCTGGGAGTCAAAATGTACACAAAGGAATTCACTCCCAAAATGGCAGAAATGATAGATGCGCATTGTGTGGAGGTGCGTTCCGCATCGTACACTGGGTCAATAAGCCAGATTGCCAATTGTGGTCTGAGGTGTTTGGTTGTTTCTTTAATGGAGGATTGCAGAAATTTTCTGTTTGTGGATAAGGTGGAAGAGTTGTATTAAGTTCTTTCCCGCATGGGGTTGTGTGAACAGAGAGTGGTTATACCTATAATGCTTCTTGGCATGGTATCGTTAGAACATCACAATTCCAGAGGAGGGCGGTGTACGTGTTCGCCGTGTATCCGGTCGGACTCTCGATCGTGTGCTTTGGCTGACAGTCGGCCATGCTCGGACTTGCCTCCTCTGCCGAAAAACAATCTCAGCTGCCTATCGATCCCTCATAAACCCTGTTTGTCCAACAAAAGGACGAAGCCTGAAATTTGAAATTCCAATTCATCCCCAGAATTGGAGTATGATTCAGTTTGTTTTGTCTGTCCTTGTTCGGGGCAAATAAAGCATAAACGCGTGCGAACGCTGCACAGTGGAATGTTCTGGCCTGTTTTCACATCATCGGCTGTGACCTCGTATCACAGAAAACATTCTGGGCATGTTACACATCAACCGGTGACATCCCATGACATTTAAAAAATATATTTACCTGTATTGTTGTTTGGTCGTTGCTGTTCATTCATCCTTTGTTGAAAGTCTATAATCTCATCTCTTGATTCTTGATTACCTTATTAACTACCAACCAGCTGGCTAAGAAGCAAACTGATGGGAAAACGAGCTACAAGCAAAGCGACCGATGTGAGTTAAAAATGATCTGGATTGATTTTGTAAACACTTGTGCCAATAACCAGGGCCCAATTTCATAGAGGTGGTTAAGCACAAAAAAGTTGCTAAGCACAAAACAATTTTGCTTACCAGAGTAAGGTGACTGGCCAGAATACCACATCAAATGTACTGTTTGTGACTGGTTTCCTGCTTAAATTTGCTGAGCAGAAAATTTTGAAGCTAAAATCGTCTGCTTGAGCAGCTGTATAAAATTGAGCCCTGAAATGTTTCTGTTTGAACTTTCCTCACAAAAAGCTGTCTTGAATGAAAGATAAAATTATGTTGTGGCGTGCCATGGACACGGTCTAGCGCACCGGACTCAAGTGCTGGTGCTGTCAGAGTGTGGGTTCGAGTCCTGGTCTTGACACTTGTGTCTTTTATGCTAGACATTTAACCATTATTGCTTCGACTTTCGGCTGGGACGGAAAGCCATAGGTTCCTTGTGTTGCATGTAAAAGAACCCAGCACACTTATCGCTTAGAGAAAGGGTTTACCCTGTTGTTTCTGGCATGATTAGCTGTATGAAATGGGTTTCATTATTCAAAAACTTATATGTAGCATACCTATCTAAGAAATATCGTAAGCGCTGAGAGATGCCTGTAGATAAGCGCTATGCCACAAACACCAAAACAAACCCCTTCACTTAGCGATGAGTGGAACTGGGTTCTTTTAGTGCATTATCAACACACGGGACATACGGCTTTACGTCTCATCCGAAGGACGAAGCAATAATGGTTAAGTGTCTTGCTAAAAGACACAAGTGTCAAGACCTAGACTCAACCCACACGCTGCTGACCAGAAACACCAGGGCTTGAGTCCAATGCGCTTGACCGCTCGGTCCCCGTCAAGAAATTTGCCTCCTTGATCCAGTCTAGCTGTTTATGATAATGATCAAGTCCGATTGATTGATTGATTGATTGATTGTTTTTGATGACAGAGTCATGAGGAGACAGAATGGGATAAACTGAAAGCACTTCTACTTCAGCGTAGTCAGGATGCATACAGGTATTCTATCTTGCTTGCAATAAAACCTAGAGATGCATTTTACCCTTACCCTGCCAGATTCTACAAAATGCACCGTTTGGTGAAGGCTGTTGTATTTTGTTGCATTTTTCAGCAGTCAACTCAAATCGCATACTCTCTTGCACTGTGTTGCATGTAGCAGGGTTCGCAGGGTTCAAGGCCTGCGATATGTACAGTTAAGTTTCCGGCAAACTTGAGTGCATATTGGTGCATTTAGCAGGGTCAACCGCCCAGTGACAAGGCTGGTGTAAAGCAGGTCACTTCCCAATGCAAGAGAATCCTCAGTTGGATTTTACTGCAACTAGCAGTCAACTCAAATCCACTACTCTGTTGCACTGTGTTGCATTAAGCAGAGTACAGCCCCCCCCCCCCTCAACATGTACAGTTCATTCCCCAGAAAAACGTCAATGTATATCGGTGCTGGTGTAAACCAATTCTCTTCACGACGAAACAGAATCTCCTGTTTCCTGTTGCATTTTGCTGCTTGTGCTGCATTTAGCAGGGTTTTCATTTCAACTGTGTTGTATTTTGCTGCCACTAGCAGTCAACTCAAATCCACTACTCTGTTGCACAGACAAACATATATTACCAAGGTACCGTTACACGGACATAGGACAAATAAAGCATAAATGAAGCATAAACAAAAATGTGACAAAAAACATAGTATAAGCTGACAAATTACACATTAGTTTATGAAAATGAGTCAAGGAACTGAGCTCTTAACTTTTTAATAAAGACAGATAAATCCCTGCCATGGGGTTAAACGTTACTGATATTCCACAAAAGATCTGCCTTGAGAGCTTTCTTAAGTAATATCAAACAATGGCGACAAGCAAGTGTACCAAGAAAGCCTATTCCACTGAGTCAAAAGTGCTTACCTCACATCCATGTAAGGGTAAAACTGAATTAATACTCTCATTCCATACATAACGGTTTTGTTATAATAGTACAAAACGGAACTCTTGCTATTAGTTCACACCAACATGTTTGACTTTTGTTTCTATACATGTTCAGAATCTGGAGTGATTTTACATCTTCCCGAGTTGTAGCAGATTTTAGCAAGTTCTTAATGGATTCTAGCATTGAGGCATCGTTAAAAGCAGCAACAGTGAGTCACCTTACTAACCCCCCCCCCCCCACCAAGAACATTTAATAATAACAATTATTTTATTTTCCATTGTGGCTGCAAAAACCAATGCTGGGTGATGTGTATAAATGCTTTTTGATCAATATTTACATACTTGTATGGTTTACACACCTGCTTGACTGTTTGCTTGTACTTTGCTGTATTTACTAAGTGTATGTATCGTTCTCTTGTACGATGCCTTGAGCACCTTCTTTGGTGGAGACGTGCACATTATAAGTTCTGATTATTATTATGATTGCAAAGGTTCTGGCCGCATTCTATGACAAACATTAAGAAACAAAGACAAACCAGACGCAGCTCTAATCTAACCCTCTAGATATTATTGGCTACTTGCACGGATCTGCCATGTGCGTGTGTAGCCTCGACTTCGTGCTTGATTTGTATTGTATTTATGTATCTGTTTGGATGAAAAGACCTTGTAGCCTCTAACACCACGTGCTAACAAAACGAGCCACAAAATCTTGACTTTTTCACAGGACTCGGGCAGACAATGCTCAACTTCGATGACCTTTGATCCTAAAGTTTTGTCGGTTTGTTATATAACAAGCCCCAAGTGAGAATACTGGTCTTTGACTATTACCAAAAGTATACCCTGCCTTTAATGTTTGATTTGACCTTTTTTTAAGTTTTTGTAGAGTAGGGTTTAGTTTATTTGTCTAGGCTTAGTAGTGTACTTAATTTATCATCTTGTCCAGCTTGATTTGTGTCTGAATTATCTGCTTTTTATTGCTTGTACTATAGTATATGTTTAAATCTATATTTATTTCATTGTGTACTCCAGATGTGGGGCAACAGATCTACGGATCATAGAATGTATTTGCTTTTGTTTTCCCTTGTCCATCTCGGGGTATATTGTCTTGTATTTTGTTTTTTACTGTTAAGGCAAATAAAATAATAATAATAATAATAACTACATTTTTCATGTTTTCAATAGTAATGTGCGGGTGGTCATTTTTATGAAAATCATGCATTATTATTTACATTATGTTCCTGTCTTTTGGAATTACTTTTGTATCATCCTTGATTACAAGTGCTTTGTTAAGAACTCTAAAGTATTAACACTGGCTTATGATAAATCAATGTTTACATGAGACCACAAGGTCACAAGAGATATTGACATGTATTGCTTAATTCTTGACAGCACTGGGATGTCATCGAGATTCAAGAAGAGTCCGAAGCCGGTAAGAAGGTCGTCTCTAAGATCCGCCTTCCTGTGCAGGTAAAAAGAACTTTTACACCTTCAAAGACCTTTAAGTTCTGTGTAATTCTCACCAAACTCCCAAACATGGCTAATTTTGTTACAGTTTTTTTTTCTCAGTCAAAGTGTCTGAAAAGAAAAATTATGAAACAGAAATTTTGTTTGTTGCATAAAAATTGAGACTGTTAAACTGGATCACTTCTTACCAGATTCAACTACTCAGGAGAGAATATCAAATGGTGTCCCCCCCCCCTTTTTCTGTTCCACCTTACATAGCTTCAATTTTACCTTCTGAGTGAGTGGAAAGAACAATGTAGGTCAAATGGGGATTCTCTATGGGCATTTGGGTACAAGCCGCTTGCAGCAGCTGTGGTCTCTACAGGGTTAGCTACTCAAAATACTCAAATGGTATCCTAGGTTTCCCTAATTTTGTTGGATTCAGGTCTGCATAGCTGAAGCAACTTTGCTTAGCACAAGGCCAGGGCCCGAATTTCATAGAGCTGCTAAGCACAACAATTTGCTTAGCATGAAATTTCTTCTTGATAAAAACAGGGTTACCAACCAAATTTCCATGTGTTGCATATTGCTTGTTACTGGTATTCAGCTGTTGTTTCGCTGTTGTTTGCTTATCTGAAAATCACGTGGAAATTTGGTTGGTAATCCTGTTTTTATCAATGAAGAAATTTCATGCTAAGCAAATTGTTGTGCTTAGCAGCTCTATGAAATTGGGCCCAGGTGGATCAGCCTAGCCATAGGTGTCTGAAGAGAATGCCGTACACATATTTTATTATTTATTTCTTGGCTTTTATTAAAATTTCCTCCAGATTTAGCAGACATGTTTTGACAACAGAGTGCTTTTTGTAACACTGGACCAGTTCTAAGCATCTTAAGTTTCATATTAAAACATTTCTCTGTCTCAAACTCGATTGTGATGTTACCAAAATAGCTGTCCATGTTTATTGTTAAACATGTGATAGCCTAGATACTATTAGTAGGGGCCGGCCGCAAGCAACCTTTACCAGAGTGCTTATAGAGGGCTGCAAACCGCAGCAAGATTTGACCTACTTGTAGCCCCCCCCCCCCCAAACAAAATAGGCAAAATAAATGACACTTTCCAATTTTTCCCATGGTAGCATTCTAAACATTCCCATAACAAACAAAGTTGGTGCTTCCTTATTGTTTTTGCAGACATTTGTACTGGGGAAAATTGTGTCCAAACATTTGCTGTGCAAATGTATGTACCCAAATTGTGTTTGTTGAAAACTAGTGGATTGGACAGGGCTCATGTGTCAAGATAATCCCCTGTAGTCCGTAGATTCCAAACCTTATTGGACCAGAAGTATTTTTTTTTACAAGACATGAAATATTTCTGTTGTTTACTTCACTCTTAAAGGCAAAGTATACCTTTGGTTTTTGGAACCGTTCGATTGGTTTAATCCTACATAAATGCAAATAATAACAATAAAACTAACCTATACAAGTTTCATTTCAAAAGATGGTAGCGTTTTTGAGATATCGCCAAAAAATCTGGAGCAGTTACGTCCACACAGGAAGAATAATCCGTAATTGGAATACAAAATCTGAGAAACGTTTCATGCAGAAACATTTCTCAGGTTGACATTTTTTCTGAATCCCTTTCTCTAAAACCAAATTCGATTGTAGGAAATTGTTTTCCATCACAAAACTAAATTTGTCCATGGAGCCCTTCTTAAATTGTCAGACTTCAGTTAAATCAATAAAGGGGAAGCTTCACCAGAGACTTCTCTTCACATGTGGCGGGTCCACTCATTGTTATTATTATAATTATTAATATTATTATTATGGGTTTTATTGTGGGTTTGTTCATACAAGTACAGTATTGCAACCGATAGGTTGAATTGCACTATACAGTGATACATTGAAAAAGGGTTATTAAAAATGGAGTCAACTAAAATATTTGATAAACATAACCAGACAAAACTGTATCAAGTAGAAAAAGATCAAAGACGAGATGAAATATGCACGAACAAAAATATATCAAATTTCATTATAAAGGGATACATTAAAAACGGTTATACAAAATGGAGTCATGTAGAATATTTGACCAGACAAACCTCAAGCAAATTAAAAAGGGATCTGAGATAGAACAATACAGGGCAGGATAAAAACCATACAAACCAGAGTACAGATTGCGGAGAGCCCCGAAGCCACAAAAACGTAAATACATTACTCTGTGTTTACTTGCAGGCATCCTGGTATGTGCAAACAGTGTTGTACTCACTCTGCGAGGAAATCAATCGAGTTGGTGGTCACGCCCTCTCAAGGTACCGTTGAACCCTAAGTGATTTTATGTTTGTCGTGCACAAATACGCCGTGGACTCTGAGCGCACATTGTAGTGGGGGCATGTTTTTATGATCTGCAATGACCTGAAACTTTCACCCTTAAAGTCTTGCCCCAGATCAGATAACCCGTGCTTCTGCTATTTTGTGTCACATGACGACAACTTGTAGGGTTTCTCAGAGGGTATTCCCCTCTTTGGAGTTCAAAGAAGCCCCCCCCCCCTTTAAGATAAAAAACAAAAAAAGTGTCTTGGCCGAGCAGTTTAAGATCACCATACTCAAGCTCTGGTGTTTCTGATCAGGCGAGTGTGGGTACGAGTCCGGGCCTTGACACTTATTCTGATAAATGATTCATGCATGAATCGTTTCTCGGATTTCAGGGGGTTGGTGTCCGTTTCCGAATGCTGCGGCCAGAGAATGCGGTTGGTGTCACCTCGCGAAACGTGGATGGATTCAATGCTCTCGTGAACATACCTTGACGTTTTTTTTTTGCTGTTTTTTCAGCAGGTAGACAGCAGAAACCTTCAAATGTGACTTTTCTTGTTTCTTTCTTTATAAGTTTGCCTATAAATCAGCATTACTTTATCAAAACCAATCTATGACCCTGCCTTTAACCAATGGACAATTCAACCTAAACGCATACATGGTGTTAACCGCAAACCTGACTAGATTATATCACTTGTTGTTGCAGAATAATTCTGACTGGCCTGATTCATGAGACCAGTAGGAGCATCTTGGGTCTCTACAAGCAGTATCTGGATGAGAATTGCAGCAAGGGCTCTGGGCTGACATTAATCCAGACACAGTCTCTACAACTCTTATTCGATATCCGCTTCATCGCCAACATCATGTCCGGATGTGGAGACAATGCTAAGGTCAGTGCCCAATTTCATGGCTGCGCTTACTGTTAGCAAAATATTGGCGCTTATGGAAACTGACGTGAGACTGTTTGACATAAGACTATTTGACATAAGCCTACTTTACAAGCTAGCAAGGAACTTTGCTTGTGGGTGTGGGAACTTCACATTACTGAGCATTCTTCACATACACAGCTACAGCAGAAAGCTGATGTTTACCCTGTAAGCAGAGAGCTTGCTCTGTAAGCAGAGAGCTTGCTCTGTAAGAAATAGCTTGCTCTGTAAGCAGAGAGCCTGCCCTGTAAGCAGAGAGCTTGCTCTGTAAACAGAAGCTTGCCCTGTAAGCAGAGCGCTTGCACTGTAAGCAGAGAGCTTACCCCGTAAGCAGAGAGCTTACCCCATAAGCAGAGAGCTTACCCCGTAAGCAGAGAGCTTACCCCGTAAGCAGAGAGCTTACCCCGTAAGCAGAGAGCTTACCCCGTAAGCAGAGAGCTTACCCCGTAAGCAGAGAGCTTACCCCGTAAGCAAAGAGCCTGCCCTGTAAGCAGAAGGATTACCCTGTAAGCAGAGAGCTTACCCGTAAGCAGTGAGCTTAACCTGTAAGCAGAGAGCTTAACCTGTAAGGAGAGTAAGCTGAGAGCTAACCCTGTAAGCACAGAATGGTGACCATAAGCTCAGATTTCCGCAGTAAACAGAGCTATGCATTGAACCCAGATGTCATGGAATCCATTTGTCATTAAAATAAGTTTTGAGTTCTGGTGTTTTTCCAGCCAGTAATTGTTGAAGTTAATGGCATCACTATTTTAAAAGAAACATTGATGCACCTATTTTGATCTCACCGTCGTGTTTTATATATTTGACTAGTCCAACCTGTCATTAAACCCTCCTACTGTCTGACCATTCAATATCATTAATTGTAGTTTTGAACACTAGAAAAACCCTGCCAGCCTGCAGTATGATATCACAGATGACATATTGTACACATTTGAGTTCTGTGCAGTGTTGTGCCACGATCAACACTCCATGCGGCAATGGTGTCAAATGGTTGGCCTCGAAGGAAAATTAGGAAACAGAAGGAGTGTAAATGTATTTTTAATAAATCCAAGTAATGAACCACAAACCATTTTTAATAAATCCCTGACAAAAGATCAATTGTTTTTTTCCCGTTTTTTTCTTCTAAAATATGACTACATGATGAGAATTCATTCACTCTACTAGAAAGTAATAAGAAATAATAACTAGTTCTTATATAGCGCATTTCACAATAAGGTATCAATGCACTTTACATTAGTGCCCTGGTCGTTGGGCCAATAGCATTCCTGTAATCTTTCTCAGCTCCCTGGGGAGTATACAGCCCCGTGCTGCCATGGCGCTCCGAAGGCTTTTTCATACACAATATCAACCTCTACCCTGTCAGGTACCCATTTATACCCCTGTACTTGTTCTTTAAAGCTCGTGGACAGCATTGGTAAATGTCTAAGTATCCACACTTTATGTGACCCAAAATATACATGAAAGAACAAACCTGTGAAAGGTTCAAGCCCAAACAGTCTTCGGAGTCACAAGAAAATTGTGAAGAAAAATACGTTTTCACTGTTTTCAAATATTTGGATTAGGACTCGCAAGATCAAAACAAATTGGTTTACTCATTTCTAAAAGACTATGGCATTTTAAGCAATTATACTTCAAGAGGAATTTTCCCTCTAGCATTCTCATGTAAGAGTGGTCGGTTGATCAAATGCCAGTTCAAACACCTGAGGACCAGTCAAACTTCACTCTAAGTGGTCCGGCTCAGGCTAGTTCAGTGTTCAAAAGCATCTCTATTGAATATAAAGTATGGACTACTGAAAAAGCTGACAAACCAGTGAAATGACAAGCTAACTGGTCCGGCTGGCCAGTCAACTGAAAAAGTTAAGGGCAAACCCTGTCCACCACAACCAACTGCTTTTATGCTTTTATGTAAGTAACGTGCACATCTGTGAACATTTATATTTTCAACATTACCAATGTTGTGGTAACCCTTTAAAGACACTGGATACCTTTGGTAATTGTCAAAGACCAATCTTCTCACTTGGTGTATCTCAACATATGCACAAAATAACAAACCTGTGAAAATTTGAACCCAATTGGTCGTCGAAGTTGCGAGATAATAATGGAAGAAAAAACACCCTTGTCACACGAAGTTGTGTGCTTTCAAATGCTTGATTTCGAGACCTCACGCGTGAGGTCTCAAAATCAATTCAAATATTTTACTGAGAAATTACTTCTTTCTCAAAAACTACATTACTTCAGAGGGAGCCGTTTCTCACAATGTTTTATACTATCAACAGCTCTCCATTGCTTGTTACCAAGTAAGTTTTTATGCTAACAATTATTTTGAGTAATTACCAATAGTGTCCAGTGCCTTTAAGAATTCCATGGGGTGATTCAAAGCTCTTTATCTTCTCTCTTGCAGAAGGCTACTGAAGATGTACAGAAGTTAGTTGATCGTCTTGAGAATGCAATTGATCCATTTGACCTGGACGTCTTCCTGCCTCATTTACAGACCAATCTCAGTAGGCATTCCCAGAGGTGCACGGTAAGGACCTATCAATTAGTTCCGACCAGGATTTCCCACAATTTGTTTGTACCACCGATGGTATTAATTTTCGGAATTTTGTATTTATTTTTAAATTTTTTTAATGAAAATTTCGCCTAACTTACATGTACATGTAGGTCAGCCCTTGTACTCTATAAAACTTTCATGAAAATAGATTAAGCTGTTCCTAACTGCTTCCTGACCAAAAGGACCTATAGTATAAATGCAAAAAAATAGTTGTTTAAAAAGACTCTGCTACAGGGTCAAAACGTCAGGCCTATAAATTTTGTCCTACTTTTTTTATCACCATTTGAATTGTAGCACTCTAAATAAGCATAAACGGCTTTGTCATCTAATTCTTTTTTTAGTAAAACATGACAAGCTATTGTTATCATTGGTTTATTGAAATAATTTTAAAATACATTGTCCATCGCGACCAGGGGCCGAAACAATTAAAAAAAAAAAAACAGGAGGTAAAATATGATATAAAACAAAAAAATACAAATTAGAAAATGAAAAGAAAGATTAAAAATTCTAAAAATTGTCACAGATATTAAATGGTGCATACAAGAGGATGGCACTGAATGTACTCTTCTGATACGACTGCTGTCTCTCTCCCTCTTAGATGCTGTTGGGTGCGCTAGCGAACCCAGAGAAGCACCTGTATTCCTCACACCGTGCTGTACCATCAGGGTACCAGGAGCAGCATAACATACTTCCCCTGTCCAACAGCCAGGGTCGCTTCACTCTGCTGCCACTCAGCACCAGCTCATCGCACTCTCTACCGAGGTCATTGCCCAGGCCTGTACCTCAGGTAAGGGGACTCATTTTCTCCTGATTTTCCAGGATTTTCTCGAAACTTCCTTGAGCCTCCAAATTTTCTTGAAAGAAATAAAGCAATCACCAAAAGGAGAAAGAAATAGCCCCAAAAAGGAAGAAATAAACCTGGAGTTTATACATTTTAGGTGCGGTCTGGTTGGCATATTGGTATTTTTCCTCGCCTTCCACCTCTGGGACCCCCGCTCGAATCCCACCGGGGGCACTAGGTGGATTTGGTTTTCAGTCCCTGCCTGATTGCGTGGGTTTTCCCTGGAATAATTCTCTTGGGTTTTCATCCGACATCTAAAACTAAAACTTCCTTCCTTGTCTTCTCTCCATGGGGTTCTGAAATGGCTAGTATAGTGATTAAGTTTGCTTTTCTGAGAGTCATTGGCTCAAGTAAAATGAAACAAAAAAACTAAACAAATTTTAACATTATTAGCTAGAAACAAACTGATATGCAACGTTTTTCATTTGAGTTCATGAAGATGTTTAGGCCATCCATGGGCCAGCGTACAGGGTTATTTTTTATTAAGTTACAACCGCTATTGTTAGTTTTGAAAGTTTAATCACTCCACGTCAGATGACTTGTTGATCCGCCAATTTTTTCGGACTGGCTTACGGCAGACGGTTTATTACGACCTGAACAATTTCAGAGTGCCCTCAACTTTTTGCTGGCAGCCGGACGGCTGATGGAGGAAATATCCACCCTATCATTCCATGAGCCTTTTTGGGGGGATATGGTTGACACTGAAGGAGTTCACTGTTTGGTTTTGGTGTGTACAGACAAATTTACCCAAACCTAATAGCGTCATAGTATTGTGTCCACCATATCTTAAAATGGCTTAATGTGAAGCGTACACAGTGAGCACCTGCTGTGCTATGCTTCGTTTCACCCGTAGAAAGAGGGGCACAAGGTACTGCCAATCATGCCTCGTAATGTCCACTTTTCTGGGGGTTATTGTGTAACCCCGATTCCAGACCTTTATCCTGTTGTACAAAATGTGGTATGCAAATGACGAAGATCTACTTGGGTGTTACATGGTGTTACATAAAGCTAATAATGAATGTTTTGCAGTCTTGCAATGGAGAGAATATTTTCATGCGTTGAAAGATGGAATGTTCCATTCAACTCAGCTTCGCCTCGTTGAACACTCCTTCTTTCAACTTATAAAAATATTCTCACCATTGCACTCATAAACAACAATTATTCATAGAACACTGTATGTAGTACATCCAAGTGTTCCAAACAAATAAGATGAGGTTATTTTTCATTTGCTGCACTGTGTAATTTGAACCCCCAACATGCATGGATCTATAACGCTTCATTGCCTGATTACATTGCAGTCAACAGCGCCCTCTGTAGTTCACCAGGACCAGCCTTCAACTCCGCCCCTCTGCACAAGTCGCACACCGCCCCTTACTCCCTCTACTCTAAGTTCGGCTCTCTCAAAACTGGATGGTTAGCCAACATTGGGGGCGCTAACTAGGCAACCGAAACTGGTAAGTGATATGATTTTGATGATAACTACCCCGTTCAAGATTTACATACAAATACTGTGGAGATTACCAATAGGGTGGGCGTTGGGGCTGGGTTGGGTGCTGGGTTTGGCGCTGGTTGGGCGCTGGGTTGGGTGCTGGTTGGGTGCTGGTTGGGCGCTGGGTTGGGTGTGGGTTGGGTGCGGTTTGGGCGTGGGTTGGAGCTGGGTTGGGCGCTGGGTTGGGCGCTGGGTTGGGCGCTGGGTTGGGCGCTGGGTTGGGCGCTGGGTTGGCGCTGGGTTGGGTGCTGGTTGGCGCTGGGTTGGGCGCTGGGTTGGGTGCTGGGTTGGGTGCTGGGTTGGGCGCTGGGTTGGAGCTGGGTTGGGCGCTGGGTTGGGCGCTGGGTTGGGCGCTGGTTGGGCGGGGTTGGGCGCTGGGTTGGGCGCTGGGTTGGGCGCTGGGTTGGGCGCTGGGTTGGGTGCTTGGTTGGTGCTGGGTTTGGGCGCTGGGTTGGGCGCTAGGTTGGGTGATGGGTTGGGCGCTGGGTTGGGCGCTGGGTTGGGTGTGAGTTGGGTGCTGGTTGGGCGCTGGGTTGGGCGCTGGGTTGGGCGCTGGGTTGGGCGCTGGGTTGGGCGCTGGTTGGGCGCTGGTTGGCGCTGGTTGGGCGCTGGGTTGGGGCTGGTGGGCGCTGGGTTGGGCGCTGGGTTGGGCGCTGGGTGAGGGGGTTGTAGTCAGGCATGATATTCTTCATAATTTTGTATGATTTCCAATTTGTTTACCCTCAGGAAATCAGTTAAAATTGTTATTAGATAACCTGAGAAAGGCTTTAGCTCAAAGCCTATACCATATTGAAGTCGGCCCTTGTACTCAATAAAGCTGTGTAAACCTTGTAATATAGATGTGTACGCCCTTTCACATAGTTTAGGTAATTACATGTACAAGTATTCTGATCAATATTTGCCCCGCCTTCCCCCACTTGATAATTTTGTTCATGACCAATACTTTGCAAACTGTTTCTGTTTTTTTGTTTTGTGTTTTTTGGGTGTGTGTGTGTAAAATTGGCTGCTTAGAAAATAACAAACACTTGCCAGACAAATGCCATTGGATAAACATTGGTTGAGATTTGCATTCCCACACTCATAGAGCTGTTACCGGTATGCAAATTATTGCGGAAAAGTTTGTGTGTGGACAGCAAAGGTGTATTTCATTTGATTTCATAAACGATTAAGGAGATTTGATTCACAATTTTGCAGTGTTGCATCACTCATATGTGATGCGATCAAGCTAAATGCATCGTTTGTCGGTAAATGCATTATTGAATAACAGGCCATAATAGGTCAACAGGGGTATACATTTCTATACATCTCTTGGTGTTTCGACTTCTATAACTTTTGAACCAAAGGTGGTATCAACACGGGGTTTTCATATCCTTAAAGCTGAGATTGCACTTCTTTCAAATAGATAAAAATAAAAATTGACAAGGGTTGACAAAAGACTCATTTAGCTTGATCGCATCACATATGATTACAAGAATTGCTGGCAAGTCAATGGCATTTAGCTTTGCGAACAGTAAGCAGTGGTTATGAGAAAACGAAACTGTGCCAAGACAGGCATGGAGTTTCATCTTTGAGAGGGCAAGGCCATTTTTATTTTTTGTGCACAGGGCACTTCTATTTGAAAGTCTTAAACATTATTGCAAATTTTAGAAGGGGCACCGTTGCCAAGACCAGGGCAACAGAGGCCATGGCCTCCGTGGCCTTTGTATAATTCCAGGCCTGCTGAGAGCCGCTCCAGAAGCAGAAACTGTCTGCTTGCAGATTGTTTGAAATTGGTCCCCGCGGTGACTGCTCCATGGTACGACACCCCTATGTTCCGACGACTCTATGTTCTGAAAAAATCCTTGTGATTTACACGCTTTAGGGTTACGGGGTTATGGTTAGGGTTAGGTTAGGGTTTAGGGTTAGGATTAGGAAAATACATTAGGGGTGTCACAACATAGGGTTGTCCCAATATAGGGGTGTCGGAACATAGGGGTGTAACCATCCCTGCAAACAGAGTTTTCTGTTTTACAGCTGTGTGAAAACTGGTTTTCAGTTACACAGTAGAATGAGAATACCGCCACTGTCCTACACATCAACTAGAGGATTGTTGTCAACATAAACAGCCAGTAATCCCTCCGCAGGTTATTAACCATCACCTTATCCAAAGCACAGGTGCAGGAGTAAACCCCCCTCACCTGTTCCAAGTTGATCCACCATTAAGCCCCACCACAAGCCAGACATTGTTTACAGGTCCTTCGTGACTGTAGTAGGAGTGACACACCCCAACAAATCCCAGCCCTAGTTTCAAGGCTCTGGAAAACCAGGGTGTCTGGTCTGACTTTTTGAAATGTAACATTGGTGACATGCCATCGTATAACCCTTCATCACTTTTTAAGTGAAAGGTCTGTCAGGTGATTAGGTAGCCTTGACATAGCTTACACCATTGTACATTGTATGTGTGGGACCTGGACTCCATGTCATGTGAGAATTAACAGATGGTGTGACCCAGTGACCCTTGACCTGATGTCAAGCAGTGAGCTCTAAATATTGCCCAATATAGTATTACTGTGAAGTCTACTCTATACTTAAAAATGTGCTACACCTTGTGAACTTTAAATCTGATACAAATCCGGTAAGATGTCAATACTGGAAAGACTGATCATATCTCTCTTACATTTTACCCTTAAAATATTAATGCTCTGTGGGGGTATTTGGCGGAAACCAATTCCAAGAAAGCTGGTGTTTTGTGTGTAATCAGGCCAAACATGTTCCAGTGTTCATTGGCCTCCAGTTCTGGACCCTCCTTTGTTCAACTCTTTGTCTTGACAAACGTGGACCCCATTGTTGTCCTTTGTGTTGGCAATGGTGGACCTATTGTCCCTGTTGTTATAAGTCCTCGGGGTTGAATGTCACTACGAGTACATTCCTTCCTCCATCGGTGTGCTAAATGTGTGTCAAAACAATGGACCTCGTCTATTCTTGCATTGATAAATGTAAGTTATCATAAATTAACTAAACATTTCCAGTGATAGAGATGTTAGCCTTGTCAACTGTGAGAGAGGAGTGCTATCATGCTTATGGTTAATATAGCAGTTTCTTTTTTTCATAATGCAAAAGGCATCATCTGTATCCAACCATGGAGGTCTAGTGTCCTTCCTCCATGATCCAACCATTGCCTGTAGGGTCTTTTCTCTTTCAAGGGATCAGTTAACTTTCCATGGCTCAAGCCTTCATGGTGTGAAGCTATAAACCTTGTTTGGATACCACGTCTTCTTAACCCATGTAGCTGGGTAGCCTGTAATCTAGTCTTAATTCCATTACGTTATTGAGGATGACATGGCACCATGCTGGGTGAGATGATCATTTGTGGACTGGACTGCAGGCTAGCCAGACACTCCTTAGTGTGTACCTGCCAACATGACAGTTGGCTCTGTGGTATGGTATGACAGCATCTGCTATGATGACAGAACTCATACTGTTTAATGATACTCAACTTACAGTTCATGCTTTAAAGGGGAGGTAGGAGGGCTTTTTCGCTGAAGGAGAACATTCTCCCCGATCCTTGAGACACAATTTGTGGACATTTCTTCAAAATTTTTCAGAACTTAAGACTAATGTTTCTATAATTAGAAAGCAACTTACAGCAGATGAGTCTTTTAATGTGTATTTACATAACTTGCATTTTTTTTGTAAATAAAAAAAATATAAAATACATACATACACTGGGTGTTTATATACATGTAGTGCCATTTCATTTGCATTGCAATTATAACAATAAATAAACAAAACAAAATTTAAAGGCAAAGTATACCTTTGGTTTTTGGAACCGTTTGATTGTTTTAATCCTACATAAATGTATATATACAATAAAACTAACCTGTGAAAATTCCATTTCATTGGTAGCTTTTTTGAGATATCGCCCCAAAAACTGGAGGAATAATCCGTAATTGTAATACACAATCTGAGAAACGTTTCATGCAGGAACATTTCTCAGACTGAAATGTTTTTGAATCCCTCTCTTTAAAACCACATTCCTTTGAAGGGAATTGTTTCTTAATATGTTATTCATTATCAACAGCTGCAGTGCTTCTTACCAAGTAATTTTGTGTGGTCATTAATTTTTGGAGTAATTACCAAAGGTTTACACTCCTTTTAAACGAAAGCAATTTTTTTTTTTTTTGTGTGGTTTCTTGAAAATAGACAGCGGATTTGAGGTGCCTGTTGTGGTTGGAAGGTTGTTCCAAAGTCCTGGAGTGACTAAAGAAAAGGATTTGTAGGCAGCAGATCGGAGAGATTTGCTTCTTGGTTTGGTTTCCAAGTCTATGTTAGGAGCCATTCAGAATAATCAATGTTAAACAATTGTTTTATTTTTTAAAATTATTATTGCATGTTGGTGGGTGAAAAGAAATATCTGAAAATCTCAATTGAGTTTACAATTTAAATATAAGAAGAAGAAAACAAATTTTAAGTGGGAAATTACCCAGTAATCTCTTCCAGAAATTACCCAGTAATCTCTTCCAGATCATCTGTCATTTCTGTGCTGTCTGTTGTTATCTGTCAACCTTGTTTCCATAGCTGACCTCCGTACAGTACCTGATTTTTCTACAAAGTTACATGCTGGAAGCCAGGAAAAGCCATCAAAAACTCCTTAGCTAGGAGAGCACATATATAATGTATCTGGTCAATTTGAGGAATGACCTTGTTCTTCTGTGTTTATGGTATATATTAAATAGTCTGTAGATATTTGAAAAACAAAATTGGGGTGGGTGGGTCAGAACAATTTTTTTTTAAAGATTGAAATTTTAAAACCTTGATTACTCTTAAAGGCCCTGTACACTATTGGTAAGATCGAAAAACACAATGTTCACAGATTCACACATAACTTACATGATTTAAAGTAAGTAATGGTAGAAAGGGTTCCTTAAAATATTTCTGCTTTAAATGCTATCGTTTCTGAGAAACGAGTAAAACAATAGTAATTATCGCGCGCGATAATTTGAAAAAACAGAAAACACATAAGATCTTTTTTCTCTATTTTTTCGTGACCTCGATGACCAATTGAGCTCAAACTTTCACAGGTTTGTTTGTTCATGCATATGTTTAATCACACAAAATGTGGACACTGATTTTGAACTGTTACCAAAAGTGTACAATACCTTTAAAGGGTGTGCACAACATTGGTAACATTAAAAATATAAATGTGCACAGACTTGCACATAACTTACATGGTGAAAAGATGGTCTTGGTGGAAAACTTCCCTTTAAATATTTTTGCTTAAGATGCTATAGTTTTGGGGAAATGAGTAAAACAATTAGCTTTAATCTCGTGTAGTCCAAAACCCAATGTTTAAAAACAGTGAACATGTCAAAACATACAATGGGCTTTTTCGCTTCTTTCTTGTGACTCCGAAGACCGATTGAGCTTAAACTTTCTCAAGTTTGTTATTTCATGTATATGTTGGGTCACATAAAGTGTGGATACTGGTCTTTGACAGTTACTAATGTAATACATGTGCTTTAATGGGGACCTTAGTAGGGGGCGCTGGGGACCCTGTGGTAGAAGGTCCCCTAGGAAGAGGTATGAGTAATGAGACTACTTTCTGTCGAACGGGTCAAAAGGTCATCATGTCAAATATTCCAGCCAGCCCAAAGACAAAGGGCAAGGTCTTTGGATTTGTTTTTATGTAGAGTACCTAATCAGTCTGCGGAGCAGAGAGTGAGCTGTAATGTGTAGCGGACGGGAGCTTAAAGGGCTTTTGAGGGTTGTTAAACCTACTACTAGTACTACATAGGGGCGAGGGTAAGGTGGTGAGAGTTTGACTAACCCTGTTCTGGTATGGAGGAGGTTCAAGGCAAACTGGAATAACAAACATTTTCGTTTTGTCTAATTGGTCACAAAAGCCAAGAGTGAGCTTCATACGGTAACATGCCTGGACGGAATGGCTATAATGGTCAATGTCGTTTTTAGGGTTGTCGCCTTTCGAAAAAGCACCTGTTATGTTTGGAAATGTAGGCCGTGAACGATTTCTGGTTTTCAGTCTCTGCTGTACATCATGTGTTGATACACGGAGTAAATGCTGAAGTCTGTAGTGGGATCGATTGGGGCTGTCCTTGCATACATGTAAGGAGAAGGAGTGTAATGGCTAAAAGCAGTGACTAGTCATTTTTACTTTATTTATTTATTTATTGTCAAGTAATAAACCACACGGGAAACTGACTGGGTAACTGACCGACCCAGTCAGTTTCCCTTGTGGTTTATTACTTGACATTTTAAATAAAAAAAGTTGCATCCTCTTACAGTGATACCCTGGCTGCAACTTCCCAGGTGTATCATAAATTTGGGTGTGATTCCTGGCTACACCACAGTTAATGGTTGTATGGCTTCTGACTGGCACCCAAAACAAAGATATTTACAAAATAGGGAGACCGCCAATAAAGGGCTAAATTGCTAAGTTGGTAGAGCGCCGGCACGTTAATCTGGAGGTCGTTGGTTCAAATCCCGCTCTAATCATTTTTTCTTTGTTCAACCTCAAGTTATTTATTTATTATATAGGATTTGTTATTGGGGGGTGGGGGATAATGGGTTATGCTACTGGGCAAGAGCGATGTGTTTTTGAGTTTTGTTTGAGCAAGCATTGAGATCTACATGCCTAGTGTTATGACTTGGTGGCAATGGGCAAATATGAGAATGTTAGATTTTGTTTTACAATTCGTTTTATAGTGCAAGGAATTGGTTTATGGTTCACATGGAGGTGTATGTTTTGTACCTGGCTGCTGTCTGGTACAGGTATGGGGGAGGGACGTTGCCAGATTTTTTGTATAAATAATTCTGATGTTTGTAAATACTGTTGAGGTGATGTATGATATTCCACTTTCTCCACAGGCACATGTAGACCGGTGCATGCATTCTCGTCAGTCATCAATTGTGAAAATGTGGATAAGTTTGAGATAATGAAAATATAAAAAAAACATGTTGTTTACATTCAAAGGGTTCGATGCAAGAAGCACTACCTAAAAATCCAATTTGATAAAAATGCAAAAGTGCAATACATGGTGTGTTGAACAGACCAAATTTGTAGTTAATTTAAAAAAAAAATGAAACTGATAAAACCCAAAAGGGTGGTGATACATTTACATTCAAAGGTAAATAAAATTGACCCAGTCAGTTTCCCTTGTGGTTTATTACTTGATATTTGGTAGATATTGACTAGAAGTGTTTAAACATACCTGTGGCGCGCAAGTTAAGCGGGCGCTACTTTACGCAAAACGCAATCAATACAGACTGGTATTCAATCTAAAATATGTTAGTGTTACATGTAGTATGCACGCGTACGCACAACTGTTGTGCAGGGCATGCATATTGACTCCTTCACAAAACGAGGCCCAAGGACGTGACAGGAGTTGAAAGGTAACAGAAAAGTTGTACAGATTTTTCCATTAATATTACGCTTTTTAACAAAAAGGGTATTTATGAATGGAAATAAAAGAGAAGTGTCTCGGTCTTAACTGGCCGTTTAAAATCTTGCTGGGTCGCGGCCGTGCGATAAAGGACCGAGCCGATCGCACGACCGCGACCCTGCCGGTTTTAAACGTCGGGTTAAACGACACTCTCTTATCCCCTTATTCAAACCTAACCCGCAGAGGTTCATTGGCAAGGGATGAAGAAAGATGTTTACCACATGTAAAAACAGGGTGAACAAATCGAGAACCTTTAATAGTAAAAATTTTTTGTAAACATATAAAGAACATTTTAATTGAAAGTGTACATTCAAAAAAGACTATCAGTCACCCCTCTGCCTAAAGTGATGACCAGAAGTAAGATTTAATATACAAAACTTTGGTGCGTACATCATGTGATTTGATTAGCGGAGTTTGTCTCTCTCTCTCTCCCTTTACTGACGCGCATCCCAGCAGGAGCAGGTGTTGATTGAAAGAGAGAGTTGCATGTGTTTTGGGGTTGTTTTTTTTGTTGCATTCCAGAAGTCAGTTTTTATCATTGGATGCAAATAATTTATCAGCGGAACCTCAAACACTTCACGCTACATCACCGCACCAATTTGCAATGACAAACATTTATACATTGTGCTCTTCAAACCAGGACGAGTGGGGGGGGGGAGGGAAAGAAAGAGAAAAGTACAACGCAAATTGTATTCCCTTGAAGGCGAACGTAATTACTTGTGAGTTCGCCTATCATGTGGGACACAACAGACATACCGGGACAGTCGCTCCCTCAGTGACCCCCTTGCTGTTCTGACATTTAACATTGTAACAAGATGCACCGTGGTCTGGAATGCTGTACACCTCTCTCCATGGTCTTACCGTCCAATCTCTTTTAGAATGTGCATCCCGTCTGAGATCTCTTTAGTTTAGACCGTAGAGCAAGGACGATGAGGTAGGGGCGACTGCCAGATTTGTGCCCAGCTTCAACGGCGCTGCTGACTTGCCGAATTCTGCGCTTACAGCTCACATAATCCTGTGCTTTACCTAGGGCCATATTAAGTGCAGACTCCATGGGTAAGCAGGGCTGTAAAATTGGTCCCTGATCAATTAGAAGTAGTTTTCCTGAGCAGGTCTCTTTTCGGTGAGCTAGCTTTAATGGAGGTTATTTATTTTTCCTGAAACAAATCTATCGAGTTGTAAAGAATATTTTGTGTGTGACAATTGTCCTTTTGATGTTCCTTTGAACCCATCACATGTACTTCTCTCTATTTTTTATTAGAATTTGTAAATAATTACAACTCCACAAAAGGAATACCATACAGTGGTTTTTTTTTTTTTCTCCATTTTCATTATGATCGTTATGTATCTTTCTGTCAATGAAACCAAAAGTGCCTTGCACTGTGACCTGTAGGCCTGAAAATACATGTGAAGTGAAGCCGTAAGAAGAAATCTCAGTTTTAGATGTGGGAGGAAAACCCCAAGCATCAAGTAGGGACTGGAAACCCAATCCACATGCAAGTAGCTAAGCACAACAAAATTATGCTTACCAGAATAAAGTTACCGGCCAAACTAACAATACATGTCACATGTACAATCTGTGACTGGTATCCTGCCAATTTCTGCTTAGCGGAAAATTGTTAGCCAATATTCTCTGCTTAAGCAGCTCTATGACATTGGGCCCAAGGTCTGAAGAGGGATCGGAACCGGGGTCCACAGAGATCAGAGGCAGGGAAGGAACCTCTAATGAATGCCATACATTTCAATGGGAAATTATTCAGATGCTGCAGGTGTAGCTGACTTAGTTTTTTTTTCCATTATTAATTTTTGTTACTTTGAAAATTGCATGCATACTCAAAGTCAATGGATTACATCACTTGCGAAAAGACGAAAATGCTAAGCCTAGTGCCATCAAATCTCTTAAGTTTCCTAGTCTCCACGATGACGTCTTTGCACTTTGCCAAGTTCAACTTTCTCCTACCTATCCGTTCACAGTTCATACTTTTGGAAAGCTCCTTAATTTCCTATCAAATCCAGATAACGTCGTAAAATTCAGACAACATCAAGTTGACTCTCTCTCTCGAAATAGGGAAATTGTTTTAGGGTTTTGCGTGTGTGTCTTTGTGTCTTTGAGGCTTTTTGACGACTGTATCAAAGGTTTTGCTTTAATACTCACTACCTGATGGAGACTGAGAACAAAACAATAAAGGGAAAGAAAAAGTCTCCTAGGAGTTTCAAGACAGGGTGCTCCACAAGGAATGTTGTATACAAAGTTTACGAGAGGATGTTAACTACAGGGACAAGGGAAAGAACAAAAGATGTCTCCACAGGGATGCGAAAAATAGAATGTGTGTTAGTGAAATAATATAAAACATGGATCTCATCTGAAAAATTGGTAATTTGTGGATAGAGTTTGTGGCCTAGAATTTGAGGAAAAAATTCAACTGATTCTGAGGTGGGAATATATTTTGCTTTGTTCATTTGCACTCTCATGGGATCAACAGTAATCCTTGCTACAATGGCAGAGTTCAGTTGGTTGTCTCAAATGTTTGAAGATCATCTCTATATTCATTCTCCGTTCAAGTAGTTGAATAAATAGCATTTGAAGACCCTCAAATGGCCAATGCTTATTTCAATTATTGCGAGCAAGCAAATTTTCTCTGATTAGAGCATAAACTGTTTTTCATCATCTTGTTATGCCATTTTCACAGGTTGTTCATTGAGTTTTAATGACATACATGTTTACATACAGTGCTCATACTAAAGGCAAACTAATATGGGTAAAACACAACTAATATACTTCCTAAGGGTTAAATGTATCGAACAGGATATGTAAGGATGAAAAACACCATTGTAAATTTTTAGTCTGAAAGCTTACTGATTATGAAGTTAATAGTAGAACCATTGTTTCTGTGAAATATTTCCCTCTTAAATGAAGTCATATTAAGAGAAAACTGTATCTGAAAACCTTAAAGTACACAACAGTTGACTTTGGTTGTTACAACCAAATTAAGGATAGTGTGTTTGCATGCTGCAAATTGCTGGGTTTTTCACTATTTTCTCCTGACTCACACGCTAAACCCAATTTTTCACAGGTTTGTTATTGCATGTATATGGTTGATCACAAAAAAAACATGAACACTGTCTCAACTATTTTGTCAGCTCTACCTATTCTGTTTAAAGGCAAAATATACCTTTGGTTTTTGAAACCCTTCAGTTGTTTTAATCCTATATAAACGTAGATATATAAAATAAAACTGACCTGTGAAAATTTCATTTCAAAAGGTGGTAGCATTTCTGAGATATCTCCAAAAAAACTGGAGCGGTTATAGCCACGCAGGAAGAAAATCTGTAATTGAAATACACAATCTGAGAATTGTTTCATGCATGAAATGTTTCTCAGATTGACATGTTTAAAAATCCCTTTCTCTAAAACCACATTCCTTAGAAGGGAATGTTTCCCCAAAAGTTATACATTATCAACAGCTGCAGTTCTTCTTACCAAGTAAAGTTTTTACGGCCATTAATTTTTGGAGTAATTACCAAAAGGAGTACCCTCCCTTTAATACCTTCAAAAACAAAACTCACAATGTTATGAGTTAAAGATTACTTTAGGTGTTGCCATGGTGTTTTCCTAATCAGTCTGGGGTGATGAGCTGCTTGTTTTTGTCCACTGCCCACTGTGTCTGTTGTTAATTAAAGTCAGTAGAGAGGAGGTCCATAAATGACCCAAGGAGTTAGATCTGATTATAGGATGCTGGGCTGGTTGGGAGACTGTCTGTAGTCACCCCTAGAGGGCAATTGTCTACAATCCAATGACCTTACTGCCAAGGACACTCTTATGTAATAGCTAGGTGTTGTTACAGTTGTGTGGTCTGAACCCATGAATGGGGGGTCTGTATAGTGCAGGGGTGGAGGTTAGCGCCATGTTTCTTTCCATCACAGAGCGAAAATAGCAAGCATGTTCATAGTCTGGCTATGGTCTGGCTTACATTTGAATTAGTAATTACATGTATGTATAATACCAATCTGAAGTCCATTGTCTCCATTTGCCCTAATGCTCTTGTGGCAGCCATCTTGGATTTAGTCAAAATGGCCGCTGTGAAATAAGTTTTCTCAATATCTTGGCTTCTAGATGACCTTTGATCTCGACATTGCTCTGTGGTAGCATTAATCAGGCCTGAAACACCACAGAGGTAACGGAGGCAATAGACCGATCCATTAAGCCCCACCCCTTTAGCATATTGACTAATCACAGCATTGGCTGCCTCACCACTGCACACAGTGGCAGCACATGTGCATCTCTCCAATGCCACACTCGCGACATGAACGTACGCGCTTTAAGTACGCGCGCACGCATGTTTACTTTTCTAATGGGATTTTAGCGTGTCGACTTTGTCGGACTTTCGGTGGCGTATAGCCAAGGTTGTGATTGGTCAACACATAAGGGGCGGAGCTTAATGGATCGGTCTATAGATTGTACCTCAATTACCACCATGCCTGTCATCATAATGTCACTCATAATAATACCTTGGTACTTTTGGAACTGTGCTAGCTAGTAGCAATTTTGAAATCCCCTTCTAAGAGGTGCCCTCTATAAAGTAAAAGCTACTATAAAGTAAGCGCCTGCCCTTACAAGAGCGAAGTATCCGGCCCCATGGTCTTGGTTCAAGACTGTTGTTTTTTTATCTAAAAAGCTCTATTCTTTTTTTTTCCCTTGCCGATAGAGGGCGCTATCAACCACTACTCCTGTTGTTTATTTCCCTCGCCGATAGAGGGCGCTATCAACCACTATCACCCCGAGGACCGATATAAGTTTCCGGTAGCGCTTGGCCTATAAAAAACCTGCTGTGATGCAGTTTCGGTGGTAATGGTCTAGGGTAAGAGCACGCCCTCTTGTGGCGATGGATCAGGGAAGCCAAGGTTAAAGCCAAGAACTTGGAATTTTGAAGCGGGGCGCTCAAAAAACTACAATGGTGTGCCCGCCTTTAAAACAAGGGGTTTAAAATCAAAAGATATCAGAGGCCCCTCTAGTTATAACAGACAATATGCAACCAATTAGCTATTCCTCTGACCTGACCTATACTTATTGACAGAGCTCGTTAAAACTAACTTTAAGTTTGAACATATTTTACATAATGTGTAATTGTCTCTCCCTCCCCCCCCAAGCTTGGCACCCACTGTTTTGTAATGCAAACCGCAGATAGATTGGTGTGTAAAAGCAGGCGCATGTTTTATAGTTGTTGATCAACATGTTTTATAGTTGATCAACACGTTTTGTAGTTGATCAACACATTTTGTAGTTAATTTGATGTCAACATGTTTTGTAGTTGATCAACAGGTTGATCAACATTTTTTTAGTTGATCAACAGGTTGAAAGTAAGAGATTGGATTTAAACTAAAAGCCTCAAAAGCTAGACCCATGTTATACTCTGGAGATGAGATTCATTGCTTCAAATTCCATGTTTATGCTCATTCCTTAAGACTTTTTTTCAAAAAATGGTAAATTTATGCACTGGAAGTTTCAAGACCCTCCCTCAACAAAACCACAATCAATGGCCATCAGAAAAATCCCAGTTAAATGGATAAAAACCAGTGTACCTCAACTGTATGGAAGGTTGTTACCTTGGATACACTAGGTATTTTATTAGAGCAACCTTCAGAAAGGGTGCATGACTTTTTGTACTCTAGTACATACTGTACATGTGTACATTTATACCGTTCATCATGTTGTCACAGTGCTTGTAAAGCCCCTGTCTGCTTGTGGTTGGTTCATGTGTACTAACAAATACTTGTGGTCCTCACAAAATACATTTGAGAATGGGTGTTTCCAACCATGGAAGAAGGTCCACTAACAATCGTTGACAAATAGTTATATACATACTTTGCACATATTGTTGAGGATGAGGTTTTCAAGTGCAAACGTCATCCTCCAAAGAGGTGACAGAGATAACTCGGAACAAGGGCTACTTTCGTTTGTTTGATTCAGGTTGTGTAAAACTGTCTCCAGTCCAGTGGAAACTGTGAGGTATAGGCCCTGTTGGTCAAATTGAAAGTATTTTCTTTTCAAATAAGCTCTGACTTTACCGTTCCTCAAACCAAATATTGTTTTCTTTCCCTCTTGAGCAGGCATGATATTCTTCCTACTTCAATCTGATTTCTGATTTGTTTTGCTCTCAGAATAATCTGAAAATTGTTAGTAGATAGCTTAAAAGTATATTTGAGTCTATACCACGTGTACATGTAGGTTTGCCCTTGTACTAAAAAACAAATTCAAACTTTTTTTCCAATGGTCAATAAGGTTTTGTGTGGATTTGAATCCCACTGCTGCCACAATGTTATGCTTGTAGACATTGCACTCAATAAGGGAGAAAAACTTCAGTTGAATACATACATATGTAATGTACATGGGCTCAAGTTTATCTGTAGGTGTGTGGCTGCCATACAAACAAGATCTGACAGTGACAGTAGAGAGAGCTTTGTATAAAGGCCCTTTGGGTGCACCACACTAAATAAGCTTCCCATAGCAACCAATGCTAAATGCTAAATATTCAAAAATACTCAACAAATATTTAAAGTGTCCCTGCTTCTTGAAAACAAACCAAATATATTTTCTGACAAAAAAAAATCATTTTCTTTTCAATTTTTGGCAGGCTGGCCGCTTAGCTTTTTAGCTAGGCTCATCCAAAACAGGTCCTTGGTCCAAATCATTGCTCGAGTCAATTTTTCTTTGTTCAACCCCAAAGTAGTATATATATCAATGTGGAACGGCAAACCCAGTTTTCATTAAATTTTGCACAAAGAAATCAACAGTATATATGAATATACCCTAGGAAGCGGGTATTTACATATGAACCCAAACCACTGCCTCGTACCATGGAGGTAGAAATAGTCTGTGCTTTGTCCGATACGTTTCCATCCCATTCAAATTAATGCGCGTATTCTCGGTAACGGATAACCCCATAGTTTGATGGGGGGTGCAATTTGAGAAGATAAGTGGTGGGCTTCAGCTCTGAAAGTTTCAGTTGTACCAGTGTAAATCAAATAATCAATAAATCAAAAAGAAAGGGGGCTGGGATGACAGGAAATGGCCCCTTGGGTCGAAGGAATGAACTTTGAGTGTGTTTGTAGCTGATATGTGCCTAATGGCACTCCTGTGCTTGTTTCCATCTACTGTTACACTGGAACTAAAGCATCTTTTGTTCTCCGGAACTCCACAAGATGGATCGCTTTTTGCAAATTACCAATGTGATTGACATCCCGGTGAGAATGTCTTTTGAGGAATGATTCGGAAATTAATTCTGACCACCTGATTTGGCGGGGCATGACAATTGCGAATGCCGTGTGGTTGTGCACTTGAATCGCTGTGCACTTGATCGCTGTGCACTGAAAATGAACTTCCCTTTTTGGACAGAGCGTTCCCCTTTGTTTTGTCTGTTGTAAAAAAAAAAGAGTTAATACATTCTGTACGCCAACTTTAAACACACTGTAGTACTGTGCTGGTGCAGACCTTGGTTAACACCATTCCTGAGTTTGATCATTTGCAAACTTTTCATTAGGAATGCCTCACCCCCTCCCCTTGCTTTCAAGTCTCTTGCCTGTGTGTGAAAAAGAGCTGCTCATGCTGCTTGTCAATTTAGATACCTGCTGTCTGTCCAGTGAACTAGCCCCCTTTCTTGATGATTGATTGCTTTCATTCATGGGAACATTTCCTTTGGAATAATTTGCTTTTTCATTCGCCCGGTGATCAGAGTTCAACAAATTGGTGTTTGTCAATCTGAACAGCATTGTCAGTCCAGACACAGCCATTTAAACTACACACACTTGGCCTCATTTGAAAAACAAACAGAATTTGACAACCCGTCTCGGGGAAAAGAATATTTGCTTTTCCTTTTTGGGTACTTGGCTTTATATCCGTTCCAATTGCCGAGGGTAAATAGAGCTTTTTTGTATTGAGACCTGGACTGAGGGTTGTCCTGAAATTTGAGAAGGACTGGAGAGGTGAATCATCACAGCCCTGCTAGTTTCATCTACTGTGTTGATGTTGATGATGACTGCTAACAACAGAATTCGAAATGAGGGAATTTAGCTTGACTCAGGTCTTATACATTGTTGTTTTAAAGGGAGGGTATACCTTTGGTAATTATTCCAAAAAATTAATGGCCATAAAAACTCACTTGGTAAGACTAAATGAATAACATTCTGAGAAATGATTCCCTTCTAAGGAATGTGGTTTTAGAGAGAGGGATTAAAAAACATTTCAAACTGAGAATTGTTTCTGTTTCTCAGATTGTGTATTTCAGTTACGGATGATTGATTCCTGTGTGTTAAAGCACACTGCCAACATTGATAATTGTCAAAGACTTCATCCGCACTTTATGCGACCCTCATATACATGGAACAACAAACCATTGAAAGTTTAAACTCGGTCAGTCACTGGAGTCACTAGAACATAGTGAAAAACCCAGATACGTGTTTTCAAAAATCGAATTTTGGATCAAAAACAAGTGTTTTACTGATTTCTCACAAACTGTAGCATGTTAGGCAAACATATTTCGAGGGAAGTTTTCCACCATTACCATCAAGGGAAACTGACTCAGTGACTGGATAGTTTGAAAATAATTTTTGTGGGTGAACAATGAAAAATTTTACACGAGTGGGATTTGAACCTGCGACCTCTGGGTGTACATTGCTATCAATCATACAAGGTATTTGCACCATATGAAGGCTCTTGAAGTGTTGTACAAATCTTTTAAAAAGTGTGACCTTATACAAATGTGACCTTTACTTCGGTAAGTTGAAATCTTATAATTAAAAATTTCATATCTCTACAACAAAAAAAGGGGTTTAGTCTTGAAACTGACTATGTATTTAGATCTGATTGTGTAGATGAGGTTGCAATTTTTTCAGAATAATAACATCATCAATGACATCATAACATTAAATTAATGTTTTATATCTAAAAAAATTCATATCTGGAGAACCATATTTGTTACATATACAGGATCTTTGCATCATATCTTTACAAAAATGACATGCCCTGTACTTTATGGTAAGTGTCATTATACACCAGTGCACAGCCACAATCGTGGGTTCACATATATTTTTGTGTCCATGTTATGAACAACACTTTGGAAACCAGTGATGTAACAGTTATTTTAATGTTTTTTTGTAAATTAATTAACCAGTGGTGTGTGAATGAAGAGTAGAAAGTACTTGAGTTTGTCGAATACAAGATCTGCAAAGAGTTACTCAATATTTATGTGTCGTTCATTCGGTGTCTTTGTAACAAAAAGTGTACCCATGATTGTGGCTGTGCACACCAACACAATGACCTCCATATGTGGTGATGTACAAACTGTGAATGGGCTGGCAAACCTCTGTGTGAAAGGTTTGTTGCATCTTATAAGGTGGTGCGCCTTTATACGCTAACACTTGTATTTCATTTTGGTGGTTTAGGGTACTGCGCCATATATACGCCGAGCTCTTTATAAGCAGGAAATTACGGTAGTCTATATTTTTGCATTTCAAATGTTAGTTGTAGGCTTTTATAGTGTTACTGTCTCCTCTCTGTGTTTGTAAATGTGTTATAATTTAAAAGACTTCTAACTGTAAATATACAGAGTGGTACATGTATGTCCTACATGTGATTTTGCGTATTTTACACTAGGAAAAGGAATTTCATGCACTTCTCAACATGACTTATAAAATATTGAATTGAATGTCACTGCTGTTTGCAGGCAGCTGTGTACAATCATCACGCAGCCATGAAAAAAAGCTCCATGCTACAACGAACATTGTTTATAGTGTGCACATAGTCTTTGTCTACCCATTGTACACTCATGGCTCGATGATAAAGCTCCATGGTACAATGAACATCATGTACTGTGCAGATGGTCTTTGTCTACCCCCAACAAATTATACTGAGCTATCAGGCCAGTGCACACTGTTACACTCAGCAAATCCATTTTATTAGAGCCAGACAGAGCATAATGATTAACAAAAGGGTACGGGAGGCCATGAGGTCACCGTTCTGTTATCTGATTGGTCAACGGCGCACGGATCATACAGTGAATGCATGCACAGAAGAAGCCGGTTTATGCTGGGCAGCAGCAGTCAATGCTCATCTAATAGTAACATGAAGATTGCATATAAGACATATACGTCGGATTAATCACACAACCACTCAACTTAAGGGTTCTGTTCATGATGTCGCTGTGTGTAGAAGTAGAAAAAATGGGTTTAAAAAGGAAGCAAGCAATGGATAATTCTTCTTGTATGTCCAAAGCTCCAAAGCGGAAGCCAAACTGGACAAACACAGAACAAAACCGCATGCTTGACCTCTATGCTAACTACAAAGAGTTGTTGGCATCTAAACATAATACACCACGGCTCAAGGCAGACTGCTGGGTCAACATCACACTCAAGCTGAACGAAGGCAACACCTCGGTGAAGAGGTCAGTTGACGAGGTCAAACGCAAATGGCATAATCTTGTTGGGCAGGGACGGAGAGATTTTTACGATTGGAAGAGAACACAGCAAGATGCCAAGAGTTCCTCCTGGACTCTGCCCGCTAAAAGCTGCAAAGCCCTGGAACTGTTCTTTAACGGGAAATTTGATGATTGGAAGAACAGGACCGATGATCTCCAATGGGAGGAGGATGGCTCAAATCAGGAAGATTGTGAGATCAGAAACTTGGACACAAATGCTGCTGAGACGTGCGACCATGAGCAACCGCCAGAAAGGCTTCCTTCTGCTCAATCACGACCGGAGAGCTTACCAGCAAGTACCAAAGTGAAAAAGGAACATCCAGACACTAACACACTGCCTTCATCATCAGTCTTGGTTGCACACCTGTCAAACCTTTCCTCGTCGGCCTCCAAGACTGCCGACAGAATCCCCTCAAACACTTTCCAAAACGCTGCCACTTGGCAGACTCCTCAGGCTCAAAATGTGTGGAGTGCTAATCCTGTTGCATCGACGAACCTTAATTGTGAAACCACGGTTTCCGCGAGTAAAGACTCTGGGTCCGGCGTCCAGGTCCAGCATGACCTGGAGACCATTGCAGCCTCGGTCAGTCTGAATCAGATCTCCCTAGAATCGCTCCACCAGCCTCCTCCCGACACCATGGCAACCATCCATCCCAGCTCATCTTGCACCATTGTCCCATCCTCTCTCCTCGCTTCATCCAGCAATCACAGTCGAGCGTCATCTTCTTCTCTCCCTGAAGAGCCAGCAAGGAAGAAGTTCCGAGAGTCCGAGACGGTCCAGTCAAAACGAGAGGCCGAGTTGAGGATGGACATTCTACAATTGGAGAAAGACAAACTGTGGTTGGAAACGGAGAAATTGCGACTTGAGATTGACATTCTGAGGAGACAAAAACAAAAAATGGAAAACAACTGAAAAGCCAATTTCAAGTTACAGGATCTTAGTAACATTAACTATATAACGTTCAATATTTGGCAGTCAATATACCTTGTTGACTGTTCTTTTATTTTCCCTAGTTTTCTGGTATTTGTACTTCTGTGGACAAGAACTTTGTGTTGTTCAAAATAGTTCCTTAGAGTACAGTACTTCGACAGAAAATTGTCCATAGACCATTTTGTGTCATTCCGCCAAATAAGTTTCTTTTCTATACTCCGAGAAAGTAGCAGTTCAGTACTGATGAAGTGAAATTTGTTAAATTTTGTTCTTGTGATTGTTTTTTTGACGTAGTTTCTTTATTTTAAATCCTAAAGTCAGAAGTAACCCTAGGAAATACCTACCTCCGTGGAAATACACAAATGCTGGAAGGGTCCACTAGTTTCTGGCTCCCCAGTAAGCCCAAAAAGTTTGATTGGCAGGGGGGAGGGGTGTTGGTAACCTCAGAACCTAGCACAGGCTGTCAGTAAGACATCCTGGAAGCCTGCTACATACAAAGAACAGATGACTCCACTTTTTCAGAGGGTTAGATCTGCTGTACAATTTTTGTGCACAAAGTATACGAGTAAAAATGTTTGTTTCAGCCCCTCAAAAAACAAAACAAAAACGACACAACTCATGGACCTGATCCCCTCTTTAGACACGTAGAATGGCCCAGTTTAAGCGTTGACTCCCCCAGTGCATTTTACTTTGGAGAAAATAGGAAAATAAATAACAGTATTTACCAGTTCTCACTCACAATGTAAGGATTTGAAACACATTGCAATTAATTATGACCCTTCTACATATGTTCTTGTAGCTTTTATTGTTCATGTTTTGTAGTTATCAACATTTTACCCTGACTGTCAAACAAACTGCTGTACATGGTGACAGGTGTCTTCATTGTTACTGAGTGCCTCAGTTCTTAGTTGTTGCAGGATATGGTTGCGGATATCAATCCTTTGGGTTTACTACAACAACAACAACAACAACAACAACACAACAATGACAATAACAACAACAACAACAACAAAAGTCAGAAACGCCCTAGTGTTAAAGTAATGTCTAATTAACAGGACAGTTTTTTTATTACAGTAGCATTAGAACTAAATCACCATCTGTAACCATTTCATGTCGCTTTTCTAAAAAAAAAAAAATCCATGCCCACTCGCAGTTTTAATTTTTCGGAACTTTTTGGAGCTACTTAAGTAACTGGTTTCCTTTGAAAATAGCATTGGCACAATGTAAGTGCATGTCTCACATTGTTTAAACCCAAAGGTCAAATTGCATGATAATTTACAATATTAACAACATCAAAATCACAGAAAACATGAATTAAACAAATTAAGAAAAGCCCATATGGGTTGGTTAAGATTCAAGAAAAATAAAATTAGTACAATTGCACATACTTGAAGATTTGTCTGCCTCAAATCATTGAACAATTTAAAAAGCTGCTCACAGAGAATACTATTTTAGGTAACTGGTAAAAAGTAAACACGGGCTATTTTGTTATTATTAATCAAAATGCGAGTAATAATCTTGCACAGATTTGTGGTGGCACTAATTATAAAAAAGATAATTAAAAGCTGGTCACAGAGCAAGAGATTCTACTTGTTCAGCAAGCTGATGAAATAGGGTATTGGGCTGTTTTTGAATCGTGATGTCCTGTTGCGTAAGTGGGAATAATGATGTGCATTACGCAGGTTGTGGGCATGAGACTTCCGTCTGGTAGGAGGGAGAAGATCACCTGTACGTTCTGTTGTAAGTCTGTCCAAAAAGTAAGTCTGGCTACACGGCAGTTTGCGGTTGAATGGCTTCTGACAGGCACCCCCGAACAAAGATATTGACAAAATAGGGAGACCGCCAACATAGGGCTAGATAGCTCAGTTGGTAGAGCGCCGGCACGTTAAACCGGAGGTCGTTGGTTCAAATCCCGCTCTAGTCAATTTTTCTTTGTTCAACCCGAAATCATTTAAAAAATATACCAAGTCAGTTTCCCTTGTGGTTTATTATTTGATAAAAAAGATTTCCTGAACAAAACTTGTCATCCGACATGAAGTGGTCAGAAAAGATTCCCCATGGGGGATAGATACAGCTCCAATGACATATCACACCTTAAACAATTCTTAGGAAATTCTCAAATTCTAGGTTTGGGCAGTTGTATACCTGAGTCGTCAATCCTCAAGTCCAAGTCCTCACTGTCGAGTATGAGTCCAAGGCCCGAGTAATTCGAATCGAGTTTGAGTCTGAATCACTAGTCACAAATGTTGAGGTTACTCAAATTGTAATATATTTTGACAAAAATAGCCCAAACCTGACAGGTACACCAAGGTTTACAACTAAAGAGATAAAAACAAATGTGAGCTTCACATGTACTTCTCACCATGAGCAAGTTTTAGACTTGGGTGCACAATTTAACAGAAGCGAGTGGCAACAAGGTTTGTCAGGAGGCAATATTTCTTGCACAGGTTAATTGTTCAAACTTTGGGTCACTGGTTTGAAACACTATCTGGACAATCAGAGAGTTTTGTGGCCGAAAGGTGTCGTTATTTCTCTTTCAATAAATTAGGATAAAGTAAGGACGGCAACTAAATCAAACTAACACACCACAGCTGCTAGGCGCAATCGTAGCATAATGAAATTCAGTACGAATAATAGTACATGTACTATGAGCAGTGAGTAGCTCTGTGAGCAGCTTTTAAATTTTTAAATGATTTGAAGCAGACAATCCTACAAGTATGTGCAATGTACTAATTTTATTTTTCTAGAATCTTAACCAACCCAACTCTTAATTTGTCTAATTCATGTTTACTATGATTTTGATGACTTTGATTATGTTTTTAATGTTGTAAATTGTCATGCAATTTGACCTTTGGGTTACAATGTGATAATGTGAATAAAATATACCGTATACCATATGTACTAGGGAATATTACCCTGGCTTGCAACTCAGAGGACAATTACCAGCCTGTGTTTGCAAGCAATGTGAACTCATGTGTGTTGGCCTGTTGGCATGCACACATTTCATATCCTTACAAACACATAGGCTACATAATGTACAATGTACACATGAGCAAAAACCTTTGTAAGGTTGCTGGCAGTGGGGTCACCATGCTGTTATTTGATTGGCCAATGGTACACACTCCTTATCTTGCTGTACTTGCATGCACAGCTGATAATGATTGCGGATATAGGTATGGGTGTGCCTACTGGGTGTGTACTATGTATGTACATTGTACATTTTGTATGTGTACGTGCATAATAACTGGTATTATTACTATCAAACTGGGTTCACTCCATGTGATTCTCTGTTGAATGTGTATGGTTGCATTAGTTTAGAGTGTCAAACCATAGGTCAAACCGTAGAGAACCGTGCAGCATTGGACAAACTAAGGCGAGGGTGTTTGTTAAGGAGAAAAAGTTCACAATGTCTTTGTCAAAAAAACGTCTGGCACGTAAGCCGAACTGGACGGAGGCAGAACAGAAGTTCATGCTGGACCTTTATGAACAGCACCGGGAAGTGTTATCTTGTGTTGAGACCAGCGACAACTGTCAACAGAAGGCGGACTGCTGGGCGAGTATCACCGAGCAGATCAACCGAGCCAATGCTGTTGTAGAGCGGTCCGTGTTTGAGGTCAAGCGCAAATGGTATTTTCTCATTTGGCAGGGGAGGAAAGATTTTATGAGATGGAAGGCGGCCCAGCGGGATCCGAGGAAGGCCAGAGTGACCGTGTCAGCATTGAGCAGTAAAGCCGTCGAACTGCGCTGGAACATTAAATTTGAAAAATGGAAAGATGTTAATGACGGTCTTCCGTCACGGTTGAACTACAGTGAGTTTGTACCTGTAGATGCAAGTAACGCAGAGAGGTACGGCATCCCGCTAATGTCGGAGCAGATCGGCTCCATTTCAACAGGAGTAGAGAAGCCACGAAAAATGCGTAAGGGAGCAAAGAAGAAAAGATCAAAGAAGAGCCCTGTGTCGGTTGTTGAGTTGGATGGACATTCTGCATTGGCTGTCAATACACCCCTGACACACCTTTCCACTTCAACCTCTGAAGGTGAAACTGCAACAGGAACCGTCTCAACCGACTCAGAAGGCCCTGTCACCGTACCTACACCTCAGACTTGGAGTCATGAAGGAAGTACTCCTCCTGTCAAATTGAACTGCATAGGCGCCGTGTCTCCAATGCTCAACGCTATTTCTGACATCCAGTTACAGCATGGAGTGTGGAGTATAAATCCAGTTACATCAGTGTACAAAAACTGCTTGAGCACCGCTTCGGGACTGCACAACTCTGCGTACGACGTCCAGGTCCAGCATGACCTGGAGACCATCGCAGCCTCGGCCCGTCTGAATCAGATCTCCCTAGAATCACTCCACCAGCCCCCTCCCGTCACCATAGCAACCATCCATCCCAGCTCATCTTGCACCGTTGACCCATCCTCTCTCCTCGCTTCATCCACCAATCACAGTCGAGCGTCATCTTCCCCTCCCCCTGAAGAGCCAGCAAGGAAGAAGTTCCGAGAGTCCGAGACGGTCCAGTCAAAACGAGAGGCCGAGTTGAGGATGGACATTCTACAATTGGAGAAAGATAAACTGTGGCTGGAAACGGAGAAATTGCGACTTGAGATTGACATTCTGAGGAGACAAAAACAAAAAATGGAAAACAAGTTCTGAACGCTGTGATTCATTCCCATTGCAGTGGAGACTTTTCCCATGATGCATCCATGTTTGTCTCTTTCTTGTGTACAATTCATGAATAACAATTCTCATTCCAAAATTAATTGTTTGTACACTGTTTGTACACAGTGTTTCTCACGACAGAAATGAGGGAAACTGCGAGAACAAGGTTATAAAAATTCAAATTGATGATTGAAATTGACGCAGTCTGCTAAACAGAAAAGCCTGAAGTGCTCATTTACACATCCAAATAGTGTCTTGTTGGTACATAGGGATCAAGCACACAAATGCCACAAAATGAGTATTTTTTTTCAATTAGTATCCTTCATGGCAACTCTTCGCAGCGAGGTGGTGATATTGACACCCCCCCCAAAAAAAAAAAAGAAAAGAAAAAAAAAGAGTGAGGCGATCACTGAAATTGGCGAGGTGGGTCACCTCACATTTGAAATGGCAGGGGGATACACTGCACTCCTCAATACAAAGATGTATCAATCATCTTACTGTTCTTGTAACTAATAGGTCTCCACTTTTTGGGGGGTTTCATGACTGGACAACTTCTGTCCTTTGTCACATGTGTCAGTCCGTGGACATTGTCAGGAGTTTATTTTACAAACGAAACAAGAACTGTCAGCCTGTGTAGTTACATTAAAGGCGGGGTGTATTTTTGGTAATTAATTTACAAGTTAATGATCATGAAAACTTACTCGGTAGAAGCATTTCTCTATGGTGGAAGGAACACTGAAGAGCTGTTGATAGTAGGCCTATAAAACATTGTGAGAAACGACCCCTTTTGAAGTAGTGTAGTTTTAGAGAAAGAGGTAATTTTCACCCCTACAATTTTAATCTGAGAAAGGCTTCAGGCACGAAGCCAGAAGCCTTTCTCTGACAGCACACAGTTATATGCAAAAAGGGTGTACATGTATGTTCTTTGATTCTTTGTATGCAACTTCCATGACCAATTGAGACCAACTGTTCACTGGTTTGCTAAGTGAGGATACTGGTCTTTGACAATTACCAAAAGTATATCCTGTCTTTTATAAAAAATAGTTATTTTTGTACTCTCAATATGAAGTGTCACTGATTACAAAGATCAGTACTAATACTCTACAGAGAAATAAGTCCCATTTGATTTACTGCCAAAGTCAACAACAACATTATTTGAAGAACCTATAAATCACCGTTGTTTATTCCAACTGCTGCATGTAAAATTAGCAAATAAATGAATAGAATTCCCGGGGAAAAAAAACACATAAAAAGTTTCTTGTTGTTTTAACTAAAACTTGACAAGTGAATTTGATGAATTTTTTTAAAAAGGTTCTATTGCTTGTAGTGTTTTTCTTAAACCCATGGTTCTTCTCTGTTCCCATTGTTGTCTGCAGTGGAAGAGGTCGCCTAAATGTTCTTTTACCCCCTTCTTCTAAAAAAAATAAATAATTCTTGGTGAAATATTTACACACACGTACTGCATGGCCGTCACATCACAATAGATGGATTGCAATACGCGTCATTGACCGCCATCTTTGATGCAAAACGATGGAAAAGTGCACGCGTGTACGCGCTACACACGACTCTCGGCCAATGATAGCTCTCCACGCATGCACAATTCATCAAAGATGGCGGTCAATGATGCGTATTGCAATCCATTTATATAATAATGATGGCGCCTTCTTTGATGTGACAGCCAGCGTGCGCATACTTAAAGTTTCAGTTCATAATTCCATGTACAGCCACAGGTGTGCTATGTTCAGGACGACAGTCCCGCTTTAAATAAGAAATATTTCAAACCCAAAAAGCAACTTTTACCATTTGAACCTCATTGTTGAAGCTTCACTTTAAGTGAATCATGCTTTGTATCAAAACAAAGATATTGACCAAATAGGAAAACCGCAAACATAGGGCTAGATAGCTCAGTTGGTAGAGCGCTGGCACATTTTCGGAGGTCGTTACTTCAAATCTCGCTCTAGTCAATTTGTTTTTGTTTAGCCCCTAATGACTTAAAGTTTACTCAATCAGTTTTCCCTGTGGTTTATTACTTGTAGTTAAAATGAAAAAGTCACATTCCCTTAAGATGATCCCCTGGCTGCAGCTTCCCAGGTTGTATCAGAAACTTGGGTGTGATCCCTGGCTACACGGCAGTTAATGGTTGTATGGCTTCTGACGTCGGTTCAAATCATTCTCTACTTATTACCAATTTTTCTCTGTTCAACCCCCACATTATTTAATAATAATAATAATAATACGAGATATTTATATAGCGCATAATGCAGAAGCCTCTATGCGCAACACAAAACATAAAAACAATGACATAAATATAAAAGTAAGTTACACAACTAAAGATTCAAACAAATGAGTTTTTAAAAGTCCCTTGAAAATCGGAAGAGAGTCAGCTTGGCGAATATGAAGTGGCAAGTCATTCCATAACGAAGGTGCAATGAAGTTGAAGGCTTAAAATTTACCCAGTCAGTTTCCCTTGTGGTACATTACTTGACACAATAAATATATATCAATACAACAAGTAGCAAACCTTTTATGAGTTTTAACTGAAATTATTACAAAGTGTCGATTGTGGTCGGTTGGGTTTTATGTTCACCTTCTGACTCTGAAACTATAGTGGCACTCAATCATGTCTTAAATTCCATCCAGAGAAAGAAATTCACTGTGTTTTCCCATTCATACATTTGAGGGGGAAAAAAGTTATATTAAACTTTTGTTGAGTCTGGTTTTATTTTTGTTGAAAAGAAGGATTCTTTTGTTCAAGCCACATTGAAGTGGTTTCAATACCCCGTGACAAGTAACAGGATTGTTGTCAAGCTGAAAGTATTTGTTGAAAACATTTCTATTAAAGGAACATTACAGAATTGGCTTTCGCTAACAAAACAGTTGCTGGCAGTGTAAGCACTTTATGTAATCCACCATATACATAAACTGACAAACCTGTAGAAGTTTGAGATCGATCGGCCATCTGGGTCACAAGAAAATAGTGAAAAACTGATTACACATTTGCATGAAATCATATAGATTCAACAAATGAATAAAACGCTTACTGAACGATAAACTCAAATCGGAAAATTAGTCATTATTCATTTCTCATCAAATATGGCATTTCAGACAGAAATATTTCAAGGGATGTTTTCTACTATCACCATCATTAGACCGTGCAAGTTTTATGTAAATCTGTGATCAAAAAGTATATTTTACAAGTTTTTTTCTTACCAATTCTTTAATGTTCCTTTAAGCCGATTGTATGAGTTGTGTGCCACTGGTTTTAAAATACAGTGAGCCCTCTATTGTTGGATGTGGAGATCCTTTCAACCCCTCAATAAAGTAGTATCATGGCCAAGTCTTTTTTTGTAAAAGAATCATCAAAAGAATAATGGAAAATGATGCGTATTGCTGTACAGAAATTGTTGTCAAGCCAGTGCAAGGGGTGCGATATTTTTTACAGTGGTTACATCTATCATGTGAAAGTGTATTTTAATAGCGGAGTTCAGTAATCATGCATGACCAATCCAATGCCATGTAACATGAATCTCATAACAGATCGACTAGTTTTTGATTAGCAAATTAGCAAAATAATGTTATAATCTCAAGATTCAATTATTTTTTTATATTTTACATATTTATTGTTTAATTTTCTTTTAAAGGTTGCCCCCTTGTACAGCTTGTCATCTTGTTAAAGTATCGTTGGGTTGGGGGGGTGGGGGGTGGAAGGAATGTAGTATAGACACTTGGACCATGTTGTAGTGCTGCGCACAATAATGACAAAAACACATCTTGCTTTGAACCGATAAATTTCTTTGACTAAATGCGAAAACGAGAAGAAAAAAAGTAAGTAAATACTTGCATTTTGTTGTCGCCACCTTATTGCATATGAATAATGTTATTTGTCGCTCAGTAACCTTCCTTTGGCAAGGGATTCACCTCCGCCAATATTTTCTTCCACGAAACGTATTCAGAATTACCGGAGAGACCATTCTACGTGGTCATTGTCCGTGCCTGACCTCAACCCCGGACAGCCAATTAAAGATGTGAAAGTACTCTCTAATTTGGTTTGTTAAGCAACTCTAAATGACATTAGATGCGATGTTGATTGTAGCAGTTGTTTGTAGAGTGACAATTACTGCGTGCACCCCTGCAAAACTCAAGGTCTGTTGCGGTTGGAAAAGTCACTCCATCACATTGGAGATGGGTTTTTTTCTTTGTTTTTGTTTTTCCTATTGTTGTAATTTTCATTTCTCAAGAATACATATACGATCTTGCAATCATTTTTACATTTAGAGACAAGTCTGATGGTTGGGAAAGTCACTTGGTCAGATGCTGGAGATGATTCTTAAAGGTTGTAATTTCATATCTCAAATATAATTTTACTAAATAGAGACAAGTCTGGTGGTTGGAAAAGTCACCTCATCTTCTGAACTACTTTTAAAGTTTTCATGACTAAAATAGGCCTTTTTGTACACAATCTTACAGTCTTGCAATCTTTTTACCATATAGAGACAAGTCTGGTGGTTACTGAATTTGTCCATTCATGGCTCTATGTAGGCCTACACAATCTTGCAATCATTTAAAAGATACGAGACAAATCAGATGAAGTTGCTTTTAACCCAGCCCTGTAATGACACTGTCCAGTAACAATCACCTGCAGACCGTCGAGTTTAAGAAAACTATTTACTTTTAAGGTTGAAAAAAAAATCCCATGTTTTGACATGTTTGCGACCTCCGCATTAATGTGCCGGCGCTCTACAGTGGTCTCGTAATTGGGAATTGTGGGATGCTAGGTGGCAGCAGACAATCCTGGTTATTTTCATTTTCCGTGTAATTTTTAGCATGTGTAGACTTCCGAAAACAATGGATTTACCGGCTGTCACCTAACACCCAGAAGTCTTGCATTCTCTATTTGTTATACCATGGTTATACATGTGCAGGCGAAGTGAACAATCTAGGTGCAGCCCTGGAATTACACACTTAGGCCATGGCCTCTGTGGCCCCTGGTCTTGGCCTTGGTGCCCCTTCAAAAAGTTTCCCTGTAGACTTTAAGATCTTTTAATGGAAGTGCCCTTTAAAAAATGAAAAATCGCCTTGCCCCTCTCAAAGATGAAATTCCAGGCCTGACAGGCGTGAACACATTAGTGACTGTCCAAGCACCATCTCCTATTTCTTTATAAATGTGACTGAGTAGAATACCCAGGGGTCAGTTTCTTGAAACTTTGAAGTACAGTTTGCCAAGCACACAACAAATTTGCTAAGCATGTGGGTTGAGGTTGCTGGACAGTGTATTTATTATGAGCCGGGAATAAAAAACATTGTCTTTCTGGTTTCAATTTCATAAAAGCTCTTTATACGAGCAGAAATTATGTGCAGGGAACCTAAACATGTTTAGCGACTGAGTTCCCATGTAATGTACTTTTCTGGTCACTGGTTCCCTGCACATATTCTCTGCTCGTATAAAGAGCTTTTATGAAATTGAAACCAGAAAGACAATGTTTTTTATTCCCGGCTCATAATAAATACACTGTCCAGCAACCTCATCCCACATGGACTGAGTATTATTAGTCAGGAATACTGGATAGATGAAATGGCCTGATAAGCAACCCTGGGGGCACACTGTCCACAAGTCCCAAGACACTTCGAGAAGAGATCTAGGATGACAAATGATGACAATAGTACTGATGACTAGTAGAAATTAAACTTGACGATGGCAGGGACCCTGCGCTCGCTGACTTCCTTGAACTCATGAATTCCTGACAACACTAAGAGACAAGTCCCCTTCTGTTTCAGCTCGATCCCCCCTGGCTCCATCAGGGTTCATTGGGCTGGAGGTTGGTTTCCATTTATATACTGTGGGGATTCTACCTTTTAAACTGTAATGTAAGTTTGACAAGAAAGAAACCTGGTGGGGGCTGTTACATACTGAGCTCTCATTTCTGTTTGATTGCTTAATGGCATTTTAAGAAAAAACAGTAAAGAAAGGAACTTATTTGGCGATCAAAACGATGCACTAGTTAAATAATCTTGCTTAATTGCAACTACAAGTGTGTATCTTTTGAGCCTGTGCTTTGAGAATGACAAGGTGATTTTACACAATTGTTTATATTTATACCAGGTTTTATTGATGGTTTTACTTTTACCCTTTCACCGATGTGTTTAAAGCACTGTATACTGAGTACTTCCCCAAGTTCTGTTAGTATTAGGTGCCCCTGATAGAGTGGTGACAATTTTCTTCAAAGCTTGCTTTTCACTGTAAGTCAATTTAATGTCTGCACTTTTTTTTTTTTTCTGGCAAAGAAAGAAAGCAAAAACATGAGAGATCAAAAAGGAAAATCTTGAAAAGGAAGCCTGGCTTATTCACGCAATTCAAAGAAAGGATTCAAGTGAACTTATCTTTTGTTATTCCCAAAGGTACCATACTAAAAAAGAAGAAGTTAACAATGGTCTGAACCTGGCAGATTCTTTCATTCCACCATTGAAAAGGAATCAGTTTTTGTTACAGGCATGTCATTGTTAATGTTAGGGAGGTATAAAAGCTGTTTTCAGCAGTTAATTCTTTTTGTAGGACTCGAAGAGAAATAGCATTCTGGTTTAAGGACCTCCAGCATGAGCCTGATTTAAAGCACATGTACAACATTGGTAATTTTCAAAGACTAGTATCCACACTTTATGTGACCCAACATATACATGAAATAACAAATCTGTGAAATGTATGAGAAAACAGTGAAAAACCCCATTGTATGTTTTCACCGTTTTCAAACATCGGGTTTTGGACACGCACGATAAAGACCAATTGTTTTACTCATTTCCTAAAAACTATAGCGTTTCAAGTAAAACTATTTTGAGGGAATTTTACCACCATGACCATCTTCATACCATGTCAGTTATGTGCAAATCTGTGAATATGTATATTTTCATTCAATCTTACCAATGTTGTACGCACCCTTTAAATTTCACTTTCACAGTCTGTACAGACCTGGCAAGGTATCCGATCATTTAGGGTTCCCCTGCCATTGCTTTTACGTGTGAAGGAAACACAGACGCATATTTAAATGGGTTCCGATTTGAATACTCGCGCACAAGACTTGCCTAGTCTATTCAGAAGATTTCCCCATTTCTGTGATTGCAGTCGCCCTTTAAACGCTGATTAGATCTGAGCAAGTCTAGGGTGTGCTGCAAATGTAACTGAATAAGTCCCATACAGAGCATCTGATTGCATGAAACCTGATCCACTGCCAGAAATTGTCCAAATATAGGCAGAGGCCTGAACCCCTGTGGAGTTTGCATTATAGATGCATGAGTGCCTACAGAAATATACAGGCATTATGTACATATAGGTGCTTTGTCTTCTCTAAGTAGGAGAGCTAGCTCACCCCTTGCAGTAGGATAGGAGCGAGCTTGGTTTGGCTGCGCTGTGCTGCGCTGTATGTAGCACGTGGTGTGTGTGAGCAAGTCTTTAGGTCCAGTGACTCAATGGTAGAACCCCTACCTCCATGATAGAACACAGCAAACATGTCCAACAACCTCCAACCTGTAATGTGGAATTTGTAGAAATGTGTATCACAATTTGTCCTGAGTAGATTCTTGTTTGTGGCTCTTGTCACTGAAATTTAAAGCCATTACTTAGCCGTTCCGAGCATTAACAATTTAAAGGGTTTTTTGCCATTGTTACGGAATAAGACATTAATGGTAATTGTTGCACTTACCATAATTAATTGAACAAGTTTTTTTGTCCATGTTCATTTACGAACACGGATCTTTAAAGAATAGCAATACCAAGCCAGATGATTTAAGCATCATCTGATAGTCTGATAATGTGCAGTTGTGTCTATTGGGTAGGTTTTTTTCTCTATTTTATTTATCTATTTTTTTACATTGTAAAACGAGTGAGTCATCTTGAGTCATGAAAGCCATTCAAGTTAAAGGAAACCGCAAAAAAAAAAACACTTTAAATCAAATAACTATCAACAAAGGCCCAACAAGCTGTGACATTGGTGAAATCACCCGTTAAAGTGAAAAAGGTAAATTCATTTGACATTTTTCCTTTTTATATTTGCACCAATTTAAAGCAAACATCCCAATTGTTTCAATGAACACATTGTCTTCATAGTTTTAACAAACAGTAAAATAATAACCATAAAAAGCCACTCATAATGGTACATTTTCAGAATAGTTTTTGTACCAATGCTGTAGGCCTTCTTGAATACAGAGCTCTATCCCCCCCCCCAACACCACACAATGGATTGCCAAAATTTGGAGGGAAAACAACAACAATAGGTGTCAGGATGAAGATGGGATAACCCAGTTTTCTTTTTTGTTGATATTGTTTTTTTTTCAGGTCGGTTGAGGGGGAAGCGTGAGTCAAGTTAAGGGTCACAGTGGGGTTAGAAATGAGGTCATTTACGCAGTACCTAGATGGGAGATGTCAGCTTCATGAATCAACGGAGGAATCCACAGGGAAGGAAAGACAAACGAGAGACGAGGGTGCGGTGCGCGGTGAGGGACGCTGCAAAGTGGTAGATACAAATACCGCAAACTTTATCAATGCAGTATCTTTCAGGAAAACTATGAATGAGTAATGGTTACCACGACTACAAGTATAACAATGCTTTATACCTGTCGTTTTATGAGCATACTCATTATGTGTCAACAACAATATGGGTTATTGTTACACCATGGTCATTTGATTCTGTCTGCTCAATAAAACTGGAATATCAATTCAATGAACTTTACAGATATTAATCAACAAAATTGATTTTGTTTTTAAATCAGAGTCGATAATTATGTTATTATGTACATTTGAATTGCACAAATGAGAAATGACTAGTGTTTACTCGGGCAGTACCGATCGCCACCAAAAAATTAACAATTAATATGTATAACTAGAGATGGCAAGGCTGTCAAATTGAATGCATTGTTCCCGCAGTCCCCAGAATATAATATAAAAATAGCCCGTCACTCAAACCATCACGAAACCAGCCTTTTTTACAAATAACCTAGGTAGGGCTACCAGTACCATGATTTATTACACTGTGTGTAAACACCTTGGTGGAGAGCATAGAGCAAGGGTGGAGAAGGAGTGCCTTCCACATTATTATTTTTTGGTTGACAACATAGAACTGATTCAGACTGAAACTAGCTGGGAGAAAAAACACAAACTGCCTCAAACATAACACAAGCAAAGATCAACCCCTGCCACCACCCCAGTCAATTTCGAGCTGTTTTTGCTCATAATATTTGACTGCTTGTCAGGTAAGTTAATAACAAGTGCAAGGGATTGTACAAAGCACACACAGACTGAGAAGGTAATATCCCAGGCATGGCATGAGTCACAGTTTGCATAGAGCGTCCCATTGGCCAACCTGTGATTCATAACTCATTAGCATAATATGACACACACATCAGCCAGCCAGTCAGTCACTCTTCATTTGCATACCAATCAATGGGCTATTTATAGGCAACCTTTATAGGCAACCTTTAAGGGCCGTAGTAACTGTATTAAAGGTGCAGTGTCTGAAGAAAATGTAGAGTTGAGAAAATAGAATTAGCAACTGCAAACTGCTTTAACCAACCAGAGGGACCTACGGTATAAATGTAAAAGATAGCAAATGGTCTGGGTCCAGTTTCATGGAGCTGCTTAAGCAGAAAAAGTGGCTAAGCACAACAAAATTATGCTTACCAAATTAAGGTTACCAGCCAAACTACTATGTCATATGTACAATTTGTGACTGGTATCCTGCTGATTTGTGCTTAGCAGAAAGTTGTTAAGCAATACTTGCTGCTTAAGCAGCTCTATGAAATTGGGCCCTGATGTTTTGACCCTAGCAGAGTCTTTCCATTTTAGCCTTTGAGATGAAACGCCAGGCCTCTCACTATTTTGTTTTGCAATGGAGAGTTGTTACTATTTCATAGAGTTGACTCGACACTGAAACCTTTAAATCCTTATAAAGAGACCAGCATCTCAAATACTCTTCAGTCTCCTGATGACCACACTAGAGCAGGCTAGTCAAAACATTGAGACCAATTAAGAACTCACTCCGCAACAGAATAGTTCAAAAGGATCCACTAAGCGAAAAAAGGTAGTCCTTGCCGATTTCCTGCCTCTCACTCAGGTAGAAGTTATTAAGCAGGATAGTTCTTTTCAGAACTAGGTAGTCTCCTGAATTCCGAAATCTACTCCACTGCAGCAGAATAAATAATAAGACAAGTTGTCTGAGGACAAATCTACATAGCTAAGTAGATTTATACCCATGTTACCACAAACTGAACATACATTCATAGAGCTGCTTTAAAGCAGAAAATATATTGCTTAAAAATTTTCTGCTAAGCAAAACACAGCAGGATACCAGTCACAGATGTTACTTATAAAATGGTATTTTGGCTGGTAACCTTATTCTGTCGAGCATGATTGTGTTGTGCTTAGCTACGTTTTTGTGCTTAGCAGCTCTTTGATATTCGTCCCAGGACACATTGTGTGAAGCTTTTATCAGTAAGCCACCACTTTGGTCAAATTCCACAAGTGTGTAATAAATAGTGAAAGGGAATTACAAAAACATGGCCTTCAGTCTGTAAACTAAATTGCCTGGATGCATGACATTGTTATAACAATCTCTAACTTTGAGAAAATAGAATTAGCTGTTGCAAACTGCTTATACCAACCAAAAGGACCTAGGGTATAAATGCAAACAAAAATAGTTAGTGGCCTGATGTTTCGACCCTAGTAGGGTCTTTCTCGAAGGCTAGGTTGTCATTTAGCTTTCGCGAAAGACCCTGCTAGGGTTGAAACGTCAGGCCATTAATTTTTTTTTTGCAATCTCTAAACTTTATTCAACCAGCAATAAGTCCTCATCAAAGGTGCCTTAACATTTAGAATGGTATTATTTAGGACGACAGCATTATTTACTGAGTAAGACGTTTCTGTACCTTAGCACACTAGATTATCATGCAGTTCTCAGGGTTCTGTCCAGGATTTCTTTAGTGGTGGAAAAATGTTTCCCTGGAAACCATTGCAAGATGGACCAGTTATCATATAAATATACTCAAATCAAAGAAGTACTCAAAATTAATGGCTTTGGATACCATTTTCACTGGTAAATACCCAAATTTACATTTCGTTGAAAAACCTTTGAAAGGAAATTGCAAGTGTAATTACAAAATTTGGAAAATGTGTGGTGGTCAGAAACAGATTAAATTCTGCCAGTGGTGGTTTGGGAATCCTTAGTGCCGGGGCACCGACCACTGTGGGCAGAACCCTGAGTACTGCAAGTCTCTCTGGGAAAGTTTTTTTTTTATTAGACCATAACATGGAAAGCATTGTACACTCAAAGGGTTGAAGTATACGTGTAATACTCTACATCATGTAAAGCTCTAGTAGTATCAGTAATGTTCAGTGCCCGTACATCACTAAGAACTGTAAGTAATTATTATCAGGATTACATGCACTCTAAATAAACTGTCTAGCCTTCAGATTTGAAACCCCAGTGTTGTTGTTTTCAAGTGGTTTTTTTTAACAGGAGGTTCACCGTACTTTTTGTTGTTGTACTCCCCAAGAAAAGGCCGAAACGGTTTGAGTGAATGAAACCTCAAAGTCCACTTGCCTTACACACCATCTGTGATCATTTTTTAGATAGTGTTTTTTATACTTGAGGCTAGGATGGGTTTGAGATAGGATGCGCCGTCGTGGATACACCATCTGGGCCCAGTTGCATAGAGCTGCTTAAGCACAAACAGTAGCTAAGCACAACCAAAGTATGCTTCTCAGAGTAAGGTTACCAGCCCAGATACCACGTCACATGTACCATTTGTGACTGGTACCCTGCTCATTTCTGCTGAGCAGAAAATTGTTAAGCAATATTTGCTGCTGAAGCAGCTCTATGAAATTGGCCCCTGATGAGAGGTATCTGTTTATACTGTTGGTAGTGACATGGTTCAGCTCCAGTTCGATTTGATTACTTTTAATTTATAAATGTGTGAGAAAAAGTGGGGTAATTGTAGAGTCAGTCTGACGAGCAGTGGTATCCCTGGCTTACACCACAGCAGTTACAGGTTCTATGGCTTCTGACTGCACCCCCTAACAAAGATATTGACAACAGAGGGCTAGATAGCTCATTTGGTAGAGCGCCAGCTGGTAATCCGGAGGTCACAGGTTCAAGTTCCGTTCTAGTCAGTTTTTCTTTGTTCAATCCAAAATTACTTTAAGAAGATTTGCAAGATATCGATATTTGAAAAAAACAGCAACTTTTGTTTAGAATTTCAGAACAGTTCAAAAAAGGTCGATGAAAGAGATTATTATTGTGTTTTTGTCCAGAGACTGGCTCTTAAAATTTCATAGCAGAGAGGAAAGCAAAGCTGACGATGAACTTGGCCTCGACAAAGCAAGATATAGGCCGATGGCATCATACAAAAAAAATCCAACCAATTCAAGTGAAATATTTGATCCATTGTGTCAACACTCCACATCAACTGCCGCCGCTAAATTCATGTTGGATTTCTCTTTTCCCCCTACAGCGCTGCAGGCGATTCAATTGTCCCATCCCAGGTGATCCATACTTTACCTCCAAGCAGAAATTTTCCCCCCCAACAGCCAGTCAAATGTTGCTGCTGTTCAACAAAACTATGTATACCTTCTAGGAATGTGATACAATACAACAAGAGGTAGAGAGAGAGAGAGGGGGGAAAGCAGTGGAGAAAGACCCACTCTTTTTTGTTCACCACCTGCCTTTTGTTGGGCACCCCTTACACCTGCATAATCCCATACCACCTGTCTTTGTGTGACACCCCCCCCCACTCTTGTTATTGTTGTTCGTTTAAGAGCAATGAGACATTGACCTGTATTAGTCTAACAGGGGTCACCTATTGTCTGGCTGCAGCCTCCTGCTCACACTAGCCTAAGACAAACAAGGCCGGGTTTTCAATGGCACCCCCTGTTTATTTTTTGAAGGTGCGCCTGCCTGTTGCAAGTTATTTGTTTGGCTGTTGTTTTATATAGAAGTGTGAAAGTGTGTCAAATTTGTGGAACCCTTATGTCTATGTTTGTGTCGTGTCTGGCTTTTGTTCCTGCTGGTTCAAATAAACGTGTACGTTTATCTGTCTGCCCAGGTTCGGGGGAAGGTACAACATTATCATACAGAATGTACACAGTGAATGTTTTTATACTAAGTCAACCGTAGTGTTGCCAAATGCTGTTGCAGTGGAACCAATTGCAGCACTTAATGCATATGAGCCTTTTGGGGGGGGGGGGGGCTGTAATCGAGCAATACTTTGGTTGAAAAGTAAGTATTTGGGATGGGTGGCCAAATTTAGGAAAAAGCAAGGGTCAATGAGACTATAGACTGGTCAACAATTAGTTGATTCCATATGCATACACCAATTAAGTAAATCAAGTAAAAAAAACTCGCTAAGCAATGATTTGTAGGGAACCAATCAGTCACTATGTAAAAAATGGAAACCAGTCAACTGGCTCCCTAGCAAAGTCGCCCACTACAAAGTCTCCCCCTAGCAAAGTCACCCCTCTCAAGTTTGTCCCTCACAAAGTCGCCCAACTACACAGTGCCCCCCCCCCCATAAAGTTGCCCCTACTTTATTTGCTACTTTATTGGGGTGATAGGATTGTTATTTACTTTATTTACTTGTTTTTAAATTGAAGTAATACTTTTATTAATCAAGTTATTACTTGGTTTGGGGGGTACTGCATGCTACATATTTTATTTGTATAAATTTTCAATAATTGTTGTACTTATCTGTTCATACAATAACTGTTCAATTGTCCTAAATTTCAAGCCCTAACTTGTTTGACAACATTATTTTACCCTACTTTATTGTGGTGATAGGACGGTTATAAGTTTTCCTTTTTTTTTACTTACTTGTTTTTAAAATGTTGACCTATTTTTTACCGACTTTTTAACGACTCTAGCAGATTTAGAGCCTCTCCCAAAGGCGAAAGCCTAAGCCTTCGTGAAATTATCTGCAAGGGTTGAAATGTCAGGCCGCAAACAAACAATTTTGCAACCTCACTTTATGAAATGGCCGATTTGCTCAAACTTTTACAAGGGTCAACTTTGTCGGGAAGGGGGAGGGGACAATGTCGGGGAGGGGCGACTTTGAGAGGGGCAAGTTTGTTTGGGTGACTTTGCTGGGGGTTGTGTTGACTGGCATTCTTAAAAATGTTTGTCATTTTGGCTGGTTACTAACCCTTGTTTCTGCTAAAAAATACCAGTTCTAGTGTTCAGCAATAGTTATGTAATGTATATTCACTGGAGTGGATGCTGGGTATGGGCAAATTTCAAATAAAAATGTAACTAAATAAATACATAAATTTTTTAATGTACACAACTTTTAAAATGCATACACACTTTTAAAAACTTATTATTTTTACCAACTGTGCCAGTTTTGTGTGTGTTTCTGCTCAATAACAATAAGCACAAATAAATTGCCAAGCCGCGTACAATTAAAGGGACATGTTGCCTTCGGATTGGGCGCTTTGGGCTATAAAAAGCATTTGTTATAAAATGAATATGGTTGGAAAGATGTTTTAAAAGTAGAATATAATGATCCATACAAAGATGCCTCAAAATTGTGTGGTTTTCCTTTTACTTTGTGAACTAACGCGGTCCGCCATTTTGTGGAACCAAATATTTGACTCCACAAAATGGCACTGGGCCCAGTTATTTATGGCGCTGCCTTCCATGGAATTCATTGTGCTTACGGCGCCCTGCAAAGTGCGTGCTAAGCTTAGAATTGTGCAGTAAGCGTCCAGATGGAACAATAATCTGTAAGATAAGTCGCTCATAGAAAAGAAAAACTACAAATGCACTTTTTTTTTATTACTCTCACAGATGTGTCATTCATCGCTGGATCATTATCCATAGTGTACGATTCTGATGAATAACAAAGAAGGAATTTGGAAGGGAAAAAATAATACACGCGCTCCCCGTGCACTTTTATGATTGACATTAAATTCCATTGTCATGGTAAATTATTGTGAAATAGTGGGTTGGTACCAAATTTACACTTAACTGTTCACGGCCCAATTTTCCATCTGGACGAGAAGACAGTGTAAACAGTTATTAGTGGAGAGTTGCTGCTTCAAATCCTTCCTCAATTCACACTGATGCTACATTTCTCCACACGTGTTAACTCCCGAGGGGGGGGGGGGATCTGAAACCAAACTAATGCAAGAGCTTCGTGATTCATTGTTATACGTCCACTGTAATTTTAAAAAGCTCGAACGGTTTTGTTGTTCAACATATGCCCCCAAATTACTGTTTAAAAAAAGTATTATCATACCCATTAGGCCTACGCATAATTATACCCTGTGGAGTTCAACTATTTGGGCATTCTTTAATACATTTGTACATGTGGGCATTATTATGTTTCATTTTAATTATTTATTTATCTATCTATTTGTATAAACAACTTTAGCAATAATGTTCCACCATTATCAAAGAGTACTTGTATACGAGTAAAGCAAAAAGAAATCCGGCTAAAAAAAATCGATAAAATTGATTTTGTCACATAGTGGAGAAGTTCCATCCTCCGATACCCAATTGTCAGACTCTGAAAAGAAATTACTCACGAACTGATACAGGTGACCTATACTCTTTTTTCCCTAGGTTTCTTTTTACCATCATTAATAAGTCACTTCCTCCGCCTTTACCTTTTATTCAAAGGTATAAGAACAGTCGAAACAACTTTCACTTTCGTAGAAATATTGCTGCTTCAGTTATCCCAGCGGATGCCTGCTGGCTTGATCCAAAAAGTGTGTCACGATCGCTGCTATTGTGATGCCAATTATTACAGTGGGTATACGTTTACAGTTCCTTTTCAAAGTTATGGACAAGGAGATTTTCACAATCATCTTGACTTTATAGGAAGTTCATTTGTTTGTTCAATAAATATGCATGATCTACTTCTAGGAAAAGTACTACTATGGAGACGACCAGTTTGATTTTATCAGCTTTTGATGAAAGGGTCTTTATATCCTTCGGGTTTAAAAAAAAATATCCTTAGAATTAAATTTTAGTCCAAAGGTCAGATTATGCATTATGGTTCATTTGGAGAGGTTTCGTGTGACGCAAAGGTTAACAAAAAGAAGAAAAACAAGTCAACCCAATGGTTTTTGTATTTTTTTTCTTACGTTAATTTATGTTGTTGCTGAATACGCGAATTTGTATAAATAGCAAGTCTGAGTTTCAGCAATGTCCTGCAATCCATTGTGGTGTTGGTAATCCGTGCAGGAATAGAAACAAAATTGAATACACATCCGATTTTCTCGAAAATTGTATAAAGTGGATACGATTACAAGCTTACCGGTTCTTGACTTTCCAGTAAACCCAACAAAAAGACTCCTTTATGACCAGGAAAAAATCTAAATGACCAGCTATCCTTTTGTTTGGCTGAATCCACGATCAAGGATTCTATACGCGGCGGCATCGTCTACGTTAATGTGGACTGAAGTTGCTGTCTATGCCTTTATTCACTGGTGTGTTTAAAAAAAAAAAAAAGCATGTTGAAATATGACACTGCAGTTCTTGCTAAATAATAGTGACAAAAAGACGATCGGATGGCACTTCCCTTCCAGTTAACAGGCTGTGATATTATATACCCACATCACAATGTCAAATAAATCCGTAAGGAGAACCTTTTCTTGTCGAGACTATAAGGGGGGGGGGAAGCATTGGGAAGACCGAGGGATAAATCTGGCTATGATGGCCTTTTGGGTTACAATGGCCCCAGTTTATTGTTCGAGGACAATATAGTAGCCGTCATCTCTTTCATCAAGGTGACCTAAATCGGAAGATTTTTGATCAGAATGGATAAAGACAGACCCGCTGAGGGTGTCGTGTGATGTCTTCTAGCAGTTGCATATGATATTAGCTTTTCTGTGTACAGATTAACTAGACTGTGTTCTCAGAATAGCTTTCTCTTACATCAATGTTAGAGTCAGAAGAAAATGTCACACTGTCGTGACTGTCTGGTTGGGTTGTTCAATCTGCGTCCGCGAAATGCGGACCGATGAACTCTGTAGTGAGCATTTCACCTAATATCGGTCACTATTATGAACTATAGTCTTTTCACTTGTGGATCTTGTGTCTCCGGTTACCACTTGCAGGTAGGCCTATTTATCTGCGGGCGATTACGGCCCAAGCAACCTCGCGGGTCCCCTGCAGCTGGAGTATAATGTACACGGTGGGCGAGTGTGCTCAAGGTTCTTCGCTAGGGTCTAGGCTAGGTCTCGGGCTTACGTTAATATAATGGAAGCGCTATAAAGTATAAGAAATCAACCCAGATTGCCACCGGGTGTGTTCGTTGAAAAATCCGAGCGATATCACACCACTCCACTTGTTATAAATCACGAGTACAATCTCACCTGACAATGGCATCGAATGCATAATGATGTCTAAGGAATATACACCCACATTCTCTGGATGCTGAGTTATCGATTGAAGCATAACGTGTTTCAGGGGGACAATGTATGAGACTGTGCATGATCAATGATGAACATAACTGTAAACACGAAGTGTCTTATTGATTATTATTGCAATTTTTCTGAAATAGTAATTTGCATGTCCTGTACGGATGTGTGTGGAAACAAAAAGGACGGATATTATTTTGGCCTATTTCAGTTAACTAAAATGGTATCGGTGTCAAGGCACGGTGTCATGGCATGTCTGGTGCCAATAGTTCTTAAACGAGTTCGTTCACACTTTGCTGTTCTGGAACTGCATGGGAACACTATAGGAGCACTGCATGGGAACACTATAGGAACACTGCATGGGAACACTGTATATAGGAACACTGCATGGGAACACTATAGGAACACTGTATGAACACTGCATGGGAACACTGTAGGAACACTGCATGGGAACACTATAGGAACACTGCATGGGAATACTCGTAGGAACACTGCACGTGAACACTATAGAAACACTGCATGTGAACACTGTAGGAACACTGCATGTGAACACTATAGAAACACTGCATGGGAACACTATAGGAACACAGCATGGGAACATGGTTTATAGGAACACTGCATGGGAACACTAAAGGAACACTGCCTGGGAACACTATAGGAACACTGCATGGGAACACTGTCTATAGAAACACTGCATGGGATCACTATAGGAACACAGCATGGGAACATGGTTTTAGGAACACTGCATGGGAACACTATATGAACACTGCATGGGAACACTATAGGAACAATGCATGGGAACACTATAGGAACACTGCATGGGAACACTACAGAAACACTGTATGGGAACACTATAATTATTTTTACTTTTTAACTAACTTTCTTATTTGGTTTGCTGGCAGAGAGGAGATCCACTCGGTTGTGATTCAGTTCGCATCTGGTCCTTCGAGGGTACTGTCATCAGGTTTTACTTTGTTTGATTGTGTCTGGTGTAATCAGCATTTCATTTAGACATGTTTGTATTTTTAATGTATGTTGGTGTTGTAACTGTTTTATTCTTTCGTACCCTGTGAAACAATAAATGGAATGAAATGAAGTTGTTCCAAGAATTAATAAGAAATTTATAATTCCACCTCCCGCCTAACTTATAGGTGGTCTGGCTTCATCCCTAGCCTGTGACTATAGCTTACACCAGACACAATTCCCTGGGAAATTCCCAGGGATTTTGTTTAGTCACACCTGACTACTAAACCCCGGCAAACTCCGGGGAAATAGCCAATTCTCGAATCATAGCTACCCGTCCTTGGGAGTAGGGTTTAGCGGGGTAACCCCAGGGGTACTATACTGGGTGATGATGGTGGCCATTCATTTTCCCGAAGACAACAAATTGCATCCAGCGTGAAACTATTAGCTGCCGTGGGTTGGAGTGGAGTTACAATTTTCTCAGGGGGGTTTGCTCCTGCATGTTGGCTCTGGCAGTGTGAACATCGGGGCCGTGGGTTGGAGTGGGGTTATAATTTCTCAGGGGTTTGTTCCCGTGTGTTGACTCTGCAGTGTGAACATCGGGGCTTTCCAATGGCAACACAAAACTGACAAGGTCAACATACTCAAATTCGAGACATGAATAGGCCTGGTAGATGGTTAGCGTGAGGTGAAAGTTGATGGAAACAGTTACACGTTTTGGTGTGACCTCCATAGCTCTATATACTGCTAAAGGCTACCCACTTAGTAGGCAAGAGCGGATGCAAGTAATGCTGAGATTATAGCATCCTTTGATTCTAAAGCTTAATACACTACACAAGAGTTTAAGCATTAACCAGGTCCACAAAAGCTGCCATTCACTATTCATCTATAGTAATTGTAACATTCAACCTCCAAAAGGGCTCAAAACTTCATCTTTCTGGTACAGTCTTGTCCCCCAACACTCTTGACAGTCCCTTCGGGTATGCTTTCACAACCATGATGCACACGGTGTAACTACGGGCAGAGGGCAAGACAAAAAGGTAGATTTGAATATACATCATTTTCAGACCTACATCTATTTCATTCCTTAGATGTATTTCATGGGCCATGCTTCAGACGTGACCCAGGTCTTCGTTCCCAGAGGTGATTTGGATACCAACCCTATTTAGGATATACAATCATTCAGGGGGTCCCGGTGGGACTGCAAGGTAATAACGTTTTGGTTATCCACTGCCCTAGTTTTTATTTGCTCTGACCTCTTGTGAAACGAACGTTCACCTTTGTGGCACGTTTTTGTTGTTGTTCAGATTTGTTAGTGTTTAACGATGGTGGCCCCAACGGACGAGCTACCAGTCCCAAATCAAAGGAGACTGGGTGGAGAGTCTTGTTCTATAAACTGGAATCTGGACCCTTCCGAACGTGTGACTTCTCCTCATTCGCCATATACTAGAGAACGCTGGTTATAAAAGGGAGTTACACTTTTATAAAACTTCTGTGCAAACAGTGTGTTGCCTCAACCGGGCAACTGTATACTTTGGAATGACCCCAAATAAAAATGGTGTAATTTTTGTTCAAAGGCCTACTTATCGTAAAGACGGTAATGATAAGACTTGAAGGTTTGCATGGAGGAAGTACAATAAGTAAGGATATTTGCGGTATCACCACTGTGGTAAAATCTCTTTTAGGTATTGTGTGGTTCCGATGGAACCGGTGCATGGTTTCAACGTTTCGGACAGTATACTTTGTCCGTCGTCAGGAGTCGAACAGTACACAGAGTACACTGTTCAAAACGTCCACCGCGCCAGTCGGAACCACACAATACTCAAAAGAGAGATTTTACCACATGGTGATACCGCAAATATACTTACTTATGGTAGTGGTAGCAAAGCATTTGGGCGAAATTTATTTTGTCAAAAGTTCCCTTAATGATACTCAAAAGTCTATGTCGAACAATATGAATCTCCAAAGATCGTATGTAGGCGACTTTTTGAAATATGCGTGGTGTCCGTTTGAATGAAGCCCTACGGTTGGTGGATGGATTCGACGCTCTTGATTGATGAAAATACTGTGACTTTATTCGAATAACACTTTCACGTGAATTTGATCGTATCTTTCTTGACAATGTTGCCTATTAAATCAGCATCACGTTGACAAAAACCAATTAATAAGAAAATGGGTTTCTACTTCAATCAAAGAACTCAAAACAAGATTTGACTGAACAGCCTCCCTGAGCAGCACACACTCTTTCAAAACCTAACACAGTTATCAGTCTCAGAGGTCTCAGAACTGCATGTCCAGACTGGGGACGCTTTAAAAGACATGATTATGCGTCTTTGAAATTGGTGACAGTGTGTACGCGCAGCGAAGGCAGAGGGGAAATAGGGGCTTTCAAATAGTACTTTGTACACGATGAGCATATTGAAAAGAACCGTGGAAGACCCCCCCCCCCCCCCACCATACTGTATTCTCTTGCCATCCAAAAGTCAACTCGCCAAACACAACATTGTTCTTGACTGTATTGCTCCCCAGTGGTGGGTGTGAGTGTGTGTGATTATGACCTCGCGATGAACCAGGGCGCTTGTTTTGGGACCCCGTACGCCTTCTTCAATTAGCCAACTCTCCCCCCATCGGGTTTAGGGGCAACCTTAGCCAAGGCACACGCTGTGAGTGTGAGTTTCAAGCAGTGCTGACCTAAACCCCATTGGCCCTATCCGATGTGTCATTGTCGACCTGGGGATCGTGCAGGGCCGTTGAGTTTAAGGATTTCACACTGAAATTCAAGTTCTTGGGAATGATTGACAGAGTCTCTACATCATAATACTCGAGGAGAACCCAAAGGAATAATAGAAGTTGTGTTTGTTATTACTTGGGGTTGTTCGAGTTCAGCCAGGTATCAAAACAGAATAGATGTTCGAACTCTGAAATTATTGCTGTTAAACAACAGTTTGAACAACAATTTTCTTATAGGCCTAGCCTCTGTGAATCAAGAAGGTGTTTGGAACGGACACGTTTTCTGTTTTATAATTGACCCGAATCCCGGTCCCATGGGTCCTGACCCATTTCTGGGTCAGTATGACCCGGAATCTGTGTCAACTTGACTTAGAAAATAGAAAAGGGTCAAACTGACGCAAAAACCGAGTCGAAATCCCATTTTAAACCACTTTCTGCATCAGTCTGACCCCAAAATGGATCTGGCCCCCTGGGACCCAGAATCCGGGTAAATTCTGACCGAGAGTTTTTAGAGTGTCCATACATTTTCGACTGTTTACCAACATTTGTAAAACATAATAATGTTGTGATTTCTCGATGTTTAAACTAGTTAACACCTGCCATACCCAACCTGGAGATTAATATTAAACCTCCACCTAAACAATCAATTATGTCTATTGTTACCTCATGAACAAAACCAAGGTCCAATCCACGATGCAACTTATTGGGCTAACCACCTGGTTCTAATTTACCTTTTTTTCCAAGGCAAAGTTTTATTTCATCAGAGAATTCACTCATCAATTACGCTGTCTTTTAAGAGGCGCTGGTGGCAGCAGAATGACCAGGTATAATTTCGTAGATTGCGTATAAAAATACCATGTAATCTTTGACGTCACTTGTTTACAAAAGAGCCACAGAGCCTGGACATCCAGCGTCAGGAGTTGCACACACAAAGCTAAATTGAAGAAAACATCAACAGTTGCATTTCATCGAGATTGCATCGTATATTGTCATCAACTTTTAAAGGAACATTACAGAATTGGTTTTTGCTAACAAAACAGTTGCTGGCAGTGTAAGCACTTTATGCAATCCACCATATACATAAACTGACAAACCTGTGGAAGTTTGAGATCGATCGCCCCTCTAGGTCACGAGAAAATATTGAAAAACCGACTACACATTTGCACTAATCATATAGGTTGAACAGATGAATAAAATGCTCACTGAGCGATAAACTCCAAACGGAAAATTAGTTTATTCATTTCTCATCAAATATGGCATTTCAGACAGAAATATTTCAAGGGATGTTTTCTACTATCATCATCATTAGACCGTGTAAGTTTTATGTAAATCTGTGATCAAAAGTATATTTTACAAGTTTGTTTCCTACCAATTCTGTATTGTTCCTTTAAGATGAAGGAAGGGGCACGTCTCAAAACTTAAAATTATTATACAAAGTAGAAAATTGTCCATGGCCAGTGTATTATGGTATGTCGCCTGCCAGGAAATGCCCTGGAATGTACAAGCTCTCTCTCTCTCTCTTTGTAAACATATGTGGTCTAGAGTTCCGAGATTTACCTGGGTCTGTTTTCTGCTGCCAAGATAGACCTTTTTGAAATTACGCAACTTGGCTTCTACTCCGGCTCAGGCTCTGTATAAGTTATTTTCTAAAACACTTTCGGTACAGGCTAGCTTCAAACCGGAGGACAGAGCCGAAATTGAAGCCCAAACTGAAGCCGTGGTTTCGTAAAACACCCACACACTATTCCCAAAATCTCCCATTACTCATCATTCCTACTACTACACACCAAAGGAATGTAACACCTCTACGGTTACACTCAGTCAATATTTGTGTCCCTTTTCACACTTGATGCTGTGTATATATCTTTAGCTTGTAATAAGTGGTGTGTTAATGCGTTAATTGTTCCCTGTTGGCTTTGTCAGCCAATTGGAGACTTAAAACAATTAGGGAGGCGTTTTTGTTACAACTGTTTGCTAATAATTACACCACGCTAAAGGCTTCTTGACTCATCATGAATAATGAAAAGGCAGGGTTCAATGAAACGGCCGAGGGAATTACTGTCTAACAGTTGTTTTTATAGCAGGGCTGTTATTAGTTTTTTATTTATTGATAGTGTTAAGTAATACTTTAAAAAATAGCCGTGTTATAGTCTGATAGATAAAACAAGGAAGGTAGTGGTAGCACTTAAAGACTAACTAATTACATAAACAAACTGCATGAGCTTTCGTAGCAACAAAGAAAATGGTAGCAACAACCACTTCATCAGATGCAATGATAAAGTAGTTTTTGCTACGAACGCTCGTGCAGTTTTGTATGTAATTAGTTAGTCTTTAAGTGCTACCACTACCTTCTTTAGTGTTAAGTAATAAGTTATTATTACGTTTATCATCATTAGAGAATTAACATAATGTTGGTATAGTTCGCAGATCCATTGGATGTTTAAAGGTACATTATGCGTTTTTTAAATATTGAATATTTTGAAGACAGTCACATTCCGTTAACTAACACACAGCTACAGGACTTTTGTTTAGCTCGATTTTCCCAGCTCAATCTCGAACAAACTACCGTGGAAATAAAGTGAAAAATAAGAATTAATTGCCAGTTGTTACTCAATAATTGAAGCTTGGATAGAACCTTGTTTCGTTCTAGTTTGTGAGACAGTTTTTGTCAGACACAATAGGGAATATGGGGTGGGGCTCATGAATGTCTCTCAATATAAAACATGCTTCTTAAATTTATCCATGTTAGTTTAAGCAGGGTTTTAGGTAGGATAGGAACAAGGGTTGTTAACAGAATGGAGATTACAGACTATTCTTAAAGACACTGGACACCTTTGGTAATTGTCAAAGACCAGTCTTCTCAAAATAACAAACCTGTGAAACTTTGAACTCAATTGGTCGTCGAAGTTGCGAGATAATAATGGAAGAAAAAACACCCTTGTCACACGAAGTTGTGTGCTTTCAGATGCTTGATTTCGAGACCTCACGCGTGAGGTCTCAAAATCAATTCAAACATTTTACTGAGAAATGACTTCTTTCTCAAAAACTACGTTACTTCAGAGGGAGCCGTTTCTCACAATGTTTTATACTATCAACAGCTCTCCATTGCTCGTTACCAAGTAAGTTTTTATGCTAACAATTATTTTGAGTAATCACCAATAGTGTCCAGTGCCTTAAAGATGCAGCACCGTGACTTATACCATAGTCAGGGGGAACTGTCTCTCATCAGAAGCCAAACTCGTACAAGCCGGCCCTGATTGGAGCCACGGAGGCCATGGGCTCTGTTGCCTTGGCGCCTTGGCCTTGCTGCCCTTTAAAAGTTTCACATACACTTCCCTAAGATTTTCCAACGGAACTGTATATGCCCTTCGCAAAACGAAGACGGCTTGCCCTCTCAAAGATAAAATTCCAGGCCTGATGAGTGAACTTCACTACAGTGACATGCGCAATGCCTCCTAAACATTTTGGAAGTCTTCAAGTATTTATACAAGTCAATAATGAAGACCATAACTTTTGAGGATTGTTGTATAGGGAGGTCAAATGAGGTTATTGATGACAAATTTGAGGCATTTCGGTAAAACTATAGCCCCCGTGAAAAAGTCCCGTGTTTGCTTCAAAGTTTTGACCGCTTTTGCAAGACGGAGTCTAAGTCTGTTTCTCATTATTCAGAGGTGTTTTCACTTTGGGTGGCAAAGCTTTCAAAAATCCAGCGCCGTAACCTCCCAAAAATTGAAAAGCCCCAAAAAGAGAACTTTAATTGTCATGTTTTTGTTATTTCCGATTTATTTTCAAGAAGCTGAGAGACTTCGATGTCGAGTATGCTTCTTTACTATTTCGCATTTTGCAGTGGTTGCTATTTCAGGAAATTATTTTGTGTGACCTTTGGTGACACGTGTTAGGATACAAAAAACTACCACTTAACAACTGCTTCAACTGAGCTTGAATCGTCTCGGGAGGATATGCTTCCCGGAATCCTCCACAAGCTTTCCTCCATTGCAAGATGGAGACCTCTTTCTGAAATGGTCGGCGTGCAGCAATTACGTGTTGGCTGTTTTCACTTTTCGTTTTGGCGGTTTTTGTGTTGTGTGCGCAGTCACAATCGTCAGTCTCCCTGTCCCTCGCCGGATAAGCTTCCCTTCAACTAAAATGCTTTCGAGTCGAGGTACCTGTTTGTTTGAAGAAGAATGATTAATCCAGCCCCTTGCGTTGGCAAACTGAAGTGATAAAAGGGCTATACGCGTTGCGAATTAAAAGGTGCTTTAACGCACGCATTAATTAATGACCGCAAAGTTTGTAACTTCGTTGGATGTTGACTAGTTGCGCAGAGTGGGTGGAGGGAGGAGGAAAGGTCATGAACCTATTTTAAGGTGGGGTCAAACCAGTACTGTCTCCGTTTTGCATTAACAGCCTGAACAATGTGTTGATGATGGTACAAATGTGACACTATACGACAATACTCAGCTGTTAGAAGCGGATGGAATAAACACCCTAAAAATTCCCGGGCCAGAATTGACCCGGATTCCGGGTGCGGGGGGGGGGGGGCTGACCCATATTTGGGTCAGGTTGACCTGGAAATTGATTATGATATAAATGGGGATTTTGACTCCGATTCTGTATCAGGCTCCATGCGTTTTGACCTGTCAATTTGTGTCAGTTTATACACAGGTTCCGGGTCATACTGACTGACCCGGAAGTGGGTCTGGGCCCGGGAGTTTTAGAGTGTTTGTCGCAGCCCCGCCCCAATCGATATGAATAGGCGCAGTATAAAAGCTGAACATCAACCAATGTCATATGTTGCATTACTTAAGTTTGCGTTAACATTATTTTGGCCTTGGAGAATTGTAGCATAGGTCTTTAAGTATGTCGACAATGCAATGTCAAAGGAATATTGATACGACCGACATATCACTATCTAAAGCACTTTTTCATGGCATATTTCGTGTTCTTCTGATCGACGCTGCTGCAATACGTTATCTCCAACCAAAATGCACACAATACAATTTGTGTTGAGCTGATTTTGCAAATTGGTTTAGAGTTAAACTTACCCCATGGTATGTGGTTTATTATTAAGAAATCTAATTGTGAGGAATCCTGGAGGCATTGGGGCCTCATAGATGCATGTACGTCACAAGATTAGATTACCTGTGATAGAATTCGTATATACTATCTGTATTTATTGCATTATCAACAAACAGTATTTCTTTAGTTAAGTTTAAATGTTATGTGATTTGTGTAAAATAAGCAGGCACGGCACTTTCTTCGTAAATTGAAATAATCATTATGCAGATGTTGTAAATTACCAGATGTGGTGAGTCCAAGATGACAATTGGATTAGTCGTGTGCAAAATACGGCAAGTTTCATGTATGCATGTGGTCGGTAAGAAATCAAACAGTGTTCTCAAGCATTAATGGCCACTACATTGTCAGGTCCGGACAGGAAGAGATTTTAAGTTTTGTGTTATAAACAAAATATTGTGGATGAGGGCAACATCGATGAAGGTCTAATGGTGACGAAAAATGTGCAAATTTAGAAAAGTTGAGGAAGCTAAAAAGCTAGAGAGAGAGAGAGAGAGAGAGAGAGAGAGAGAGAGAGCGAGCGAGCGAGCGAGCGAGAGGGGGAGAGAAAATTAAGGGTTTGTCATCGTTGTTGACCTAGAATTAAATACCTTTTGATACGTGATTAAGTAGCCAACGTCCATGTTTTTGTGAACGTTCTATAATATGTACGACCATACACATACACTTCTTTTGTAAATAGGCTTATCTGCAATGTTACGTCCCATTGCATTTCATTATTTGCCAACTTGTAATTGGCTCGTATGTCAGGTGCCACGGCCGTTCTTTGCATGTATTCTTTAGTGGTCATTTCACACACCATGTGGTTGTCACACTTCAAAAAGCAACAAACTTCGTAATTAGTGCCTCATAGTTGTACAAGTAAGTCTTATCTCCATCGTGGTCATAGACACATTCCTCCAGAAACCATTAAATCTTACAAAGCTCTTGTCAGTTCTCAGAAAGCTTTTGCCCAAGTTCACAATGAGTAATCTTTAAGGCAGCCCCCACTCTGACTAATCCGAGTTTTAAGCTCCACTGGTAATTCCTGTGGCGAAGATCAACGGGCTATAGTTCAAAAGAAATAATTTTGTCTAGTGCACCTGATCACCAAGTCTGCCATGTTGGATTTGATGCTTTGCACAATGGCGTAAGACCCAATCTACGTAAGTTAGGCTATACTTATGTCTCTCTTATGTTGTTTGTTCTCAACGGAGGTAATTAGTTGTGTCAACACAACCTACTTTCGAATTAGTGAAAAAAAAAATTCTACGTCCAACCAATTCCTCCATGGTCCAACAGAAGAGTGTAACAAGAGGGTTTCAAGTTCTATCACAGAGTTTCAGCTAATGTGTTAGCACGTGTCTTTTAAACATGCCATTTGCTCTTGGTCTCGGGATGGAGGAATTCAAAATGGCGGGCGACCGTGGGGAGCAAATAATTGGTTTCGAAATGGCCTTGGTGTCTGTCCAAGCAATACAGACATGTTGGCATCCAATAAGAGTTGGTTAGATTGACATTCATGCTAATTTTTTGTTTAGATTAATTGTTTTCTATGAGAGCCGAAACCCTGGTCCAAAAGTTCACGTTGTTCCCTCAGTTCATCAGTGTCATTCTGCAACTGTAAAGATGGCTGCAAAATTCAATGGAATAAAACCAAGATTGCCCTACAAAAGTAGAACATTGCAGAATTGTCATCGTAACACCTCGATTGTGGGAATGTTTATAAAGAGGGACTGAAACTCGGTTTGGAAGGGAAAGGGTAAAAATGCCTACACAGTGTAGGCCTACATGTGTGTACGTCATCAGCTATGGACCATGCAGTGACTGAAGCCCACACGAGAGAACACTATGTGACTCACAGTAAAATATACCGAAAATGTGTTATTGTTGGACAGTGAAGTATGACTCAAGTTAGGCCTATGCTCTTAAAAGGCTCGATTATTTTATACACATTTCATTAAATCCACTGACTTATGACTGGTCTCTTTTCAAGCCAGCATTTCAGGTTTTTTTTACAAGGCCAGTCTGGTTACTGGAGCATCGTTTCCTTCATAATCATCTGCTGCATCAATTATTAGTCAGAAGTGAGATCATCAATTCTTTAGTCATCTTCGAGTCGAAAAGGTCCCCTTCTCTTAACGTCACTCTGATATAAACGTTGACTCATTCTTGAGCTCAACTATATTGACAGAAATACGGTACTTCTTGAGAGCAATCTGGTGAAGTCCATACGCTCGGTTCATTGGAATAGTAAACTCAAACCCTTTTCTGGGTGATTGGTATGCTGGTATTAAACTTTGTATTTTTGATTGGTGAGATTTCTGATTAACACCATAAGTCATTGAAATCTTTGACAATATAAGTCTTGTATTTTATCTTTGAAGCCTAATTTAAAGAAGGGCTGCGATTTGTTTTGCACTAAATTAAAATTAACATGTTACTGTATACCCATTATATACACTGTTAAAAAAAACAGAAGATTTTACAGAAAAAAAATTACAGAATCATTCTGTAAATTGTCTTATCTGGAAATTTACTGCAATTTAACAGAAAAGATTTGTATTAAAAAGTTATTGTTATTTTTTTACAGAAAATTTGTATGCTTTCAGACCCCGTATATCAATTTTCTGTAATTTACCAGAGTGCATCGTATATTTAGAGTAATCTTCATTTGTAATGAAAGATCTGTTTTTTTACAAAAATGTTTTTGAAGCATTTTAGCCGCAGTCCATCTGTAATTTTACAGCAAAATTCCTGAAAGCAACGAAATAACTGGTTTTCAACAGTATTTTCGGTTATTTAACGTAAAATTTATTAAATTTCAGACAGTTCTTTTGCATTTTAACAAACGTTCGTTACAGGCGGTAATTTTTCTTTTGCAATTTAACAGAACAGATTTCAGAAAAAGAACGAAAAAATTGTTTTTTTACAGAATATTTTTATCCTGTCATACCCCCAATATTGATTTTCTGTAATTTAACAGAGTGCTTTGTAGATTAAAGAAATTTGTCATCATTTTAAATGAAAAATCTTTTTTTTACAAAAATGTTTTGTGAAGCATTTTAGCCGCAGTCCATCTGTAATTTTACAGCAAAATTCCTGAAAGCAACGAACAACTGGTTTTCAACAGAATTTTTCAATTATTTCAGTTGAAATGCCGTATTTTCGGTTATTTAACGTGAACCTTTGTTAACTTCAAACAGTTTACACAGGTGATCATTTTTCTTTTGCAATTTAACAGAACAGATTTCAGAAAAAGAACGAACAATTTGTTTTTTTACAGAATATTTTTATCCTGTCATGCCCCAAACATTGATTTTCTGTAAATTTAACAGAGTGCTTTGTAGATTAAAGAAATCTTCATAATTTTTAATGAAAGATCTGTTTTTTTAGAAGATTGATTTGTGAGGCAATTCAGCCGCAGTCCATTTGTAATTTTACAGCAAAATTCCTGAAAGCAACGAACAGCTGGTTTTCAACAGAATGTTTCAATTATTTCACTTGAAATGCCGTATTGTCGGTTTTTAACGTGAAATTTTATTAATTTCAGACACTTCTTTCTTTTTAATAAACGTTCTTTACAGGCGGTAATTTTTCTTTTGCAATTTAACAGAACAGATTTCAGAAAAAGATCGAAAAATTGTTTTTTTTACAGAATACTTTTATCCTGTCATACCCCCAAAATTGATAGGCTAGTAAAACTAAAAGGAATATTATTTGGCACATTATGCTTTTTCTGCCACTGCAGAATATCCTCAGCTTTTCGATTCCACGACCCCTGCCACGAACAGTATCAGCAGGTCTAACGTTGGGCCAATTATTGTGTTGCTGATTTGCATCATCACTCACCTCATCAGAACCAACTAACTACGGGGGTCGTTGCCCCCTTGTCGATTGTGCGCCTTTTGCGCGATGCGCGGCGAGTTCACTGTTTTCATTTATGTTTCGTATACTTCATGTTAAAAGTTTACTAAAATACTGATCTGCTTGTGTCCCGACATCCACTACACGTTTCATTGTTGTAGCTCACTGGTTTCCCGGGGTTTGGTGACCTTCGCTAACGGCCTGCACAACTTTCAACAGGTAAACACACATTTTCTTACTCTTACTTTTAAATCTCTGATTTTGATATATTCTATATTTATTTATTACTTTAAAAGGTATTCAAAGTAACATCATATGTCTCATGATTTTTATGGGTGTAATTTTGGTGAATATTGATTAAGTACAAAGAGAGATTTTGGTCTTGGAAATTGTAGAGAATAACGTGTTTGTGAATCATGTATGAATTAATATGGTAATGTGTCAGTGTCATGGGCGGCCCGGCCATGTGGTCATTCATACCGTTACACTACCTCCATGATGGTTACACTGTGCACTGTAGTTTTGTTGTGCATGTGTATTGGTGTGACCCTGTGGTGGCATGGCTGCTACATGATGTTAAACAGATAATAAGGATTAAGGGTATTGCATTTTATTGTGGATTTAAATGGGACATGAATGGGTGTTTTCCTTGGTTTAAATGGGCAGGGACATTGGACTTGGAGGCATGTGTTTGTTGTGTTAATGTTGATGGATAGTGGCCTTCTAGTGAATGGTCAGGCCCCATCCAATGAAAGCTACGATCCACCCCACTGTGCTGGTCACTGAGCAGTCCATGAAGATACAGTATGGTGCTGCCAATTCTGTTATTTGGAAGCAGAACTAGTATCTTAAAACCTCCAGAACTCAGTGGATTTTGTTGCTCAAACTACTGGAATGTAATCCAAAAAGGCTATTTTTACTCCAGTCAGGTGAACAAACTTATGCACCGCTGTAGATAGGTTACTGTTTTTTTTACAATGTCCTGGTAGTAGTGAGTGGGAAAACCGGGGTAGAGGTAGTGTTGGTAGTGACAACACCTGTCCTGTTGTTGCAGTGATGAGGGTGTCGACCATATGATGACACTGACATGGGGATATGCTCTGACCGAGGGGTCATGCCCACCTCTCCCAACCTCAGCAGTTATCCGAATCTGTTATGTTCTAAACTTCTAAATGTCATTATTACAGGTTAATGGTAATAAGCAGAAGATTGACGATGACAAACTGAAGCCTCATACTCCATTCATTGCAATCATTGGTGAGTTTTGTGCCTAACGCCAACGGTTTTGATATCTGGCGGACATTTGGCCATGGACATCTTACATGACATCTGGAGTGAATCTAGAGAGAAAGACTTTCGGGTGGCGCATGTCCAGTGGCCATCAACATCATGTGAGATGTCCGCGGGTTATCCACGGAACGTCTTGGGGAATCAAACTCTCAGGATAGTCGGCGAACATTCTGAAATTTGCCTGTGATTCCATGACTAAAATGGCTGCTATCTGTGTTCTTGGACTAGATTTCAGCTTCCTCAACCAGGATGTCTTGGGTGAGCTATTACCAGCAGCATTGCATCCGATGTCATCTGTCTGGCCCTCATAACTAGTCGCTTACATGTACTACTTTTTCCCCTCTTATTTCAGGATCAAGGGAAGACATCTTGCAGGGCCGGAACCTGTTCTACCTCGTAATAGAGGGGTCCGTTGTCAATGATCGAATTGCCACCTTCAGTGAAGCTGTCATAAGCCTCTTCTCATGCTTTTACACGCTTTCTTTGGAGTATCCACCAGAGGCGGCGGTCACAATGGAGTTTATCCAAAGGTGAGTTTTTTTACTAACTTTTCTTAGGTTTCAATGTTATTGCTACAAAACTTGTTCGCGCTTGAAAGAGCATGATGACTGATGCACAACATGACCAGTGGTGACATCGGTGATGTCATACACATTCCCCAGTTCCCAGTGACGTCACAGTGTCATTACCCTGGTGACATCGTGATGTGACGCTATAAGGGTGGCCACTGGCAGATGATGAGACATGACGTCATATTTTGTGACGTCACGTCGGTCTCTGCCCAGGCTATGATGCAGTGATGTGACATTGTGTCTCGAGGATGTGATGAAATAATGAGGCCTGTCGGGGCCTTGTGAAATTATCATAATTTGTTCCATATCGCAGTGCCCTTTGTTGCTAATTTTATTTGTAGACGATCACCTCTGGTGACCATATTGATTTGTCAAAATTTGTCTCGCCATGGTAATTAATGCCGGGACAGTATCTAAAAAAATGACAAGTTCCTATGCGCTGACCAGGGCATATAGTGTAGGGTATTCAGGGAAGCATCTCTGCCTATGGTATTCCTTATTTTCAGAATTCTCATTGTTCAACACCCCCCCCCCCCCGACTTTGTGGTGGTGTATCGTACCCTCTGTGGCAGCTAGACCTTTGAGTTCTGCTATATTAAGAAATGTGCTGATTCTAACCCAAGATACATTTTCTGTTCTCGTATTTTCAGGGAACTGATTGGCATCAACCCAGAGGGGCCAGTAGTTGCGAAGAGTGGAGGCAAAAAGAATAAGAAATCTACCGTCGCAACCAAGATTGTAGCCCTCCTTCACGGGATAATGGAATTTGAGTCGGACTGGCGTACAGATCAGTAGAAGACTTGTTGCAATTTGTTTGCGCAGGACATTTGTACCCAGAGTATCCAACACTGGAATTTGAGGCTGACTGGCGTGCAGATCGGTAGAAGACTAATTGTTTGCTCAGGACATAGACATTGGGACCCTGGATCCTGCAATTTATTTTTTACAGTTAATTTATTTTTATATAGTAACTGTTTATTTTTTAGGTTTTTAGTTTATTTTGTATTTTTGTAGTTTTATTTCTACTGTAAAGGTGATTCATAAAATAGGCAACTTTTCAGGACCAAATATTGGTCAATAGTATTTCAAAATGATTCTAATTAAGTAGAGTTATTGCGCCTAATCATGCATGTTAAAGCTAATTTATGCTTTACAGATTTTGTCAAAAGTAGTTTACAGCTTGGCATCATTTTTCATGCAAGATATCAAATTTTTCACAAATACCACATTCCTTCAGTAATTCATTTGTAACTTTGCTACTCCACTGACAGCATATGAAAATGTTATTGACCAGAATGTGGTCCTGATCAGTAACCTATTGGCAGAGATATAAGCCCTTTAATTTTGGGATATTTCCTTTTGAATCAGCCAACATTTAAAAAAAATGTTCTGCGCCTTGTGAGTAATGCTGATACCAGTGTTATACCTTGCAATGCTATGGTATTCGATTATGGAGAAGGCTGTGTGCTTGAGTGTGTAGGAGTAAGCTTATGTGTTGGGCATCAACATATGTCTTGGAAAGAGTCAGACTTTCCAAGTGCGGGTTTCTGAGTTGAGTTTAAAATTTCAAAGATGAAACTGTTTCAGAGATGACCTGTGATGAAACTGTTTCAGAGATGACCTGTGATGAAACTGTTTCAGAGATGACCTGTGATGAAACTGTTTCAGAGATGACCTGTGATGAAACTGTTTCAGAGATGACCTGTGATGAAACTGTTTCAGAGATGACCTGTGATGAAACTGTTTCAGAGATGACCTGTGATGAAACTGTTTCAGAGATGACCTGTGATAGACATGATTCCAGAGTAAGTGCCAGTTGGCACAAACTGCATTACCAGAGTACTATACATTTTCTGTTCCATTTGACTATTTGACATGTTTGATACTTTTTACGTTGGTGTTTTTAGCGTTTTAGTGTTGATTTATGCTACATGCAGGTATAATGCTATGTGGGACCCTGGATTCCTTGCAGAACATGAGTAAATGTTTCGTCTTGAATTAGTAATGATGTAATTAAGTTTGTTGCATATTATTGATGAATAAACTCTTAAAAATACAGAATGTTGCAGTTGTTTGATAGACTGGTGTTTCTGTAAATTTAAAGACGGTGCCTGCAGCAGAGTTTCGAGAACTTATGTGTTTTTACAGGTAAACTTTATTTATCACATGCAGATTTTCTGTTAAAAAAAAAGATGAACTGTAAATTGTGATAATAATTATGCAGTAAAATTACAGGAGTTCTCAAGACTTAAGTGCAGGCATTTTTCTGTTTTTTTAATGAGAAATTTCATTTATCACATGCAGATTTTCTGTTAAAAAACAGATGAACTGTAAATTGTGATAATAATTATGCAGTAAAACTACAGGAGTTCTCGAGAATGCTGGAAGCACTTTTTTTTGTTTTATGGAGAAATTGTATTTATCACATACAGATCGTCTGTTAAAAACAGATGAACTGTAAATTTAGTTAAGAGTGGTGCAGTAAAATTACAGGGGTTCTGGAGACTCTGCTGCAGGCACTTTTCTGTTTTTTTAAGGAACATTTTTTTAACAGTGTATATAGGGCTGACAAAAATTAGGGGTTTAATTTCAAACTCCTTCCAAGTGTTTTGGATATTTTTTTATATAAAAAAATAAAATAAAAAACTGCGTACAAGTAAAGGTAAATGAAGTGTCTCACAGGCAGACGCCCGTAAAGCGGTCGGGTTGACGGCCGAGTTCCCGACCGACAATCTAGTCAACCGCGATGGGGAAGGAGCTAATATGAGGCATGCGAGAGGTTTACGATGAGACCATGAGAGCTGACCATCTGCCGTCGGAATGATCGACACACTGTGAGGATGGCGACTCCCGAATGTCTTGGTTGTCAAGTTCAATATCAGACAGAAAATAGAGAGTGGCAATGCGAAGGCACTCTTCAGCCAATGTACCCACACGGACGAGGCATGGTCTCTCTAGATGAACTTAAAAAAAGAAAGATTAAGGTATATTATTTATAGTTACGAGAGGACGATGCTCTAAAATAGCCACGTGGCCCTGGTAAGCCGTCTGCAATGTGTCCAAGAACGGTTCGTCTACAAGCCGTGCCCCGGAAAATAAAAACCTGAGTTAAAGGAAGGATTCACGTGCGAGAGAGCCTGGAGTAAATGACGGGCGGCCTCATTACGGAAGACACAGTGGGTTTCGATCGAAATTGATTGATTGATGAGTTTATTCAGCATTATCACAAATGCAAAAAGCATACAACACAAACAACGAAGACATATATTTACAGAAAATATTGTGCACCAATCTATGCCTAAGGCAGTACATTCCAAGACTGTATTTTCCAGTGTGGTCCAATATATAATAAAGGCGTTAAAAAGGAAAAAAATACAAATGTAATGAAGTTATGTGCTGCGTGTGGGATACCTTTATTTTTCAATAACCTATTGTAAGATCTATCAAATAGGACAGAGGTCACTCCTAATGTTCTTCAGTTCAGCAGAGTTAGATCGCAAGCATATAATGACTCAATATATACCGTTGAATGATTTAGTGACTGGTTCCGCAAATTGCTTTGCATGTTAATATTTTGAGGAGCTGACTTTTGTTATTGGACGTGCGCTTGTAAAGACATGATGTGTGTGCTGAAACATAGATTATGTCGTGCACCATGATGCCGATTCTTGATTCGCAAAGTGTTTGTCTTTTCCGGTACATTTAATACCTGTACCGCGATACACTGCGAGGTATAGGCCTATACGTCTCAAAAATGTAGCCTACAGATAGGCTATAATGTTACTCTTAAAACGTGTGCAACAATGCTAGTCTGGTTTGATATTGAAGCCCGTTTTTATAATTTTCGTTTGAACAACAACGTTGTTCGTGATGCCAAATTTGCATTTAAACGTCTTTATAGGCCCTAAGGTTCTAAATGCCAATCTGAGCAAAAACATGTGCCTAATGCACAGACCACGTGCCTCGACAGGCACGTGTTTTCAGCATTACCATAGTGATTGATGCAACCACACTCTGATAATAAATTATTATATCATGTTATAAACCACAAGGGAAACTGACTGGGTTAATGTTAAATAATTTGGGGTTGAGCAAAGAAACATTGACGAGAGCGGAATTTGAACCAGCGACCCGCCGGATTAACGTGCCGGCACTCTACCAATGAGCTATATAGCCCTATGTTGGCGGTCTCCCTTTCATTGTTCTACCCCACTAAATTAAATAAATTATTATGTTAACATTATTTTTCAACATTGGAGCCCCCTACTTTCCGAGGAAAACAACGTTTTCTTAAAGGGAGGGAACCAAGTACATTATCGTAATGCAGTGGTCACCTTTAAGTTAGTCACCCCAAAACAATAAATAAATAAATAAATAAATAAATAAATAAATAAATAAATAAATAAATAAATAAATAAATAAATAAATAAATAATTAGTAGGCCTATGATAATAATAAACAAAGTAAATAAAAATAAAAAATAAAATACTGCTACTACTAGGGCCTACTACTAAATTTATAAACACAACAATACGTAAATAAAGTATAAAACGAAAAAGAAATAAGAAACGGCTGAAGTCTTGTTAGTTTGGGCTTTTATATTTTTGTATTAATTGAGTCAACCGAAGTAAACAATGGTGGCACGGGCCTCTTAAAAACAGCTTCTTTTCTGGACTCATTGACAGTTATTTAGTTGCAGATACACCGTATCTCTCAGGCGAATAGGTATTGGTAGAATGTGGCAAAATCTGACTAATCCATTTAGCCCAGTTCAATTTGATAATGTCCTCTACCAGTATAGTACAAATAGCCCAGAGATCAGAGCCATGGTGAGGGCATTTCAAATTTAATTCAAATGAATTTGTCTATAGGCTTCAGATAATCGTTGTGATAAATGGGGAGGGGTTCTACTCCAGACAAAATAAAGCAATCAAACTGGTATTATTTTGTGTACACACTGATCCAAAAACAGAGATGGTCAACCCCGCCCCCCCCCCCCCATCATAGAGCAACAGCTGTAGAACGGTCAGTTGCCCGTACGGTTTGACCACTCGTTACGACCTGGACTAAATCCCTAATCATGTCAAAATGTCCTTATAAAACTGAAATAGAGCTCATGCTGGCCGTTTGAAAATAATGTTCAGTCATCCCTGACTGGTCATTGCTGGGAATGGACATTACTAGTGGAAAGTGACTTTTCAAAAAAAAAAAAAAAAAAAAAAAGTCATAATACTACAGTAAATCTTCACTGCAGACGCACTGTAACCTTATGGTAACTAATGCACTTTTGAGTACAGTGTACAAACAAGTGTAACGAAGTTTGCCCGTGAAGATTATCATGCTGACAATGGTTCAAAGTTCTCCAAAATTACCCGTCACATTCATAAAAAACCTCAACACTCGTAAGAGCACACAAACCACATGTAGAGGAACTGACCCGTGTGCTCGGTCAGACAATTAACATTTCAACTCCATTACATACAAAAAGGTAACTCATACACGTACACAATAAGCAGCTGCTGCCCCCAATGTCACTTCAAAACAGGGCCGTCTATCATCGTCAGAATTCGCGCCAAAACTTCCTCTTTGCTTTTTTATTCTTTGGCTATTTTTATTACAACTCGGTAAGGTCAGGTCGCGGTCGCGGTTCTCCTGCCCTCTCTCTCTGTGTGTAGGACTAACCGTGTTCAGATTCTTGCGTGACGTTTTTTCATTCAGAACATGCACGGTGTGTTGTTCAATCAGTCAGAACATGCTTGGGGGACCGTCAGCGCACACTCGGCCAGACATCTTGAAGTGGCCTTGTACATTAGCGAAACCGTGATTAGCTGCAAGAAATAATCATTGTATAGCCATGAACAGCTCAAGCATTGTTTTTCTTGGCTAGTTTTTCCAAGTACTGTAATTACAAGCGAAAATCAATTAAAGGCAAAACGGTTAAAAATCAAAGTTTTATGTTTACTTTTTTCCCCAGTGTCTTGTGGTAGTAATGTCTATTCATTTAGTAGAGCAAGGAACAGTGTATGTACTGTATAGCTAAATATTTTGTTTAGTATTACAATAAACAAGTCTTTGAGGCGAACATTGACAATATAAATCACTTGCTGTAACTTCCTATAATAAGCTTCCTCCATGCTAAAGTGTATTTTCCAAGCCAATTCAAAATTTGAATATAATACAGGATTTAATTGGGTTCCACGCGGGTGATTTTATAGTGAGTCGTCAACACCGGCAGCTGCGGCGCCTCGTGTTTCTATTCTGCCCTCTTTTGTTCGCTCCAGGTTTTTTCATTTTCGTCTTTTTTTCTCTCCACGCCAATGATAATTCGTCCCGCTCATACAGCAAGTAATGTACATTATGCACATGTACAATGTCGTATTTTTCGTTGTCTTTTTGTTGTGGAAATCATGCAAAGCGCGCCAAAATTGTATCCCGCAATCCGAAACTCCGCCCTTTTAACGAAACAGACCAATCGTATGGTTTAGATATCCTCATTAGCATAGGCGTGACGAGCTGGGTGCCTTGACTGACGTCAGATTCTGTATTTTACGAAGTAGTCATTTAGAACACACACGCACTGTCTTCGCTTCCCGCGTCCGAGACGACACGAAGTAACGACTCCTGCAAGGAATACAAGAGAGAAAAACCCGGACAAAGTTTTATTTTTTATATGCACTTTTAGTAGATATTTCCTGTCATGCCCAGCACACTTTTTCCAACCATGGAGCGGGTACACACCGACGAAATGGGCTTGGAAAACCAGGAACAGACCTTGCAGCAAATGGCTTTAAATTTGTCGATGCTTGGCCTACAGCACGTCCAAAGCGAAGACGAAGGATCTTCTACAACATACGACGACAATGGCCGAAGGAGCAGTAATATGACGGAATGTGTGCCCGTGCCCAGCTCGGAACACGTAGCTGAAATAGTGGGAAGACAAGGTAAGGTTAAAAAGGACGGTGGTGTTGTAAGAGTTAACGTTTATTTGTTGGTCAATTTAACTGCGCCACATTTGCCATTTTGTCTAGAACGTGCATGTGCGTATTATTCCGATCCATGCAGCAGAAGGGGGGCAATGCATGCACTAATGCAGCATGCTGGGCGGCATGGTCCGTGTACAAACGAATAGGCCATTGTCTGAGCACAGCCTCTGTGCACGCATTCCTGTTGAATGATACTGCGACGTGTGACACATTGCATAAACCACGCTGTGTCCCCACAAGTACAAATATAGCTTAGACTTGGTGTTTTCAATCAAATACATGTGCATTTGTTAATTTATGCCTGTCTGGATCCTGTAGTTTTGCTCCGTTTCTTAATTTATTGTACTGGCGAGTGTGTCTCTGGACTAGACTCTGCCAATCAGGAACAAAGCAAGTGAAGTTGGCTGAAAACCAGATTTCATTTGGTGCCAACAAATATATAAAGTAATACATTAATACAAGTTGTATAACAAGAAATATACAATGTGTTATGTGAGGATTGGATGCCAAATGTATTACTGTTATTGACACATTTTGAAAACAAGTTAAATGTTGCAAGGAAAAGCCAGGAAAAGCAATGTCTTGTTTTTCCTTTGCTGCATAGTTTTGCAATTTGAAAACCAGAAACATAAATATTCGAAAGGTGATTGCTAGGACTAAAAACTCTAAAAATAAGACAAGTTGGAATGGGAAATTGCTTTTTGAAGCATGTCATTTTTTCATGTGATCATAATGTGAAAGCATTCAACCTCCATGGTGAGAGGTAAACAGAAATTGACATCAGCTACATGTAGGTAATCAAGTCAGATTATTTTGCCAAAACTAAGCTAACTAACTGACTTCAAAATCAACACACGCAATTGATTACAAAACTAGAATAAGTGTCCATCTAACTCAAGAACATCCCATGTGTTTTTAATATCATTTGGAAGTTGTAAACTAAGAAAAAGTCTGAAAAGAGACAACAAATTCATTTTTTCTGTAGTTAAAGGGTTTTAATTTGAAATCATGAAATGTTAGTTCTTGTTAAAAATTTTCAAATTGAGAGGATGTCCCTACAAAAAACTAAAAAAGAAAAAAAGAAACAAAACTTTAATTATACTAATTGTGTTCATCCAGGGTATCCGAAATGGTATCATTTTAGTAAAACACTATTGTAGCATGCAAAATAATGAAGACTACATGTAAATTTGAAACGATGTGACTGCTTGTGTGTCGCATGGATCGTGCGTTGTTGTCTGTTTCGCGGAACTAGCAAGTAAAGTTTTTCGAAGATTTTCCGAACCGTATAAATGCAAATGTGTAACTGGATGATGGGTCGGTTGACGGTGTAACAGGCACAGGCATAAATAAAAAACTTTCAGCACAGTTTATGACTAGAACAATTCTCAAAAAAATTTCCGATGTTCATTTTTATGCATTGTTCAATGTTGATAAAATAAAATTTTAACTGCCTCCATTAAACATCCTATCTTTATATCAAAACACAAAAATCCCAACCTTGTCATTTAGTTTTGTTAAAAAAAAAACCCTAATTATCTTATGGATTATTTACTGAGAACCATCATCCATGAAGTTCAGGCAGAATGTTTACATGATCACTCAAGTACCATACTGCAGAACTGACATAAAATTGTAATGACTCACCTTGTGCATATTTATAGGCTCAGCTGTGCTATAAACAAGGCATTGTTATGTTTTGATGTGTATTAGACCCTGGTCTAAAAATCCCAAACATAAATTTTGCAGGCTCCCTGCCGAGTGTAACATTAGTATCCCCTGCCACTCGGGAATTGCAAACCAATAGAACGAGCCCCTTTGTCTTTTGTGTCTTGATGGAGATCAAGTCGGGAGAAGATATACTGGTTGAAGTGAAATGTATGTCAAGATAACCTTTAAGAAAGAAACAAAGTCGTTCTTTGTTAAGGTTGTTTTGGTACTGTAGTTAACGACCTCATCCTCTGTATTGCCTTTGGCATGACAGTTCAAGGAAGTGACCTAGCTATGGCAAAAAATTTCATGCAGTTCTAATTGTATTTTTAAACATTTCCTCAAATTTAGAATTCCTGTGTCATGTAACAAAAAAAAATCAATTGTCAAGACTTTTTATTGCCAATGGACTTCAGTTGTACAAATACTTTATTGTTCCCCTTAAAGGTTGCAAAATCAAAGCATTGAGGGCCAAGACGAACACCTACATCAAGACACCTGTTCGTGGCGAAGACCCCATCTTTGTGGTCACAGGAAGGAAAGAAGACGTCGCTGCCGCCAAGCGAGAGATTCTCTCCGCTGCCGACCACTTCAGCCAGATCAGGGCCCGACGAAACAACCAAGTGCACAGCGCAGTGAATGGTACAACTGCAGTGAATGGATCTCTGACCGTCCCCAACCTACCCGGACAAACGACCATCCACGTCAAAGTGCCGTACCGCGTTGTTGGCCTTGTTGTTGGACCTAAGGGGTCTACAGTGAAGAGAATTCAGCAGCAGACTAACACGTATATCATCACTCCAAGTCGTGACAACCAACCTGTTTTCATCGTCACTGGAATGCCCGAAAATGTGGAGAGAGCAAGGGAGGAGATAGAAGCGCACATAGCACTACGCACAGGAGGACTGATTGATTCTAGTACTGACGAGAATGACTTTGCAACCAACGGCCGCGACACTGGCCTGTATAGCAACCGCAATGACATGGCCATGTTCAAGCCTCAAGCCTCCACCACTGCTTCTATCAATGCTCTGTCCAATATTTTCAATCCCATGGTTGGAGGTAACAAGCAGGAGATCCAACGGGCTACCAATGGCGGTAGCACTGACAGCAACTACTTCTTCCCCAACACCAATGGAAACAGTAATGGTACTACAAAGCTGAATGAGTTTAACCCCTTGCCATCGTTCCCTACCAATGGTTTTTTGTTCAATGATTGCCCATCATCCCCGGATCTTGGAATAGATTCACCAGGGTTTGATCCACCAGTGCTTCAGACATCAGTAAGTCAAGGTAATAATCCTCAATCCCTATGGCATGACCTGACACGATGCAGTTCATCCCTAATGCTAGGATTGAACAACGTGGCCACACAGCATCAAGCACCGCGACGAAGCAGCAGCGTAAGCACATCAGATCCCGTATCCAACTCGGATACCAATGCTAATGAGCATCCACCTGCGAGGCGCATTCGCAGCGATCCTCTTGAAGGGGGGCTCGCCGCCTTGCCCTCGTTTGTGCCGTTGTCCAGTGCCAATGCGTTCCCTTCGAGCAATTCTGCAGGGAGCCACGGCAGCTCTTGCAGTAGCCCGACCGATTCGCTGGGGTCGTCCTCTGCCGCTAAAAAGAGCAAGGAGTGTGTGATGTGCTTCACCAATGAAGTCGTTGCCGCATTGGTGCCCTGTGGTCACAATATGTTTTGCATGGACTGCGCAAATCGCCTTGTGGAGACAGCCGATGGTGAGTGTCCCGTTTGCCAGACGGTGGTCACCCAAGCGATTCGCATCTTCAACTAGCATCGTACTAAGCATCTGCATTATGGTAGTACTCGCCATGAATTGTTACACTCTTAATATAAATGTTAAATGAAATTTAAATGTTATTGGACTATCAAAATATAAAAAAAAGTTCATCGTCGCATATTGTATAGCATACAGATTATGGCTTAATGAAAATTTTATTCTTCAACTTTAAAGAGGATCTATTTCATACAAAGAAAACAAATATCTACTGAATAAAGTTCTTATTTAATTTACTGGGGTAATCAGCTGGGTTTTTACAGAGCTTTATGTAGCATGTATTTAATGCAAAAAAAGTTAATGAAAAAACAGAGTATTTACTATTAACTGTATAGTTTTCATTTATTTGTTATATACTGATTATTATCTCAGATGAATGTAACCCGTAACACTTTCAGTTGGGACGATTTAAAAAATTGAAATATATCAGATTTTGTCTATACATATATTTTACCCAGCCAGATGAACTTTAACCCCCATTGCATAGACTTATTTTATTGTAAACAAAGAATCCTTAGACCCTGTATGATATTGGTGCCCGGCTGACTGCTCTCAGTGATTTGTCGTTTATATGCACTTCAAAAAAAATATTTGTATAAATAGTTGGAAAGTGTCTTGTGATTTTGTTGCATGTGTAGTGAGAGTCTTATTTTTTAATATATTCCAACAGTTCTTTGTACCTGTATATGTAGGAGTGTTATTTGACCAAATATTCCATGTTGTAACAGAAAGTTAACTATTGTTATGAAATGCAAAAAGATATTTTTTATTTTTCCTGTTGGCCCATTATCCTCATTCGGCCAAGAACGTTACTGATGTTATATTTGCTGAGACTTTGAAAAATTATAATATTGTAAGAGTTTATTTTTTTGGTCGTGGAAAAAAAATTTGAAGTTTAATTAAGATGTTGAAATTTTCAGATTGTGTGCTGGTTTTTTGTACTTTGGTAAGTCACCAGAATCGAAAAGCAATGTTCGTATACAACTATTGCAGGTTTTGATTCCTAAAAAAAATATAAAAAAAGAGAGAAGCACATTATTTTTGTAGCCCATTTATATTCATAGTGATTATTTTCACTGCATTTATGTTGATAAAAACTCTTTATATTTTAGGATACCTCTTTGTCTGTGTGCAACCAAACAGTTCTCGGTGTTTTGAGTCGGAGTGAATGCAAAGCATTTATTCCTACTGTTGAAGGCAGTTGATAATCAGCTGCCTTTTATGGTCTGAATTTTTCTGCAATTTTTATTTTTTTAACTGGCTGCCAAAGTTAAACCATAGAGGTTAAACAAGAAGTTAGAACTCAAGGAGTGAGAGTATTTCAATATTCAGGGACAACCTGGTCGATTTGTGTAAACTAAGATGGATGCATGATCTTGTCGTCATGGAAATTACAGATTAGACACTCGCAAAATTATAGTTTTGTCCTATTTTTTCCCAACATGGAAAGAACACAAAAAATGACAATTGTGTAAGTTGAAAACAAAACAGTTAAAAATTTGACTTGACCTAAACAGTCGACTTTTGATTCAAAATGATGTTGACGCTAATTTCCATGACTTCTTTTTGATTGCACAACTAAATGTTCAGGAACCCTGTCTTAGGCCAGGAATGCTCATCGGATATTGAGGGAAATTAAGCCTTTGTCATTGATTTATGTGCTGCAAGTGTGTTGGGAGTTGAAACAAAGAGTGAAACTCATGAATTGCTTCTATAAAAAAAAAATAGGAGAAAAAAATATAAAAAAATAAAACGACGGTTAGAAAAAGCTTAATATATTTTGTTGGTGTAATTGCACCTAAAGTGTAGTTAAAAATGAAATGCGCCCTTAAAAACTACAGTGTTGTTGCGTTAGTTACCTTATCATTTAGATTACTAGTTACAAATTCCAGTACTCTCTGGTATTAAGTTCCTGTCCAAAAAGAAAAAGAAAAAACGCCAGGCGTTGTTGTTATTATGCTTCAGTGATGTTCGAGATTCCACAGTTAATCATTCAGTGTTTACAGGCTTTCTTACTAACTACAAGATTATTAATCACAAATTATTGTTGTTTGAGGTATATGTATTTTTAAAGGAAAACTATAATGGTGCATATACTAATTGTACCTTCAGCTTTTCAAAGTGTATTTTTGTCGCATGCAGACATATATAAATTGAGAGTTATGATAATTAAAAAAATATCAAAAAAAAAAATCTAGTTTTTTTGGCAGCTGTCCAGCCATTCATGAAATAAGTTAAAAAATTACTTTTGCACTATGCAAGAACACCAACCCACGCCTTTCTGGCTAAACGGAACTAAGAAATAAAAGTATATATTTAAGATGACTGACAGTACGTTGACAAAGTAGATTAATTATGATTTTTTTTGTAAGAAAACCAACAGTATATTGACTCACTCACTGGACGCAAACAAAAGTTTTTAAGTGTTGGCTTGAAGAAGAAAAAAAAATCACACGGCAATTGAAGAGACGAGAACATAACCAAAACTAAACTTCCCTGTATTTGATAAGGAGTTAAAAAAAATCTAGCTTTCTCAGTATTCATGTTCAGGTGTTTTTTAAAAACCAGTACTGTATCCCAATTTGTCTACATCTGCTGTGACATGCATCAGGGCCTCGACTAGTAAATGTAACGTTAGCTCAATAAACAAATTATGAAATATTTTATTAACTTAAAAAAAAAGAAATGTGCACACTTCCAGTATGTCTTGCACATTTCATTATAATTTTTTGTATTTTTGGTATTAATTAAATTTTTGAAGTTTTTAAAGAAAGTGTTTTTTGAATTGCCTAAATTATTATATTCCAAAATAAAGTTATGTTAATGGAGCAATAAAGCAAGGTATTGAGTTGCAAGTAGTGCAGTTTTTCTATTTTCTATTTAAATCGGTCCATGGTTGTAGCCTGTTCCAGAGAGTACACTGTACCTCTTCAAAAAAATAATGTGTGATAAGGTCAGGTTCAGAATTGCAATGGTGAACAACTTGTCTTTAGTAGTTTCCTTCAGTAAAAAAAGAAGCTTCCTTGATGCAACAGGATTGAGCCATCGCTTGTAAGGTGTACTATCTGGATAGGGTATTTTCCATTGTTTTAAACTAATCAACTTTTATGTCTTAATGTGGAATCAGTCATTTTTGCCAAGCCTGACTAGGGCAGATTTGCCCTTGCTCAATTATCATTTTGATTAAATTTAGCTGTTGCTGTTGAGCATTTATTGCCTGGTAAAGAGCCAAGAAGACACTTTGGAGACGTGTATTTGGCCGTTGGGAAGACCATTTTGGCGGGATCTGGTATACAGGGCATACATGCGAATTAGCAACTGTAGTGTTTTTTAACTATTAATAAATTGAAATCAGTATTCTATAATGTATGCAATTTTATTCAGAAACCATTTATATTCATGTACATGTATTTTTGTTTCTGTACAATTTAAATGATTAAATGTTACTTATTTCTTATTTAACTGTTATATGAAAGCATGCTTCTCCGCTTTGCTTCTTCTGTGCCTCTCGTGCAATTCTGTTTCAATCGGGGAAAATAAATTGCAATTTTTCCCTGTTTTTTTTTTTTTACCCCCTGAAATTATTCTATAACAACTGAAAATTTAGAGACAAATCTTTCTTGGCTTCCTTCATCAACCAAAAATTACTAAGTGTTTAGTGTAGTGCCAAAATTGTTGATCCGAATTTAATATAACTTTGCTTGACATTTTCAAACGGAAGCAGCTGAAATTCCAATCGGGCTGGGAAATATATGTATGCAGTTTTCTTGTAAACCCTGTGGGCCCCAATTACTGCTTGGTTCACTTACGAAGTAATACTTTGTTAAAATGTGTAAATACAAAAATAGCTTCAAGCATTTTTGTATTTTTCAACATACAGTTGATGCCATTTGGGTTGTTGTTTACACAAGTAGGTCATGTCACCTAGGTTGCAATTGTTTTCTGCACACACAAGATTATGTAAAGCTAGATTGAAATTGTAATGGTTCAAATCTGGTTTGATTTTTTTGTGGTTGGTGCTGTTTTCTTTGTCATTTGTTTGGTCTGTTCATGTCGTTTTTGTGTGTGTTGCATTTTGTAAGGGTTGCAGAGCAATCTACCCTTTCAAAGAAGCCTAGAAAAGTTCGATGAATTAAACAAAAAACTCATATAAAAAATCTTTAAAATTGCAGGTATAGTATAACCTACCCTGGGATGAACTGGCATAATGGAAATGCTAACATTGTCAATCTGTTTTGTTGTTTTTTTAATTCAGGAAATGTTTTTGTCACGAAGGAGGAAATGCCTCCCTTAAAATGATAACATAAATCCTGTTCGACAATATTAAAAATATGTCGCAGCAGACCAGGAAAACTAAATCTCTGTTTCTTGTACAGTCTTTGTTCTGGTGGGGAAAGGGAGAATGACCTTTATGGATAAAAAATTGTGTGCAGCCGAGCATCAAATGGCCATAAAGTACAACTAGAGGAGGATGATGGAGGCCATAGCCTGGAGTGTATGGTGCTGTTATGTTTTCCCATACAAATGTAAATGCTCATTGAAGCTGATCGTGCTGTCATTTGTGTTACTTTCAATATACATACATGTACCAAACGAGCTTGAAGGACAAAACAGATTGACCTGTTTTGTTTAGAATAAGAAATCACTACTACTAGTGTAGACCAGACACAAATGGTGGCAGAGTTCGCTTCCCCTCCAAAAAATTGTTTAGGTTACCCGACTGGCGCTTAGCTTTACGCTGCGATCCTAAACTTTTTATTCGGCTTAAAACAAGGATAAATAAAGAAGCGGGAAACAAACTGAAAAAAATCCAAACAATGGATATAGGGAGAAAATGTGTGACTTTGACCAATTAAACATGTTTTAAACAAAATTGAAATGAAAACCAGAACATGTCAAGAAGAAATATACTGCTACCTCGGTGATTTGAGTCTATTTTGTGGTCCACCTGGCATGTCATACTACAGACTACAAGTGAAAAATGCCCAAATATCTTGTAATAGCTTCAAATTCCTGACCCTGGATTTTTAACATGGCATGTAACCGAAACAGAACTTCTTTTTTTCTTGGCCTAATGGTCTGTAGTGTGGCTGTTAATGCACAAATAGCAGCCATGTTACAAATATACACTTACATCTAGGGAAGTATTATGCGAAGGGAGATTACAGTAACCTGACAATGTCTGTTATCGGCAAGCGAACTTGAGCCTTGTTGGATATATGACGCAGAACACTATATTTTTCCGCATTCGATTGACGCTTCTGTTATAACTATTATATAGCATACTTCTGTTTATAAAAAATGTTGTAAATAAATCATCACCTTTTATAATTCAAAAACCCCGAAATGATCAATAATGTTAAGGTTTTGGATGTTGTCGCCGCGTTCCCCTTGACTGAAATTTGTCCTTGTGTTGCAGTCTCCATCAAACCCGCTTTAATTCACATCATCGGCATAATTTCTTCATAGTTCTTTTTGATATATCACTCAAACTGCTTCGAACGACGCTCTGGCAAAATGTCAAACCTCTCGCTTTGACGTCTTTAAACAGATCTGTGTACGAGGGTCCAATTTTATTCTAAAATGTATGCATATTAATTTGCTCAGTCGGGAAGCGAGGTTCAAGTTCATATAGTTTCCATTAACATGTACACACATATACTTGTAAACATACAGTACATGTAATGCCCTTGGATTTCATCAGGTCGGGTCGCGATCAAGTCGATATTAATCAGAGTGATAAGAAAGTGGACTTTTGACCAATTTTTGAGAGTACCAGATCAAGTGTCTGACCTGGTAACCTGACGGTAACCTACGAGATACGTGGACCAGTCAAATGGCTTCCAAACGGAAGAAAAATCAAATCGGGAAACGAAGGTCTTTGTTTGTTCATGGTTAATAATCGGACAGTTTGCGCTGACAGTGATGCACTTTGAAGTGAACTTAAATTTCAACCGACATATGCAAATTAAAATTCAAACCTGTTTGGTATGATTTTCCTTGGGTTATTTTGCGCCCCAAAAATTGTCTTGGGGCAAAGCCATTTAGTTGAGTTTATGTGGTGGTTGTATCCATTAGTTATAAAGCCTGGGTCCACTTTCATAGAACTAAAAGTAACTTAACACAAACAAATTGTGCTTACCATAATAAGGTTACCAGCCAAACTACCATGTCACTTGTACAATTTGTGCCTGGTATCCTGCTCATTTCTACTTAGCAGAAAATTAGAATCATTTCTGCTTAAGCAGCTCTATGAAATTTGGCCCAGGACATCGTGTGACAATATTATGAGGTTATGTAGAGAAGGATGGGGAGAAGAAGCCTATTCTTGCGTATAAGGGAAGAACACTTAAATTCAACGACATGTGCTTACACATTGACCCCAAGTATTGAATAGCTTCCACATTAAAAGGTAATGGACCGAAGATGAAATCAATAGAGTGCGTGTATGGCAGCAATAAGATATTTGGCATCTGGATGAATAAATTCATACCAAGTGGATTGAGATTGGGATCAAGTTTTACCGGGAGTTGCAGCTTTGACTGGATTGAGTGAAATACAGGTATGAAGCCCTTATACTTAACACCCCTCCCTCCCCCTTTTCGCAACGGAGACCATGGATGCTTGAGAGAACTGGGGATCAGACCTAAATCGCAAAGACTTCATATTTTGCTTAATTTTCCTCTAATGGGACTACACTAATTTGGTGCTCAATATGTGTCATGGTGTACCCCCCCCCCCCCATATTGTGTCTTCTTTGTGTATGTTATGGGAGTCTCAGGAATTCTTTAGAGGGTTTTAGGGGGAGGGGAGGTTACTTCTGTACAAGAGGAAAAGAGTGTATGGGAACATTTGGGGGAGGGACATCCTCTGCAACATTTGAGAACTACATGTACACAGACAGAAAGCAGAACAGCCAGGCTGCTTTTATGTATTGGCGCTACCGGTACTACCACTAAATGAACAGCAGGTATGTTTGAAATCGCTAGGGTGACAACAGCACTGTTTGGGTCATGAATAATTATGTCCAATCATGTTAACCTTTCTTTTTGGTGCATCTGCAGCCATCTTAATTTTCTCATATTTCAACCAAGGCTCGAAAGAACATTCGTCCCCCTTCTTGTGAATGAGTGCTGTCTCATGCAGGAACCTATACATGAATTAATTGGCAGTCTATTCTACCAATTCATTGAACGTCGTCATAAAATAAATCTTGCTTATTTTATCTTGTGTTCTTCTGTGTAGTGTGCATTTTAGGCAAACTATTAGACATGCACCATATCTTTACTTTTGACTTCCATAATGGCAGCATGGGCAGACGGCTCTTTGTGATGACGTCAGCGCTAGGGGGTCAACAATGATAACCATATTCGTGATTCACATACTACAATTGGGGCACAGTAATGATCACGATGTGTTAATCCTTGCACTATCACATTGTATTGTACCCTCATTCTAGAAAGGTCAGTCGTGAAATTTGATTCACTACATTCATGTCATTATTTTTTTCTTCATGTCTTTATGTCATTGATGGATAGCATAAGATTTTAGTAATTATAAAATGTCTGTCCGATATTTTGTAAACGTTTTCCTAAATTCAAGCAGGTAACATGTTCAAGCATATGGAGCAGGTTACCGGCTATATATTCATTATATTGTACACTGTTTACATGTTATAGTTCACCAACTTCACTGCTGTCTTTTGACCACTGCCAAGTTTTCCTTCTAAACAATTTTTTCTTTTCCTTCTTTTTTTCACCTGATGTGAAAGTTCTAAAAGTTATATTTTTGTGACATACATGTACCAAGTAGAATCATTAAAAAAAAAATGTAAATAAAACAAATTAAAAAACCCAGGTACATTTGTTAAAGGCACTGGACACTTGGTAATTACTCAAAATAATTGTTAGCATAAAAACTTACTTGGTAACAAGAAACGGAGAGCTGTTGATAGTATAAAACATTGTTAGAAACGGCTCCCTCTGAAGTAATGTAGTTTTTGAGAAAGAAGTAATTTCTCAGTAAAATATTTGAATTGATTTCGAGACCTGCGTGAGGTCTCGAAATCAAGCATCTGAAAGCACACAATTTCGTGTGACAAGGGTGTTTTGTCTTCCATTATTATCTCGCAACTTCGCCGACCAATTGAGTTCAAATTTTCACAGGTTTGTTATTTTGTGCATATGTTGAGATACACCAAGTGAGAAGACTGGTCTTTGACAATTACCAAAGGTGTCCAGTGTCTTTAAAGGATCTCAAATGAAAAGTATAATTCTGTTTGAAATGAAACCTAATGATGCTGGTGTTTTGATAAAAGTTTTTTTTGCATTCATTTCCTTTTCCATATGCGCATTGTTCAAGTTCTTTTAATTAAAATAAAAGACTGAACGACATCAGCATCGAGGTAAATTTAACAGACAGTCATTTGTTGATATTGTTCACATGGTGGACTAGACCTGTACGAATTGATTTTTACTTTGACCTTGGGTTATTGTCTTTTGTAGCAGTTGGCCTAATGTCCAGAAGTAGGGTAATTCTATAGAGATCTTGACAGCTGGCTGGAGGCATTGCCCGCATAGATTTTTTGTAGCAGATATTTCACTGACTTTTTAAAAATCATGAATATGCAGCAATCATATCTTTCTTTCAAACTTGCTACAGAGCTGCCAACTCTCCCTGATTCTGCAGAAAGTTCCAATGTTTCATGTTTTGATGAACAAATTTGGCAATCTTCCTGATTATGGAAACTTATTTCCTATTATGTTGAATGTAATTCTAAATATCTCTCTGATAGATGTACAAAATCTCCCTGATTGCATGATGCAAATGTTGGCAGCTCTGGGCTCAATTTCATAGAATCGCTTAAGCGGAAAATATTGCTCAACAATTGTCTGCTAAGCAGAAATGAGCAGGATACCAGTCACAAATTGTGCGTGTGACATTATAGTTTAGCTGGTAAACTGGGCCCTGTTGCTAAACTGAGCAGGCCTGACGCTTCACAGAGGCATTGAAGGTAATCGTATTCATGCCTCTGCCTTGGAGCCCATTGAATGGTTCCAGCTCAAAAATGTGTTTCCATCATAGCAGTGCCCTTTAGTATTTGGAAAAAACAGCCTTGCCCGTACAAGAACAGAGTACCAGGCATGACTGAGGCTCAAAATGTTTTGCCCTCTATTCTGTTCATACCCATAAGACTGGTCCACATGAAAATTATTTGATTAACCTTTACAGTCCGGAGAGACTGTGCAAGTCTGGAGTGTATTTAAACATTTTGGGACCACTTTGGTCCCACGCACATTGCTTTAATGCGTGAAGGAAACAAACATGCGCACTTTAACAGGTCTCGATGTTCGAATTACGCATGTGACTTTTAGTTGTTCCTTCTACCCAGTTGCAAGGGTGAAGGATTCCGAAAGACTTGGGCGGTAGGCCCATTAATCATTGTTATCATAATGTCAGGCATTCTAATCTTGTTTATGTCCAAACAATTTGGTGTTGGGTTACATAGGAGAAGAAGAAATTGGGCCTCACTCAAGCCAAACTGCCTAATCTGTTTTAATTGCCTTTTATTACATGTATTGACGAAGTAAAATTCACATTGGTTTCGCATTCACAATCACTTTCACTTCTACGTAGGCAGCCATCTGAAACATGAGCTTCTACTTGCCTGTACTTTCTCTTTTCCTATTCTTGGCATAAAGTTGGCTTTATTATGAAGTACATTCTCTGTTTTCCCAGGTCAGAGTGAGATGTTAAGAGGCTGGAGAAGTTTTAGGACTTGAATAACTCAGTGTGGAAACTGCTTATAGGATCAAGTGCCCAACAAAGTCCATTTTTTCTCTCTCTTCAAGATTGACCCTTTACTGCATTCTACCATGGGATACAGTACATTCACCTTGCAGCTTTGCCAATCTATAACTATTGCATAATTTCAGGACCAGCCACTACTGGTGCTAGGGCTATGTGCTTGAAGTCATGAGTTAAAAAAAATGCTGGCAGGGCGCATGGAGGTGCAGTTTAAATAGACACATACTTCATCACGCTTTTGTTAGGAAGCTGACCAGTCTTTGAATTACAAGCGAAACACCACATCAAATGTTTATTGTTTGAAAGAATTAGGATTGATATGTGATTTATATATAGTTTAATCATGATTGGTTCATTACTTTCAAAATACTTTAATTCATGTTAAGTTGGCAACAACAAAATGCAACTTAAAATTGCAGAAAACACCTCAATTTGTTGACAAAGTGGTAAGAACAAAAATAGCAAAGCTGCCTTTACCACCAAGACAGGCTGTCAACATGACAAAGATTAAATAATCTAAAATCACTGCTTCTGTACAAAACATCCTCAAAATTGAAAAAGGAATCATTATTTTTAGAAAATCTACTAAACGCCATTGTGGTCTGATCATTGATTTCCAAATTACCAAACCAACAGTTTTGTACTTTAAATTAGTTTGTGTTCAAAGCCCCTTCACTTAAAAATCATAACAAATGTTTGTAAAAGCCGTAATTCCAGAACTTTCCTTAGTTCTGCTATTATTTGGACTTTGGTGGTGTCTGGCCCATTGGTTTTTACACTAATAAAACGAAGCGAGGAATGTCCTTGATGTGCCATTTTACTGGAGTCCCTTTTGTCAAAGTCCTCGGTTTAAACTTGTAGAAATGTCTAGTTAAGTTGTGTACTCCAATCCTACCAACTTATCAACTGTATGGGCTATTAATGTTTGTGCATGCTTTGCTGACATGTCAAATATATGAAGGCAAATAATCTTGATAACGCAAGGCAATGATGTTATGTTACTATTCATAACAAGCCACTCAGCAATGACTAATCATCAACATCATTTATACACAGGTCATTTTAAACTAATTGCCACAAATCACCTCTAGACTTTCCCAATTATTTACATACCAACAATGAAAGCTACCTCACTTTCAATAGTTAACCCCCCACACAATGTTCCAACCCCCCACACAACGTTCCAACTATGGTATGAATAGAGGACAAGTCAGCCACCCCCATTGTTACCCAGGGGTGTTTCACAGAACCTGCTCTTACCTTCACACCCACTCTCTTTTGGCAGAGGTGAATGATTTGTCACAATTGAACTATTCACGGGAAAACACAATTTTGAGATCAACTTTGCAAAAAGAGTAAATAAATAAACATTAAATAGGCTGTTGTTTTATTAAGTAAACAACTGCCAGGAATCTGTACTATGTTTGCATTGCTAGTTTTGATCAGAAACAAGCCTGTACAGTGAGTCATCGATTGTTGATTATTTAAAGGCAGTGGATACTGCCTTTAATAATAATTTTTACCATATAAACTGAGAGCTGCTGATTGTATAAAACATTGTGATAAACAACTCCCTCTGAAGAGATATCGTGTTTTGAGAAAGAGGTAATTTCTCACTAAAATATTTGAATCTGAGAACTTTCTCAGGATTTTGAAAGCAACAAGGGTGTTTTTCTTTCATTAGTTTCTTGCAACTTCGATGACCAATTGAGCCAAAATTTTCACAGGTGTGTTATTTTATGCATATTTGATATACCCATAGTGAGGGTATACTAGTCTTTGACAATTACCAAAAGTATATCCTGTCTTTAATAACAACTAGAGACACAAGGGAGTGTTATGTACCATATGATATTGTTGTGGTAGCTTTTCCTGCTTTTTGCCAATGTGGACATTGGATCGGTTAAACCATGGTCCGTGGATTTGATTTTCAGTCTCTCCTTGAGTGCATTGGTTTTTCTTTATTTTTGGTCTCGAAGGGACATTGCATTTATTAACTCAAATGTGTGCGCATATGTATGCAATGTCGTGAAATTTTTCGCGAAAAATGTGCGCTTAAACATACAATGCATTTTTATTGCATACTTTGTGGCATACCTTTGGGATGATGTCATGTAGTTGTATGTAGCAACCTAAAGAGTTTGTGGCACTATAGCAAGAAAGTATAGTCAGGTCCCTGTAAGCATTACTATACAGTATGTGTACCCAGGAACTTGGCTCCAGTCTAAGTCTCGCTATTCGGAAGACCACCTCGCTTTGTTCTCCTCACGTCAATGACTATCCGCTTCATCCACTACCGCTTTTCTGGACTGGATGCAAGAAACTCCCCAGATTGTTAGAAATTTTATTCAAAGGTATGCGACCAAGTGTGCGAAAAAATTCACGACATTGCATACGTGCTTACATATTTGTGAATAATTTCACGACATCGCATACTAATGCGCACAAATTCACGTATATGTTCACATGTATGCGCACATATTTGTGATATGCGATGCCCTTCAAAGCCACCCCAGGTTTTCCCTCATCCTCACACAACTTTTCCCTCTTCATGTTGAAGTGCCTTGCACTTTTTTTAGAATCCCTTTGTTTCCTTTAATACCAGAAATACATCAAATAATGAGTTACAACAATGTGTAAACTACACCAGTGATGAACCGAGTGAAATTTACAAAGACCGATGTTTCTGTGAATTTATTACCCATTATCTGTAACAACAAAGGGAGAGAGAGAAAAAAAAAACACAAATAAGAACAAAGCTCAAACTGTTTGGGCAGCTGCCGAATTGCTGATTGGTGGCCTGGCCAGAAACACATGTCAATGAACATTTATGAGGCAGCCTTTTTTTATCTACCATTACAGACTTTTATGCAGATTTGGATCATGTTACATAGCAGCTGGGTATTATTTGAAACAATTCAAGGTCAAAGTCTGACTCATCTCTGTAGCCGTTTGCATTTCGCAGATCAATTAATATGAATATCATTGAAATGCTTGTTGGAGAAAAAACAAATGACATGTATTGGAGATGAGGTCATTTTATTGTTTTATGATGACTGTCAATGTATTATGGTCCATTGATTTCAGCTCAAGCATAGAGCAATGACAAGTTAGGTCACAGAAGCCATTGCCTCTGTTGCCCTGGTCTTGGCCTCGGTGGCCCCTTCAAAAGCTTCCACACACTACAAGATTTTCAGTTGGTAGTGCCCTTTGCAAAATGATAGTGGCCTAATTGCCTCTCAAAGATGAAATTCCAGGCCAAGATGATTTAATTAAGCTATAAAAAACATAGACTCTGTAATATTTCTGGATTTGTCATCCCAATGTTCTTTTCTAGTCATTAGGAGAGGTACACATTTTTGTAGAAATAATGTGTAGAAAAAACCTGTAAATCTCAGAGATGGCAATAGTAATACCTGTTTAGCCAGAAAAAGATCTTTAAGTAAACAACCACTATACAGTAGTGTATTTTATGCGAGCATTTGAGATCATGTATAACAGCGTAAATCACAGAAAGATCCAAACAAAGCAAAAGCTAGGATTCTGTCACTGAAGCACATGTCGTTTATCACTCGGTAATAAGGTGGTTACCAGGGAAGGGAAAACCACCAGCCTGTTTCCAACCCTTTGTCTGATATTCTGATTCATGAACAAATCTCATCGCTTTGTGCAAACATGAGGTAGTTCACAGTGCTCACGTTTATATGCTTGGATCCATGGCAGTGCACTACTGAGTGCTCCCGTAGCTCAATTATAGCCCAATTTTCGGGCTACAATTTTACTTCCTCAGTGAATCATTTTTAGATATCCCAATTGAGGATGTCAATATACCTTTGTTATGGTGCTGCCAATGTACTTTTTCTTGCATTTACTAAAAGTAAGGCTGTGGATGAATTTGTGGCAACGGGTACAGCTGAATCACCAGGCCATCATGTGTTGAAGTATAGGACGTCCTTAACAGCACCCTTAGCAACATGAAGTCGTAGCTGTAGCTGTAGCTCCCAATTCGGATTTGACCTTAAGTAAACCAAGGCAGAAAGGAAAAACAGTCTGGTCCCTCCAGAAATGGAGTTGAGAACTGTTAATGTTATTAAGGAGTAGGCCCTATACAGGGAATCTACCAAGATGCCATTGACCAATTAAGCATGCATGTAGACTTGATAAAACGTTAATTATTTATGGAGAAGCCTAAAATAAAATTAAAATGGGTCTTGGTTTAAGTTGGTACAAAGAGGGAGAATCAGATTGAGAAGGAACGAACTCAAAATCAGTGGGACACTAGGACATTCTTATTCACTAAAGTGATAAATGGGATTAGGCCTACAGATTATAAATAGGTTTGTCTGAGGTAACAAGTTTTTCATTTGTGGTGGCCTTACCAATTGGTAAACAACACTTTAGTTGGATTGTGGCAGACATCTTACAGAACCATAGTAAATGAATCAATACACGGGCGAGGCTATTGGCAAATGACTCGAAAATGGAAAGCGCGGCTTTTGTGCTCCGATGGAACAAAGAGATGCGGGCCATCACACTGGAATCAGCTCGCCTCCAACCTTCACTGTTCCAAAATTGATTCAGCGCAAAATTAATTTAATGCTTCCTCCATGGCTGTGTAGTATGTTTGCGTCGTTTGCATTTATACGACGGGAGTTGAAGGATTGTAGTCTTGATGAATGTCTTTGTTTAGCTTGTGTGGGCCGGGGACTACAGCTGTGTGCATTCTTATTATTAATGGAATATGAAAGATTGACAGCCCTGGTCAAAATTTGATGGCTAAACTGCTCATGTCGGTTGTTAATGTTCAAATATTTTTGGAGGACACTTCGGAAAGCATAAACCATAACCTTGATTATGTAAGCTTTGTTTGCTTAAGTTTCCTGTTGTTTCTGCACTGATTGCCGTATGTAAAAAAAATTAACTGCGCCAATATTTTGATTAACATACATTTACTTAATTGCTCTGGGGAAAACAACAAACGTAATATTGTAAACAAAACAAAAGACTCATTTATAAACAAACATTCCCATCAACAGTTGCACAAACGACATGGACTTTGATTCGGAGTTCCTACAACGAGGTAAAACATGCTGTGTTGAAATAGATCCATGACTAAATTTTCATCCATTTCTCAGATTAGATAAAGCTATGATTGAAAACACTTCATGAGCAATAACAGATTTGTGGGTGATGGGGGATAACGCTAATGAAGTAAATATGCCTTTAAAAGTCAATAATAATAGACATATCCTTGAAACCTGTCCAGAGGTAATAAAGAATGTCGGTTATGTAAGAGCTCTTAGGCATGCTCACAAAGGGAGACCAGGGCATTAGCCAAGTCTAGAAAATAGACTTGTCATAGTCTCTGCCTTTAAATAACCCATTCTGTCATCAGAGGGATCTGAGAAGTTCTACTACACAATATTGAAAGGTGGGTGCCAATAAAAATCATTGACAGAATTAGTGTCTCTTGATAGATATTTCAGGGTGTTGTACTTACACTGCCTTTTTGAAGGCACCTCTTCTCAAACACCAAGAATTGTAACTGGTACACTTTGGCTCCATGGCCTTGTATCACAAAAGTGAAAGGACTTGAAAAACTTTACCATCACTTGGTAGGCTCAGAAACAAATTTATGTAAATTGAAAAAGTATAATGGAGCCCTCCCATTTCTGTGAGGTGTTGGACAATCATCCTCAAACCACCACCTCTTTTGATTCATGGGTTCCGGAGTTGAACCATGAAGGAAAGAATAGATTTGAACCTTCTATAACCAGAAATCTAAAAGAAATATAAAACCTAACATGGAAACTGTTGGTGGTGAGAACCGTCATGAATATTTCATATGTTGTGTTTATCTATTGCAAAAAAATCCCAATGGTGTAACCATTTGAGTCAGATCTGTGGGTGAGAAACCCACTTACTTCACCTGGGGGGTTCCGTAGTCTGGCAGGGGACCAAGTTTTCATCTTATTTGCACAGGGAAGAGTATAAATTACTTCTGCTAATAAGGACTTAATGGCAAAACATTGGCAGCACTGACACTGTTGTGTAAACTTGTAACCATGGATGGAAGGGACCATACTGAACTCATAGCCGACCTTTATTGGCTGACCTTCAATATAGGCCCATATAAAGATATTGTAAAGTTTATAGAAGAGGTTACTTGGGGCTATGCTTGGGGGGGGGGGTCTGAGAATGGGCACAGGTGCACTGATATGAGGAACCAGAAATCATAATGTTATTGGTCAAGTTCTGTAAGTAAAGTTTCTAAATTTTCAGCTTCCATTGTGTAATCAATAAAGATTGTACTTTACAGAAAGTTTTTTTCCTTAAAACTAACAACTAGAAAAAGCAAATTTTAAATTTATTTAATTTCATAACTGTCTAGCAAACTTTTGTGTTTGTTTTTTTATTTTTGTTTTGTACTTTTTGCTCTAGGGTCAGTGTTGCAGTACTGCGAAGATTTTCCTTTCCTTCAAAGTTACATTGTTTTTTGTTTTACCACTTTTCTCCACACAATTTAATCTTATGCAAAAAAACAACCGAGGGAAATCATTTTAAAAATTTTGAAGTTTAGATCAAATTCACAAAAACCATAAAGATAAAAACCATTTAGAATACCCCTGTTTGCACAGTAGGCCTTTTAGAATCCAGATAAACACCAAGTAAAACAGCATTCTGAGGACCTTATTTCAATTCAGTATGCTTAGGCCAAACGTCCAAAACTAGGGTGCAGAATGCCCTACAGTTTAAAAAAATCCTGGGGAGCACCCTGAAAAGCTTATGGAAATACAAAGTAAGCCATCCAGAATAATCTAATATTCTTTGAATGTCCCTTATTGTTGAATTGGTTTGTGAAAAGCATAACTTTCTTTTGTTCGCTTGTTATTGGTTAGATGTACAAGTGGGTTTGGCCATCTCAGCTCCAGGGTCTTTGGCTGGGTGCCCAAACCATGTGCCCATTCATGAAGCTGTCTTTTTGTTGAATTGTTAATAATCAGCTACTGTGTAATCTGTAATGGTCACTGAAAAGAAGAATATCCATTGAGGACTTCTCTCCATCCTATCGATGGCGCAACTGTAATCATGCCATGGACCCTTAGCCAATAGCTGAAAGGTAAATCCATAGCCTGATGACCAAAGATTACAGAGCGCCAAAGGCACAAGATGGGGAACTCAGACTGAAAAGTGAAATGTGCACTGGACGCCATTTCAGCCAGCAGCTCTTTCGATGCAACGATAGACAAGGGCAGACGATGACCATCCATTGGTATCAATGATGTAACAAAACAATTGCTTGCGTATTTCACATGCCAACAATAGATGGAGCTCCAGTTCCCCATATTGCACCTTTGCAGAGTCTATAATCTTTGCTGATGACCCCAGTGAACTTCTACCATTAGAGAGGATGTGACTGGTCAGTTGGACATTGAGTTGGTTAGAACATCTGTAAGGATGACTTTCCAACAGCCGCTCTTTTCATGGATTTTATTGCCTACTAAAGTGGGCTTCAGTTGAAGTACTGCTCCAATGTATGTTTTGCAGTCGTTAGCAGTCTCTTGATTTACTACTTAATTTTTTTTGAACATCATGGATAATTTTTCAATGTTTTTTGCAACATCTTGTTTGTGTTAGGTTTAGCCTTATAAGTATGCCATTCCAAAGAACTTCCATGCAGTTTCAATCAGATGAGAATTGTGCTCAAGTGAATTGAGGGTTTGATCACAATACACCAAAATATCCAACTCAATTCCAATTTGTTTTTCAAATTGGAATCTATGGGGATATGCATATTTCCAGTTTTTGCCAATTGTGTTTTGGCACTAATCAGTTCGAACCAATTGGATTGTTTTCCATTTAGGGCATACGAATAGGGAACATAAGAGTAGTGACTCGGTCTTAACCAGTCATTTTAAAAAGTTGCAGTGTCTTGGCCGTTCGATAAAGGACCGAGCCGATAAAGGACCGAGCTGAAAGCGAGGTCCTTTATCGCACGGACCACAACCCTGCCGGTTTTAAATGGCCGGTGAAGACCTCATCGCCACTCTTTAGACCGAACTCACACCAACAGACAGTGTAAACTGCTGAAATGTTTTGTTTTTGTTTATCTTGGCCATCATTTGGAAACAAGTTTTATAAGGTATTTTATAATAATTGTGATCCAAGGTTGCAAGTAGGCATTGGTTACATAAAAAGAAAACATAGCTATCAAAACATATCAAGCTGATATTTAATTTTTGTTGCATGCATGAAAGGAAATAATGAGATATAAACATTGAAAAATATTTGACATGATTTTTCACAAAATTTCTTTTGTTTTTTAAAGATTTTGTTTTCTGAATGAATTCATTTTGACAGATGATGTTGTTTCAAAACTAAATACATGAAAAATAAAAAATCGTTTGTAGCCTGCATGGCTGATGGATGTCGAAATAATGTTGAGATCCCAAAAATTCATTTTTAGTTTTAATTTACTAAATCATTGGTTGATTTTTTTCCTGCAATGTATACCTTAACTTAAAGCTTTTAACTTTCTTGAATTTATTAAAATGGCCATTGAAATTTATATTTGAATTTTTGGGGGTCAAACTGAACCTAGCAACAACTTGAAAGGGATGCCACAATGTTGGCCTTTAAAAGCCCTTTTTTCCCCAGTCAATTTTTTTTTTTGCATTTTGTCGGTTTTGTTTTGGTATTAACTATAATCATCAATTTATTCCACTTCATTTCATTTCATTTAATTTATTCTGGTTGTGAAGCCAAGGACTCCTGGAGAAGCGAAATTAATCACTACACTAGCCAAGAACCCCACGGACAGAAGACAAATAAGGAATTTTCAGTTTTAAACTTTGGGAGGAAAACCCCAGAGAAATATTCCAGGGAAAACCCACGCAATCAGGTGGGGACTGAAAACCCAATCCACATAGTGCCCCTGGCAGGATTTGAACCGGGTCCCAGAGGTGGAAGGCGAGGAAAAGATACCACTATGCCAAACTAACCAGTAAAGAAAACCAAATGTCAACAATTGCAGATCAAGTGAAACAGTTCCCTTAAGGTGATTTGAACATCCATCAAGTGACTTGTCCAAGATTTTAAAATTAATTTCATCTTTTAGATTAGATCTACAGTTGTATGGTTGATAGACAGTCTTACAACATTTCTGAAAGGGGGGGGGGTAAATGACAGTTTTTCACCATTTGAATTTGTTTTGTGAGAGTACCTGAAAGTACTCTGATGTGATTCTTCCACAGATTCTTTCACACAATTTTGCATATAAAACTGCTTTAGGAAGGAAAATTCCATCTGGGAATGATACTGACTATAATCATTGACTGGTTTCTTCAGAAAGCACAACCTAAGGGTCCCAAATTAGTTAATCGATAATCTATTGTCCAGTTCCAAGACTCTGGACCAACAGAGAATGTCTCTGACTGGTTTCCCAAAAAGGTGTGGGTGTACATTTCATAGTGAGTGGGTTATAACGAGTTGAATACTTCGCTTGGTTATCTCCAACAATGCTGCCCACTCAGGTCATGGTAAGGCACACCATCTTTCAAGAACAGCGTATTGGCTGAAAGTACGTACATGTACATAGGCAAAAACTCTCAAGGTGTTCACCCCACTCCCACGACCTTCAACTTCTGAAATCATGTGCACTGAAGTTATTCATGCTCTTTGTTGGAACCAAAGAAACATGATCAACAGGAGCAATGTTGGGTAATAATTCTATGAGAAGGGAGCGCTGGCCTTTTATAAAAAAACCCTCAATAAAAGTTTTCATTTGAATGCCTCACAATAAGTGTGCCGCCCACTGGTTTTCCTTTGTGTGTTGTATAAAGGTAAATAAAACACCGACCACAGGGAAGAGTAAAATAATTCTAGAGATTTTGTTGGCTTTGTCATGAAAGTCGGGCAGGAAGGACGTTCAGTGTTTTCTTGTTATTTCTGGAACACTTCTTCCACGTGGATTAGTTTTACTATTTTGTTTTTCTGGTAACTTCCGTGAGTTGCCTAGCAGCAGGTACATTGTCAAACCTGAACATTTGTATACCTGGCTAATATAACATCTCACAAGGCCTGTACCAGCTTCTGATAGTAAAAAAAAAACATTCACAGAGGTAAAACAAAATTGTTCTTGGCTCTATAAAGGAACTACCGGTAACTAACTTGCCACCTTTCTTTGGGTAACAACTTGAAGCTCATCACAAATCTTGTTATGTCTGATTTTATGGTAAAATCAACTTTATGGAGAACAAATTGGAAGCTGTTGTTTTCTTGTAAGTTGATCATCACCATGCAACAAGGACAATCTGTTGGGAAATATTATTTTTTGACAATTTCAGGTGTTTGGTTTCTGTTTGTGTAAAAAAAAGCAGGGATTAGAAACTTCAGACTCACTGATCTGAATTCAGACTTTAACAAAAAATTCTGCCTGGTGAAAAATGTTGTTGCTATTTTCTTCAGATAAATTATGCTCTTTGATCTACTTCTCTGGTGCTGGGGACAGTATCGATACTGTTCCCAGAAGCTACTTGCAATCCACAGGGTTTACCAAAAGGTGGAAATGCCATCATTTCAACATGCCTCCCAAAACTTGAATCCTTGTCTCAGAATAGTTTTTTCATCAGCAATGACCCCCCCCCCTCGAATAATGGATAATTTAATCTTGCTGTGTGTAGCGTCAGAAAAGCCACATGGCCCTTCATCCTATGATAAAGGGCCATGTGTTTCAGATAGAACAATTACCATTTTGTGACTTCAAAATCTCAAGCTGGACTCCTCCTGAACTGCAATTTTTTTCTCCAAGTGCCGTGGCGTGTAGTGGCAGAGCGGTCAAATGCACCGGACTTAAGCCCTGTTGTTGCTGATCAGCAGAGTGTGGGTTCGAGTCCTGGTTGTGACACTAGGTCCTTATAAGCAAGACACTTAATCATTATTGCTTCGTCCTTCGGATGGGACATAAAGCCGTTGGTCCCTGGTGTTGTGTAATGCATAAAACAACCCAGGTACACTTTTCGCTGAGAGAAGGGGCTGCTCTGAATTTGTCCCATCATGCTGTGAAACCTTATCAGGTGCTACATAAATGGGTCTCATAAATCAAAAGCTTCAAAAATCTGTCTCAACAAAATAATAATAAGCTCTTTAAGCCCCGGTAGATAAAGTACTATATAAAACAAATGAGTTATTACTACTAACAGCTTCATCAATGAGAAATCACTCAAGAACAATGTGTAAATAATCAAACTATGCTGAATCAGTCAATCCTACAGCTGACTAATCATCATTCATTATCTTTCGGAATTTGTTGAGAGTAATTTGTCGCAGCAACAAATTAATCATGCTTAGTTGCACTGAGTAGGGAAGAAATAAATGATGGGGAAATATTATATTTTTTATCTCATCAAACACTAAGAATAGATTGCTTGATTTATTAATGGGTCGTTTCCCTGGGCAAATCAGAAGGAAACAAAATCCCACATCGGGCCTTGATTGGTTAACAATGGTTGAGGCAAAACTTGTGACTGAGTGATTTATTTGTTTCTCTTCTTGGTAAATAAACATTACAGATACACTACAGCTGCATTATGATGTTATACTGATATGTATATATACTATTAGTGGTCTATACCAGGTTGATGCACTATGTAGGTCCAATTTGGCTTTTGCTGGACCGCAGGAATGTGCAATACTACAATACTAGTAACAGTGAGAGTTAAAACCTTTAAGTTATTTAAAAAGTAACCAAAAACCAAAACTAGAACACAATATGATACAATTATTCAAACTAGATAACAAATTTGAAACTGTTGTGTTTTGAAAGTTGGTCATCAACACACAATCAAGTACAACTGATATTAATTTTCAAAAACTCATGTTATTTTTTATTTGTGTAAAAGAGCACACATAAGACAATTAGTCAAACTAAACATAGACCTATTCCTTACATTTTTTACATTTTCAAAAAGGTTAAAATTACTCAATTTGGCTATTTCTAGAAGTTTACCACCAGTGCTCGAGTTAAGTTCCAAGTTTACCTCCAAAGTGGCACCATACTCTGGGGAAACACCCTGGGGAGGCAGTTCACAAAATATCAATCAAACCCCCACGTCCTTACAAAGTATAATACATGTCCCCTTTGAATTTTTCAATAATATTACGGAAGTGAATTTAACAGGCTTATTCCAAACACTTTCTTTGTATTTTGTCCCTTTTGTGCGAGAAGCAAACTTTGGGCTTCCTGCCCCGCACCTCAATAGCCAAAGAGCCGTCAGGACTGATAAATGTTCAACAAATTCTGGTGCGTATGACCGACCTTTCTAAACTGTGGAAAGTTCATGTCTTTTGTAAACTTAAAAAAGGCATCATTTACAATGGCATAGTATTAATCATCGGTTTAGACAGAGACTCTCCAACTTTGACAATGTCAGCAAGGGTTGCCACATTGGACAATATCTTGGTCTTGTTTCAATGAGGAGTAAGCCTAAATTCAACTTAACTCTTTGTTTGCCACCGATGTGAAAGCCTGGGTTAAAGGAAATATTTGACACATTTGAAGTTCCCCCCAAAATAACAGATAAGACTCACACTTACTATGTATATCTTGACTCCCTCCCCCCCCAAAAAAAAAGTATAAACAGAAAATAAGATGAATGTGTTCGTTTGTTACAGACGGTGTACATTTGAATGAGAGGAAAATGTACTTTCTTTAAAGGTGTGCATTTGTGTAATGTTTAAAGGAACATTACAGAATTCGTTTTTGCTAACAAAACAGTTGCTGGAAGTTTAAGCACTTTATGTAATCCACCATATACATAAACTGACAAACCTGTAGAAGTTTGAGATCGATCGGCCATCTGGGTCACGAGAAAATAGTGAAAAACCGATTACACATTTGCATGAAATCATATAGATTCAACAAATCAATAAAACGCTCACTGAGCGATAAACTCCAATTGGAAAATTAGTTTATTCATTTCTCATCGAATATGGCATTTCAAACAGAAATATTTCAAGGGATGTTTTCTACTATCATCATCATTAGACCGTGTAAGTTTTATGTAAATCTGTGATCAAAAAGTATATTTTACAAGTTTTTTCTTACCAATTCTGTAATGTTCCTTTAACTGTAATGCACGCAAAAGAACACAGTCACACCAATGTGTATAAGAGAAGGATTTGCCTTTAAACATCTAGTTTTCAATACTATTCTAAATTGTGATAAAGTCAAAATTGCCCCCCCCCCCGACCCCCACAGTTGATAATTTTTTCTTCCAAAAACAATGGTTGTACTTTCTGTGCACATCAAACTCATTTGGGTTGATGTACCGCGACCCATTTTAAAAATAAAAATCGAACCCAATTTGAGTTTTGAAAGTATATGATCTCTTTATCACTGTGGCCTTAGACCTCGATCAACACACAATCAACCCATACCCAGCCCACCTATCATTTCACAAATTTGTTACTTATTATTAAACACTTACAGCAGGTCAGGTTTTGATATTAATAAATATCATGAACAAAGGGTTATTATTATTTTTGTTTTAATCTTCCCGCCAATAGAATCATCATTGAATGTCAAAACAGCTGCTCATAAAGCCACCTGCCCTGTATGCCTCAACGCATGCCCTGTCACTTCATCTAATGACAATTGGTAAACACCCCTTATTTGTACACTTCTTTGCGTTTCACTTGTCTGGTTTGTACAGGAAGCTAGTAATCATTGGACTAATATTTGTTACTTCTTGTTGATCGGAGGTTAGGGTTGAAACTTAATAAACACTTACTTTTTTAAAGCACATGTACAACATTGGTTAAGTGTCAAAGACCAGTATATCTGCACTGTATGTGACCAAACATATACATGAAATAACAAACATGTGAAAGTTTAAGCTCAATCGGTCATCGCAGTTACAAAAAAATAGTGATAAACCCTCTTTTATGTTTTCACTGTTTTCAAACATCGGATTTTATCACCGTATAAAGACTAGGCCCTAATTGTTTTACTAATTTCCTTAAAACTATAGCGTTTCAAGCAAAACTATTTCAAGAAAAGTTTTCCACCATGACCATTTTGAACATTTGTATTTTCAACCTTACCAATCCTTTAAGGAAGATTTCATTTACTTATTCTTTCAGGAATTGAACTTTTGGGTAGATTGTAAAAACTAGGGGTCAACTGACATAAAAGAGAAGACAAAACATCCCTAAGGATGCGTAAGGGCTCTGACCTCATAGGGTCAAGTGGAATTGGGCTGCCACCTGCCAATCAGTAAGATAAGGGGTGATTTAAAAAAACAACAAAATGACATTGACTGTCTTTGACCTTGCTCGATGATTAAAGTCGGTAAACACCAATATTTACTCAAATGATATCATCCACAAGCATCATAGATGTATGACCCTGGGTGAGGGGGGGGGGGTGAACAGGCATTGACTTAAGACCTTGCTTTGCTACGCAGGAATTAAATCGTCATGAAGGTTATCTTTTACTCAAACATTGTTTTTGTTTATTTCACAACCAGGATTCTACACACAAAAACAAACCATTAGGCCTGAACAAAACACAAACATGTTTAGCGTCCCGCCTGCTTCCTTTTTAGAAGCCACCTCCCCCCTTTTTTTTTAAACGAAAATAGTCAATTCTAAAATACATAACATTGTATTTGTTTACTTTAGCACACTGAAAAAACATACAGAAACAAGTTGGAAACCATCTTGAAAAATAGCCTGGCCGGTTGTCTTGAAAAATGTGTCAAGCGGCCATTAAAAAAAAAAAAAAAAAAAAGCCCACCCACTCCTTTTTTTCAAAAGGGCAGGCACTGACCGTGTTTTTATCTTTATTTTGCCTTCTAGGTTTTACCACGGTATTACATTAAACTTTTAACAAACTGTGTACGCTTTGCATCCACCAGTGAGTAAGTCAGCACAAGGGAACTATGACGTTGTTATTTAACATCAGGCTCATTCATGTGACCGTTGACCCGTTAAGATTTCAGTATACTTTTGTATTTGTACTGAATGTGTTATCTTCAAAGCTGAAAAATCCCGAAGACAACAATTCTGATATTTTGATGCTGTGTATCTTTTGATCTTGTTTTAGGTTGTCAATAAGAAGTTACATCTTAAATTTATGATCAAGTGAAGAGAAAAAATAATTCAATTCAATTGTTGGTTCTTTTTGTTTGATGTTTTAATAGCCTGAATTAGCTTCATCTATCCCAATTCATCTATGAATAAGTAGATTATATTTAATTATCCTGGTTTCCAGTAGACGTAAACCATGAATTAATTAGTAACCTTGACCATAACATATTTAACATTCTCCTTTGAGGTCCCAGCTCAACTACCCAAAATAAGCTTTAGTCTTTAAACTTTAAAACTAGTTCAATACGGAATGTAGGATTCCATGAACACAGAGTCTCGGGAAGAAAGGTGACTAATTCCCCAGTAAGAGGAGAACAGATAGCGGGAGTTTCCGGAGCAACCTGCTTCACTGTGAGGTGTTTCTTCACACCTTTGTTGCAACATCTTATCTCCGGAGAATTTGTAGAAAAATAGGTTTTGGCGTCACCTGCTCCCAAAACCAGCTGAGCCCCAGCATTATGCTTGATCAGGAGGACAAATAGATCATTTTGCGGCTGAATCGTAATTGTTGGGTAAGCTTTGTACCGGAGTCCTCATTTTACGTTGACCGGAAGAGTGGGGGTAGATTTCAAAAACATTCTTCCGGTCACCATGTAGCGGGGAAACAATTTTAGTTTCAGTGAGGACTGTGGGTAGCACAGTATAAACTATGTGCTGGACACAGATTGATTGAATCAATAAGTAGGAACACATAATGCGATTGGCAAAATGCCAATCGCATATTGCATTGTTGTATATTGCATTGCAATATACAACAATGTGATGCAATATACAAAAGCTGATCCATTTCAAATTTTTAAATGGGGAGAATATTTAAACTAATTATCTTCAACATTACTTTGTTTGGATATACAGCTTGGATATACTTAAAAATCAACAAAACTTCTGAGGCATTTTTTTATGCCAGTGGTTTTTGTTAAGTTATCAGTATTTTTTTGTTTAAACGTAGAAACAATCCATGCTATGAATTTTGTATTCATTTTGAGAAGAAAGAACAGTTTGACAAAAGCAGTACTGTTTAGAAGCCCTGTGGTGATAACTTGAAAACAATAATTAGTTAAGTAATTAATTTAATTAATTAAACAAGTGCATTTAAAGTGAGCAGCTATATGGCCTACCTTTCTATTAATGAGGTTTTTTGGTTATTGTGTCTGTAGACCACAGATATTTCTAGCAGAATTTAGGATTTTTTGGTTCTAAAAACTGACACGCCTCTAACTGCAACATGACAGCCCAGGAAGCGGCCGAATTAAATATTAATCTCCAGGGTTTATTTAGAGTGCAAATTTGATCGTGGTTGTTTTAGACTTGAATCAATTTATTTTGCAAAAGCGTATCAGGTGACAGTGATGCAAGTCAATGACCACTACTCAGCCACAGCAAAGTTGGCTAGTGAGAGAGAGAGAGCGAGAGAGAAAGAGATAGACCATGTATAAAAGCAGGGGCCTGAAACCCGAGTGCAAATTGCTGGGGACGTCTCGTTAAGTTTGGAGCTGTTGTTGACAACTACACAAAACCTTCAACCAAAGAAAACTGCTCAAGGTATAGTCAGTAGACTATTGATGTGTCAGTTACCCGTAATGGAATCTCCTTATACCCGAACAGTGCTACTAGAGAAGGTGTGATACTAAATCAATTAAATTCATTATACACCCATTGTAACTGTTTAACTAGGTTAATCATACACAAAATTTCCTTCGGTGAAGATGCGCATATTATTGACAAGAAAAAAACAACACTTCAATGTTCATCATGTTTCCGATGCTGTGATCATGAACATAATTTTATGAACATAAATAAAAGGCAGGCAAGTTTCTTGCAATAGGACTATAACTTTTTCTTTGAATCATACTTTATTTCACCTTTCCAGGGCTTTTGTAAAATCAAGTAAAAACTGTCTTCTGGGTGTGCATCTGTGACTTGAAAACATTGGTAAAAGTACCATGAACAGTCTTTATGCTGTATCCTCCTTAACCACCAACCAGTGGCTGTGATGTATCTAGTATCTGTGATGTATTTTTGTCAATATATTTTCCCATCTTTCTTGCCCTTTAACCATAATGCATGACATGATTTCACATCATTGTTGAATCTTTTATTTAGTGGTTATATGCAAGTTCATGTGCACCACTTTGTGTCCTTCCCACAAAAGCGTTAGAGGGACATTAAGAAAAGAAAGAAAGTCATAATTATGAGTCATTATTATGCTTAATTAGCACCAGTCATAACTAGGACTTATATCTCATTACTATGACTTGTGCCAATGAAGTCATATTTACGACATATACAAGTCGTATATATTTATGAGATATATCTCATATTTATAAGTGTATATACATACCGGTAAGTCATAGGTCATTTGTGTTAGGTAGTCATACTGATTACCTTTTTTCCTCTCTTTTAATGTCCCCTTTAATGCCTTTGTACTTCCCTTTTCATACACATAATGTGTATGTTTTTGTTTGCACACTGGATGTGCCCTCACCTTGACTGATACACAACTGTAGAATGTGACATACAAGCTTTCAAGGTACAACAGTGGTGACATCACAATGTTAGTATTATTAATATTCAGACATGCTTTTAGGATCTATACCATCCCCCCAAAATGGTTTTATTTGAAATGATTAAACTCATTGTTAGAGCATTGTGCTACTAGTACTACTGACATTACACAAGCATGATGTATGACAGGTTTTCAATGTACCAGTAAATATTACACGTGGGATGAGACTAATATGATCTGCACTTACACAGTATGATAAAGCACTGTATAACGACTTCATGACAAAAGTGACACAACTGGGACCCAAACCCTGGACAACACCAGTACTTTCCTAATCCTGTAGAAATTAAATTTCAAAGGCACTTTGGGTGAGGTTCGAACCCAAACATCAATCCTGTATTCTAAGAGACAATTAAGCTCAAAAACACACAAGCTAATGAGTTCAATTCCCAACCGAAGCTTCTGCAAATTTCTTTTTAAGCAGGACTCAGAGAGCACTGAAGTGTACAGGAATATATCATACATTATATTAATGTAAAGTTTATATATGGCCATTTCAAAAAGCTCATTATCTGGTGACATTTTATGACTTGGGCATACAGAGCTATTTTGAATTATGAGATCCAGTGCCTTGTAAAGGTTTACAAGGTATACTCCAGTACAATTTGCAGCCAACCATGCCAGAAACACCTTGGCGTGCCCCTAAGGAGAAGGGTAACTGCCATGGGTTCTTCATCTATTACACATCACATGGTACCTACGACTTTACACACCAACTGAAGGATGAAGCGATTGGCTTAACTGTCTTGCTTAATGACATAAGTGACACAACTGGGACCCAAGCCCTGGACAACACCAGAGTTAACTTTAATAATCAGATGAGTTTGAAAAGTAAAAAGTAGTCTCGCTTTAACAGACATAACAATATTAGGAACAGATATATCACTTATTGATTAATAATATTCTGGCTTGAGAGGAAGGAGATGGAATGAAAAACTGAAGAAACCCCTATAGGGCAAATAAAAAAAAGGAGAGAACTTCACAAGTTCTAGATGAACAAAACATTAAAGTAAAAGGATGCAAGCAAACATTAATTTGACAACACTGACAGATGAAGTGATCTCATTCGTGGTCTGACATGTCTCTCCAACCAGCTAAAGGCACTCGGCAGCATCAATACGGAATGTACACTGTATGTGCGCTACATTAATGATTAAGCCACGTCGGGACGATGAGTAGCGCACCAAGTTTCAAGTTAATAAATCAAAGCCATGCAGTGGAGCTTCAAATCACAAAAGCTCAAGCTTGCAGTGAGGTATAAATTAAAACAAATCATTCATGATCGATGAGCGAAGCTTTGCGAAGAGATAGTGGGTCATTTAAGATTTCAACAGGGACACTTTATTCCCCTTATGTGTCACTCTCAATGTTAATAGCCGTTAAACACATTAAACAAGCTTTAATGAGACAGAAAGCTATTTTGTCCAATTTACAACATTACATTTTCCAACCCCCAAATACATGGTATTGTAAACGTCAGCTTAGCAATGCTCTCCAGGCTCAAGCACCCCTCAAGAGCCAGCTGATTTATTGTACAAAAAAAACAAGGGAAGAGCATGTAGGAAAGGGGAGGTGGTACAGGCAAGGGTGGGGTGTTGTCACTATACACCTGCAAAAATTGGGCTACACTCCATTTGCTTCTATTCCAAGTGATGTTGCCGCTTGCGTCTTGCAGATATACAGCGTGGACAACTTCGATATGGCGTTTAATTGTAAGATTTAGTTCTTCAATTTAATAAACAAAAAGGGCCGCCTAATGCATTTTCCATTTGCAATGTTGGCAAGTTCTTCCTAATGATAAGTATTTAGTGACATTCTTATCATACCTTTAATGAAATAAAATGAGCTGGTCTTCATGTCGCCATAGACCTTCAACTTTTGGGGATAAAGTGCAGTATTTCAAAAGTTACGTGTTGTTTTGAACTCTGCTCAAATCTGGACATACACTAAAAACATAGATTCTATGACAGTTTTACAATTGCCTTGATCTGTTTGTTTGTAGAAAGTGAAAGTGTAAGTTGTGGAAATGACTCTAGAAGGAAAAATAATGAACACTGACAATCATTTCACAAAGCAATGTTACTTTCATGAAGAACATCAGGTTGAAGGAGTGCGAGCGCACATTGTTCCTTAACCTTGTTCTAGGAGTGCAAATAATAGCACTTTTAAAGCCGGGTTTTTAACAAAATGGTAACAAACATAATTGACAGATGCAGATGTTGGGGACGGGCGCAGCAGGCGCGCACCCTCCAAGAGGTGAATAAAATTGACCCATGTATTTGATTAACTCATCATAATTATAAATATATAAGCAACTTATCTCAAAACAGCAGCACTGTGCTCACCTAATTTCTATGCGTTTATATAATGTTAATTAAAGTAAACTTACTGTGCTGTAAAATGTGTTTGAAATGTTTTAAAGTGAAGCCCTCACCTTGAAGTGGCCGTCCAGCCTTGTGAGTTAGGCAATACCTTGTAAAAAATATAAAAAACAATCATTTGGAGCTTCCTATACTGACTTGTTGGCATTGCCTCTCAGTGTAACACCTCATCCATAGAATATCGTTAAAAAATTCATCTGCATTTATACCCTGGGAATACCAACATTTTTGAACTTGGAAATTAGCCCAAAGAGTTTGTACGTCCCATCTGAAAAATCTGGATCCGCCCCTGATTGTATTTACAGCAAACTACCAATTTGCTTTGATCATGTAACAAAAAATACCAATCTATTTCTGCACCCTGGTACCGCATATGAGGTTGTTGCGTGTTAAATTAAGCATTATTAACAGTCAAATTTTATACAATTGTGTAATTTCACTTTTAAGACTTATGTGAAAAGTTTAGTTCTGAAGAAATAGTCTCCTCATAATATAAGGAGAGCAGTTTGTAGGCTCTCTCTGACAGGTGTCTTTCTTATAATGAGAAAATAGAAAATGTTGCAAACTGCTTACCAACCAAAAGGACCTATGGTATAAATGCAAAAAATATTTAGTGGCCTGACGCTCACGAGTCTTTCCTGATTTAGCCTTTGAGAAAGACTCTGCTAGGGTTGAAGCGTCAGGCCACTAACAATTTTGTGTATTTCTTAAAAAGAAAGTTTTTTTTAAAGACATTGATTGCATATAGTCAGATTACTCCGTTAAAACTGGGCAAAGTCTTGTTGTCACCAGTGACCTCACCCTGTGTTAAATGACAAATTGAAATCTGTGTGTTATCAGAATCACTTTGAAGAGGGTTCTGAAGACTGCTTGAGTAGAACTGCCAGTACTACTGATAAGATTTCCTATACTAACTAAGGGTGAGAGGTTCTATTTGTCTAAGCTTACACACTGAGTCACAATATCTAAGTCTCTTGACTCCCAAGAATCCATGTCTTGAAGTAATGTGACTAGATGTTGAAGCACAGATAAGTATCCCAGGGTAGGATTGAAGTAGGTCTCGGTTTATAATCAGACATTCTCCTGATGACAGCCAGGTCAAAAGTGGGGTTAAAGAGGTCAATTATTTACGTCTTGTGATCTTCAACAATGGATAGTTCCCAATACACGCCATCTTTGTGGGCAACTTGGGTTCTATGCTGACGGCTTTGAGATGTGTCAAGGGTTCTAATTTTCTATGCAGCCAAGTGGTTCACCGACCAATCATGCAAGGAACAGAACAGTTTGGTTCTTTGCACAGATTCTGATTCAAATTCAGGCAGCTGTATAATTTGCAATGTCTTGCGTACTCTTTCTTTATAACCTCCATGCTCTACCTTACCATCTAATCAATGATGACGTTGACTAACGGTGAACATTCTATGGTTGCTGGTTATAGATGATGTACCAAACGGAGGCATGTGGTGGCTGTTAACCCTTGAACAGCACTTGAGAAGTGCCATTCACATGTTGTCCCTTGTGTGCAGAGCAGGCACACATCCTATCCAGGGTGTTATCATCGGGGGATGGGATAGGGGAAGGGGAGGAGTCAAATGTTTGGGGGCTGGGCAGCCACTGTTCCTTTGTGTTACAAAACATAGAGAATCATTTCTTTCATGTCACTCTTTTTTTCCAGTTTTCCTGTGTTTCTATGTGTGGAAAAACATGCTTCAAAGCAACAGTAATTTAATTTACTTTTGTGTCCCTGACCCGCATAGTTTTGCTTTCCTTTTGTTGGGCAATTTTCTTGTGTCCTTCCCCAGATTGACTTCTCGTACTTGCATGCTCCCTTCATATACTCGTTTTCCATATTCCCCATGATATTAATTCTGCTGTTCTCCATGCTCTTCTAGTTGCCCTCCTGTCATCATCTTGTTCGTACTTTGCTATTCTGTATGTTTCTAGGGCTAGGCCTATGTTTCTTGCTTTGTTGTTTCTGTGTTTTTTTTTTTTTTTTTAGATGTTCGATTTGCCTTGTATTTATTTTATTTTATTTATTTATTATTTTTTTTGAGGGGGGGGGGGTGGCGTATTTGTATTGTTGTGGTCGAATAAACAATAATTATTATTATAAAAATAAGTAGACATTGTCATTTACAAGTAATAGTGGTATTATTATGTGTGTGTGTGTTGGGTGAGGATGGGTTTTTTTTGGGGGGGGGAGGGGGAAAGTGCTAAGCAACTATATAGCACACTCAGGATCTGTCCCTGTGAGGTAGTGCTAATGTAGCAGCAGCTAGAGCCACCAAGCCAAGATCCTTTTTCTCTCACTGCACTTTCACTATAGATTAAAATACTCCGATCTTCCACGTGAACAGTTGATGTACACCAAAGAGAAACTCTTTTACTGCAGAGCAATCATTCCACAACAGTGATCAGGGGATCCGTATACAAATGTCTCTTAATTCAGGTAGAAGTTTGTGGTCACTTTAAGAATTCTTTTTTTATTCACTCGATGATTTTAATAAACTACGCATGGAGTGAAAAATGATGAGTTCAGGAGGTTTCATAACTGCATTAAATATATCAATGATGTATATCCATTCCTGCACAAGAACGCAATTAAAACATGTCCAGCCTGTACAAAGGAGGTGTGATGCTTTGCCGTGTTCCCTTGATGTAGGAAATGAAATGTACCGAACTTACCTGCTCTGAATGATGAAGGTGGATGGGAATGCAAGTATTCATGGATGTCACACCGATGGTGTGATAGCAAGGACACAGAGAATACAGTCTGGGTCCCACAAAATGAGAGTTGCAGGGTGTGGTGTAACTGAATGCTGTGAGGTGGGGGTAAGGGTGGAGCTTAGTCCCCTGCGAAGTGAGGGTGATGAATCTCTGGTGTAACTGAATACTAAAAGGCGTGGTTAGGGTGGGGCTGATGTCCCAAGGGAAACGCAGGATGGCGGGTCTGTTGCAACGGACTAACTGAAAGGTTGGGTTGAGCTATAGGCTGCATGCAGATGGGGAGTAATTCAGTATAACCATAGATACTGGGATGGAGCTAATTCGGTTCTTTAGGATGAAGAGTAGTGAATTGGGTGAAACTGGCATTGTTTTGGTGAAACTAGGACCTTGGATAATGCTGACAGGTGTGTGTGTGTGGGGGGGGGGGCAGGGGGGGGGGTAAGGCTAGAGGTAACTTACTTAAAAAAGGATGGATTTGTAACCTGGTTTTCCCAAAAAGATGAATGGCATAGGATGAAAATGGGTGAGTGAGGATTGAAAAGTCTGCTTCATTGCTGTCAATTTTGTTTTAATTTATTCGGGGTGGGGATGGATACAGAAGCACCTCCAAACATATATGTAGCATCTCCATAATGTCAGAAACGCAATGCATATGTGGATCTGGTTTTCCCACTAGGTGGAAAACCAACTTGCCATGAAACGAGCAAGTCCATTTACTACAATTTAAATGTTTTCACTTCCTTCTGTAAGAAAGTGAACCTAAACTAGCTAAATAAAGTTTCACACGGAAATGTAACTTCACCACTTGAAAGAATTAGAACAAAAAAAGCACATGAGACTGTATGCGGCCGAGCCATAGACAGCTTATTACAGTATCTTGCATTTATAGAAAGAAAATGACCTCCACTGCATGGTGCAGTCAACTTTCCCCTTCAGAATCAAATCGATAATGCCAAATCAAATAGTCTTCCCCATTTATTGTAGAATGAGAATGACTGAGAAGGTTAACACACAGTCCTGGAAATGACATTGAAACTGGGTCCCCCATGACCTAAAGGACAGTGCTCTCCAAAAACTATAGATACATTGTATCAGGAAATTTGGATGATTTATGATTCGGTTAATCACCATGAACGGAATACTAGAAGATTGGATGTTATAGAAGATACCTGGCCCTCCTTTGTCAAAATAATCACACAGGAATTGACTCAAAAAAATGTTGGAATCGGTGGGCGGGCATTGTGTGGAGGTACGTTCCGCTTCATGCAAGGGGGTCACAGCAGACAGTGAACATGACAGTAATGGATGTCTGTTGCGCAAACATGACATGAGGTTACAAAACAAATCGGAAAGGAATGCACAGTAAAGAGATGCATGCATTGAACTGTCTGGTGATTCCAATCACTGTTGTAGTTTGAGAGCAATTCCTTAGAACACTGAAATGTTTGAGAAGTTCCACTGGGACTTGCTGACTCTTTTCCCAGTAGAAAATGTGCTGATCTATAATGGGGGAAGGTAACCATTCGAGAATCACAAATGAAAACTTCCATTAGAAGAACTTTTTAAAGGTAGGGGTCATAGATTGGTTTTTGACAACAAAATATATAGCAAGGAGGCTTGCGGATGGAAATTACATATTTTTTTCCTGTTTAATGGGCACAGTAAATGCTCAGTTGCAGGAGGAACAGGGACATTTTGATTTTGATTAATGAGAAGATTTTTTCATTTAATTTTCGTTATTAAGTCTTGTTGTGAAGCCAAGGACTCTCAGAAAAGGGAACTTAATCACTTAAGCCAAGAACTCCATGGAGAGAAGACAAAAAGAAGGAAGTTTCAGTTTTAGATGTTGGAGGATTCACCCCAGAGAAATATTCTAGGGAAAACCCACGCAATCAGCTAGGGATTGAAAACCCAATCCACACAGTGCCCCCGGCGGGATTCGAACCGGGGTCACAGAGGTGGAATGCGAGGAAAGATACCAACCATCATTAAACCACATTGTTTGTTATTACTTTGAAAAAAAAGGAAGCACGACCATACAGCACAATTTCATATAGTTGCAGAAAGTAGCTAAGCTCAAACCAATATTGCTTACCAGATGATTGTTACCAGCCAAAATACCATGTCGCATGTACCATCCATGATCGGTATCTTGCTCATTTTTGCTGAGCTCATATTTTCTGCTTATGAGCAGCTCTATGAAATTTGGCCCATGAGATTATGCAGTCATTCAAGGTAATGAGTCTTCTTTGATTGAAGTATCATAATTTGTGTTTTTACCGAAGCCCAAAGTGTTTATTTTTTCGAGCGGGAGACATATCCACAGCACTCATCATCAATCTTAACCCCAGGTTATATTTGGTTGCCAGCTAAAGAAAGGCCAGTTAGCTATGCCATAATTTGTTTTAAGAAACCATATATTATTCGTCCACGAATGCAGGCTAAGGAATTTCCTATAGCAACAGAAATGGGCTACAGTTCCCCAACCAGCCTACACATAATGCCTCTATTCCCAAGGTGAATGAACCTTAACGTTTCAAGTACTGATGGAAGACAAGCAGGTTATGAAATTTCCTCCCACTGACATGCCCTGCAAGCTTGTCATGATTTCAGGCTATACAAGTGATGCGCCAGTTAAGTTCATTTCTGTTTACAAGCCAAGGGCATCGGAAGAAGATAATTCCCTCTTTTCTATAGTTTTAGAGAGTGTGTGTGTGTGTGTGTGTGGGGGGGGGGGTAGTTCCATATAGCCAAGGCCACTGTTACACATCTTGTTGATGGCATCATGGAGGAAGGAAATACATGGAGTTCGAACGAACCCAACATCAAAAGAACCACGCAGCAGCGGTAAAATCCTGTGTGCACACTAGGGTCGGCTGCCGAAACTGACCATTACTGGAGAACAGAATAGTTCGCGCACACAAGATAGTGTAGAAGCTCATACGAACAGACGAACATAGGAAGCATTTTTTAATGATTTTAGTGGTTTTCCAGTGATCTCCAGTGCTTGAAAAGTCAATGGTTGTAGAATTTGCAATTTTCCGCGTCCATTCGTGTGTGTTTTCAAGGCATCCAGAGTGTTCCAGAAATGTTATAGACGATTTAAAAATACACTAATTTGCCTATGCCACATACAGAGATTGCTGTTTAACGATTGTTATTGCACATGTGCGATGTGCTGAACGGTTACGTCATCGCCTCAGAATTCAGTCTGGTCTGAGCTGGACCGCGCGCTATTTAAAATACCGCGGCAGCCTACTGTGTTCTTTTGATGCTGGTTTCGTTTGAACTCCATGTATTTCCTTCCTCCATGATGGCATGGACCAGACTTAAAAACAGTTTCCAGTTGTGTGAAGCTATTACATTTAACATGGGAATGTTACATCATTGTGAACATCAACTCAATGACCATACAAACATGACAAAAGCTTCTCTGATATTGGGTAAGAAAAGAAGAAGTTGATCCAAGAACTGATCAATCCGAGAAATGTTTTCAAGGACAAAGACTGATGGTGTGAAATTAACAAAGTTTGCAAAGTAACTTTTATACATGTGAACAATTGTTACATGTACTGAAATATGACAAAACATGTTATGGTTATTCTCTGTTTTAAAACAGTCGTGAAGCTTTTGGAGAACTAGCCGGTTGGGAATAGTATTTATTCTGCACAAATGTTTCTCAATCCTTTTACAACTTCACTCATGAAGAGTCTAGACATAACGACTTAACGATGCAGGAAGATAGGGTCCATCAACTAAACAGCACCCATTGACTAATACTAATAGATACAATAATTGAGTTATATGCCTATACATGCAAACATTTGCTAGCTCTGTCAAACCTTTGCTATGTCTTAATGATGGTAGAGGGTGTGGACCTAAGAGGCAATTACTTGCGATGTTTTTTGTCCATTGCACTGTCAACTAGAAGTTTAAAGGAAAGAAAAAGAAAAGAAAATACTCAAGTGTGTGCATGTACACTGTACGTAGAATTTTGATTTAAATGCAAGGCTCACCCCTTGCACTTTTCTTATTTCTGAAGAATTTTGAATAAAACGATAGGATTTATTCATATTTTTAATGAATTTTGACTCAAATGCAAGGCTTAACCCTTGCATTTTTTTCAGATTTTTGACTTAAATGCAAGGCTTAACCCTTGCCCTTTTTCAGATTTTTGAAGAATTTTGACTTAAATGCAAGGCTTAACCCTTGCACTTTTTTCAGATTTTTGAAGAATTTTGACTTAAATGCAAGGCTTAACCCTTGCACTTTTTTTTCATATTTTTAATGAATTTTGACTCAAATGCAAGGCTTAACCCTTGCACTTTTTTCATATTTTTGAAGAATTTTGACTTAAATGCAAGGCTTAACCCTTGCACTTTTTTTCATATTTTTAATGAATTTTGACTTAAATGCAAGGCTTAACCCTTGCACTTTTTTTTCATATTTTTACTGAATTTTGACTTAAACGCAAGGCTTAACCCTTGCAATTTTTTCAGATTTTTGTAGAATTTTGACTTAAATGCAAGGCTTAACCCTTGCCCTTTTTTCATATTTTTTATTGAATTTTGAGTTAAATGCAAGGCTTAACCCTTGCAATTTTTTCAGATTTTTGTAGAATTTTGACTTAAATGCAAGGCTTAACCCTTGCCCTTTTTCATATTTTTAATGAATTTTGAGTTAAATACAAGGCTTAACCCTTGCACTTTTTTCATATTTTTTAATGAATTTTGACTTAAATGCAAGGCTTAACCCTTGCAATTTTTTTCAGATTTTTGAAGAATTTTGACTTAAATGCAAGGCTTAACCCTTGCACTTTTTTCATATTTTTAATGAATTTTGACTCAAATGTAAGGCTTAACCCTTGCACTTTTTTCATATTTTTGAAGAATTTTGACTTAAATGCAAGGCTTAACCCTTGCCCTTTTTTCATATTTTTAATGAATTTTGACTTAAATGCAAGGCTTAACCCTTGCAATTCTTTCAGATTTTTGAAGAATTTTGACTTAAATGCAAGGCTTAACCCTTGCACTTTTTTCATATTTTTAATGTATTTTGACTCAAATGCAAGGCTTAACCCTTGCACTTTTTTTTCATATTTTTAATGAATTTTGACTCAAATGCAAGGCTTAACCCTTGCACTTTTTTTCAGATTTTTGACTTAAATGCAAGGCTTAACCCTTGCACTTTTTTTTCATATTTTTAATGAATTTTGACTCAAATGCAAGGCTTAACCCTTGCACTTTTTTCATATTTTTGAAGAATTTTGACTTAAATGCAAGGCTTAACCCTTGCACTTTTTTTCATATTTTTAATGAATTTTGACTTAAATGCAAGGCTTAACCCTTGCACTTTTTTTTCATATTTTTACTGAATTTTGACTTAAACGCAAGGCTTAACCCTTGCAATTTTTTCAGATTTTTGTAGAATTTTGACTTAAATGCAAGGCTTAACCCTTGCCCTTTTTTCATATTTTTTATTGAATTTTGAGTTAAATGCAAGGCTTAACCCTTGCAATTTTTTCAGATTTTTGTAGAATTTTGACTTAAATGCAAGGCTTAACCCTTGCCCTTTTTCATATTTTTAATGAATTTTGAGTTAAATACAAGGCTTAACCCTTGCACTTTTTTCATATTTTTTAATGAATTTTGACTTAAATGCAAGGCTTAACCCTTGCAATTTTTTTCAGATTTTTGAAGAATTTTGACTTAAATGCAAGGCTTAACCCTTGCACTTTTTTCATATTTTTAATGAATTTTGACTCAAATGTAAGGCTTAAAACCCTTGCACTTTTTTCATATTTTTGAAGAATTTTGACTTAAATGCAAGGCTTAACCCTTGCCCTTTTTCATATTTTTAATGAATTTTGACTTAAATGCAAGGCTTAACCCTTGCAATTCTTTCAGATTTTTGAAGAATTTTGACTTAAATGCAAGGCTTAACCCTTGCACTTTTTTCATATTTTTAATGAATTTTGACTCAAATGTAAGGCTTAACCCTTGCAATTCTTTCAGATTTTTGAAGAATTTTGACTTAAATGCAAGGCTTAACCCTTGCACTTTTTTCATATTTTTGAAGAATTTTGACTTAAATGCAAGGCTTAACCCTTGCACTTTTTTTCAGATTTTTGACTTAAATGCAAGGCTTAACCCTTGCACTTTTTTTTCATATTTTTAATGAATTTTGACTCAAATGCAAGGCTTAACCCTTGCACTTTTTTCATATTTTTGAAGAATTTTGACTTAAATGCAAGGCTTAACCCTTGCACTTTTTTTCATATTTTTAATGAATTTTGACTTAAATGCAAGGCTTAACCCTTGCACTTTTTTTTCATATTTTTACTGAATTTTGACTTAAACGCAAGGCTTAACCCTTGCAATTTTTTCAGATTTTTGTAGAATTTTGACTTAAATGCAAGGCTTAACCTTTTTTCATATTTTTTATTGAATTTTGAGTTAAATGCAAGGCTTAACCCTTGCAATTTTTTCAGATTTTTGTAGAATTTTGACTTAAATGCAAGGCTTAACCCTTGCCCTTTTTCATATTTTTAATGAATTTTGAGTTAAATACAAGGCTTAACCCTTGCACTTTTTTCATATTTTTTAATGAATTTTGACTTAAATGCAAGGCTTAACCCTTGCAATTTTTTTCAGATTTTTGAAGAATTTTGACTTAAATGCAAGGCTTAACCCTTGCACTTTTTTCATATTTTTAATGAATTTTGACTCAAATGTAAGGCTTAAAACCCTTGCACTTTTTTCATATTTTTGAAGAATTTTGACTTAAATGCAAGGCTTAACCCTTGCCTTTTTCATATTTTTAATGAATTTTGACTTAAATGCAAGGCTTAACCCTTGCAATTTTTCAGATTTTTGAAGAATTTTGACTTAAATGCAAGGCTTAACCCTTGCACTTTTTTCATATTTTTAATGAATTTTGACTCTAAATGTAAGGCTTAACCCTTGCAATTCTTTCAGATTTTTGAAGAATTTTGACTTAAATGCAAGGCTTAACCCTTGCACTTTTTTCATATTTTTGAAGAATTTTGACTTAAATGCAAGGCTTAACCCTTGCACTTTTTTTCAGATTTTTGACTTAAATGCAAGGCTTAACCCTTGCACTTTTTTTTCATATTTTTAATGAATTTTGACTCAAATGCAAGGCTTAACCCTTGCACTTTTTTCATATTTTTGAATGAATTTTGACTTAAATGCAAGGCTTAACCCTTGCACTTTTTTTCATATTTTTAATGAATTTTGACTTAAATGCAAGGCTTAACCCTTGCACTTTTTTTCATATTTTTACTGAATTTTGACTTAAACGCAAGGCTTAACCCTTGCAATTTTTTCAGATTTTTGTAGAATTTTGACTTAAATGCAAGGCTTAACCTTTTTTCATATTTTTTATGAATTTTGAGTTAAATGCAAGGCTTAACCCTTGCAATTTTTTCAGATTTTTGTAGAATTTTGACTTGAATGCAAGGCTTAACCCTTGCCCTTTTTCATATTTTTAATGAATTTTGAGTTAAATACAAGGCTTAACCCTTGCACTTTTTTCATATTTTTAATGAATTTTGACTTAAATGCAAGGCTTAACCCTTGCAATTTTTTTCAGATTTTTGAAGAATTTTGACTTAAATGCAAGGCTTAACCCTTGCACTTTTTTCATATTTTTAATGAATTTTGACTCAAATGTAAGGCTTAACCCTTGCACTTTTTTCATATTTTTGAAGAATTTTGACTTAAATGCAAGGCTTAACCCTTGCCCTTTTTTCATATTTTTAATGAATTTTGACTTAAATGCAAGGCTTAACCCTTGCAATTTTTCAGATTTTTGAAGAATTTTGACTTAAATGCAAGGCTTAACCCTTGCACTTTTTTCATATTTTTAATGTATTTTGACTCAAATGCAAGGCTTAACCCTTGCACTTTTTTTCATATTTTTTAATGAATTTTGACTCAAATGCAAGGCTTAACCCTTGCACTTTTTTCATATTTTTGAAGAATTTTGACTTAAATGCAAGGCTTAACCCTTGCACTTTTTTTAGATTTTTGACTTAAATGCAAGGCTTAACCCTTGCACTTTTTTTTCATATTTTTAATGAATTTTGACTCAAATGCAAGGCTTAACCCTTGCACTTTTTTCATATTTTTGAAGAATTTTGACTTAAATGCAAGGCTTAACCCTTGCACTTTTTTCATATTTTTAATGAATTTTGACTTAAATGCAAGGCTTAACCCTTGCACTTTTTTTCATATTTTTACTGAATTTTGACTTAAACGCAAGGCTTAACCCTTGCAATTTTTTCAGATTTTTGTAGAATTTTGACTTAAATGCAAGGCTTAACCCTTGCCCTTTTTTCATATTTTTTATTGAATTTTGAGTTAAATGCAAGGCTTAACCCTTGCAATTTTTTCAGATTTTTGTAGAATTTTGACTTAAATGCAAGGCTTAACCCTTGCCCTTTTTCATATTTTTAATGAATTTTGAGTTAAATACAAGGCTTAACCCTTGCACTTTTTTCATATTTTTTAATGAATTTTGACTTAAATGCAAGGCTTAACCCTTGCAATTTTTTTCAGATTTTTGAAGAATTTTGACTTAAATGCAAGGCTTAACCCTTGCACTTTTTTCAAATTTTTAATGAATTTTGACTCAAATGTAAGGCTTAAAACCCTTGCACTTTTTTCATATTTTTGAAGAATTTTGACTTAAATGCAAGGCTTAACCCTTGCCCTTTTTCATATTTTTAATGAATTTTGACTTAAATGCAAGGCTTAACCCTTGCAATTCTTTCAGATTTTTGAAGAATTTTGACTTAAATGCAAGGCTTAACCCTTGCACTTTTTTCATATTTTTAATGAATTTTGACTCAAATGTAAGGCTTAAAACCCTTGCACTTTTTTCATATTTTTGAAGAATTTTGACTTAAATGCAAGGCTTAACCCTTGCACTTTTTTTCAGATTTTTGACTTAAATGCAAGGCTTAACCCTTGCACTTTTTTTTCATATTTTTAATGAATTTTGACTCAAATGCAAGGCTTAACCCTTGCACTTTTTTCATATTTTTGAAGAATTTTGACTTAAATGCAAGGCTTAACCCTTGCACTTTTTTCATATTTTTGAAGAATTTTGACTTAAATGCAAGGCTTAACCCTTGCAATTCTTTCAGATTTTTGAAGAATTTTGACTTAAATGCAAGGCTTAACCCTTGCACTTTTTTCATATTTTTAATGTATTTTGAGTTAAATACAAGGCTTAACCCTTGCACTTTTTTCATATTTTTTATTGAATTTTGAGTTAAATGCAAGGCTTGCAATTTTTTCAGATTTTTGTAGAATTTTGACTTAAATGCAATGCTTAACCCTTGCCCTTTTTTCATATTTTTAATGAATTTTGAGTTAAATACAAGGCTTAACCCTTGCACTTTTTTCATATTTTTTAATGAATTTTGACTTAAATGCAAGGCTTAACCCTTGCAATTTTTTTCAGATTTTTGAAGAATTTTGACTTAAATGCAAGGCTTAACCCTTGCACTTTTTTTTCATATTTTTAATGAATTTTGAGTTAAATGCAAGGCTTAACCCTTGCCCTTTTTTCAGATTTTGGAAGAATTTTGAGTTAAATGCAAGGCTTAACCCTTGCACTTTTTTCATATTTTTTAATGAATTTTGACTTAAATGCAAGGCTTAACCCTTGCAATTTTTTTCAGATTTTGGAAGAATTTTGACTTAAATGCAAGGCTTAACCCTTGCCCTTTTTCATATTTTTTATGAATTTTGACTTAAATGCAAGGCTTAACCCTTGCAGTTTTTTTCAGATTTTGGAAGAAATTTGACTTAAATGCAAGGCTTAACCCTTGCAATTTTTTTCAGATTTTTAAATGATTTTTGACTTAAATGCAAGGCTTGCACTTTTATAAAAAAAACTTGCACTTTTTTCATATTTTTGATGAATTTTGACTGAAGTGCTAGGCTTACCCCTTGCACTTTTTAGCCTTGCAATTTTTTTCATATTTTGAAGATTTTTTTTACTAAAACGCAGGGCTTACCTCTGTTTCCAACGATTAAACATTAAATGTCAGTATTCATTATTGTATAACTTTCGCTTATCTTTTTTCCCCACTTGCATTTGTCTTAGATTTGATAGGGTCATGTGACATAACAAAAAAAGGTGATTGTACTACCTTATAATCCTCTAAAACTTTTGTTCTTCTTCTTTTACATTATATACAAAGAGTGATATTTCCCCTCAATGCTACCTTTTCCAAGATTTCTTTCACCAAACAATAACCACTTTCAATTCATAACAGGAAACTTGACCAATAAAACATACACAAATTTGACACGCCACACCAAAATCTGTACTGTCTGGTGTTTATTTAGCAAGAATGTGGTTGACGAAAATCATCCTCTGTTATTTCTTACACTTTTATGGAAAGTGAAAATATATAAAACACATTTTCACTGCCCCATAATAGAAAGCAAATGTCAGTGCTCGGCACATGCATTCAAAAAGATTCTTGAAGGCTTCACATGTTATCTCAAATTACAAGTTATAAATTTATTCTGTTTCAGAAAACACTTCCCAAGTTTCTTGACGGTGCTACAGCAATTGATTCCTTCAATAAAATCTGAAAAAGGATTCGATGGGGCACATGTTTAGCTAATATTGACATCCTTTTTGTGAGGATTTAAAAAACGAACTGATACATGGATGTACAAACACGCAAGCCTTGAGGCATAACTTTAAAACCGGTGTTCAATAGAGTTTTGAGTTGGTCAAAATACCACACAACTGTAAAGGCGATAGAATTGGTCTGAAATAAGCAGCAAACGTAACTATTTGTTATGTATGAATGGCCGGCATACAGTGTTGAACCCAACTCTGATCGTGGCAACACTGGCAAATTGAATTGGGCTTTTTTTTATCCAGGGAGACTACAGCAGCCTGCATAACATTGACATAGCAGCCTTGGGGTAACTGTGTGCAGACATCGGTGGCAGGCAGGGGCTTGCAGCTGGAAGCTATAGCTGCCTGGTGAACATTGGGGGTAACATCTAATGAAAAATGCACCCGGGCTGGCTGTGGACTTTCTATAGTGTAATGTCTGAGGGTTAGGTCTAAAGTGTTTGCATAACTGAAACAACACAAGAATTGGAAGAGAGTACATGAATTAAAGATAGAGTGTCACTTTACGTTGTCAGAGTAAATTCAACAATTTATCCGTTCTAAGTGCGTCTGTACCTGAAACCCAACTAATGAAATTTCTACTTTCCCGGTGAGAAAATAACCAAAGACATGTTTTCATGTTTGTGTATTTATTTTTTTTAATTTTTTTTTTATACTTTAAAAGAAACCAGCTGAATATCTTTTTTTCAAAAAGGGAAAACAAAAGTCTGTTGTGAAAATAAAGGAAAATGGTCTGAAAATGCTGTTTGCTGTTGAGGGGGACATGGTTGGGAGAAAGCAATTAGTCTTCCAACACTACATGTGTAATGCCGGTAGAATTTACCAGGAAAATATCACGGTCTGTCTCACTGCCATTGTATTCATTTACAATCAAACCACTAAAACTGATACAAGAACACCGAAACTTCGTTGGTATGTTTCAGTAGACCGTATTTAAAAAAAAAAACTATTACTATACACAGTCAGAGAGGTGAATCGCCCTGCCAAAGAGTTATAGAGACACACAATGTTTATAGCTTGATGCTGAGCGGAGGTGTTTCATAGGTAGAGTCATGGGGGATTGGTTAGTACTCTAAAAATTAATGACCATAAAAATTGACTTGGCACTGCAGGTGTTGATAGCATAAACTGTTTTGAGAAAGGATTCCCTTCGAAGTAATATGGTTTTAGTCTGAGAACATTTGAATCTGAGAATCGATTCATGCATGAAGCAATTCTAAAATTTTTGAGGGGTTGGTGTCCGATCGCCAATGCTGCAGCTAGAGATACAGTTGGTACCTGCTGTCACCTCGCTGAACCTGGATAGATTTGACGTTCTTGTGAAAAATACAGGTTTTTTGCAGTTTTCTGAGCAAGTGACTTTTATTGTATCTTCCTTTACAATTTTGCTTATAAATATGCATGGCATCGACAAAAACCAATCTATGACCCCTACCTTAAAAACAATAAATAAGAAAAAATGCTTTGCAGTTCTTGACATTCAAAGCAAATGTTTCAGTAGACTGGCTTATGGCTTCACATTCCACAAGTTGTGTCCCCCCGTTTGCTGGTATCTTGGCTTCACACCACTAGAAATGGACAAAATTTGTTAACAACAATAAAAAATACTATTTACAGTAAGACTTACATAAAGTACACACTTTTAAAACTTGTTTCATTTTAGGATTTAAAAAAGAATTCTGAGTTGTTTGCTTTTCTTGCCCCTCAGCTGGGCAAATGCAGAAAATCTAGGTGCTAAGGGTGGGCTGTGGAAGGGGTGCCTTTGTGATGACAAGCCACTTTGAAATCCTTCCTCCAGATGCCGCAATGTTAATTTAGGATGGATATTGAGGTTGCCCTCCACTCCATCATTCCCTTCAGCACATCAGTGTCTGTGCATTCCTAAAGGTATGAATATTTAAATTTTATGTCCCAACCTGCTCTTAGATCAATCTGCATACATATACACAGCACATGTACAATAGTGCCATTGGTGACAAATGCATGCAGTACATCTTCACTCCTGCCAGGGCCATCTGTGTTGGAAACCCTGAGGCCAACTATGAGCCTATCACTGAAACATTGAAAAGGGTCCAAGCTATTTTCATTTCCAGTTCAGATGCTGGTGGCAGCATACTGGCCAATCTATCTTCCCGGTATTATTTTGTTATTTCTCTGCCAACAATTGTTCTCATTTTCTAATGGAAGTGCTATTTTCTTTATGGATAGCGACCCTGTATGAATTAAATTCCAGGCCTTGTTTATGCACCTTCACATTGTCAAAGCATGATAAAAACATGAACTCTGCAAGAAGGCCTACTGCCCCCTCCCCCATCCTGAAATTCTCAAACATTGGCCTTTGACAACATTTTGGCACAACCTTTTGTTACAAAAAAGATCTATGTTAATTTTGTGTATCCACCCAAATTCTTGTGACAAACTTGAGGCATCAAGGGAAACAGCCTGGCTCCCTACTATAAGTCAATTACCTTTTAATGACTGCCTTCAGGGAACCATACAAAGATGTCTGCAATGTGATGAAGAGTTCAAGTTGGGTTGAGTATCAGTCTCCCTTTTGAATAATACATTACTAGGATACCGTTGTTCAACTGTACAAGTGAAAGTTGATCTATCCTTGAATGTTAGTACAAATGCAAAGTTTATCCAAATACAGTTCATCCTATGCAAATCTGTCTCACAATTTTTAACCTACATGTGATTTGCTGACACAGGATCTGGTGATTGGTTGTGGCCCAGTGGGTGGAGCTAAGAAGTGGGAGATGCCGTTGTTACTCTACATCCCCAGGTGTTTAACCTTCAACTGTTATATGCTGCAGTTGATTGGCCGATAGAGGGTCTGGCGATTGGCTGGTCCCAAGTGGGAGGGGCTTCGGCAGTCAGAGATGACTTTGCTATCAGACTGGGTATTGGCTCTTCAACTGTTGACTCCAGTTATCAGCAGTTGATTGGCAGACTGATAGTGTCACTAGGTAGGGTGAGTGGGGCTTGGTGATCTTATTGACTGAGATCAGAGTTTCTCAGATCATTCTGAACCATCCTCATCTTCGTCTGTATCTTCCAGTTCAGCTGCAAGACATAAAAATAACCAAGTAATCCTGTCAAAGGATATATTTAATCAAAATTTCTACTTGCTGTGTTACGATGATCCCTGTTGAAGAAACAGTTATTAAAAATGAAAACAAAAACAAACACAAAACTCTGTTAATAGTTATCCTAAAAAGAGGTCACTCAAGGTTAGATCTAAGGGGTGGGGTGGGGTGGGGTGAGATCCCAAAGTAATCATTATCAAAACCAAGAAAAAAAGAAGAAGAAATTTAAAGAAAAGACAAAGTGTGTTAGTGGTTTCAACCGATGGCATATCACTCCGTGCAAGAAGGTTTGAATTGGTCATTAGAGGTTTAAATTGAGTTTAGCTTAACAACAGCAAACAAATTGTACGTGCTTGAAAAGAAATTATTACTCAAATTCTGTCGCAGTTTCCTGAATAATTTGTTGTATTGCTGTTCTTACCTTGGACCCTCTGTATAATGGCAGAATTCAGCACAACAAATCATTCAGTTGGAGAACCTTTAAAGGGAGACGCTGCCTTGGATTGGGCGCATTGGGCTATAAAAAGCATTTGAAAGCATTTGTTATGAAATTACTATGGTTGGAAAGATGTTTTAAAAGTAGATTTTAATGACCCACACAAATATGCCTCGAAAATGGTTTTACTTCATGAACTAACACGGTCCGCCATTTTGGAGGACAGAGTCAACAAATTTATTCTACAAAATGTTGGTTCATGTTGGTTCACAAAGCAAAAGGAAAACCACACAATTTCAAGATCTTTCCAACCATATTCATCTCATAACATGCATTCAAACTGAAAGCCCAAATTGCCCAATGCAAGGCAACGCGTCCCTTTAAGCTCGCTAGACCTTCAGAATTTGGAACACTTGGCTGACGAGCCTTGTGTCGTTCACCTGAAGCATTTTATGATATAAAACCCTGCACAGACCAAATAAAGGGTAGCAGCCAATACGTGTGTGCTATATACCATTATCCTCTACATTTCTATTTAACGATGCCATGAATGGAGGAGGTGAAACTACATTATTTCATACATGTGTTTTTGGCCACTGGGAGTCCCAGGTCCGACCAGAATCGTATTCATGGGTCTTCTTTATCAGCTGAAATGTCAGACTTTGACATTTTCGCTCGGAGTCAAAGATTCTATTTTGCGTGCGTGCGTGCGTCTGTGTGTGTGAGTGTGTGTGTGCATGGAGGTAGAAATGTGAACTGTTGAATAAAGAACATGCATTCGCTAGCACTGTAAAGGTGGGCTTCATCATTTAGGTGGATCTGGACTAATGATATGCAATGTTGACTTAAAGATTACAATCAATGGTATTGGCCTTTCCAACTACAAACAAATCAAATGATTTTTGAAACCACTGTTATTATAAATCTGAGTTGATGATGAGGGTCAACACTCCCTGGAATTTGTTGAGTCTAAAAATAAAAGGAAATATTGTTGACATTGTGAGCCTGTTTGGAAAATAATCTAGGCAGGTTGAAACCTTACCCTCTCTGTCCGATGTTTAAAGACAGGGTTTGATTTTAGGTACTAATTGAAAACATAAATGTCCATTTTTAAAGTTAAATTCTGATTTGTAAAATGTATACAATTGTCTTTAAGAAAATTTCTTGACAAAACTTTGTTCCAATCTGACATAATTTTCTCATGTTTTGCAAGGTCTTGCAAAGGGGAAAAAAAGAGGAATCAAATAAAAAAGACGACGAGTTTACTCAAGTCAGTTTTAATAAAATCGTTTTAGTCTAGTAAGATTTGCCCTTACACAGTGGAAAAAATCTCTCTTGAGTTGCGCAGAGTTGTTACAAAAACTGTTTTTCCAGAACCGCCACAACTCAAGAGAGTTTATTTTCACAGTGTTGGCGCAAACACAGCTAGATAGTATCCCCACCACGCCGAGTTAAAAATTCTTCTCAGAAATTGTTTTTGAGCACCTGCAAAACCTTCCCTTTAAGTGTGACATCTAAATTTACACTATTTACCCCCCACAGTATCCAATCCCACAAGTTGACTTGTTATTTCTCTTCGGTTTATAAGCAGTACACAGTGAAGACATGTGGGAATTTGATACAAGTTACACATTTTGTTAAAGGAACTCAAACCCTTTTCCACACTGCAGAGCCAAATCTCAGGACATCAAACCCCAGGAAATTCCTGGGGCTTTCTCACTTCACCGCCACCCCATGTTCGTTTCACACTCGATGCACTTTTCATGAGGAAGATGAACACTCAGTATGCTAACCCCTGGGTTATCTTAGACTTGTGGACAAGTCGTTAAATGTTTGTCGCGGTGATAGCATTCCGACTCTCTCCGCCAATCTCGGGACACTGGCGGTGTTCTCGCGAGACTGCTGGCCTCACGACTACGGTCCGATTTCGTGAGAGCAGTAGCCTCGTGTGGAACAGCAGTCTCGCCAGATAGTTGCGACAGAGCTGTTTCACTACCACTGCGTCATACATTAAACAACTTGTCTACAAGTCTAGGGTTATCTAGACTCTACCATACTCACAAGGGGGGTGGGGGAGCTATTTCCTAGGGGTTTGCAATGGGTGAGCAATTCAAGTGTGAAAAATTAACACAATTTTCCAAGGGAAATTCCAGGAAATTTTGTCTTGTATGAAATGAGTTTTTTTCCCTGTACATTTTATGCAAAGTATATATTTGAATAATGGGTGTGGTTACCCCATGGTTGAGAGAGTGATTTCCCTGGACCTCCTTAGAGTTAAATTTCAAGTCTCCATAAAAAAAAAAACACAAAAAAAACCGAACCCAATCAAAAACACTTGAACTTAATATTTGTTTTACATATGTCTTTTCATTGCTAGTCACTACACTTTCATGGGACAAGACAGGTCAAAGTAAAATAAATAAAAAAATGTTGCGTTCAGATAAAATCCTAAGACATTACATGCCCGCAGCATTTTATACACAAGGTCTCAGAGCACTTTACAATATTACCCCTGGTCATGTGGTCATTAGATCAGATTTCACACAGCGGATTGGGATCAGTGCGATCTCAACTCTAACCCTCACAGGTACCGATGTATACTCCTGGGCGCAGAGAAGCAATTGCAATTAAGTGGCTCGCTCAAGGACACAAGTGTCAAGGTTGTGTCCAGGGAGAAGAAGAGGTACCTCCTGGACTGTTGTCTCGTGTTCAAGCTTACTAGTGATGTCAGTCACGTAGTGCCATCCGATCTAGGCCTAGTGATTTGCTGATCAGTACTAAGCGTTACTTAATATCAGAGTTTAGATCGTAAGTGAAGTGAACTTTGATGTAAAATCTGTAAGCAGGGGAGGGTGGGTGTGAGCAGCTTCATGAAATTGAGCCTAATTGATGGTTTTATGGCAGTGTCAGGTTTGTGACAATCTATGGTCTGGATTTGGCATACACCATGTTTCAAACCCAGTGGCTTAGCATTACTATTTATTCTGCATTTATGCATTCCAAGTACATTGTCATATTATTAGTTTTGTAGCACAGTGTTTCCCTTAATGTCTGGAGTGGAAATAAGCATCAAGGGGCAATTCCAAAGACAGACCAAATAGGCCATATACATGTCCCTATGCGCATGATAGGTGCGCAAAGGGTTCTAGGTGAAATTCGGAGTCAAAGCAATATCAACAACCATCATGGCGCGCTGTTTTTGAAGCAATGCGATACAACTATAAAACCTGGCAGAGTTAATAAATGTAAACTACAGCATGGTGTCCATCTTGGCAGCTTGATTAATTTTTGAAATATGCATTGCTGTATATGTTTTTATTGTTATTATTTATTTGACCTCAATAAAGCAAGAGCAAAAAGTACAATACAAGGCAATAAAAGGGGGGAAAAAACAACAAATCGAAAAAAAATGAATAAATAAATAAATTGTGCTTTTGCTATTGAAGCTTCAAACACAGCCAATTTGGACCGGGGGGGGGGGGGTACCCTAAGTATCAGAGATTCAAGCTGTTTGCTAGTTGACACTAAAGGGTTCAGAAATTTGTCATCAAAACTACCCAAACTTGAACACATTAATTTCACCCTGATTGGAAGTGTCTTCTTCCAACGAAAATATCAACCATATCCAATCACCGCTCTTTACCCAAACGCCAAGAAGAATCACAACAATTGAAGACACCAAAGTAAACTCGCTGGTACAGTAATCATTCCAAATCAATACACCATCACCGTGACGTCAAGACCAAACCAACAAGTACAGAAGCGAAGTTCAGGACCTTGAGGTGTCCGCATCTAATCTCAATCTATGGCCATCAACAATTAATTAGTTTTTGTGTATGTGTGTGTGTGTCTGACGATTTGGGACGACTGACTGATCTTTGTATTCTGATCGGCAGTCGGGCTCATACTTCCCCATTTGAAACTTAGACCATGAAACAAGGTCATGATCATGTAGGTCGGTAATGATCATGACATAGGAATGAATTGCACTGGGAACATTGGGCTGGCAGAGAAACACACGCACATACATAAACAAGGACAAATTGCACTTTGATGTCACTTTATGACATCAACGCAGAAATGCAGTGCTTTCTTCACATGTCTTTACAAGTATTTTTTATTGTTTATATTTCTAGTCATGAAACCAAGGATGCCTCATAAGCGAACTTAATCACTGTAGCTTGCAAGCGTGAGGAAACCTGTAAACAAAGGTGCTTGCTGTGTGAACCAGAAACACAGGGGTTATCCCCTACTCTTCCACAATAATTGTTCTGGGTTCTTTTACTTGCACAACTGATCCTAATTCATGGGACCTAAGGCTTAATGTCCCATCCAAAGGACCAAGCAATTATGGTAAAGCATCTTGCTCAAGGACACAACTGCCAGGATCAGGACTCGAACCCACACTCTGCTGATTAGAATCACCAAATAATTGTATGAAAGTAAAATAATAAATGCGACAAAACAACAGAAAACCTGAGAATAAGACTTGGCCTGTTACTTGTAAACAGTTAAGAATTTTGCCCAACTGACGTTCATGTAATCATTAAACCTATGAATGGTCGCACAAATTGGGGCGTGATTGGCAAATGGAATTTCTAAAAAAATAATCATCCTCATCCCAAGTTTTCACTTTGAACACTATTGCAGGCTTGTCGCTAAAAAGTGTTATTATTTACGTACAGATTTTTTTAATAATATTTTATACAGACTTATTCTTTACCCTAGACAATTTATACCTCTTTAACTCACAGAAAAGTGCCTTGGTAGTTCACTACAACTTTCCACGGTTTTAATAAAATTATCTTGTGTCACGCTTTGATTTGGGAATCCTGGTACCACTGGGAGCTCACTTCATGTAGGATTTAGCAAGTTAAATCCAGCAATCATGCTGGATTAAAAGATTATCACTAAGGAAAACATTCGGCTTCGTCTTGGAGCATTAAGTTGTCACGTTGGTCTTAAGCTCCCGAGTGCTCTCCGGGATTTGAATTATTCACAGAAATTTGGATTGGGAGAAGGAATGAAAGACTTTGTTTTATTATTTTAAAGTAACATTACAGAATTGGTTTTTGCTAACAAAACAGTTGCTGGCAGTGTAAGCACTTTATGTAATCCACCAAATACATAAACTGACAAACCTGTAGAAGTTTGAGATCGATCGGCCATCTGGGTCATGAGAAAATAGTAAAAACCTGATTACACATGTGCAAGAAATCATATACATTCACTGAACAAATGAATAAAATGCTCACTGAGCGATAAACTCCTATCGGAAAATTAGTTTATTCATTTCTCATCAAATATGGCATTTCAGACAGAAATATTTCAAGGGATGTTTTCTTCTATCATCATCATTAGACTGTGTAAGTTTGATGTAAATCTGTGATCAAAAAGTATATTTTACCATTTTTTTCTTACCAATTCTGTAATGTTCCTTTAAATGACTGTCAAAGTTGTGAGAAAATAATTTTCTCTTTATTCGTATTTGGGTTGAGATGCAAAAATGTATTTAGAATATAAACATCTTAAAAGTTACTTCCTATAGTTAAACTCAGTCATACATCCCCCGAAAAAGCTTAAAGCATAAACGGAAGGGGAAGGGGATTGTTAATATATGTTTAAATTGAATGTCAGAATCATACACTTGATTTGAGGGGGAATTTCAAATGAGCCAAATGCAGTACGGAGTGAAATAAAGGAGTGAATTATGAATAGTTCTGATTAAGCCATTTACGCGTTTAATATGAATACCGTCTGGTACATTGACTTCCTTAATCACAAGTGAACACTCCACTTTGAACCCCTGAGACTTAAAGGCCCTGTACACTATTGGTAAGATCGAAAAACACAAATGTTCACAGATTCACACATAATTTACATGATTTAAAGTAAGTAATGGTAGAAAGGGTTCCTTAAAATATTTCTGCCTAAAATGCTATCGTTTATGAGAAATGAATAAAACAATAGTTTTTATCGCGCGCGATAATAAACTTGATGTTTGAAAAACAGAAAACACATGAGGTCTCTTTTCACTATTTTCTCGTGACCTCGATGACCGATTGAGCTCAAATTTTCACAGGTTTGTTATTTCATGTATATGGTTAATCATTCAAAACATGAACTTTGTTTTCGACTGCTTTGTCAGCTCTGCCAATCCTGTATAATACCTTTAAGGAAATTTGTCTGTATCTTGCAGGCCCGGGATTTCATCTTTGAGAGGGGCAAGGCCATTTTCATCGGAAAATCTGAAAGTCTATGGGAAACTTCTGGAGGGGCACCAAGGCCAAGACCAGGGGCAGAAGAGGCCATGGCATCTGTAGCCTGCGTGTAATTCCAGGCCTGATCTTGTGATTTCGGGCCAGCTTTTTAAAAAGCAACCTCCTGATAAACCAAGACCGGTTCAACTCAAATACACATTCCTTGGAATTTGTTGTTTATTGCCATCTCATAGCACTATGTAGCAGCATGCTCAGAACAAAAATGTCACACAGCAATACCATCTGTAGTCTGAATCATTCAAACTTGTGCATTAACTTATGACCCACGCAAGTTGAACAAATGGCTTATTTGCATGGGCTTGTCCCATACCAGCTGCAACATTATGGAAATATTCATCCCCCCCAAAGACATGGCAGTTTTTAGTTCAGCCATCAATGCTCTGATCAAAGCCACACCAACTTGTAAAACAGTCCAATAAAATAAAATACTGGGATATTTAATAAAAAGCAGCACCCATTAATAGTTACAGGATTCAAATTCATGGGCCAAAGTTCATGGCTTTGCTTACTGTAGAGTTCTGCTCCTATGCTATGATGACTTCGCGTAAAGGGTAAGCTTCTGAATTTCTGCGCTAGCTGTGTAAGCACAGAATGCTTATTATTGTCAATTATGCAGACCCTCAAGCCACAATCCGCTTACAGTTAGTGCCGCTTCTTCGCTTATGGTAAGCAGAGCTGTGAAACTGGGCGCTGGCCTCTAGCTACCAGACTGGCTCAGTGGTCTAGAGGTTAAGACAACTGCTCTAGGATGCAGGGGTCGTGGGTTAAATTCCACCAAAGTAAGCCAGTGTTTTTTTTTTTTAGCAGGACTCCAAAAGCACTGAGTATTCAGTGATTTTTTTAATTGATGTTTAAATGTTGCATCAGGGATATTTACACTGATACACTGATCATTAAGCACTGTATACTCCCAGAGCTCCTGTGAAAAAAAAAATAATACTAACAGTGCTTATCATACATCGGTGTTATAAGGGTAAAACCAAACTAAGTTTCCGGAATGTTACATTTCCATATCTTGCCTGAAATATCCAAATACCCTAGAACTTCCCTAGAAAAAAAATAACGTTGTGGGAACTTTTGTAAGGGGAATCAAGAGAAAAATTTGAGCCCAGACTCCAAGTGAAAACTCTACACATAGGTGCCTTTAAAATGCTCATATTGTGGACATCAATTTTTGGGAGCCTGCACAGTGCACAGCCACAATCATGGGTAAACTTTTTGTTACAAAGACACCAAATGAACAACACATAAATATTGAGTATCTCTTTTCAGATCTGGTATTCGACAAACTCAAGTACTTTCTACTCTTCATTCACACAGCGCTGGTTTATTAATTTACAAACAACATTTAAATAACTGTTACATCACTGGTTTTCAAACTGTTGTTCATAACATGGACACGAACAAAATGTGTACCCATGATTGTGGCTGTGCACGTATTAATGAAACCTGCTCTTTGCAACCTCCTCTAGCGAAAGCTACTCTTAATTAATCACAAATATTCCTCAGCAAGGCTTCATGCATTTTGTAAGAGTCTCCGAAGACCGCTTTACTTGGGAACTGTGGAATATTTTCAGTCATTTATGCTGATCTTAATCTAATTTCTCGGGACGCGAATACCTTTACATGAAAACACGAACTCGTTTCAATTTGCCTTAAACCAAGGCAGGTCTGTTTCGATGAATGAGTACGGATGACACACACAAGCCCGGTTTCAATCTGTTCCTTGCGTAATTTTTTCGGGAATAAAATTAACAGAAAGGTCAGACAGCCTTGAAAATTATTGTGAAACCTACTCCGTCAAACCATGGAGGAAGATCTTCCTTGCTCAGACACATCGACACAAAACAACTACAGAAGGAAACAAATGGATACAACAGGCCGTCAAACTGTGTTGATGATGTTTTGTAATGAATTCGTGCCAATTTTCTTTTTCCCAGATACATTTTGAATAGTCTTTTGTGTGAATGGTTTCTCCTTCCTCATCATTTCCTCATTCTTTCCATTACTTTCTCTGTTCAAAGCCAACTGTTGTACGCTTTCTTTACACAAAAAAAGCACCACGGAATGCCAGTTTCTAGTCAGAATGAAAACAAGATTGAAGTCTGCATCAATACAAAAGATTGATTTTGCCCGAAATAAATTTAATATATTCATTATTAAACTTATACTTATTTATTGTTGATGTTATCGAAAAAATGTGTGGGGGCAATTCAACTACAAAAGTCTATGCACAGATGACTGCAGCACAAATGACTGATTGTTAGACAAACTATAGGCCAAACATCTGACGTCACACTTCGAGGCTCGTGTTTTACGCCAGAGACCGGCTTGAAGCGTTTGGAGGAATCCTGACAAACGCACCTTTGACCTCGCATCCCATTGCGGTATTGCAGATAGGGGGACCAGTTGGACAGGGGACCAGTAGCAGTGACCATCTCTTTGACTAATAGACTGGTGCCTGTCCTTATCCTTGCTGACTGGTAGTCTAGACAAACTATGCCTTTATATTTCACAGAGGCAAGATTGCCTCCATCTGGTCATTGCCTTGGTGTCCCTCAAAATGTTCCAGTACATCAGACATTTAAAGTTCCCTCATAGAGATGCCATTTTAAAAGGAAAATCTGCATTGTCCTTACAAGAAAGAAGTATCAAGCATTAACTAACACAGACTTATCTGTTCTCCCATCACAAATTATGAATTTGCTGAGCTTGCTTTATGAGAATTTACTGCAAACCAAGATGTAAACACTTGTTGGTAACCGAAGGGCCATTGCCATGAAGCCTGTAAGCAGATGGTGTCTGCTTACTTGGTACCCTGGGGCCAACATCCTAAAGCCTGTAAGCAGACAGTTTCCTCTTACAGGGTGGCCCTAGCAGAATTTCCATATCATAATTACTATGTATGCTAAGCAAAGCAAAAGGCCTGTGTCCAATTTCATAAAGCTGTTTAGCAGAAAATGCTAATCAGCAAATTTCTCTGCTAAGCAAAAAACGAGTGTGGCACCCTGAGTGGCAACAATGTAAACCTTATGGAATGTTGGCTGGTAACCTGTTTCTGCTTAAAGCAAGACTTTTCTGTGCTTAGCAAGTTTTTGTGCTTACAGGCTTTATGAAATTGGACCCTGGCAATGTTTGTAAGCAGATGAGCGAGGCAACATTGCAAATCCATTGTGACCACCCACACCTGAAATTATAGCTTATCGATCATGTATGTGCCAAATTCACCTGACGTCATTATCACACGATAAATCTTGAGTTGCTTGTTACAGCGCAGTGCAAATTTTAGACAAAAAGCTTGCAGTTTAACATGCACCATATATTTTAATGTGAATTGAGTCCCAAAATGGCACACCTTGTGCAGACAGTAGCAGCATGTGACATCAGTGCAAGAGGGTCAAGTACACATTTTTCTGATATTAATGTAAGTTGCATTTGGAACTTTGCATGGTGGAGTAAGAATCTAGTATGGTATGCCTTAACACCATGTATGTAAATTTCACTTTTAAGTTGTGGGGGTTCTAAAAAAAGAACTGTTGGTGTAACAACTTGACCTTTCGATCAGTATGCTCTGATCAACTTCAGATGCATTAAGAATAATAATTTGCATACTTATTACTGGAGCTTTATGAAAAAGGTCCCAGGTGACAAAAAAAACCACCCCAAAAACAAAACAAATAAACAAACAAACAAAAACAATAAGATTTTATTATTATTTTAGACATTTTTTGTTGAAAGGTACTGTGCATACAGACACCTGTGACATCATATGTTTACAAAAGAGCCACAGAGTTTGGACTTCCTGAAGACATGATTTGTACACAGCTCAATTTTTGTTATTTGTTGTTATGGAAGTTCTCCCAAAACAAGGCTAAAAGCCACTCTTGGGCTTCAAAAAATGAAAGAAAACATAAATTCTTACATTTCATGGAAATTACACTGTATGATCATACAAATTGTAAAATTTCCCATGCGACCAAACAATGTAGTATCTTGCCTGCCAGGAAATGAACTGGAATGTACAAGGTCACTCCTTTAGTAAGGGTCAAAGGTTACATGGTCTACAACCAGCAATGTTTTGAAGATTTCAAATTTGGCAAGTGATGTTTGAAGCTTTGCATGGTGTGGATCAAAAGAAAAACTTTTGTAGTAAATGTGCGGATACAACCATGTATAAAACTCTTGTGGGAGAAATGTTGGTTCTGAGAATAACCAGTTTGGTCTCGACGTTTCGAACAGGATACTCTGCTCGTCTTCAGGAGACAAGCAGAGTATACTGTTTGAAATGTTGAGACCACACCGAGACGAGCAGAGTATCGAAACGTTCAGACGAAAACTGGTTATTCTCAGAACCAACACTTCTCCCCAAAGAGTTTTATACATGGTTTACTCACAAGTTTTACTACTACAGTTTTTTCGAATTATGCACTTAAAACTTTGGTAACCTGCAAAACATAGGAAATACTGGTCCCGATTTCATGGCTCTGTTTACCGCCAAATTCTGCACTCGCGATCACCATTCTTCACTTGCAGGGGGCAATTTTCTGCGCTAGCCAAATAAGCGAAGAATGCCTAGTAACATGGACCATGAGTGGACTATGCACGCGCACAAGCAGAAATTCCCTGCTCACCTGTGAAATACACTTGACGTACGTGCGGAACTCCGTACTTCCATAATCATTGATTCTTTGCTTACGGTAAGCAGAGCCATAAAATTGGGCCCAGCTCATCAATTCAACTAAGCTTAGTACATGTACATGTTTGCTTAATCTAAAGTTGACCCTACCCCCCCCACCCTTAAATTTCAAAATGGATCTTTTGTTATGAGACGGATAAAACTATGTATGACGCAAAATGTATGACGCAGGAATGACCCTTCGGCTGGGCACTCACAAGAGTAAAATTTGTAATGAAGGGCCTTTGCTCTATGTCACAGATGGGTTAGTATGCGTAATTGACTAAAAGGTTTTACAATACATATTCAAAATGTTAATTACTATTTCAATTCAACAGGGCTAATTTCATAAAGAAAATTTATAGATAAATTGCTCTCATGACATGAGAGCAATTTATGTTTCTGTTTCTGTTTTTTGTTTACTAATAAAAAAATAAATCAAAAAAATAGTGGCCTGACATTTTGACTGTAGCAGAGTCTTTCGAGGAGGCTGATTGACAACACATTTCTGCTAGGGTTGAAACGTCAGGCCACTAACTATTTTTCGCATTTATACCATAGGTCCTTTTGGTTGGTAAGCAGTTTGCAACAGCTATTTCTATTTCCTCAAAAACAAAATTCTTTATACTACATCAAGTTACTAGTTGTATAATGGACAAGTAACCAATGGTGAGTGTGGGTCATGGCCAAACAATTAAATTGCTGATAATATCCACTCCAGCCATAAGACAAATCCTTTCCTGAATGTTTCTTTTCTGAGGTAACACAATGATTTGTTTTCAGAAGACTATTTTTAGCTCCAGTTTTTCTGGCACGGAATTTCCATGACCTTCTCGGTATGGGTGGCTTGTTATTGTTTGACAGTCTGCTGACAAACAACATGGTTGATTCTAGCCACATAGCCAGACGCCCAAGTCCATAGCAGTCTCACAAGTTTGATTAGTTCTATCACTTCCCCGGTACTTCGGCACAAAAAGTAGCTAAGCACTTTACAAATTGTGCTCTTTAGAATAGGGTTACCTGCCAAAATACAATTTCACAAGTACCAGGGGTCGATTTCACAAAACTCTTCCTAACTTACGACTAGTCCTAAGCAATGCTAAGAGATAGGACTAGTCCTAAGTACTGGTCCTAACTTAGGACTAGTCCTATCTCTTAGCATTGCCTAGGACTAGTCCTAAGTTAGGAAGAGTTTTGTGAAATCGACCCCTGAGCAGCTCTATGAAATCAGGTTCCTGTTTTGAGTGTGGTGTGGTAAGGCAGAGGCAAAAAGCAAATTTGAAAGTATCTGTTTATAATAACGCTAACATTTTTGAGCACAATTTTTGGTAGTTGTTTTGGTCAAAAGTTGATTTATTCCTTGATTAAAAAAAAACAAAACAATAATCACAGATTCCAATTGTGGATAGATAAAAGTTACTTGTCATTCCAGACCCCTTTGCTTTTGAATCTAATAGGCTTGTTCATCTTTTCAAAAACAACAAATCCCCAACCCGGTGCCCTGCATGGTTTCTTCACAAAATTGCTTCATCAGTATCTTCAGTGACACCACTCGCTGCTTTCAACAGGCATGAGATATTGACCCTTGAAAAGAAGCGCAAGAACAGTCTTACTGAATACAGGGGCTGCCCTTTAGCCTTAGGCTTTGAAAAGGTTTAGACATTGGCCTACACAGACACTGGTGTAGAGTAAAACCAAAAATAATATTTTTTATCCCTGATGCAATTGTTACATCCAATAAATAACAATAAATAATAATAATAAAGACATTTGTAAAGCGCCTAATGCAGAAGCCTCTAAGCGCATAAAGAGAACAATAAAATATACAATAAGTGAAAGAAACGTTACAAGTAAGCAGATTACAAATAAGCACTTTCAAACAAATGAGTTTTTAACAGAGACTTAAAACAATGTAAAGAACTAGCCTGGCGAATATATACAGGAAGACTATTCCCCAAAAATGGAACAGGGGTGAGATTGTATGAAAATGAATAATCCTGAAAAATTGGATAACAATTTTCTCTTGGTGTGGAAAGGAAGTGCCCTGAATGTACAGAATGTCACATGTTTACATACTGCAGAGTTTGCCCTTAAATGTTGTAATGGCTTTACAGCAGGACAAGTTTACTTTTCACTTTACTGGTCTGCCAGTTTTTTCACTAGTCCATATTTCATATTGCTTTTCAACTTTCCGGCCGGACCACTTGGAGAGAATTTTGACTAGCCCTTGGGTGTTTTCACTAGTATTTGGCCAGCAGACCACTGTTCCTGGACTGTCTACATCAAACAGATATCTGAAGGTCTGGCCATAACAAGGGCCAAGTCTCTTCATCTCATCAAGAAAAACTGAAGGTGCACAGTGATCAGGAAAATCAGGAAAAATTTCAGACGAATCACATGACTGATTGTAATTGTTGCAGTGCCCACTACTACTGACAGGAATTTGAACTGGCCTTTAGGGCAAGCCCGGTGGCCTAGAGGTGGTACGACACCTACACTAGATTGGTTGGGGTTGTCGGTTCGAATCCCACTCAAGTAGTTATATAACTGTGGATTATTCTATGCAGGGCTCGGGGGGGGGGGGAGGTGCTAAGTATACAATACTTGTCACACATCGGTGCAGGATAAAATCAAAAATAACTAAACACAATTTCTTTTTTTTAAAGAATGGATTCGTCAATCAATGTGTTGATAATTTTCATACAAGGAGGCAAAAACAAGGTAATTTTTTTCGCAGGAAATAATGCTTGATTCTTTCTAAGAAATTCATTTTGTAGGGAAGCGAGATAATGGCATTATTAAGTAGAATTTCCTTTCAGTTATTATTACTGCACCTGAATAATAAAGACGGCCAATAGCAAGAAACAGGTGCCATAATTGGTTACGCACGGACGTTTGTGTGGTCAATTGTGACTCAATACAAGAATAAGACGAGAGCTGTGAACTTTGTTGTTTGATTGGTGGAAGAATGATGGGTGAAAGGTCTGGGTTAAAAAAAGGACAATGTATTATGAAGCCCAACTTGTGCAAAAACAGCAACAAGTGATCTTTGCTGAAATTCATTAAAAAATGTGCTCAATTTACATTCAAATACTCCAGTAAATTAACACATTTTTGAAATTTTTGTTCATCTATGAAAGGAAGAAATATGAGCATTTTAAACAAGTAGGGTGCACAGTTTTTAGTTGCCTACTCGGCAAGTTGAGGAGTGTTGTTTACTAGCTTAGGTAGCAGTTTTTACTAGATATTGTATGCAGCACCAGTGTTAAAGACCAGCTTGAACGAAAATTGGCAACAAGTGATCTGTGCTGAAATTCATTTCAAATATGTTCAAGCAATAAGGAAATTAAGTTCACATGAGATTAAACAGATTGTAAAATTTTTGGTTGTTGTTGAATGCCCTTATCCGGTACTTTTTAGAAAGATTCACGAAAACCCCTGTTGTGCCATCACTCATGTGACATCATTTGTGGGAGCTCCGTTTTGTATTTCTTGCAATATTAACAAAGCAACATCCCACAGATGAAGTCAAAGTATTGTCATTTTGATACACGCCGTCAATGGCAGAAGTGTAACTGTACAGTTTTTCAAAATGTTGAGGTTGGGGCCTAATTTTTTTTTCAATAAAGAACAATTCAGAAGAGTAAAAATATCAAAATTTTGATTAAATGATAAACAAACACATTATAAAAAAGTTTAAGCAATCCCGTTAATTTAGATTTTTTGCTCAAGTAGCTGTTTAAGTACCAGTAAAGGAAGGACCGTCACATATCGTCACTGTTTTCACAAACCGGAAATTCATTTAAAAATCACCTACACATTTTAGACGTTATCATTGACAATCAACACTTTCCCCAAGTCATAAAGAGTCACAGTTTTGGAATTACACCAATTATCTTTGTTTTGCCAATTTTTACAGAAGTACATAACGCTGGCAAGGTGCCAAAAATCAGTACTCTGCCTTTTTGTGCATTTTTACTAAGAGACAATTGTTTGTGATGACCTTGATAAGTTTGCACGCAGACCTCAAAAAGACAATAGTATTTAACGGTAAATTACTCATTAATTAAGCTTACCATGATAACAATGACAACATATATTTATGATTGATTTAAGAGCTTCACTTTCATGGTTGGTAAAATGTCAATGTTCAATCGGCAAAACAGTCTGCAAAACAATGATTTCAAAAATGGTTTAACATCAAACATTAAATTTTGGTCTGTGTCTGTGATGTGTGATGTGTGATATTGTCCCCATGGTTGTCTGTTCAAAAGGGAAAAGTATAAAATTATTTCTTATCTGCTTCACTTTTTTCCTACCATGCTGGCTCCATTTTCATCTGCTCTGTTACTAGGTTTCAATAATCCAATTTATTGTTCAATTAATTACCTGTAATCATCGACATATCTGTATCATTACCCTGAGTCAGTATTAAATAAATGTTGTTGTTGCATTTAACATGAAAGTTTGACTGAAGTGGCTCAATTTTCTCTTTGTGAAACCAGTGATGATGGAACATATTCCTAGCTCTGATGATGGGCATCTTCAGGCAAGTTTTTAATTAACTGAATTTATCAGAGAAAGAAAAAAAAGAAAAATAGAATGCATACTAAAATAGGAAGACTGTCATGCTCCTACACACTCGGTGCTGACATGTTTGGTAGTCAATTGAAAAGGGTTATTTACTCTTAAAAAACAGAGGCAAAGTCTTCCTCAAACAAAGAAACCCCTTGGGATTTTTATCTGCTTCATAAGATCTGGTCATAAGCCTCAAAGTCTGTTTTCTTCCTCCACGGTCAAAGACAGAATACAGGATATTAAGGGTGAGGTATGATTAGTTGCAATCTGAGAGCTAGACGATTGTAACCTTCATGCCAGTACCCATCATGATCCTCCAGAGAAATATCCTCTGTCTGTTATACTGTCAAAGTCCACCCAAATGGCATTTGAGGACCCCCACAAATCACCTTCGCTCTTTTTGATTACTGCGATAGAGAATCAGCCAAACATGAAGCGTGCACACACAAAAACTCTGACAAAACACAAACTTTTTTTGTGGTTTTTTTGCTTTCACAACAACGAACCCACAGACTCTGATGAAAATTTTCACAGGTTGTTTGTATGGTGTGTATGTTGGAAACCACAGAGTGTGGAAATGAGTGCGGTCCTCTAAATCCAAATGATGGATTATATGCCTTAAAGGCCAACTTGAAAAAAAAAAAAAATCGTTTTTTTTTGTTATAGAAAGGTAAACGAGTATGTAATGGTTACATATATATGAATAAAACCATTGAGGAAAGACAAGTAAACTTTATAAAAACTTGATAACACGAAAAAAGAAGAAACATTTTGATCAGTGTCACGAAAAGCCTCTAGGCACCTAGGAATGAAAACAGCACTGTGACGCCAAACTACGGACTCAATCCAAACAAGACAATGGAAAATGCGTAGCAAAGAAGATGAACAACCTTCACCCAGTTCGTGGTTTGAGGTAATGGTTTACGCTTGTTAACCAAGGCACTGGTACTTCAGTGTTGGTTAGTCATGTTGCGTACTGGGAACCATGCAGGGCATTGCAAACGGCGGGGAAATACACTAGTTCACAAATTGAGGGGGGAGGGGAAGGGGCAGTTTTCAGATCGAATTTCAACAAAGCTACAGGGAGAAATAACTAAACAAAAGATAAACAGGGATAAACAGTCAAATTAGTTTGAGTGATTTTCCTTTGAAGTTGATCTTTAAAGGCCTGTGAATACTGAGCGCAGTTGTCAATGAGAAGCAAATTGTGACATCCCCAGAGGAGACTCTTGGCAAAACATACTCCCATAAGTTGAGCAAAGTTCAATTGGGTTGAACCTTACTCTGTATATTCAGGACATGAAATTCCCTCTGACCTCACTTTCCTGTTGAGTATCAACCGGGCTTCAAAAATGAAAAGAAAAAAAAGAGAGAGAGAAAAAAAAAGGAAAGATGATACCAATCCCACTTCTGCCCCCTAGTTCCACTTCTGCCTCTTAGTTTTGTTTTTATTTATTCATAACTCAATTAATTGTTTATTTAATTACTTATCTATTTACTGGTTTTACTTTTAGTTTTCTGAAATGTTCACGTACTTGTTTTGTTGTAAAATTTGTTTGTATACTCTTCTGCCTCAATTTTAATATGTTGATCATTATATGTATATGTCAAATAAATAACGACAAATAATAAATATAATCCCCCCCAAAAATAATAGAGGTTTTTGTTTTTAATGAGAAGGGTGAGAGTTGTTTGCGACAAAGGGTCTGAAACTAGGATCCAAATTTTAGGAGTTACATTGAAATGATGGCATTTCCACCTTTTGGTAACCCCAGGAGATAGGCTCCAAACCACAGCGTTGGCTTGGGCTCTGGCTTAAGATCTGGCTTGGGATCTGGCTTGGGCTATGACTTGGGATCTGGCTTGGGCTTTGGCTTGGGATCTAGCTTTGGATCTGGCTTGGGATCTGGCTTGGAATCTGGCTTGGGATCTGGCTTTGGAATCTGGCCTGGGCTCTGGCTTGTGATCTGGCTTGAGATCTGGCTTGAGATCTGGCTTGGGATCTGGCTTTGAGATCTGGCTTGTGATCTGGCTTGGGATCTGGCTTGTGATCTGGCTTGTGATCTGGCTTGTGATCTGGCTTGGGATCTGGCTTGTGATCTGGCTTGGAATCTGGCTTGGGATCTGGCTTGGTATCTGGCTTGTGATCTGGCTTGTGATCTGGCTTGGGGTCTGGCTTGGGATCTGGCTTGGGCTTGGTCCGTTATTTAGAAAATATATTGAGCTCTAAACGGCCGACTGGGGCTTGAGCCGGAACTGTGGTCTCGAAAAGGGCCATAGATTCCAAGGAACATTTGGGAACAGTATTAGAGCAGTGCTATAAGATTTAAATCAAAGAGTATGATTGCTTTATATCTTCTTCTTTTTTCACCAGACATTAAACAAACTGATTTATTATAAATAGTCTGAAACTTCCCACACCTAAATAATACTGTGCTTTAATAATATATTTTATATTCATGGATTAAGAATAAACTTGATATGGCTGTGCCTCGGTAGCTTGAAAAACAAAATAAATGAAAATCTCTTTTACAAGTAATTTCCGCACATAAATGCTCCGATCTTAAATTACCATTTTTCATTATTCACGCAATGAAACAAGTACAAATCCATCCAGGCAATAAGATAAGCTACTCTAAAAACCTCTCCCACTAGAACGTAACAACCCAAAGCAAAACAACAAAGAGCGGCAAACAAAACAGACAGTAAATCAAAACAGATTAAACCCAAAATCAAACTCAACTCAATAACGGACAGTTCTTTTAATTTGATCATGTCAGGAGATCAACACAGGCTCGAGACTTTCAGTCTGAAAATCAACCCAGCCCTGTTAAAAAAAAAAAACATACTGAAGATGTTCCTGTCAAAAAAAAAACCACGACACAAACAAGGATGTGTAAAATTACAATTTCCCGCCACCAACATCTTGTTTGTGTCTTTCTTTGTGGGGTATCATTGCTGAAATGAATAATACAAGATCCCAAACCTGCCTGCCAAACTTCCTGGCTCCAGGCCAAAGCAATAAAAAAATATGTTTCTCAACCAAGGGAGGGGCCAACAGTGTGACTTGGCACAACATCATATGGAATTTGTGTACAGAGTTTACGAAGGATCCCCACCTCCCCCCATCAGTGTGATAACATTGCTTGGAGTTGGAGTGGTTAGGGTTTAGCTGGTCAGGGCTCAACCTTAAACAACTACTTAAGCATTTTTTAATATTTAAACTTGTTTACAATGTGTTTATCATTTATAATTATCAGTCACAAAATTAGTCCCTAACCTCCAGATTAAAAAATAGCTAGCTACACTTCTGCCATTGACAGCATGCGTCAAAATGACAATACTTTTGACGCCTTCTGTGGGATGTTGCTTTGTTATTGCAAAAAAGCGCTATACAAATTGAAGCTCCCACAAATGATGTCGATGAGTGATGATGTTGCAGAGGCTTTTTCGCGAATCTTTCTGAAAAGCACTTTAGAAGGATGTTCAATTTGACTGTTTTTTCCAAGAATTAAAATCTGTTTGATAATAATAATATCAACAAATGGTTCTTATCACATTTTACAATAATGTATCAATGCGCTTTACACTCATGTGAACTCAATTTCCTTATTGCTTGAACACATTTTAAACAAATTTCAGCAAAGATCACTTGTTGCCAATTTTCGTTCAAGCTGGTCTTTAACACTGGTGCTGCGTACAATATCTAGTAAAAACTGCTACCAGCTAGTAAACACCACTTCTCAACTTGCCCAGTGGGCAACAAAAACTGTGCAACCTACTTGTTTAAAATGCTCATATTTCTTCCTTTTCAGATATGAATAAAACATTTCTAAAATGTGTTGATTTATTTTGAGTGTGTGAATGTAACTTCACTTGACCAAGAAATATGCAGTTATAACACTATCATGTTTAAAGGGGCACATTGCCTTTGGATTGGGTGCTTTGGGCTGTAAAAGTCACACAAGCATCCCTCAAAATTGTGTGGTTTTCATATTTACTTTGTGAACCAACACGGACTGCCATTTTGTAGAACCAAATGTTTGACTCCAAAAATGTGAGTTCATGAAGTAAAAGGAAAACCAAACGAGTTTGAGGGATATTTGTGTGAATCATTTCATTCTACTTTTAAAACATCTTTCCAACCATATTCATTTCATAACAAATGCTTTTATAGCCCAAAGCGGCCAATGCAAAGGCAATGTGTCCCTTTAAAATATGGGCTACTAAAACTTTATGGGGGCAAGTAAAAGAAAGTGTAAGGTCTTAAAAGCTTTAAGCGTTAGGTCTGCTGGTGTTGGGGGGGGGACTGCTAATGATTCTTTCAAATTAAAGTGGCATGGAGAAATTAATTGACTGCTGATATAGCTGCAGCACATTTTGTGCAGAAAAACTGTTCTGATGTTCCAAACCAATTCAGAATTTGTTTGTTTCCTGTGATATAAGAAGTTCTTTTTTTTAACTGAAAAAAAGTGGTTTTAGTCGTTAGTACTTTTAATAAAAAAAAAAAAAAAAGCAAAAACAAAATGCACTCGACAAACTCTTGAAACGTGAACAAGCGAACTTACTGTACATTTTAGGTGTATCATTTTATTTCCCAATGCAATGAATAACAATCAGGTGGAATGACAGCATGGTTCAATCAATAAAACATTATTTCTTATATGAATATTGCAAATCTCACTAACTGGCTGTGACTGTGAGTGGCCGAAAGCTTCAATCAATCTGAGACACAACTCTATGTACTCATCTCAGGCTTACAGAGATACAAAGTGACTGAATTATGTCAACAAACTGAACAAGTTCCCACCCAAAGCATTTCATAGGCACAAACTTGGCAGACACACATGATACTTAAAGGGGCTGGGTCGTCACGATCAAAGCAGGCCGGTGGCTGTACATGGAATTATGAACTCTCACCCAGTTTAACTGCCCGAACGTGGTGCCCTCCCTCCGTATGAAATCTATGGAGGGCAGGGCGCGATCGTGTCCCGGAATTGGGTGAGAGTTCACAACTTATGTACAGTCGCAGGCCTGCTTTGATGGTGACGACACAGTCCCCCTAAAAGCAGTATACTGTTTTTGTCAACCAGGTAAGCACCTATTGCAAGCAAATCTTCACAAGTTATTATTTTTTGTTAGAATTATTTCTTGAAAAACAAAAGGATTGGAATGAACGATCTCACAATATTGTAGTTAAGTGATGTTTGATGCTTTGCATGGTGTGGTTCGTAGGAAGTAACTACAACCATGATATACATGTAACTAGCAAACTTGCAACCATGTATAAAACACTTTTGGGAAAAGTGTTTCTCCTGATGAGACAGACAGGCTCTTCTCAGAGCCAACACTCCTCCCAAACAGGTTTTCTATACATGGTAGCACCTGCAAGTTCACTGGTTACAGTTACTTCCCATTATTTTAGCTGAACCATTTATTTAAAGTTGATCCACTGCAGTGGTTGAGGTTTTAAAACTGCTCAACACTCTAAGGCTGTTTTTTCCTTCTTCTATTACACTGTTCGAATCAGGGGCCTCTTCCAAACCTTGGCTTGAACTCCGGCTCCGGCTTGGGCTTCCGTCATCCATTTAGGAGTGGTGTGCAATTTGCGCGGTGTTTCCAACATCACACAGAGCCCCGGAGCTGGAGCCTAAGCCGCGGTTTGGAAAAGGCTTTCGGATGTCAAACTGCTGCCAACCAAGTAGAAATAGTTTATACTGTGAGAGTGTGACATCTGGTTGAAAAAAAAAAAAACTATTGCTGCAAATCCAGTGTTTTACATCATTTGTAATAGTTGCTGCTTACTTTGGGCTTTTGGTTAGCACTGTAACTACCCATCGACTAAACCATGCATAGCTCGTCTTCTTTGAAAGATGAATTGCAGTACAAAACAAACAAAACAAAGCGAGCAAAACAAATAACAAAAATGGTATATTTTTTTTAATGAAATACTGCAATGTTATAAGGGTGGCACTGATTATGACACAACATTAAAATTAGCAAATGAGTTTCAAGTAAAAAACAAAGAGAAAAAAAGCATCAACCATCCCAAGAAAGTTGTCTGTGACAAATACTCTCATTTTTGTGGGGAAAAATCGATGTCTGAATAATTCACAGTCCAAACGCATGCCTGCACGGGAGATGCCATTTTGTAAACAACATATCTTCTTTTTTTATCATGACTGTAACCCTTGTACACAGTGATACCCTTTTTCAAATCCACGTATGTGTTTTGATGTAATGAATTGTAATCTTCATAGATCAGCTAAATCAGATTTCTTGAAAGCCAGCCAACTGGAATGAATTTGCTTTCCCGAAACCCTAATGTAGGTTACATGCCTTGAAGACACATAACTGCAAACATGTTTTATGCAGTTTGTTTAACCGTGAAGAACACACACAGTACAAGGAAGGATATAGTGTCCCAGCGTTATCTGGAACCAATGTGAACACGACACAGGACATAGTTTTTCTGTTTCCACGTTCTCTTTTGTCTTCTGTGGTAATCTGGCGCAAACCGCCTGCCAGAGAAAAGCTTGGTCTTGGCCTAAGGCCAACCGACCCTAGTCAAATATCCTGTGAATTATTAACATTTCCTCCAAGAATCTGTAAACACACCAAGCCTAAGTTCAGTGACTGCCAAGGGTTTTACAACTCTTGTGTTTTGCCGATGATATTTCACTATGATAAGAGAGCTAACGCATAATGTGAAATTTGGTGTTTTTACAGTCAAAGTACTTAGAAAATCAATGACAATGGAGAACTTATCATACCTTAAACTTGATCAGTCAATGATTAGAAAAAAGTGTATTTTTAAACAGTACTTTCACAGTAATTGCCTTGGACTGACCCCATGAAGTTTCAGTCCATGTTTTTGTGTACAAAAATACAAAAATATATGGCACACTACAAAGGTTGCCCCACTTTGTGAACGATAAAATGCTTGTTAATTTGCAGAACACATTTGGGTTAAAGTACAATGTATTAAAGGTTTTGTATCGATAAACCAACAATTTCTTGCCAAGAAGAGGCAGGCTTAAACGCTCTTGTGGTTGCAATGTTTTTTTGTTTTGTTTTGTCGAGCAGGATTGGAAATGAATTATTTTCCCATCACGAGGAAGATGATGGGATGTAATTTGAAAACCAGAATGACCGAGGGCTAGGCTAAGACAACTGATCTACTCTGGTCCGGTCAAAGATTCAAGCATGCTCAAAAACTCTGAAGTCTACCAATTAGATGAAGTCTTTCCGATTCGTTTTAGGGTTTTATTCGTTTGTAAACTCATCTATCGGTCATCATCACATGAAAACCCAGATGCTACCTGGACACAGTTTCATAGAGCATGTTTAAGCACAAAACGTAGCTCAGCACAAACCAATTTTGCTTACCAGAATAAAAGGTTACCGGCCGAAATACCATGTACCATCTTTGACTGGTTTCCTGCTTAAAGCAGAAAAATTGTTACGCAAGAATCTTTGCTTATTAGGCAGGTCTACGAGCCCAATTTCATAGAGCTGCTTAGGGATAATAATAATAACTAGTTTTTATATAGTGCTTTATCTGCGGGCATCTCAAAGAGCTCATTATTATTACCATAAAAAAAGAAGCTTAGCACACAACAGCTTTGCTATCCAGGATAAGGTCACCAGCCAAAATAACGTGTCACATGTACCGACCAGGACTAGTTTCCTGCTTATTTTTTGCTGAGATCAAACTTGTTAAGCACAAATTTCTGCTTAAGTAGCTCCATGAAATTTGGCCCCTGGTACGAATGGTTTGTTATGTTTCCCTGCAACACATTCCCGTGTTTATTCTCCAAATATAACTGCTAGACCCTCCACAAAGGCTTGCGCTGTATTGTCGTCGCTATTAAATGCGCGGCTGTAAATTGTATAGGGTTAGATCCAGAAAAAAATGCAAAGATTAAGGCGCAGTACGGGGGTTGGGGGCGAGGGAAATTACCACAAAACGTTTTGTGAATGATTGATTACATATATTTGAACACTTCTGTATATGAAAAATGTGCCTTTTTCGAAACAGCTAAAGGGGGGGGGGGAGGGGAAGTTTGAGGGCAGGTGAATGAGTAATGTTTGGGTTGTTTATTTGACAGGTATGCAAACATGTGGTTTAATTACCTTTGGTAATTACTCCGAAATGTAATGGCCGTAGAAACTTACATGCCAAGAAGCACTGCAGCTGTTGATAACGTCTAACATTTCTAGAAACGATTCCCTCTTCAACGGAATTGTGGTTTCAGAGAGAGGGATTCAAAACAATTTCAATCTGAGGAACGCTTTAAGCATAAAACGTTTCTCAGATTGTCGATTCCAATTACAGATTTGTCTTTCTGCATGGATATAACCGCTCCAGATTTTCAAAGATATCTAAAAATTGCTACAACCTTTTGAAATTTTCACAGGTTAGTTTTATTGTATACTTGTATATCTACATTTATATAGGATTACAAAAATTGAATGGCTCAAAAAACAAAAGGCATTCTTTGCCTTTAAATGGATAGCATTTTCTACCTTCAACATGAAACAGTAATCAAACGGCTTCCCATTGTAAACTCGTAAGTGACACTACGCAAACTTCGATTGGGTAATGGTTGCCCGGGTAAACCTTAATAAAAGAGAGAGGATTTGTTTACCCTCATGTTACACATCGTGCCATGTGTGCCTTAACTTTAATTAAAAATGACTTCAACAACATGTATTTTGATATCAGATTTTTGTTATTGTAATATTAGAAGACATCGACAAATCATTTGATTAAATTAATAAACGAAACTTCATATTATTCGATACCAGTTCAATTAATCTGATGGTTTCAAACCGATGAGTCAGGCTTAGTAACATCTTCTCGGAGCGTTTTTTTTTTTTTTATAGCTCCGTCGTCTCTCAGCTCACTCTGAGGAATCGAGCTGAATCATAAAAATTCTAACGACCAGACTCCAAGTTGATGAATCAGATACAGAATGAATAAGCCGTTTGCTTCTTTGTTCTGTTCCACTACACGGCCGTGCGAGACTACTACGCATTGATGCTACGCCGATCAACTATGATTCACGGTACGGGGGCATACGTGAATAGGAACACATTATGAGACTGAGATGTGGCAACGGTAAGAGATGCACGCGATGGTGGTGTGAGTGTGTGTGTGTGGCTGCCTGAACAGTGTATCACACGTGTGAGTCACGGAGGCATGCTTAACATCATCATGTGCAGGGTACTGGCTGGTGTACTTACACACACCAATCGTTACAATAGAACCAGAGACTCGATATCAAGGCGAATTAGACGCATGGCTTAATCTATCTGCAAGCTGCTGTTGTGTGTACGTTTTAAATGCAGGCTAACAATGGAAAGGGCATATTCACAATGGTATTTCTCATGTACATCATACTAATATTAGGTTTTATACATTAAGTGGTCGAGTTTGAAAAAAATTAATTGCTTATTTCTAATCTGAAAGCTTAAAGTAAAAAATCAAAAATTAAACCTTGCACCAGTACAAATTCCCCTGACATACTTCAGTCTGAAATACTGTCATGAATACTTAGGAAATAGGTCCCAAGCTCTAAATTCCATTTTGTCAAATCCAAATACATGAATGTGCAGCAAATCCCTGATGAAACATTTATAAACAGTCTTGAGTTCCCTTGAAGACCTGATTAACTTATTTTATGGCAATTTCACAGCTGGGTTGCATGGTGTGTTTATTTTATTGGTACTAGGTTTGGACTGAATTTTCTTGCCCAGAAACCAATGTTTTTTCAATTTGACACCTTCAAATTGTACGGCCGTACCCGAATTGGCGCCTACAGCTACGGCTATTGCTAAGGGTGTTGCTAAAGACGTCCCATACTTCAACGCATAATGAAGGGCAGTCCAGCCACAGCCACAGCTGTAGCCGTAGCCGTCAATTCGGACACGGCCCAAGACTTTTAAAAATGAGGGTTCATAACCAGTCTTCAATGATCGCATCCATGACCAAATATGGATATATCTTTCAGTGCGATTCAGAGCCCAACACTGACAGTTAAAAGTAATGAAAATGACAGTTTGGTCTTTCCATCAGGAATTCTGCACATTTGGTGTTTGACTGCATACGCCAGTTTAAAGAGAAGCAGTGTGGTTTCATTAAGTTGTTGATAACCACTCTTCAGCTTCGTACAGAAATACGCCGACAATCTATTGCTGGATGAAGTCATAATAAATAGCCACATGTTAAAAAAAGCCGTCTAAGTTAATTAACTACATGCATTTTACATTAATGCTGGCTTACAGCTTCATGGGGGGCATTAACATCCAAGGGGTATGAACACAAAGCCTCATGCATAATTGCTAATTGAAACCTAGAAGGTCTGCATCATCAAAAATATCTTTCTTCCATTTTAGCTGCACTCTAAACAACAATACTATTTGATGGTTTAGTACACTACGTTTATGATTTAACTTCAGTCTACTGTTCTGTGTTCTACTAAGAAAAACAGTGTCGTGATCTGAAGGGGAGGGGGAAGCAGACTTCATGGAAAAATTCAGGCCAATGCAAAGGGTTTACCTTTACCATGGTGCGGCCATCTTGATTTTCCCCCTCACTCAAACCAATGTAACCAAACCGAGGCTCGAAGGGCAAATAGTCTGGTTCCTTTTTGTACAATGAATATCATTATCCATTACTGTTACTGGATACAGGGAACAGGACCAAGATGGTGGCAGCATGATAAAGGTCTCCAAGGAGTAGCCAAAACCCACTCCTGAGAAACCAATGGCAGTGTCTTCCAAAGTAGATCAATGGAAACTCCACTTTGAGATATTTGAGACGACCTCTTTATCTAAGAGAGTCTGCGTATCAGTAACAGTTTATCTGCCAGCGTTTCAAGGCGGCCCCCTTGCATCCTTACAGCCAACGCATAACCCGACGCAATGCAAAAGTGAACATTTTACATAATAAATCCCTGGCGAGTTATTATACTACAACCGCTAAATTCTGCTGAATTCGTGAATACATTGTGAAGGGTCTCAAATGTCGCAGTCAGAACTGGTTGCGTTTGCATGAATGTACCCCCCTTCCATCCCCGCCCTCCCCCTCCAACGTTACTCTGGATCTACAGAGCTATTGTGAACACTACAGATAAAACACCAGGGCAGAATGCAAGGTCCCTCTAATTTGAGATCTGAGCCTGCGTACCTTGTATCTGTTTCAGATCCCCCTCGAGCACCTTGCGTAGACGATCGCGTACCTCACGCACCCTCTCCTCTTGTTTCTTGATGTCCGCTTCCGTCACTAGGAATTTCAAGCACGGCGGTTGATCTGAGTTAAGGTACACCCCTGGATTCTTCTCAATTTGATTCTGAAATGCATTTTGTTTTTTTGGGGGGAGGGGGAAAGTGGATGGAAAAAGAAAGAAACACAAATGAAATTGGTACAAATTTGCATTTCAAATGTTCCACGAGGAGAAGAAGGGTGCATCTTCTGGGATGATTAATAAAATGTTGAATTGCTTAAAGGAACATTACAGAATTGGTTGTTGCAAACAAAACAGTTGCTGGCAGTGTAAGCACTTTATGTAATCCACCATATACATAAACTGACAAACCTGTAGAAGTTTGAGATCGATCGGCCATCTGGGTCACGAGAAAATAGTGAAAAACCGATTACACATTTGCATGAAATCATATAGATTCAACAAATGAATAAAAAGCTCACTGAGCGATAAACTACAATCGGAAAATTAGTTTATTCATTTCTCCTCAAATATGGCATTTCAGACAGAAATATTTCAGGGGATGTTTTCTACTATCATCATCATTAGACCGTGTAAGTTTTATGTAAATCTGTGATCAAAAGTATATTTTACAAGTTTTTTTCTTACCAATTCTGTAATGTTCCTTTAAATGGAGGACTAGGAAGGGAGTCGACACTGCCGTACGTCTCTACAAATTATATTTATTGCAAAGTAATCCCTTGCGAGATGTCCCCCTTAACTTTAAATTATTGACGGCGCTATTTTTAACGGCAACCCAAATTTCCATTTCAAACTCTTGACACGTTGGAACAGCGCCCCCCCCCCCCAAAAAAAAAAAAACCCACAAAAAACAAAAACAAACATTCATGATGCAAAGTCACACAATTCTTGTTATTCAGAAACAAATGTTTTGACTCTACAGAAAGAGTTGTGGAGAGAAGACTTCTTGATGTTAATGAGACAGGATATTGTAATTACAGTAGCACCATGAGTACAGAGAAGATCTCGGGTTAGACTCGCGGTAACCCCAAAACAGTCGACCACCTCAGATATTGTAATTACAGTAGCACCACGAGTACAGAGAAGATCTCGGGTTAGACTCGCGGTAACCCCAAAACAGTCGACCACCTCAGATGAAATTCGCATTGGAATAACTGGAGAGACAGGATATTGTAATTACAGTAGCACCATGAGTACAGAGAAGATCTCGGGTTAGACTCGCGGTAACCCCAAAACAGTCGACCACCTCAGATATTGTAATTACAGTAGCACCACGAGTACAGAGAAGATCTCGGGTTAGACTCGCGGTAACCCCAAAACAGTCGACCACCTCAGATGAAATTCGCATTGGAATAACTGGAGAGACAGGATATTGTAATTACAGTAGCACCATGAGTACAGAGAAGATCTCGGGTTAGACTCGCGGTAACCCCAAAACAGTCGACCACCTCAGATGAAATTCGCATTGGAATAACTGGAGAGACAGGATATTGTAATTACAGTAGCACCATGAGTACAGAGAAGATCTCGGGTTAGACTCGCGGTAACCCCAAAACAGTCGACCACCTCAGATGAAATTCGCATTGGAATAACTGGAGAGACAGGATATTGTAATTACAGTAGCACCACGAGTACACAGAAGATCTCGGGTTAGACTCGCGGTAACCCCAAAACAGTCGACCACCTCAGATGAAATTCGCATTGGAATAACTGGAGAGACAGGATATTGTAATTACAGTAGCACCACGAGTACACAGAAGATCTCGGGTTAGACTCGCGGTAACCCCAAAACAGTCGACCACCTCAGATGAAATTCGCATTGGAATAACTGGAGAGACAGGATATTGTAATTACAGTAGCACCACGAGTACAGAGAAGATCTCGGGTTAGACTCGCGGTAACCCCAAAACAGTCGACCACCTCAGATATTGTAATTACAGTAGCACCACGAGTACAGAGAAGATCTCGGGTTAGACTCGCGGTAACCCAAAACACTCGACGCTACTACAGATATTTAAAATAGCATATGGAATTAACTCGGGTAACAAGGTGATGAATTGCATTATAACTGAGAGACCGGATTTTATACAAAGAGAAAGGATCTCGGGTTAGACTCGCGGTAACCCCAAAACAGTCGACCACCTCAGATGAAATTCGCATTGGAATAACTGGAGAGACAGGATATTGTAATTACAGTAGCACCATGAGTACAGAGAAGATCTCGGGTTAGACTCGCGGTAACCCCAAAACAGTCGACCACCTCAGATGAAATTCGCATTGGAATAACTGGAGAGACAGGATATTGTAATTACAGTAGCACCACGAGTACAGAGAAGATCTCGGGTTAGACTCGCGGTAACCCCAAAACAGTCGACCACCTCAGATGAAATTCGCATTGGAATAACTGGAGAGACAGGATATTGTAATTACAGTAGCACCACGAGTACAGAGAAGATCTCGGGTTAGACTCGCGGTAACCCCAAAACAGTCGACCACCTCAGATGAAATTCGCATTGGAATAACTGGAGAGACAGGATATTGTAATTACAGTAGCACCACGAGTACAGAGAAGATCTCGGGTTAGACTCGCGGTAACCCCAAAACAGTCGACCACCTCAGATGAAATTCGCATTGGAATAACTGGAGAGACAGGATATTGTAATTACAGTAGCACCACGAGTACACAGAAGATCTCGGGTTAGACTCGCGGTAACCCCAAAACAGTCGACCACCTCAGATGAAATTCGCATTGGAATAACTGGAGAGACAGGATATTGTAATTACAGTAGCACCACGAGTACAGAGAAGATCTCGGGTTAGACTCGCGGTAACCCCAAAACAGTCGACCACCTCAGATGAAATTCGCATTGGAATAACTGGAGAGACAGGATATTGTAATTACAGTAGCACCACGAGTACACAGAAGATCTCGGGTTAGACTCGCGGTAACCCCAAAACAGTCGACCACCTCAGATGAAATTCGCATTGGAATAACTGGAGAGACAGGATATTGTAATTACAGTAGCACCACGAGTACAGAGAAGATCTCGGGTTAGACTCGCGGTAACCCCAAAACAGTCGACCACCTCAGATGAAATTCGCATTGGAATAACTGGAGAGACAGGATATTGTAATTACAGTAGCACCACGAGTACACAGAAGATCTCGGGTTAGACTCGCGGTAACCCCAAAACAGTCGACCACCTCAGATGAAATTCGCATTGGAATAACTGGAGAGACAGGATATTGTAATTACAGTAGCACCACGAGTACAGAGAAGATCTCGGGTTAGACTCGCGGTAACCCCAAAACAGTCGACCACCTCAGATGAAATTCGCATTGGAATAACTGGAGACAGTGGTCACCATGCTTAATTTAAAACTAATCTAATTACGTTTCTATAATGCGGAAACAATCCGAGACTTCACTCTCACAAGACGGCAAATATATTCACTCCGTATAATAGGTTTCATGACAAATTTCTGTACAATATTAGAACGATTAATTCCGACGTCCCTAATACGACTAAAAGGCCAATAAATTAACAAACTCGCTCCCTGGACAGCAAGTTGAGTTTACTTTTAAAATCGAGCCTGGACAGACTGAGCTGACTGATGGGAAACAACTTCCACGTTGAACGCAAAAAATTGACAGAAAATGGAAGAAGAAAAAAAGGGGGGCTAACAGAAATTCCGGCTGAGAAAATGAAACCGAAGAGCCCCGCACCTGTGCACACACGCACATAAGCACACCCACAGAGACAGTGGCCTATATAAGTCTGCACTTGCCGCCAAAAGAAAAAAAGTATAAAGTGCTTTCAACCTGTCACAACCATCTTGGCAGTCATACATTAAACGCTCAATATCTTACGCTTCTTGCATATAATTACGTCTCATCAAGTTTGCGATTTCTTAAGTCAAGCCCAAGGGAGCCTAAACACATATAGCAACCTGAACATGCGGCATGCAATTATACCTTAATGAGATTAGTGACATGGCCAACCAATGAAGGTATATATATATATATGTTAAATGGCTGGAGATGGGGGAAAGTAGGGAAGGGGGGGGGGATAGACACTCCATGAATGAAAAGCGGCAATGAGAAATACTTGTAAACGTGTCATGCCTACCATGCAAATTAATCTAATGACATTAAGAGAGTCATACTGTACACATACTGCAAGATGGTATTTTACTTTAAGAAGGCTGTATGGAGCATACATTGAGAAGATTAGCTGGTGCACTAATGCTATAGTCACGCTTATCCCAATCTCATTGCAACCACAGTACATAAATTACTTTTTTTTTGAAGGGGGGGGGGGTGGTGTGGAGTGTGCTGGGAATAAAACATGAAATATTTCATTTTCACACACGTAGTGGTTTAGATCTTTCTATGAGCAGTGGCCTGATACAGTAAAGCCTTGGAGTTTTCAAGGTGATTCAGCCGGATGTCAATGTGAACTTTTCACTTGCCATTTAAAGGTAGTTACATCACTACTTTTTGGAATGAGTAAATTCATCTCCGTCCTCTAGTTTTAATTAACACACATCCATTTAACCTGTAAAAAATGTAATCAAAATAGGAGGTGTTGTTTTAATCTTTTCCATAACTGAAAAAAAAATATAATAATAATAAAAAGATTAATGTTTAGTCAGTGATTTTGTGCATGTTCAAACATATACCTGCCTATTTTGATAGTGGCTATTGAAATAAGTAACTGAGACGCTATTTTAAAAAATACTTTGACAGTATTTCAGATGGAAATACTTCTCCTCTCAAGATGGGTTGAGGTACGAATTTTGCAATCAGTGAGAGCCAAGCTTCCATAACTGAATCAATCATTCCCACCTGATTGTTACCAATTGCGTACTTTGTCTTTAACGAACCGACGACGTATTCCATCGGCATGGAAAAAATGGAGCATCTTGCCAGCTGAAAAAAAACCCCTCCAAACCCAAAACAAGATAACTTGACTTGCTGCATTTTCATACATTTTTCATTGCCCTGAAACACTTCCGATGAAATACAAATATTCCTGTGATGTATCCATGCACGCATGCCCATAAAAGGTTGTAATGCCAGACAACTGCAATGGGCATATCTACATGTGTGCTAACACACTTAATATCCATAATTGCGGAGAGGGTGGTGGCCTCTAACATTTAGACCAGTGATTGGGTAAGGGCCGCCGAGATGATCGAGTAAATCTTTGCAGACAGAGAGGTGCAGGATTTTTGTTCTGATAATTGATAGTGCACCCTATGTATACGAACGGTGAAGACTATACGCTAAGTGAACTTGCTTTGAACCAGTTGGCATTTCCTAAAGATCCTCCGTTCCAAAATGAATCCTTAATTTCCTGGATACTCTCCTTTAAAGGGAGTGTGTGTACAACATTGGTAATATTGAATACATTACAGATTTACACACAACTTATTTGTACATGGTATAAAGATGGCCACGGTGGAAAACTTGCCTTGAAATATCTTTCCTAAAATGCTATATACAGTTTTTGAGAAATGAGTGAAACAATCAATTTTGATTTTCGGAAGTCTGAAATCTGGCATTTGAAGACAGTGAAACCAATATAATTTTTGTTTTAAACAATTTTTTCAATGAAATATAAAAAGTAAAATCCAAAATGGACACCCCAGCAAACAAAACAAACAACCTGATTGAAACAGGTCACGCAAACTTAATTAGCCGCTGTACAAGAGGCAATTATAAATTCCCTTTTGGGGGGGAAATTTAACAAACAATCACTCTATGAGATCCCACTTACAATACGGTATAAACGTCTAATGTACCCGATGAGACTTAAGTGATTTGTTAGCTTGATAGTAATTATTTTCTTAGCACAGACTTTGAGTAAGAGAGTCAGGTTGTAGGATGTAATTATGTTATCAGCGCCCTCTCCAGGGTATAGCCCCCCCCTGTACATGTGTATGCAGACGGGATTCCATCCACACAGCACAATACTAGGGCTGTTGTAATTACAAGATGAGTCACTCTGGTGACAAGGGGGTATGACAAAAGAAAGGAAGAACAGAAAGACAGACAAAAAGAGAGGTAAAAAATGAATGTTTTTTGGATGTGTGTGTGTGAAGTGTGAAGGTGGTGATTGGGCAGCTAAATGCAGCAGTGCGGGTGACTTATGCTGATGATGAAGACTCATAGTTTGTGGTGGTCCCTGGGGTTTGAGCTACGGTGACTAAGTGCGCATGGTTCAGTTCCCAATAATCAAGTCCCGCCCCCCTGTCTCCGTGATTGCTGTAGCCCCCCCAAAAAAACACACCATAACAATAACTAAAAATTGACTTTCCAGAGGAATTGTTTACTTGGTACAAGCAAAATGTCAGACTTGACTGTGATTGTGAATCAACATTAATCATACTTGGCCAGCATGTACATGTACTTGCACACATTCCTTGTCATTTCAAAAGCCCCTTTTTTTTAAATGAGAAGCTTGAGCTTAAACACATGTGGAAGGCAAATCTAAAGCTTAAAAGTTCCTTTAAGGCAGAGGATACTTTTGGTAATTACTCATAAAATACATTCACACAAAAATTTATATCGTAGGGAGCTGCTGATAGCATAAAACATTGCGAGAAATGACTCCCTCTGAAGTAATGTAGTTTGCAGGAAAGAGGTAATTTCTCACAAAAATATTTGAATCTGAGAAAGGCTTCAGGAACTAAAACTTTCTCAGGCATTTGTAAGCACACAACTCTATGCAACAAGAGTGTTTTTTCCCCATTATTTTGGAGGAACTTCGTTAACCAATTGAGCTAACATTTCCACCGGTTTGTTATTTGATGCATATGTTAGGATATACCAAGTGCGGATACTAGTCTTTGACAATTACCAAAAGTATATCCTTCCTTTAACCAGGCTAATGTATGTTCTGTTACAGAGTAGCTGCAGTTCGAGCTATTTTTGTGTGATGTGGATGTGGTAGTGAAATAACATGTGTATCAACATTTGCCAGCAGAGAAAAGAAATATTCCAGTCTGAGGAGTCTGCCTCATAAAAACAAGTTCACTATCTCCCACTATGATTCAAGTGACCTTTAGAAATGCCAGTTTGAGTTCTCAAACCTTAGGCATAGGCCTACTATTTCGCTGTTTCGTCAGAGTAGGCTCCTCAGTTAAGAAACTGTACCCTGGCAGGGCCCTGTGACAGAGGCCAGTTGAACCTAAAGAGGGGCTCCAAGGTCAAATTCAGTTTTGTGATCCACTCATTTTCCAATAGATAGAGTCCTAATGAAAATGGGAGACAAGTTACAAGTCTCTAACCTCACGTTAAAATGGTGTCAAACGCCACTGTATTTGATACTCTCAAAATGCATTTTTTTTCAAACATCCAAAAATGTTCAATGACGTTACATTTCAAATACATGGTCTGTACATTTATGTACAGAGAATTTTCAGTTCATTCCTGAATTTTTTTAATGATATTCAATCAAAACTGCATTGAATTTGTTTTAGATGTCCCATGATGTCATGCTTCAAATTTCGCTCTGAAAAGCTATCAAATAAAATGACATTTTACACGATGTAAAGGTCAGGTTAGAGACTTGCAATTTTTTCCCCCCACACTTTCTTGAGGACTCTGACCATTGAGAAACAGTGCATCACAAAACTCAATCTTGAATGATAACTCAACACCAAACGAGAATGCAAAGCAAAATTTGACACTTATTACACCTGTAACTAAGCATTCACCGCAGTTAAAAAGTCGCTCTATAACTGCAGTTCTCAGAAGAGAATCTGTTCAATAATGTCACACAACCTTACAATGCATTTACTTGAAACACTAGAGCAAGGACTTAATAGCTGCTTGCCCTGAGGGCTCGTGAAAAGCAAATTGTGCTCACAATAATTCCTTTCCTACAACTACCTGGTTGGGTATGTCCCACTGAATTGAAAAATATAAAAAATACTAGGGGGGGGGAAAAACACCCCCTAAACCTGCCAAATAACAAAATATTTATAATGGAAACTAGGATGATTTGTGACACCAGCACCTCACAGTTTATGACAAGGTAATATGAGTCACGTCCAAAGCTTACCAAATGAACTAAAGATGATTGGATACTACCATTCTCTTGTAATCACTGCTGTAATTTACAGTTCCTCAAACAAGCTTTCAGAATTACATCCGGCCTATACATGTACATGCAACTTGCATTTCAGGAAAGAGCTAGACTGTCAACTCTTTAGAGTTCAGGGGACAACCCTATGGAAGGATGTCACTGGTCACTGACTGCTTACAATTTATGTTTACGCTAAAATAAGTTTGGGCCTTGAAGCCAGTTTAGGCGTCCAAAGTGGCTTTTTTCCCCTCCAGGCTTGATAGTTAAAGTTCAGGAGAGGGAATTATGAGGAGGGGTGGGGGATGGGGTTAGTTTCAATCTGAAAGCTCACTGATTATATAAAAAGTTCATACCATAAATCAATCCTCTAGAAAAATAATGTCCAAGTCGAAATACACTGTACAGCATTTTTCAGACTCCTAAAGTTGCCTAAACCAATAAAAAATGTACACAGTATCATGTAAAAAACTTCCCTGACAAAACACTGCTTATTTTGATGGCCCAAAGCAAACGAGCATACATGTATATACAAAATCCCTGAAAAAATGTTTTGTGCCAATTGTTTCCATTAAAACGGGCCAGCTTAGTGTGAAGACATTAGCCTTCATGCACAAGCCCCATCTTAAAAAATATACCACGATGCATTTCGGAAAAACCGAGTACAGTTAAACATTAAGCCAAGTCCCCAAGATGGATGCCATGCTGTAGTTTACATGTACAATGTATGCCAGGTTTTATAGTTGTGTATCGCACTGCTTCAAAATCGGAATTCCATTATGGTTGTTGGTGTTGCTTGGACTCGGATTTCACCCAGAAGCCTTTGCGCGCCGATCATGTGCATAGGGACATGCTTTATGGGCTATTTCACTTGTTGGCTCGATCATGGACTTGTGATGTGTATTTTCGAAAATAAGATGGCATGGATTTACTCTTCTAAAAACTGATTATAACACTCTGCAAAAGGTTAGTTAAGGTGTAAACTTGTATCTTGAAGTATATTAAATGTTCCAGATTTACAATAACTTATACAGATGTCATGTGAAATTTCCGTTAATAGTTTTGCTTGAAATGCATAGTTTTAGAAATGATAAAACAATTAGTCTTTATCTTTTTCACTTTAACAGTGAAAACATGTAATGGGGTTTTTCACTGTTTTCTCATGACTTCGAAGACCGATTGAGCTTAACATTTCACAGATTTGTTATTTCATGTGTAATGTTGGGTCACATAAAGTGCGGATACAAGTCTTTGAAAATTACCAATGTTGTACATGTGCTTTAAGGTTGAAACAATGATGACATGGAGTATCAGTATCAGAGACCCTCCAGCATCCACAGGTTCCTCAGCCATGGCTTCAGTCTACAAGCCTTCAGGCAATGATTGGTACTGGGCAAGAATACTCACTGATAACACCCAGCTCAACTGCTACACAATGTACCTCTAGTGGAGGTGTGAAAATGGCTCTGAACTGTAGGTGAATAGGGAGGGGTAGAAGGTGTTGAGGCTGGGGGGGGGGGGAAAGGATATTTCCCGAGGGAATCTTATGGTAGAACTACATGTAGTATGCCAGGCGGATTGGTTTAAAATTCATGGCTTATAACTCCATTATTATTTCATTTTTTTTTTAGAGGGACATTGTTAAAAGCACTCTGTATCCATTCATACAGTAATTCTGAAGGGTAGCGGTTGCAGGGATGAGAGTGAGACCCACTGCTGACAAAAAGGTCTGAAACTATAAAACTTTAAGAGCTGGGCTCTGCTTACCGCCAAATTCTGCGCTTGCGATCACCATTCTCTGCTTACTGTGCAAGCGCCAAATTTCTGCGCTAGCTGTGTAAACGAAGAATGCCTAGTAACGAAGGGTACGCACGCGCACAGGCAAAAAATTCCCTGCTAACCCATGCAATACGCTTGACGTAAGAGCGGACTTCCCTGCTTCTGTAAGCACCGATTCTCTGCTTATGGTAAGCAGAGAAATGAAATTGTGGCCCTGTTCTGAAATGATGGCATTGCCATTGATGGTAGATTGCAAAGGAGTTACTGGGAACAGTATCCTCAGCGCTAGAGAAATAGATCAAAGTGCATCAATTTTGTCATGTCTGAAGAAAATATCAGCTACTTTTTCCACCAGGCAGACCTAGTAAAAAGTTCCGAGTTCAGATAAAAGTCTGAAATTTCTCGTAATTCTTTAGAAATAATTTTCTTGGCAGACTGAACCTCTTGGTTATAGGCCATTTTCCTTCTCAGTCTAGCCTTCTCCATATCTGTTTTAGGTTTTAGTGTTTCTCTTTTGTGTGTAGTTTTATTGAATTTGTGAAGAGAAATAAAACAATAGGCTTATAACAATAATAATAATTAGACATTCAGTTTTTGTTAATTACAAAAACAAGGTGTTCGTGGTTGATGTCATCCATCAAGTTGTGATTGAATGAATTGGTGACGAAATCTTACCTTATCAATCTAATTTCTGCTTCGGGAGTTAGATTTATTCAATATAAAACTTCAACTGCTGCGGTTTGAACCAGAAGTCAATGTTAAATGAGGTCATATTCTGTGTATCGTTTCTTAAGTTGTTACATATCATCCCAATATGTTTAGATTGTAAAAATCCAATACGTGGTTCAGAAGTTATGAATTTTTTTAACATGAAATTTCAACTTCCGGTTTTTACCGGAAGTCAAGGTCAAACCGGTCACATTTTGAATAGTGCGTGTCAATTTAATTAAGACCTTTCAGATGATGTATGGGTTGTAAAAATCCATTGTGTAGTTAAGGAGTTATGAACTTTTCAAATATTAGACGGACTATCTTTGGGTGTGCAATATACAATGAAACATCAAGTGACAATGTATTCCATGCATGTAGCTGTTCAGTGCAATGCCAACGTAAACAAAACTACATGTGCATTGTACACGTGGCTGTACAGGTACAGCGTATGTGCATGTGTTCTTCACTATCGTGCGTCGTCAATGCGGGTCAACTTAAAACGTGCGCCTTTTTTGACCTGATGTAAAGGTCAAAATATTGTCATCTCAGTGCAAAAGTTTGAGCAGGCTTAACGCTCTACAAAGAGGTGTTCGTGCTTGTATTGCACGAACACCTAATAATTCACCAAAATGACCGAATTTGGAGACAGGACGGAAATAAATGCCACATCTAATGTAGCACAGGACTAAAAATACAACATGATGCTACGAATAATATGAGACAACCCACAGAATGGTTGACTGGACACTCCGACATATCCAATATCTTCTGACAGGGAGAATGCACCAAGGGAACAAGTCACAAAGTGCATACCCCAGACTTGCAGGCAAAGAAAAAGAAAACATATTTTTTTTATCCCAGACAGTGAGAAGAAAATCTCTAAGGATCAGCCGCTCAGACATCTTAATGTCTCCCAATCCCTCCTTTCCTTTTTATGAGGTGCCCTGGTGGGATCGGTTTGGTCCCTCGCTCTACGGTCGGTCAGAGCAGCAGGTCTCGATTTAACATTTTCTTGTAACCAGAGGTGTCCAAACAAATTGTGCTCACCAGACAAAATCGCTGAGCAGCATTTTTTCTTTGTTATTGATCGCCAACCAAAAACCTTTTTTACTCAATACTCTGGCTGGCTGTCTAACTCTATTTTGCTTGGTCGAGTTACTTGTCTCGCATGGTTCCATGCAAAGCAGCTTGTTGGAATTAGCCTTTCTTCAATGGTCTGGCTCTCTGGCCGTCTTGAAGGTGGTGCGAGTGAAGATAAGACAATTCCTGACCACCGCCCTTCCTGTGCTACGTGAATGGGTGCTTTTGACGTCTGGGAGGTAATATATGGGGTAGTGTTGCGGCATGCGGTCTACAAAACTTCAAGATTGCAACTTGATGCAAGTGAAAAAGAAAAGAGTTGCTGAATCTCGATCCAACCCCCACCCCCTCTCCCTCAACCAAAAGAAAAACAAATTTACAAAATCTATACACAAAAATTGAAGTACTGAGGTGGGTTTAGGAATCACAGTGACCTGATAATCAGGGGTGATAACATACTGTACTCAGAGTACAGGGGGGATTTATAATTCCCCTTAGGGTCAAATTACAGTATGTAATCACCTACTAGTGTTGATAATTTTTATATCATTACCAGATGTGTTTAGCCACTTAGATAATCATAGTTACGACTGTTGATTTACTTATGAAGAGATGGTAAGAGTGGTTAAAGAAATTGGAGTTGTTACACAATCAGCTCTACTTGGAACCATCAGGAAGCCACTTAAGCACTCCCCTGAGATTGCCTTTGTCAAGGTCTACACATCTAGCTGGTTTGCGCTGCTAGTGGCAGTGTTGGTTAACACAGATATAACCGGTACCCACTGCTAATTACGGAATTGAAACTGGCCTCTCAACACTGGGCACGCTCAGTTGTCTGGTGGTTTATAGTGTGTCACGGCCGAGTGCATCAGACTTCAGCTCTGACGGCCGAGTCATCAGAGTGTGGGTTCGAATCCTGGTCATGACACTTGCGCCCTTCGGCAATACAACCATAATGGTTTCTAACCAACCCAGCAGTAAATGGGTGGATATTGTTGATGTGAATGACTAACGACCTTTGCATCCATTTGGCTGCCGGTGCTGCATACTCTGAAGGAGTTAAGATAGTTTTCAGGATGCTCATATAGCCTAATGAACAGGAGTAGTACTAGTGCAAGGCCCTTTGATACATCGGGTTTTAAAGTGCCCCAAAATGCCTAACTTTAAGACATCTGGAGGTCGTTGGTTCAAATCCCACTCTTGTCAGTTTTTATTTGTTCGAGCCCAAATAAAGTAAAATAAATGCAGACCAAAATTGAACACATTAAATAGCCTCTCAGGCCTTTGGAAATTTAATACGAATGAGGCTCCCCCCCCCCCTCTTCATTAGATGATGCATCATGCCCATCGCATCTGAACTGTATGATGATACCGCAACCTGATATGCGTAAATGGAATTCGATAAAATTCCTTCAATTTTTCATTCCGTGTTGGCACCATAGACAACAAGAGCCGGTCCCACTCTAGTGACAAATACAATTTGCTTTGAAGGGGTGAGTCACATTCTGCCCAGATGAGATGGCCGGAGACTCACTCTCCCTCTCTTTAACAGCCCCTTTGGATGATCTTTTAAAAAAAGAGGAAAGAAAAAAAAACGAGAAAAAGAGAGAAAAAAAAAAACACAACTCCCATCCGAAGGTTCCAATCTAGTGGCAGCTGTATTATTATCAATGATTCATAGGCTTAATTTTCCCTTTTGACGCATGATGTGTGTCGTCTAATGACTAATATCTCGGTGAACGCCGTAGTGCGGTCGCTGCGTCACGTGCATTATACGGAGACCCTCGTCGTGCAGTCACTGCGCTCCTTGAATGATTATCACAGGCATGGACTTAAGGGCCTGACTAATTTGGCTTTTGGATTGTCTATTTGTATTGAGTGCTGACTGGGGAATTCACACAATCCCGTAATAAATTCTAAACTACACAAATTATTACAAGCGTTCCTGCACAGGGTACACTAGCTTGTAGGGTAAAGGCAATAAATAAGTGTTGTTTGTACTAACAATGAGCGCTGGGTATATAAATAAAACGGTAAAATACAACACCCGAAAGGTGTAGTAACGAGGGACAATGTTCAAATGTTATTCTTTTTGTCTCTCTCTCTCTTCAAAAGGGTAGATTTTGAATACACCTGAGGGAAAACTCGCAGCGGTGCTACATATTGGCGTACAAATTTACCGAGCAAATAGGTTGTTTGCTTTCTATCAGAACCGAGTAACCTGCCACTCCATAATGTAGTTTGCAATATTTAGTTCCTTGCTAATAATTCAAAGTGAGACATGTGTAATAATATTTGTAATCATTTCTGGGCAGCTTAACAAAAAAAAATAGAGCCCTGGGCCTGGGGTTAATTTTTCATGCTAATGTATATATGTACCTCTCTCTACCCTATCTGTATGTCTCTCTCAGACTTGTATAAGTTCATCAATTTGTTATCATGTTTCTGTTTCATATAATAATTTTTAGTTTTGGGTGACCAAGGACAAATTTGACCCCCTCCCCTCCCCTATCTGTATGTCTCTCTCAGAATTGTATAAGTTCATCAATTTGTTATCATGTTTCTGTTTCATATGATAATTTTTAGTTTTGGGTGACCAAGGACAAATTTGACCCCCTCCCCTCCCCTATCTGTATGTCTCTCTCAGAATTGTATAAGTTCATCAATTTGTTATCATGTTTCTGTTTCATATAATAATTTTTAGTTTTGGGTGACCAAGGACAAATTTGACCCCCTCCCCTCCCCTATCTGTCTGTCTCTCTCAGAATTGTATAAGTTCATCAATTTGTTATCATGTTTCTGTTCCATATAATAATTTTTAGTTTTGGGTGACCGAGGACAAATTTGACCCGTCCGGGATTTGACCCTGCGACCTTTGGATTAAGCGGTGCTCTTCCGACTGAGCTTTCTAGGCCTGTGATGGGGGTCTCCCTATATCTTGTAAGAATCAGAGAGTTCCAGTCAGAAACCATTTTTACAGAGTAAATTCTTCTTTGTTTGTCACCTCAAATTTCATTGAAACTTACCCTGTCAGTTTCCTTTGTGGTTTATTACTTGATATAATTATTTTTAAACGATGTCTTTTTTTAAAGGACAAGTTTATATTTCTATATTCATTTTTGTGAAAAGTACTTTAATTATTAGAGGCTGAACAAGGGAGGTTCAACTTCCAAACATTCAATACTTATGCTAAAACAATGACACCAATATATAAAAAAAAAAAAGGCGGCAGATGTTAGATTGCAGTTTATTATTATTACAAACAAACACGTCCACGTTGTTTTTATATGAAGTATGCATGCACAGGGCAGAAGTTCATAGAGTCATCTACATTGTACGTGTAGTCGAAAAGGGGTCTGCGGTGATCATCGATTGCAACTAAAGAATAACAACTGGAAGAGGTTCCATCTCAACAATCCAAGAAACCATGTGCTTAGAATGTCTTGGATCTACAGACATGCTCCATGGTAGGTGTGATGTATTTGGGGCATCGTCTCTTTAAAGACACTGGACACCTTTGGTAATTGTCAAAGACCAGTCTTCTCACTTGGTGTATCTCAACAGATGCACAAAATAACAAACCTGTGAAAATTTGAACTCAATTGGTCGTCGAAGTTGCGAGATAATAATGGAAGAAAACACACCCTTGTCCATGTTGCCACACGAACTTGTGTGCTTTCAGATGCTTGATTTCGATTTCGAGACCTCACGCGTGAGGTCTCAAAATCAATTCAAATACTTTACTGAGAAATTACTTCTTTCTCAAAAACTACGTTACTTCAGAGGGAGCCGTTTCTCACAATGTTTTATACTATCGACAGCTCTCCGTTGCTCGTTACCAAGTAAGTTTTTATGCTAACAATTATTTTGAGTAATTACCAAAAGTGTCCAGTGCCTTTAAAATTGCTTTTGAAACCAAGTCAGCAGATGTGTCTTGTGCCCAATTCTTTTTAACTCTCCAACTCTTAGTATTCAAGTAAACACTTTCTATAGTTTGTGTTTATTGGAAATTGTAATCGTTTTTTTATGAGTTGCGTTCTATTTAAAATTCTATGTTTTAATCCCTGTTTACTGGGCATTTCTTGCTGTTGGTTGGAGCACCCCTTTCTCTATGGTTGGAGATATCAAAAAAATAAATAAAAATAGAAGTACATGTAAATAAATATAGAATAAGGGCCGGAAAAATAAAGACAAAAGAAGCAGACAGGTTTATCTTTAAGGCCAACTTTGTGAAGCATCTGAAGCAGACCATGATTGAGTGATTTTATTTAATAGGGAGGTTTTAGATGTATTTTACATGAACATAAATGTGAAAGTGTCACACACACACACGCACACAATTTACATGTATCCCTTTGCGCAATTGCACATGAAAAGGCCATGTGCACGTACTGGATGTTGTTTTTTTCTGTGCAAGTTCGTCCCAATTAAGGCTAAAAGCCACTCCTGGTAAAGGGCTACAAGAAGAAAATACTTAAGATGAAAATAACTCGGGGGTAGTTGAATGTAGGAATTGATATTCCTCTCAAAACAGTCTAGATTGTAGGATGGAGGACAACATGCACCAGGCAAGGAGTTCCAAAGAGATGCAGTAAGCTGATGGAATGAATGGCTCTTTGTTCTACATCTCATCTCAGCGAAAAAGTATAAGAAGCCGAAAGGCTCTTGGCTGGTTGTCTTAAAACCTTGATTCCATTTGAGACAGATCACATTTTAAAGCCATTTTGGTTTAAGTGTGCATACATGTATGTCCAGGGCCCAATTTCATAAAGCTGCTTAAGCAGAAGATATTGCTTAAAAATAATCTGCTAAGCAGAAAGTAGCATGATACCAGTCACAAATTGTACATGTGACATGGTGGTTTGGCTGGTGACCTTATTCTGGTAAGCATAATTTTGTCGTGCTTAGCTGCTTTTTGTGCTTAAGCAGCTCTATGAAATTGGGCCCAGGTCTGATACTTTCACAGACCCAAGTGCCTCGGTGCCATTTGAAAACTTATCTCTCATAGAGGTGCCCTTTTGAAGGGGAAAAACCGCCTTGCCCAGACGTGATGCCTCGTTGTTGTAATAATGGCAAGGCAGCGTTTCTTTAGTAAAGGGCATCTCAATGAGGGAAATTAGAAGTTCTAGCTGGAACATTTCAAAGGGCACCAAGGCAATGGCCAGGGGAACATGCCGGCAATTGCCTCCGTGAAGTGGCAGGGCCTGCTTGCCCTTATAACAACAACAGTACCAGGCCTGAAGTATTGTAGATCAGGGCTCGCCCTTAACACTAGCCCGGCGTACATTGTCTAGTAAAAAATGCTATGGGCTAGTAAACACCACTTCTCAACTTGCCCTGCGGGCTACTAAAAACTGTGCAACCTACTTGTTTAAATGCTAATTTCTTCCTTTTCAGATGTGATAATTAATGTATAAAATGTGTTATTCGTTATTGAGTGTGTGAATATAACTTCATTTGATCATTAAACTGGTTGTGATCGTTAACATTAACACATGAGAACATTACATTTATGGCAAATCCTGTTTAAAATCTGGGCTACTAAAACTTCCTGGGGGCAAGTAAAATGCACAGTTTACTGGTCCGGCGGGCTACTTTACAAAAAGCTTAAGCGCAAGGCCTGTAGATTAATTAGTTAAACCTGATAAAAATAAAGTAAAAATTTGCTGTCTGGCAAACATCACCAGAAAGTAATCGCTGTGAGCACTGCCATTATTTTCTGGTGACATGTGTCCAGCACTTCATCTGAAAAAAATTTGGTTTGAATCTGTAAGCTATATCACCCGCCTTTACATTATCAAGAAAATTCAAAGCAGATGACCAGTTTTAGGCAAACATTTGTAAACTTACGGGAGAGTTCTTTCTTCCTTCTGTGAATAGTGCATTTTTGTACATCCATGTATCATTCAAATGACAACTCAACACAATCGCACACAACACCAATCGGAGAATGAGATCTTTCATTCATGTTCACCTTAAAATCATGAATAAATCATGAATGAATTTCTCTTGCGCTGTTGGTACAGGTGCAGGGGCAAACCTGTTTTGTGAGATTTAACCAGGAATGGCAGTGTCAGAAAAACCCATGGAAGTGCAATAAAGGCACATCTGCACAAACACCAATCAGTCCAATATATTTATTAACTTCTTTAAAAGCGTTAAATGAAGTCTGGCGTATATTGTGTTTCGCCAGTCATTGCGTGCAACGCCTCGGTTGGAAGTTTAAACGTCAAGTGAATCTTAGAGAAATTTACATTGAAGTACAACCTGGGCTTTGTATTTCAAGACGATCTCTGGGAGAACCCAGACATATTTCTACAAGACACCAAATGTTAACTTTCTTCCCCCCTTATTTTGTACATTTTTCATTTGGTGAACTCCTGGAAAGAGATCTTGATTCGGACATCTAACCAATAAATTGCTTAAATTTGGGGTGTGGGGGGGGGGGACACAACATTTTTGACAGTTAAAATTATTTAGTAGGGAGCACAGTGCCAGTCTAGACAGGTGTCTGGGTGTCTTTCAGACATGTCCTACTTCGGATCAGAATAAACATCTAATTTTCTTCTTCTTCATTTTCAAACAAGGGTATCGAAAGTGTATCGTAGGAAAGTGAGCAACTTGGATGTCAGGGCTTGGAGGCCATGGCGTCTGTTGCCCTGGTCTTGGCCTTGTGGTGCCTCATCAAAAGTTTCCTCCATTGACCTTTGGATTTTCCAGTGGAAGCGTCCTTTGCAAAATAAAAAATGGCCTTGCCCTCTCAAAGATGAAGTTTGGAAAATTCCAATTCTAGAGCTTGTCTACCATCCATTTGTATAACCGGGTGGGGGGGGGGGGGGCTGGGGAACTGGAGGGAAGTGCCCACCCCAACTCTTTCCCCGCCCCTCTTGTCCCCCAAATGTGATCGAAAAAAATATGCACAAATGAATGGTTCAATATTCTACTTACTACCATCCACAATAACTATGCCTCCCCCAAACACCAAATGAAAATGACTTGTTAAACACTGCTAACACCTTGGTAGAAAAGGAACAGGTCTTCAGCTAAAATTACTAGGCAAGAGCCTGTGATCCAATGGGTACTGTGAGCTATGAATATAGTGCTCATGTGTAAAATGACAAAATATTTCAAGGTAAAAATCTGCCTCAAGCGAAGCAAACATCTCGACGGCATCTCACAACACATTGATTCGTATTACAATTCTAATCATTACAGTGAGCATTAATTGTTGACAGGGAAAACATTACTGTGTAGCAAACATATCCAGGGCCACAACCCAAGCTGCACTAATGCAGACGTGTTACTTCAATTAGACGATGCCACTTGTATTGTCAACACACGATCTACTTCCGACACTTGCTCGATTAAAAATATCCCTGCCATTTGAACATTACGACCTTCTCTTGAAATCGGGACAAAATCAAGAATTGGATAAAAATATACAATGGATGAGTGATGACGTCAACTTCTTTTCTGTCGATAATCATTTTGTTAAAAAAAAATTTCAAAAAAGTCAAAGTTTGCTTTAAAATACGAAAACCCCACCAATAACCTGTGCACATGTACCCCAACCCTACCTGTATTCTAAATTACCTTCATGACTTTGTTACCTTCAGATTTGTTTAATGTTTCCAGGTACGCCAAGATACGGGAAAACTGACACAGAGAAAAATAAAAATAACCTATAACCAAAAAAAACAAAAACTGTTAACCCCAAACAAATGGCTCGGTATCATCTAATATTCTCAAAATAATAGCCTCAAAATTCATTGAACTATCTTTATTAGACAATCAGCTCACCTTTCTGCTCAATAGGGTTCATTATTCATACCAATTAGTGTCAATGAGGCTATCCTGTTAAACAGACCGTCATATTGTCTTGAGTCCAGTAGGGGAATATGATAATTAAACCTCACGCTGCGTCTGCCTCCCTTTACACCAAGCCACGTAATTAGTTGATTCTGTTAATTACTTCTCCTGCAAGCCTATGAGCCCTGCTCAATTATTGTACATGAATTACTTGTAAGATTACTCAATTTTCTTGCTGCATGTACATATTGGCGTGTCGTGACTGAGAGGTTTAGTGCATCGGACTCAAGTTCTGGTGGCTAAGGCCCAAAAAAAATAAGGCTTCTGTTTCCGGTTCCCCGACCGACCCTAGTTTTTAAGCCGCAACCCTAAAACTTTTTATTCGGCCTTAAAAAAAAACAGGGGAAAAAAAGAAAAAACAAAAACAAAAACCTATTTTACCTGGAAGAAAATGTCTGACTTTTACCAAATTACCATGTTTTAGGCAACATTTGAGATAAAAACCAAACAATCAAGAAGAATTTACAGATATCTCTGTGATTTGAGCCTGCGATATCCAACGACTCGACTACGAGCAAAAAAACCCCACAATTCAATTCGCAGCGCGCACGTGTGTACACGGCGCTGTATGAAGTGCATTCCACGGGTTTGCAGATTGCGCACATTTTTGCAAACCGGCCGCTTGAACTGCCAATCTAAAGAGCGCAAACTGAAGATTGCGCACAATTTGCAAGGTCGGGCAGATTAACTGCCAAGTCTGCAGAGCGCAAACTGCAGTTTGCGCGCAATTTTGCCTAATTCGTTGTGCAAATTCTTGATTGCGCTCAACACATGAACGATCATGGATTATCGTCAATCGAATCAGAATAAAAAAAAAAACTCAAAATAAAAAAACTTTCCGAACTACCGACCTATTTTCAAATGACATGTAATCGGAAACAGAACTCTTTTTTTGGGGCCTAAGTCATCAGGGTGTGGGTTCGAATCCCAGTCACGACACTTGTGTCCTTGAGCAAGACACTTAGCTAGAGTTACCTCTCATCACCCAGGGGTAAATGGGTACCTGTGAGGGCAGAGATGGTTCATGTGATTGTTTTAGCTAAGTGCGCTACATACTTGGCAGCTACAATGTATACACTCCCCAGGGAGCTGAGATGGTTTAAGGAATGAAATAAATGCCCTAGTGACTAGGGGTAATAATGTTCGAAGCACAATGATCACTCTTTGGAATTGCACTAAATATGAGCCGATATTATTATACTGTTACTATTTTGAGGATATCACAGCTCGCTGACACAAAATATCACTGTGTACATGTATGGAAAACACAATGCGCACACAAGTATGCATTTTGAAAATGAAAGTTCAAGATATGAAAATCAATACTGTATAAATTAAGCACCCATCTCTAATACAGATACACCATGCATAGTGTATTAATAATATTTATCTTCAAAACAAACTTGAATCCTTAACTCTTATTGGTCGATCCATGGCAACAGTGTGATATTATACCATATGCACAGTCCACGTCACACCCTGCGTATTGCGCGCCAAGTTTGCTTGAAGATAAATTCATTCTCACACGCCACTCAGGGAGTACGGAAAAATATAGTGCGTCTGCGTTCCATAGCCAACTCGGCTTTCGACCACACACAAAACAACCCAATATTTGTTACATAGGTTTTTATATATCAAATTATGTTTGTGGTTTCTATTGCTTTGCATCGATATTTGTAAGACTATGTATGATATGCAAAATCACCAGAGTGTGTTTTGAAAAATATTCTTCTTTTTCCAACAGCTCGTAACTTTAAGTCATCAGGACAAGTGCTGACACTACCCTGTAAGATGTTATATATGTTAAGAAAAAAACAAACAGGAGTTTAAAATAGTCAGGGTTCTTGATGCGATTAACCCTACTTAAGACAGGGTTAACCCCAGGTTCCAGCCATGTGGTGATCTCTACGGAATGCCAGACACTCATTCTGATCATTCGATCTATGCGCATATAGTATCTGTCAGCCCAGACTGTCTGACCAGAACAGTTGTGCTGCATGGGATTTTTTTTCTTCTTCTCTTCTCCCCCTCCCATCCCCAACCTCTGCTGGGAGTTCCTCCAAATACCTGATTGGGGGTCTGCCGGAAAAGCAGAGCAGAAGGATCATTGCAAGTCAGTGAAGGAAAGGATGAGGTCTGAATGAATTATGAAAATGTGGGATGGTACCGAGCCCCCGGGGGTAGTGTACTGTACAAATATGCTAGGCTACACTGTGCTAGTCTGAAAATGAACAGCGTGGATGATTATGCAGTACAAGCGTGGCTGACTGCTGAATGTACAGTATGCAAAACTGCACACGGCCAGATTTGATTCTGGGAGGACATCTTGTGTTACAAAGATGCAATTTAAGATCAGAATATTGGAGGTTAAACTGTAGTAAACCTGACAGAGACCAGAATACATGTATACTATGTGAGGCTCTACAATTATTTTGAGGCTATTCCTAACACTGCCAATGATGCTTTACTTCCATGACTTGATGACATACATTTAGCGAATATGCAAGGAGCACAGAGTACACAATCAGCGTCAAGACTATTTGTCGCTCTACAATTTGATTCCTAACAACTTACAATAACGAATATAGTATCAGATAAATTTCATCTATAAAAAGCTATGAATATAATCTTTATTCTTTTTTTTGTGGAGGGTCCCGTGGGGTGGAGCTTCGGGGGGGATCTAAAGATATTCCAATAAAACATCATCTGACAATCAAATCATCCCCTGCTTTCCCTCCCTCTCTGTCTTGAAGCTCATCACAAATGCCCCTGGTTGCAATTTCTCTGCAATAGTTCGTCAAATAATAACTTTTTTTTCTTGTAATTTAAAAACAAAATTGAGAAAAAAAAGCTCTAACAGTCGAGTCACCTCTGCTCTAACCTAATTAGTAAAGTACATAGCAGTTCAGGGCAGACTATGAAATGACACAATTAATTGGCCTCAAATATTTGATATAGCTTTTAGTTGTGGCCAGCCGACAAATCAAGTTGGATAAGTGGATTACCGCTAGCAGTTGAGACTGTCAAATATGATTACAAGCATGCTGCACAGTGGAGATGCCAGACTGTGTCGGGTTAACTGTGTTATAACGTACACAAATCAATCCCATCATTTGGCTGGATGGTTCTTACCAACAGAGGGCGCTACACTCAAATAGTGGTCTATCACAAGTTATGCCTTGGTTAGTTTTATTTTTTACACGGGGCGCGGGATGTGGGACTGTTGTTTACACAACCAACAGTTTCAGGCCTGATATTTTCTTCTTGTAAGGGAAGGAAATTAAGTGTTTTACAAGTTGCATGTATACGATGGCTGTCCACTGCTTAAACCTCTTGTGAACTTGAACATGTACCACAACAAATGCTTAAAGGAACATTACAGAGTTGGTTTTTGCTAACCAAACAGGTGCTGGCAGTGTAAGCACTTTATGTAATCCACCATATACATAAACTGACAAACCTGTAGAAGTTTGAGATCGATCGGCCATCTGGGTCACGAGAAAACAGTGAAAAACCGATTACACATTTGCATGAAATCATATAGATTCAACAAATGAATAAAACGCTCACTGAGCGATAAACTACAATCGGAAAATTAGTTTATTCATTTCTCATTAAATATGGCATTTCAGACAGAAAGATTTCAAGGGATGTTTTCTACTATCATCATCATTAGACCGTGTAAGTTTTATGTAAATCTGTGATAAAAAAGTATATTTTACAAGTTTTTTTCTTACCAATTCTGTAATGTTCCTTTAATTACAAATGATATTTTCATTATTCATTTGACCGAAGCCGACACACGCACACAAAAATAAATAAATAAACAAAAATTAAGCAAACCCCTCCCCCCCAAAAACACCAAATAGAAACAAAACAGACAGAACTCATGAGGTCGAGCTTGACCAGCAACTCTTCTTCGCCTCCAAAAGTTGTACACCAGTGCAAAAGCATTTACTATACAGTAGTGACCCTCTCAAAAAACCCACTAGTGAATAATGTCTGGTAAAAATGACCTGCTTAGTCACAAGTAAGCGCCAACATGTCAATTTGAAATCCTCAAACTAGAGACAGTTGCTACAATGTCTGTCACATGGTTTGGGGTGAGCTTTGTGTAGGTATGTAAGACACGACGAACAGACACAATTCTGAATGCACTTGGCACGATGGTACCAGGCTTTGCACATCTGGAGGTTGCAATACAAAAGATTGCGCCGGACCATGTGACAATTTGTGACCAATCAAGTCATTGTATTAGACATTCAAAATCTAACTCACAGCATGGCGCAGGGCTAACAAAGAACAGATTCTGAAGATTTTGGGTAGTCAAGGTTCAAACAAAAACCAACAACCCGCAATGACATGGTGGTGCAGAGTTGCCAACATTTGCATCTTGCAATCAGGAAGATTTTGTGAAAAAAACAGGGACTCAATATGAAATTCAGCGTAATAGGGAAAAAGATCCATAATCACAGAGATTTTCAAATTTGTTCATCAGAACATGGAAAATTTGATTTATTTTCAGGGCACTTTCTGCAGAATTCAGGAGAGTTGGCAGTTTTGGAGATGGACAGATCCAGAGTCCTGTGTTTTGGGTAACTGGCCTTCAATTTATAAGACAAATCTCCACAAGACCAATTTATAAGACAAATCTCCACAAGACCAATTTATAGACAAATCTCCACACCGTAGCTCACCGTTTATAATGGACTGAGTTTCACGAGATCTTAGGAAGTCTTTCTCTTTCTGAACTTTTCAAGAAGGTTTGGACTTGACAAGCTAAGTACTAAGTTGTCAATACTTTAAAAATGTGTGTCCGGAAAAACACTTTCAGCCAGATTTGTTTTACAGTTGTAAGGGTTACTGACCATAATTTGAAAATAACTGGACTTGGTCTGGTTGTCCAGTGGGTGTTTTTAGCCCTTGTTATCTAAAGTTTTCAAAACACGGTGGCCTAACGAAATTATATGGAAGTCATAAAGATCATCGCCTCTACTGCCAAGACCTAAATTAACCATAACAGCAACACAGACATTGTACAGATCGCCTTCACACAGCCCCATTCCTACCTCCAACCCCCCCCCATCCCCCATCAACCCCAGGAAAAAGAAAGTGCAACTAAAATGACACAACCGCTTACCTGTGAGCCTGTTTGGCCTGTGATTGGCTGAGTACTAACGTGAAGGCTCGAGGCTATGCTCTGTACTAAGCTGTCATCTGTCATGTCTGGCCCAACACCTGGAAAATATTGCAAAAAAAACATCTGGTAATCAATCATTTCACTTGAAATGTTATGGCAAACCCCAAACCTACAATTTGACTTCCCCAGGAAGCTATTGATTATTATTCTATTCTTTAAAGTAAATAAACACAAAGTGTTCAAGGCTGGATGCTCCCATGTTAAGCAGTGGAGGTGAACGATTTGTCATGGGTGATGAGTCACCTGATGTCATCACTGATGACATCAGGTGAACTGGGTCAAAAGGAGCCAGCCAAAAGGTTCACGTATGTATAATTCCAACCATGCGCAAAACACGATAAGTTGATTTGTTACAGACCATGTAACCTTTGTAACCTATGTTTACAAAGAGAGTTACCATGTACATTCCTGTGTCTTTCTGGCAGGCAAGATACTGCACTGATCTTATGGAAAAATTCTCATTTTGTGTCATAATTTCCACATTAACCCAAGAGTTATAAAAATAACAGCCTACCAAGTTTTAAAATGTTGCCCCTTTCTTCACATCAAAAATGTTATGGAGATTACAATCAGAGAGTGTAATCTCCATAAAATATAAGATTTAGGGCTTTCTTCCCTTGAGCTGTGTACAAATCGCACCAGCAGCAAGTCCAGGCTCTGTCTTTCATTTGTAAACATTTGATGTCACGGTTTACATGGTCTATGCAAGTACGTGAAGGCTGCAATTTGGCACCCTAACATAGAGCATAGTAGCACACAATTTTGTCTGTAGCATTGGGTAATGGAACTTCATGAACTGCCACAAAGTACCATACCTTCCAGGCTAGCAATGGGTGCATGGGTTTCTTCTATTTGTACAACTAGCACTGGTACCACAAACTGCCACAAAGCACCATACCTTCCAGGCTAGCAATGGGTGCATGGGTTTCTTCTGTTTTTACAGCTGGTATTATCAGGCAACCCCATGGCTTGTCTCCTGTGGACTTTTGTGGTAAGAACCAGTTGGGCAGTAGAGTATACTGGTAGTAATAGCACGCTTCAAAACTTACACGGGACCACAAACCCGAGGCCAGTGATTTTAGTGTTAGGGCAGTAAACTCATGACTGAACAAGTCTGGCAGTCTTGTGTCTTTCCATTGAATAATACTTCGCTGTGGAATATCTTTAATAAAACAAAATTGTGTTCAAATGTTGACTTTGAGTCTGATAAATATCTTTCAATGCCGTTTTTATTGAAGTTTATTTACCCATAAGAAAAATTATATAACTCTTCTTTCAGTGCTCGTTCAAGTAAAAACATTAGTTTTAAAAGAATATAGTTTTTTCCAATTTTGATTATGGTCTTGTAAAAGACTTTCTTGTCCAGTAATATAATTTGGGCAACAAGCCCTGTGGTCTTGTAGATTTTCCCATCAAATTCAAGCCTTTAATTATCCTATTACACAACACGCAGCGCACTTACATGCCCCTATCCTGTCCGCCATTTTGGGAGTCAAAATGTACACAAAGGAATTGACTCTCGGTAAAACCGCATTATGCGGACGTGCAGTAATAAGATTAACAGTTTTTTATGCCATTCAAGTGTGTACATGCTCCAATCCTGTCTGCCATTTTGGCAGTCAAAATGTACACAAAGGAATTGACTCTCGGTAAAACCGCATTGTGCGGACGTGCAGTAATAAGATTAACAGTTTTTTTATGCCATTCAAGTGGATGTTCTCTCCTTACCAAACAAACCATCAGGAAGCTCCATTGATCTCAAGATTTCCTCTTCAATGTCACACGCATGCATTCCTTGAAGACGCTTCTCCCAGAAGAGCTGTTGAACAGATCATGAAGAAGCAAGATTGTTATAAATGCGTACATTACTCTCACAAAGGGGATATCTCAAATATTTCAATCCATCTCCAAGACCTCAACAAGTTCTTTTTACATAGGACCAATCACCCTAACCTATGTTTCCCAGTTAAAGTGCCCTCACGTTTGAGAAAATTATATTATTTATCAAATAGACGCATTTGATAAAGATCAATTATCACAAATTATAGCATGTATAATCATTTTTTTAAAACTGGAAACTGGAGGGTTTCTTAAACCCATTTAGGCCTAGTGCCCCTTTAAACGTTCCAGTAGAAATATGTTTTCATTGATACTGACCCTTGACAAAAAAAGTAGGTACATTTGATTGAGTGCAGGGCTGACATATTTCAGTATGCTATTTCAAGCAATTTGGTACATAGTCTTGTACTGACTTACTGACCACAAAAAATAATGATGAACAGATTAAAGTTGGAAGAGTATTGGTTGACTTTATCAAAGAAAACTTGCCTCGTCTTTACAACAACAAAGTATCAAGCCTGCCATGACGTAAACTCTTGAAGTAATTAGAAGTTGTTTCAATGTCGCAGTACAGGTGGGTCACAACACACTGGCCCTCTACAGTTTACGTGAGACAGGCCGTTTCCCCCAAAAATGGACGACTTAAATAAAAACTTTAAAAAATCCCAACTCAGAGGTGCACATGAAGTTTAAGACCTTGAAATAGCTTACATGAACCTAAAAAAACATTCACCAGCCTCACAAAAATATAACGTCTTAATGCCTAGAAAAATGTTACCTTTCTGCTTTTCACATCACTAACAAACTTAAACAATCGAGATAGTGCAACAGGTGCTGCGAGACAATTTTGAACTTGTCAACCAATCCCATGATTCTATGCAAAAATGGTCTGTCCTGGATAGACTGTAGAGGGAACAATGTATTGCAATCGCCGTTAGTTGGTGTGTTCGAGTAGCTTCCTCCGTTCGACCCAGGTCTGACCCCAGTGCATTCGAATATCTTTGACGTCGTTGCTGTGGCTCACCCGAGTCAGACCGAGTCAAAATAATTTTGCGTGGCAATTTTACCATAAGAAAAATTATTTTAGGATCTTTTCGTAAATCCTTGAAAAGTTTCGGACACAATACATTGTACACACAATGAAAGTAGTTCCGTCCGGTTGTTCCAAGATACATTGGTATGAATGCTGGGGAAGTTGGCATTCAGCTAGCTCTTGTCTGGGGCTCATCCGCCGGATGAGCACAACCGGGTCGACACTGGCAAGCTTTTTGAATGCACCCATCATAAGGGTTTCAGAGCAGATTGCTTTACATTGTTAATTACTGCCAATCCAGAAACACCATCTGATGGTTGTGCCATGGTCTCTTCTGGCATAAAGCGGCATATGGGATTTACTGCTTTTCCTACATCACGAAGGAGGTAAACCCTGCTCAAATCTGACATTAGTCTTGAACACTATTCCTACAACACTGAGTCATGATAGATAGTACATGTACATCTCAAATCAATCTCTGTAATGAATCACACTGTTCATTGTACCCTATTTTATAAGTGTTTTTTTTTTTGCGATGATCTACAATATGTAAGGCTGTGGCGTGTCGTGGCCGAGCGGCTAAGAGCTCCGGACTCAAGCTCTGGTGATTCTGATCAGCAAAATGTACAATGTGTTTAGGTCGAGTCCCGGTCGTGGCACTTGTGTCCTTGAGCAAGATACTTTACTATAATTGCTTTGTCTTTCGGCTTTGACGTTAAGCCCTAGTTCCTGTGTACTAGGGTTGGTAGTGCAAGAACCCAGAACACTTATCGTGGAAGAGTAGGGGTTAACCCGGTGTTTCTGGTTCACATAGCAAGCACCCTTGTTTATCAGGCTTGCGAGCTGCAGTGATTTAGATCCTTTACGAGGCTTCCTTGGTTTCATTACCAGGAAAATATAATGATAACAATTAGTAAGCTTGGGCGATACCACGATATTATCGAATATCGCGATACTAGTTCTGAAACGATTACGATATCGGGTCACGTTTTTTTTAATCGTGATATCGGTAAATCGCGATATCGTTAAGTATCGCGATGTATTTCCTAGCCGAGACGATCTTGCAACAATAAATCTCCTTGTCGAGACGATATTTCAACAATAAATCTCCTTTTCGAGACGATTTGCTGCAACAAAGAGTTGCAAGTCACAGACCGCAACCGCAAGGTTCCCAAACAGATCCGATCCGACGGGGTTTAGTCTTCGGAAAAAAACCAACATCAAAGCCTTAGCGGTCAGGCGGTCTCACACAGACGGGTGTTATCACGTGCAATATCACGTGCGTGTTGCGGACGTGCGAGTAGCGTGATCTAATTAGCTATGCACACATAAAGAACAGTCTGTCATGCGCAGTTAACACATTAAATGTGTGTAAGTAATAGGCCCAGGTTTTCATACCATAGGTTTAGAGTAAAACCCGAAGAATAGGTGATTGGAACAACGATATAAATGTTAGGTCAATCATAGCCAAAACTCACACCGTGAGATTTGTAGTAAATTGACGTCATAACAAAATAATCGCGATTATATCGAATATCGCGATATATTCTTGACGATATATCGTGGCTGAGAAAAAGCGATATCGCCCAAGCTTGACAATTAGTAGTAAAAGCTATTTCATGAGATGATTGAAAATAAATTCTGACACTAATTACCTGTTTAGGTGTTTCTTTGGTGTCTTGTTTGGGGTCAGCTTTGATACGATTTGTTGTGTGATTAGTTTTCAGTGTAACAGGTTGCTTGAAGATGGATGCCGTCTGTCGGATTGGAAGAACGAGACTGATGTCGTGGCGGGTACCTGCATTCACAATATCAGAGCACAAAGATAAATTTGTTAACAACATTTTAGCCAAAACACAAAATAGCGTCCAAAAAAGATGTGCAAATAGCTTCATTAAAGGAATTTCCCATTAAAGACACTGGACACCTTTGGTAATTGTCAAAGACCAGTATTCTCAGTTTGTGTATCTCAACATATGCACAAAATAACAAACCTGTGGAAATTTGAGCTCAATTGGTCGTCGAAGTTGCGAGATAATAATGGAAGAAAAAACACCCTTGTCACACGAAGTTGTGTGCTTTCAGATGCTTGATAAGTCGATTTTGAGACCTCACGTGCGAGGTCTCAAAATCAATTCAAATATTTTACTGAGAAATTACTTCTTTCTCAAAAACTACTTTACTTCAGAGGGAGCCGTTTCTGACAATGTTTCATACTATCAACAGCTCTCCATTGCTCATTACCAAGTAAGTTTTTATGCTAACAATTATTTTGAGTAATTGCCAATAGTGTCCAGTGCCTTTAAACCATTACTATCCCAGTTTCCAAAAAAATAAAATAAATAAATCTGTCTGGTTTTGCCAGACTTGACATTGTTGGCTCTGAACTATATAAGGGCGTTATTGTAGTTTGTATGGATTTTATAAAAAAGCTTGATCTTTTGAAGCTCCTTGTAATTCAGTTATTGATCAAGCGTGGTCTCCAAAGTAATTGTTTGTCAAAGAAAAACATTCATTTGTGGATTTTTACATGTTTTCAAATTTAGACAAAATTTTCACTTAAAGGTTGGGTCATCATTTTTGGTAATGACCCCCCCCCCCAAAAAAATGTGTAACTTCTATCTGAAAGCTAAAGCCCCGTTCACACTTCCTGCGAATGTGAATGCGAATCGAATATTGACGTCACAACTCTGTTTTCGCTGCGAATAATTCGCAAGAGTTGAACAATTATTTGTTGCGAATTTGTGATGTCAATATTCGCTTCGCATTCGCATTTGCAGGAAGTATGAACCGGGCTTTACTTGTTACACAGATGGTAATGGCAGTAAGCATCCTGCGAAATTAACTCTTCTGAAAAGCCCCCAATGATTACAAACGAATGAAAACATTTTAATCTGAGAAACGACTCATGCTTGAATCGTTTCTCAGATTTCTAAGGGTTGGTGACCGTTCGCAAATGTTGCGGCCAGCAATGCAGTTGGTACTGCTTGCTACACGTGGTGGAATGATTCTATATGAAATACGGATATGAAATTGCAATTCAGCACCTGAGCCAACAACTTATTATTTAGCGCAAATTATCCAATCAAACCACAGGCCTAATGCTTCGCTTTGGTCAAGAGCACTGGAGAGCTGTTGATACTATGAAACATTGTTAGAAACGACCCCATTTGAAGTAATGCAGTTTTAGAGAAAGAGGTTACTTGAATCCGAGAAAGGCTTCACGCATGAAGCCTTTCTTAGGCATCTGAAATCACACAATTCTATGCGGGTTGTTTTTTTCTTTCACTATTTTCTTGCAACTTCAATGACCAATTGAGCCCAAATTTCCACACCTTTGTTACAATTTCATACTTATGTTGGGTTACACCAAATGAAGACACTGGTCTTTGACAATTACCCAAAAGTATACCTAGCCTTTAAACTAGCCTGGTGGTCTAATCAAGAAAAAGGCCCAAGTTGAAAAACACAAGACTGCTCGACTTGCTTGGTCATGACTTTACTGGTCCATAGATGGATTGCAATAAGCGTCATTGACCACCATCTTTGATGAATTGTGCACGCGTGAAGAGCTATAGTTGGCTGAGAGTCGTGCATAGCGCGTACACGCGTGCACTTTTCCATCGTTTTATATCAAAGATGGCGGTCAATGATGCGTATTGCAATCCATCTATTGTAAAATCACTGGCCTCGGGCCGCAGTCCGGTGTATATTTCGAGCCCTGTGTAGTACTCTTTGTACTCTATGATAAAAAAATGGTGCTACAAAATGCAGATTGACAAAAGACAGGTACGGTTATTTGTTTACCTTTGTTGTAATCATAGTGGATGTTCTTTAACCTTTTACTCTTCCTAACTCCAGATGTTAACAGTTTGCCAGTGCGGAAATCAAATGACGTTAGATCTATGGCATCACCGAGGAACCTCGCTAGCTGTGGCTTACTCCGAAACTTCTTTCCACATGGGCTACAATGTAGGGTAGAACAAACAAAGAATTCTGAATTAATATTTTTAATATTAATATTTTTTGGGGACACTTAACCACTTCCTGTCGGATGACATGTATACCCGCCAAGTTTTTCTGGACTGGCCTGCGGTGGAGGATTTATTCTGATTTAGGCCTATTAGTGCCCTCAATTTCTTTTCTTGCTGCTGGATGGCTGAGGTGAATATCTACCCAGACAGTCCATTGTGCAGCATGCTAAAGGCATTCACCTGCGAGGCTACCTTACGTTTTACAAAGAGGGATGAAAGGTACTGGCATTCATGCCTAGTAACATTCCTTTTTTAAGGGGGTTATTGTGTATTCCCCGATTCAAGACCTTTGTCCTATGTTGTACAAATGTGGCACACAATAACGGACAGGCTTCCACCAAGTTGTCTATCAGCTGTATTCGGCTCAATTGAAGGCAAGTCCGAATGTTCCAAGATTCCAGATTCCAGCATAAAAGATTCCATCATGTTTCGAGGTGGTGGTGCTCCTGTCCTGATCTTATCATGTTCCGTGGTGGTGGTGCTGTGAGGGATGCACCCAGATTGAGATACCGCACATCATCAGTAAAAATCTGAGATTTTTCACAAAATTATAACCTAAACGAGCGCGTACCTTTTCGTCTTAATGACATTGTGCTGTCGACAAATGAGCTACGGTAAGTGACAATTGGGGTAAAATCTTGCCATCAAAATGTGGGTTTCTATTTGGAAAATTATTTCACCTCTTGGAGCTGGAGGTACTTACTTTTTTAGGCATTGATTGAGGGCCACAAAAGCGGAGGAAGTCCAGCATACTTTGGCAAATTTTAGGGGCGAGGGCTAGAGTTATGTTGTCAACTTCAGAGTTGGAATGACACTGCTGGGTTAATATTTAATAATAGCACGGGACCAGGTTAAGGTTGGGGAAAGAAAGAATCTTCCTAAAAGTAAAATATCAATGTGTTTATTTAATATTTGTTTATGCGAACAAAATCATCAACTAGACATTTCGCGCACATTAAGATCTCACTCGCGCGCATTTTTAAAACAACCCGTAATACTTGTAACATTAATTGCGCAGTAGTCCTCAATTTCATTAAAATGCGCAAACAACATCCATTCATTTTTGTTGCGCTAAACCATTTCTTTCACTTCAGATAGCGATTAGTACCTTACCTGTGGTAATAAACATCTGTTTTACCAGCAGAAAGCCCGGATTTTCTTATCACCTCTTCTCTTTTCCATCCCTTAGGCAGGAACGAACACTCCTCCGTCTTTTTGTCCAATTCCAGGCCCATCGCGTTCGGAATTGTTGGATGCAATTCACAGAAACAAAATTCCCTAAAATATATAAACGAAGCCCAAACAGTTCACCCACTTGTTCCAATTGAACCAATTCAACATTAGAAAGTAGTTCCTTTATAAAATGAGCACTAACGCCTTTGTAAAATATTGGAAGACAAAAATTAACGAAATTCCAGGCTAAGAAAAAACTAACAGTAACATGGTTCTAAATGTGACTATTTCAGAGATAACTCAAACCAGGAAGCCAAGAAGTGTATACATATTTGTTGTGGTAAAAAGTCGGAAAATACAAAGCATGATGGTACTCATCCAAGATGGCAGCCCCCATGGTCGAAAGACTGCAGGCAGTTTGAAACTTTGAATGGCGGACTTTTTAAATTGTTTAAAACGGCAACATTTCGGTAAACATGAATTAACGTCGTTGAAAACCACTGATGTGTACAACTTAATGTTTTACGCTTACCAAACCCATTCATAACAATGAACATAGATTGGAGTGGACAGTTGAGTATCAACTCAAGACAAGTCGTGCGTCCGTATGCGTACTGTATAGTCTGTAGATGGTTGAGTTTTACAATAACAATAACATTCATTTAAAAAAAATGAAATTGCCATAAGTAGCCCTGTAATAAATATGGCTGTTAATTGGATCTGTTTTAACTGTATGTTTTATACAGAGCCAAATTACAGTTGACTGTTTTATGCATCTAGTCTGTGAACATGAACTTGTCTAACCGAATTAAAATAATGATGTGTTCATTGTATTTTTATTTACTGCAGCTGACAGATTATCGTCCCATGTTCTGTTTACAGGTTCATTCTGAAGTCGATGCACTACTAAAGTTACATTGTATAACTCTATGTACAAGACTAAGCATCAATACAAGAACAGTTCTCTTGACCAACCTCTTAAGCATAAGCTTGTCAATTCCAAGGATTGGATACAGATTCAGCTACTGAGCTAGTTGTTAAACAATCGGATTTGGAGCTTGACATCTTTAAGGACAAGGAGACAGAGGAATTTTGTCATCTTTCTGACTGAGATTGAGAATGAAGGTAAACTTCAATAATCTGACAGCTTGGTTTTCCAGGAGTGTTTCAGCAAGAAGGCAAGCTCTTTGGGGTACGTGGATTTATCAGTGATGTTGTCAATGAAAAATGAGCTTCATTGTACAAATTCACATTATACAAGTTTACAATCACATGGTTAATGTCATTTAGTAACTAAAAGTTAAATATGGCAAACCACCTTCAAATGTATTGGTCACAATTGTGTAAGGTTTAAAGATTTTTTAAAAAGTTTTTTCACAATGTAGAACATCAAAAAATTACCAGAAAACAGGCAAATAATTATCTTGTCTTCTTCGACCAAGAACTAAATTATGATAACTGACAATTTATATGTCACTTTGTCAGAAACATTTTCCTCATGATAATTTGTTAGCAAGAGAAACTATTTCAAACATATATTTGATTAATTTGCAGTTAAACATGGAGGCCAGATTGTTGACATACGTGATGCTCAGTTTCTCTTCAGTCAAGATGCGGAAAGCTTTGATACAAAAAAGTAAGAGAATGAAGGCAATCTTCACATCATAGCAATGCTCTATTGAAGTCTGCCTGCAGACACCTGTTTTGCATAAACTTGGTAAAAGGGAGGTAACATCACTTGCAGAAATGATTTTTTTTTTTTACTTCCATTGGTTACTACAAAATAACTTACCTGACTGCATTTACATAATATTCTTAAAATAAATGCAATTTTGTATCATTTGGAAGTAAAGACTTCGTCTGACCATCATTTGAACATGATCCAGCAAGGTCTGTCTGACAGCTTAAAATCATCACCACTTGCTCTCATTTTTCTCGGCAGTCAGGAACGCAGTGCACACAAATGTAAACAGGTCGTGGAATGATACTTCATATTAAATCCTACCCCACAAATTCACATTTTCTTGAAAAAAATACCACATTTTACCAATAAAATAATGTCAAAGGTCATATAGTACAAAGGTGATCTGACCCGTGACAACACTCCTATTCCAGATTTATGCAAATTAACACAATGTGAGTGTACAATAACAGGTAGAAACTTAATGTTTTGGTTTTGCAACGATCTCAACCACCTATTTGTCTCGTACACAGTTTGTTTCAGTCGGAGGACTATTTCATCGGTTGTGTGACCGTCTTTCATGCTGCATTCATCGATGCCTGCCTTAAGAATAAGAGCGCCCACAACACACTCGCCAGCAAATACGTCCTGCTCCCAGATTCTATCCCAAGAGGTAATTCACTGTTTACTGATCAGAGTCATTTAACAACAACAGCCCCCCCCCCAAAAAAAAACTATCCTTGAACTGGATTTCTTAAAGGATTTTGAAATTTGTTCATCGTTGTAAGAGTAAGAAAGAAAAAAAAAGATTCTTATTATCTTGGACAAAAGTTAAGCTTGGTTCATTATGATGGGAAACGGTTGATTTGTTACCTCAAAACGCACACTGCATAAGGTGTATTTTGTCCAAAGTTATTTATGTTGCCTTTTGCTTATTTGTTTTGTCTATGAAAGCACATAAGTGAGTCGGACAGCACATAAGTGAGTCGGACAACATGTACATAAACCTTACATCTTAAAATTTGGAACCATCCTTAACTGTTTTCCACAAATCCTGATGAAATCTTGAGGATTGGTATTACATGCTCATTCGATGCAGTGCTGCCCTTTTTGTTAAATCTAATATCCCAAATTTTTCTTCTAAACATGAGAACAAAATGCATTTAATAAGTGACCTTTTTTAATTTACCAAACACTGCAGTTTTACACATGGTTGTAATTCCCAAGGATAAAGAAAATGAACAAAGCATTACTGCGCCATCTGCTACGGCTGTTACCGTCCCTCCCCCTGATAGCACAACTGCCACAAAGGGATCTAATTTAAGAGATCCATTGCCAGAGGGAAGTGGTGCAGATCAAAGGACGGATTATGATGCACACTCTAGAAATAGAACAGCCACAGACAGTGAAATGGATCAACAGGCAGGAACCAATATTGAGCCAAGAAGGTATTTTTTTCCCCGTTGTACTTCAGTTCCTTCTCATGGAGTTGTTAAATTCAATCTGTTTGACAAATTAATCTGTAATCTGGACTGTATTTTCTTATGTGCAGGTTATCTCCTGTCCTTATTAAAATTATCCCATCACACTTGTTGTGTTGTTCCAGACTTTGTTACTTTCACTTCTGCCCAAATACTTGCATTCACATCTTTCAGAAATGCAAGTCTAAGACCCTCCAAATAAAATCCTTAAGATATTATGTTAGACATTAAAGAAGAAGTAACAAGGTCAAATTCAATTTTGTGATGTACTCATTTTCCAATAGGAGTCCTCATATGAGTGGGGGAAAAATTACACTGTCTCTAAACCTCACGTTAAAATGGCGTAAAATGCCCCTGTATTCAATACCCTTCCAGTGCAAAATTTATCAACATTCAAAACATCTGATGACATCATTCTGGCATATTAACTGGGTCTGTACATTTTGTGTACAGGAGTTGTTGGTTTACTCCTGACTTTTTCAGAGCGAAATTTGAAACATGACGTCATTGGACTTCAACAACTAATGGGTCTTTTTATTCCAAGGATGAATTTTTCAATAGGTCAATAGGTCAATAGGTCAAATTCAAGGCGGTTTTGATGAGTATCATCGAAAGTCATGAAAGATCCAGAACATCTCCGTACAAATTTGCCAATAAATGTACTAATTAATAAACTGTTTGTCTTCTTGTTTTCAAAAAAGGTGTCAAGACAGAGCAGAAGGAAGGACAGATGGAGGTCAAGAGTTGTCAGAGATGCAGAATGCCACAGGTATAGACCATGTTACATTTGTTTACAAAGTGGCGACCTCGTACATTATAATGCTATTCCTGACGGGCAAGATGCTACACAGGCTCAATGGGAAAATTTATATTTTTGTGTCATAATTTTCACATAAATTCAAAATTTACAAAAGCAACAGCTCTACAGCTTTTGAGATGTCCCCCCTTTCTTCATATCAAAAGTTGAGGAAAATCAGACAGTGCGATCTCCATAAAACATAAGATTTGTTGTATTCTTCCATTGAGCTGTATCAAATGTGCCCGCCGGAAGTCCAGGCTCTGTGGCTCTTTTGTAAACATGTGATGTCACAGGTCACATGTCTATACAACAGGATTTCTAGATTCCTATTAATGTTTTCAAACATAATAACAACTGAGACTGAGTTGCTCTGCGTAAAATGTCCTGTGAATTAAGTTAAAATCATTTTAAACGAACAAACTAATCCAATAAATTATGACTAAAAAAACTAGTCAGAAATACCAAGTTTTTAATGAGAAGAAAATGTAAAGTTCTAGGATGTCAAACCCTCTGGGTTTCTTTTTCAAATTCTTTTTTTCTCTTTTAATGTTAGAAAATAATGTTTCACTTATTTCGCTTTGAATAGAAGACAACAGCATCTTGAAAACAACATTTGAAAAACAAATGCACAGCTGAACAGAAAACATTTTAAAGTTATTACACCTCGCAATAGCAGCACATTGTAAGGAAAGCAAATCACAGGAACCTTCTACATACAAGAACACAAGAGAAACTAATCTGCTGCCACCTAGTGACTGAAATTAGCCAATGTATGTCCTTCCTCCAATTTGTTGCACCAAAAGCAGGAAGGTGATTGGTCTAATCCGTACATAATATTCACTTTATGGGGTGTGATCCAAGAGCAGTTTGTAAATGTTAATACTTGCATTTACAATTGACTTGGTCTTTTCATGATCGGCATTTGAGAGACCATAGAGCAAGGAACAGAGAGAAAACCAAAGCTTATAAACATGCCACAGTATGTGTGTGTGGTGTGTGTGTGTGATTTGTAGCAACACTCAAACCGAGGACTTAAAACAAAAGGGACAATAGGTCCACGTTTGCTATCACAAAGGAAAACAATGGGGTCCACGTTTGTCAGGACAAAGAGTTGAACAAAAGAGGGTCCACGATTGGAGGTCATTACACACTTGTGTGTGTGTATGTGCAAATCTATGTTGTCTTATTTTCTTTTGGAAGAAAGTATGTGATGAAGTCCCTGTTTCCAGTCTCACGACCAAGTACATTTCACTTGGGTAGAGTGAAGACACTTTTGAGAAGTCCTCCCTTCCCCCATCCACCAAGCAAAAATACACATCCTCTTGTTCCTCAATCTAGTCCTCTGGTTCTCTAATGTACTCTGCTGCTGTTGATAATTAGCAGGACCCGTTCTGAGCTGGACGAGTTTCGGATCAGAACCAAATTCAACTCGGCAAAAGTAGATAACATCACACGGTATTGCCGCAAGCTATAAATCCCAACTCGATTTCCTGTAAATTTTGTTGTTGTCCATTGTCCTCTAGGTGGTTTTCAGAATCTCCAGATCTCCAAGATACCTCATGTGAGAGACTTGCCGCAAGTAGCTGGTCCCATCGTCGATTTTGTCATCGGGAGAAACGGCTATGGTGTGCAGAAGAACACGTGAAGGAGCGTGCAAGTTGAAGTGACAAAGTTTGCAATATTTGGTGTTCTAAAAAGTTGCTTGTTATTTCTGAAGTTTAAGTGTTTTGTTGAAAAAGATGTTAACACTTCATTTCTCTTTTGAAAGTTGCTTGTTGATTATGATATACTGAAATTTCTATGCAGCATTAAACATGCTACGAGAGTAAAACTATTGATGTTCTTGATAAGATGAGTATATCTTTTACAAAGGTTTTTGTTAGCTCACTAATGTTCATATTTATCTCTTTTAACAGTAAATTATTCATATTGTGTATCGAAACAAACTAGAATGCTTCCTAACGGGAAAGTGTTGCATTAGACCCGACAAGAAATTATTAGTTCAGTTTTGAGGAAAGTGTTGTAAACAACAGCTTTCTAGTGTTGTCACATTTTAAATAATATTTTGTTATGTTTCTGCATATATGGTTTTTGAGGCATTGCATGGTGAGGTATCAATGTATGTTCGGTTTGTGGTAACACCGTGTGTATATCTACTTTGCTGTGTAGATTTTTGTTCTTTAGAGAACTTGTCTTGCTATTTGTTCTACTACGGCGAGTAGATTTGGGGAATTCGGGGGACTGCTCAGTTCTGAAAAGAATTGTCCTGCTTATTTTAAAAACTGAGGAATTCCGAAAAATCTACTTCACGGTAGTAGAACAAATGGCAAAACAAGTTCTCTAAAGAGCAAAAATCCACACAGCAAAGTAGATAAACACATAGTTTTACCGCAAAACGAACATACATGATTCTACATGTTTCACAGAAAGATTTCTTTAATATTTTCTTAAACTGTCTCATTTGAACAAATAAACAAACCAGCAGGTCTGAGACCAAAATCGTATTACCTTGATTGATTCAAAAACGTTAAGCCTACAAGTTTGTGAAGTTAGCCAATATTACAAAGCTGTACATTATCTTGATTCAAGGAAAATAATCATACAATTGTTAAAAACATACTACATCATTATATGTATTACCTGTTATTAAATCCAATGTTTAGGTGCCGATATAACTGTTGAATTCTCAATTCCCATTGAATTGCCATAATTATAAATTAACAGCTATACTTCCTTAAATTGACTGTCACGTTGGATAGATGTGACTTCCTGGTGACATAAATGTTGAATAAAGAAAAGAGTATCGTCCCGATGATGAGGATTTCACAGATGTTTGCCGTTCACTATGGTCAATGTGTCATGGCTTTAAAAATAACTAATATTAATTGCTGATATGCCACGAATGCATCCAACCCTCAACTTCTGGAACAAGTGACATTAATCTGTGCAGTAGTAGTAGGAATTCTACACATGCAAATACACATACACATTACCCACTATACCAAGACCAATGTTGTGATAAATGTCCAGCCAAGAGAATCAATTAATCAGCTGCTATGATTTTCGCTGGCCCACTTGCTTACTTGGTCAATCTTTTTGCGAGGTACGGGCAAATTCACTCAAAACTGGAAGGTTGCTTGGGTAACATCTCATTACATAGGGGGTGACATTAAGAGCCTAGTAACTTCCAACCCTTCTCTGTTCTACCAATTTTCTCCAAGGTCCTGGAAAGAGTGGTTCTTGACCACCTCCAAATACAAGCCAGCTGATTAATATCGACCAATCAGGATGTCGAACTTTACGTTTAACTAGTTAGCTCTAACCAACACCACTGATGATTGGCCAAGTAGTTTTGATAAAAGTGAAATGGTCGACGTTGTCATGCTTGATTAAAAAAAAAACATTTGACACAGTTGACCTTGATATTTTGATTGATAAGCTCAAGTATTACATAGTTAACAAAATGAGGATAACTTGTTACACAAGTTACCTAAAAGGTCGGCACCACCACCACTATCAATGGGAATAACTTCATTCCCCTTCCAGTAAGATGTAGAGTCCCTCAGGGCTCTATCATTGGTCATCTTATATTGATCATCTACGTAAAATGACCTGCCATCTTATGACCCACATTGTAAAGTCAGCATTTACCCTGATGATACGGCCTTGTATTTTGTCAGCTAAAGTGAAGCACACGTTGTGGCTAAAATCAATGAAGACTTTATTTGATTCAAGTCTGACAATGGCTCATTGGAAACAAGCTGAGCCTCATGTTGAAACAAAATGAAAAAAAATCCAGAATTCATTTTGCTAGGACTGGTGTACAAGGTCAAATAAGTGACATTACTGAAAGTGTAATCAATGTGAACATTAATGGGATCCAACTCAAACAGGTTCACACTTCTAAACATCTTGGAGTTGTTGTTGATGACAATCTATAAAACATCGAACATGTTCGAGAAATGATTCTGCAGTTTAAAAAAAACCTTTGGCATGACCCTAAAAACAAAGCTAAAAAACCCTCCAAAATAGGTGCGCTCGTACAACAAGTTCTGTGAACTTATATTAACTCAACTGGGTTCCTTTGAGTGACAATAGACGCACTCAGCATGAAGTAGTAATGATGTATAAAATCCAAATAATGCACCTCGCTATACTAACACATCAACAATGTTTATTATGAGACGTAGTCGTCTGTCTGTCGGTATTCCCAAACCCAAATCTGAATCTTTCCAGCGTACCTTCACGTACTGTGGGGGCGCTGTCACATAGAGTTCTCTCCCCGTACAAACACCGAAGGATGTCAAGGATCTCACAAAAGAAAAATCACTTATCATTTTAGACTTGTATAAATATATAAACGTAGGCCCACTGTTTACCATCTTTAATGTTTTTATGCATTTTGGTTTTTTTTTGCACTGTGTCCTCCTTCGGGCCTTTTTGTGTTGTTGTTGTTGTTGTTGTTGTTTGTTGTTGTTGTTGTGTTGTTGTTGTTGTTTTTTACTCTTGTTGTTGTTGTTGTTGTTGTTGTTGTTGTTGTTATGGTTATTGCTTTTTGCTGTTGTAATTATTCATCCTTTCAACACTCTCATTGCTGTAGTGATTTTAATGTTTTCTTCATGTTTTTATTCGGTTTTATTGTTTTGTGTAGGCCTACTCACGGCCCCTTGAAAAACAATCTTTAGGTTGAATGGGTCTTTCTGTAAATAAATACAGTTTAAGATAGATATCAATAATTAAAAAGCATTGTGCTCAAACCTCAGTAGAAGAAAGAGTCGTCTTTATATTCTCGAGCCATCCTAGCCTATGGCCTGCCAAAATTTAAAAAGAGATGGGAAAATATTGGGGCACCTCCAGCGTTGTTTGTAGAAGAGGGGAAACCGAGGAGGGAAAATCAGAAATAGGAGAGGGAGGACCGGAGGTTGCGAAGTAGGGACAGGGTTGACGTAACCCCCGTCACTTGCCAAAGACGAGCTCCGAGCATATCAAGGTTTGCATTGTATATTCAGCTCCTTCCAAAAGATAAATCTTGCCTGCGCCATTGAGATAGTGGCAGAGTAGTGCGATAAAGAACTGTGTTTCAAGTGCCGAATAATCTGTAAGAAGGCCGTCATGACGGTCTCCTTACAGCAGCTGTGTGAAAGATAGCGGCTATTAGTATTAAGTAGGGAAATAAACATCGATGTTTGAATTCCTCATTCAGCTTGACAAGAATCATTAAGAGGTAATTAGACAATCTTAGAAAGTTTATCAATAATACATGTATGTGATAAAGGGCGGCGTCCGGCAAAAACCATCTCGGTGATTGTTATCAATGCATTATAATAACCAAAGAGGTGGATTGCGAAACAGACACTTCCTTTAAAGGAACATTACAGAATTGGTTTTTGCTAACAAAACAGTTGCTGGCAGTGTAAGTACTTTATGGAATCCACCATATACATAAACTGACAAACCTGTAGAAATTTGAGATCGATCGGCCATCTGGGTCACGAGAAAATAGTGAAAAACCGATTACACAATTTGCATGAAATCATATAGATTCAACAAATGAATAAAACGCTCACTGAGCGATAAACTCCAATCGGAAAATTAGCTTATTCATTTCTCATCAAATATGGCATTTCAGACAGAAATATTTCAAGGGATGTTTTCTACTATCATCATCATTAGACCGTGTAAGTTTTATGTAAATCTGTGATCAAAAAGTTTATTTTACAAGTTTTTTTTCTTACCAATTCTGTAATGTTCCTTTAAGACACAATACTTCTTAGAATAAATTGACAGGTTTTAAGATGTTATTGCAACTCGATGAAGTTTGTATAACCGCCCTGGCGAAGAAGTCTTGACCCTAGTGTCAATCGTGTTCTTGACTCCCAGGTGAATAAATAAATAAATAAAACAACCGACCAGGACACATGTTTTCCTATCTTAAGAAAATCTCCCAGAACTCACAAAAAATAGTCGTGTAAAAAAACATAGGCCTCCCGGACATTAGCAACCTCTCCAAAGAGATTGTATTATTTAAAAAGTTTTAAACAACTTGAATAAACTTATAGAAGAGTGTTTTCAAAATTGTTTTAAAGTTGTCGTATTACTATTTTTAATCTTTTTTTTAATTTTTATTTTATTTTGTAGAACACAGGCACGATATGCCACAACAAAATGGTTTAGGCGGAGTTGAAGAACTAATTCCAGTATCTTCGGCATCAAAAGCCAGAGGGAAACAAAAGAAAGGTATGCGTCCTCTATGAACGAACTTGCTCTTTTTCCATTTTAATGAAAAGAGACATCCACGAGTCACATAAGAGACAGGAGTAAAGTGAACAAAAAGGGTCTGACCCCCCCCCCCCACCAAAACCACAAAACAAAACTTTCTCAAAGCAAAGAAACAGGTATAGGAGGAATTGGAAACAGCCTCACCAATCTGATTGAAAATACTTGAGATTGGTCCTGTAAAAGAGGGGAAGGGATCTATAAGCGAAAGGGAGAATTCAAACTCTTTATATAGACTCCGTTAATAAAAAAAAAAAAAAAAAAAAAAACACACACAAAATAAACATTGGCGAACGAAGGGGCTTTGGTAAACGCTACTTGTATCGCGCCCATTTCTCATCAAAAAGAAAGTCAAGGACAAAACAAAAAGACAAATGTAAAGGAAAGGGAAAATGAAAAAGAAAACTCTTGAAAGTGTCAAAGTTGCAATCTAAATGAAGAAAGAAAGAGACACTGGTAGGAGAAACGTCTGCGTTTCTATTAATAAGAGATGCAGCTGACATTCTGTAAATCTTGAACATGTTCCACCTTCGTATACTTAAATCACGTGTGAGCGGATGGCATTGTCCATTTTTGTAGATTTCTCAATTGTACGATCTTGGCCTTGGTTGAGATGCGAGTATTCTTTCGCTGGCTCGGTATTAATTTTGAGCTGATCTTGAATAAATTTGCTGCATTAACGTAGTTTGGTGTGAACTCAATAGTAGTAGTGCCGTACCATTTCTTCTTCAGCTAGCAACAACTGTGATATATGTACGCAAGGTTATACACGATTCCAATCAGTTGACTTGGGCGCATGCGCTCGTCTCATCCAGTAAGGTGAGACGGGTAGCGTTGACGACTTGATTTAATTTTCTGTGGTCATTTCGCTATTGCGGTTTTACGAGTTTGTGTATCGCCGACGCGTGGTTGTTAGCGTTTGACGTTTGTCTTGGAAAGAGTTTCATTTTCTCCTTCACGCACCACTAAATAAGCACGACATCAAAGTTCCACCATTAGTGTCTGTTACAAGGAGAGGGGAGGCATCGGGCGAGGCACGTCATCATGTGTAGGAGTCGTGATACTGGGTGCCGTCACATGGTGTAAACTACAGCTGCAGTGGTATGGCACGAATTGCTCTAATTTGTCTTGATTGTCCACGTAAACTTGAAGCAGCGAGTCACACGAATTACTATCAGTTGTCTTGAAAATCCACGTGAGCCATACGACAAGGGTTATTTGACCGCAGATAAACTTAGGCCTATCTGCAGATTAATGTCAAACTGATTCGGAGGCACCATTTGTTCTAAACGCCAGCTTCTCAACTTTGACGTTATCAACGTGAGTGAAAAATAGCCATACTGCAAAACTGAATATCTTGAGAAGAGTTTATAACTGAAGTTCTGTGACATCAGTGAACGAGATCCTATAGGCCTGCCTGGTGCCAAATCTGCACGTGTAGCTATAAACATAATTGATGTAAATCTTTGTACACTTGCAGGGCCTGCATACACCGGCCGACGGGCTTTTCAACACCAATTAAAGAATTTGCCCACAGTAGGTGCTGGATACGCAAATCTCCCGATATCAGCTGCAACAGCACTGCATGTTCACTTTTAATTATACGCACTACATATAATCTGCCACGACCAGACAGTCATCCTCACGTACAGGCCTACGTGTGTGTGGCTAGCTTGTGCCAATGAGAACCTTCTACCTAAGATAGCACTTTGCGTTGATGAACGATGTCGCTAAACGTCGGGATGCTCGCCCGTGCTGGAATTATCACATTTTTGTTCCTACATTTACAAGGTAAGAGATATGTTGATTGAAAACAATTACAACTTTCTGATCTGTATATATATATATACCTTTTCTGCAGTTTTCCTTTAAAGTCTCTTAAAAACACACTTTTATTTTTTTATTACTAATGACCCAATTCAACAATTTATTATAGCGTATCAAATTGAGGAGAGAAATTTTCATACAAAAAAGTTTGACCCCATATTACATTCCATCCTAATACAAGATGAAATTTTAAAACAGAGACCATCAAAGTAGTGTCCTAAGCGCCCAAAGACAATAACATCAGGTGTTCTTGAAGATACTTTAATTGGTCAATATACATTCTAACAGTGGTTTTTTATTTGAAATCGTGTAACATCATTTAAAGTTATTTAAAAGCATGTGTGAAATTGATAGTGCATTTAAAAAAAATTGAGCTTGTTGTCACTTTAGTGGAGGAAACCACTTGCATTTACCTTAAAACTCCTGTAATTGAGTCTTTGTTGCTATTCCAATTCTTGTAAATAAAAAAAAATGTAATGGTTCCTGGCCTGGTGATAGTGTAAGTCCACTTTGCCTACGTCCATATCATCCGAGCAGTGTTCTACAATGTCATCCTCCATGTCACTTGGCACCGTAACCGGTAGAGCACAAAACACCCCAAGGCTAAGCTCGATCAAGTGCAATGTACAATGCAGATGCGGCCGATTATGCATTCACAAGAGATGAAGCGTACTCCCCTTACTAGGGCCCGAATGCCTTGGTCAACTCTGCAAAACAGATCTTTTGCCTGGCTGACTTAATAATGTGGTTTATCTTTCGTGAGAGGCGGATTTCACGACGGCAAACTAGATGTACTTTTGTCTCAACGATGTATTTGAAGAGGGTGCTTTCCGAAACGTCTGGAACCACGGCGAGGATCAACAGTGAAACTTAGCTGACAACACTTCCCCAGTGTTAGACAAGGCGAGAAGGGGGCGACGCTATACGAAGCAACCTGGCCCCATCAGCTGCAAGGAACTGGGGGAAACCTGACTAGAATCAGTGCAGAGGATTTCAGGCATTGATATAGAAAAAAAAACCCTGACGCAGCCAATAAACGAGTGTGCGTTCGTTCAGCCCGGAGGTGAACATTGTAAAAGTCTCAAGATCTGTTGTAAAAGAGGTCAAACACTTGATCCGACACCGCTGTACGGATTACGATGTTAGATTCAACCAAACAGATGGTTTGGAAATAGTACTCTGTATGACTATACGCATCATAACTGTCAAATAAGATTGTAGTTCCTGTTTTAGTGTATTAGCTCTTTAAAACGATATTTGACAAAAAAAACGAAACAAAAATGTATCATCAACAGTAGAAACCTCTGTGAGAAAATTGTATACGAGAGGATGTTGACGTTTGTGCTTTTGGCCGGTCGCAAACAAACATGTCTTGTCAGTAAAGTTTATTTGTTACAAAGTTTTTGTTTTTTGCAGATCAGCACGTCCTATGATTATGTCCTTCACAAGATAGTGCTGGGGTAGGGTTGATACCAAAGGGTTCGGGTTCACTGGTAGAGTGCCCCCATTGGAGAAAAAAGAAGTGCCACGCCCTGAACACACGCCTCAAATACAGGTCAAAGATCAGATGTTGATGAATAATAACGAAGGGATAACGTAACCGATGGTCGTCTCACTCTTGCCATTTTGAAAACGTCACAACCTTTTGGGAATGAATTTGATCCCATGGTTTGAATAGCATTATCCCCAACTGAAACCCTCGTAAAATAAAGTACAGGTTACAACAATCAAGTGTATTAGGGTGTGATCGGAGAGCACCTGCACTATGAAAATAAATTGCTTTAGTAGTCTTCAATGAAAAAAAAAAATACATGCATTATTTTACTATGTTGTTGATTTAGCACGAGTCACCGGCATTTGGGTAAACTGTCTTAGGGCTTTAGAGGATTTGTATTCGATTTGGAAAGTGAAACCTCAGGGCAATTGCATCAAATGAGTTCATCAAAGATCATCAAATGCATCTGCTTCAGCCCGGGAGTCATACCTTTAAAATATTCCTCTATGACACTAACAGTGAATCGCAAGATAGTGATAGGACCCAGTTTTCAATGGCATGTTTAAGTTAAATTCAATTTCACTTTGAAGCTAAAAGAGAGATATAGGTCAACCGTTTTTAGAGATGTCTTTCACTCAAAGAACTGTAGATGAATAAATAAATATCATTATCGTTTTTTTTCTCTGTCCTTTTATTTTTTAGTTGTCTCTGGCGGAGCCAAAGAACCACGAAGATTTGTAAAAGGTAAGACTTGTTTGAAATCCTGTCTAGAAGTCAAATCAATACACTCTGAAACACTCCCGGGTCGGCAGGGGGTCCTGTCGCGTCAGGCTGACCCGGAAACTGGTTGTAAAGAGTGGGATTTTCACTCAAATTCTGCGTCAGTTTGACACATTTCTGAGTAGTTTTGACACAGATTCTGGGTCATACTGACCAAGATATGGGTCAGGGCCGGGTCAGGCCCCAAGGGACCCCGAATCCGGGTCAATTCTGACGCAGGATTTTTTAGAGTTTAAAGAGGGCACACCAGAGTGAGATAATACTCCATCAAATATAAATAGAAGAATCATAACATTTTAAAAAGGTTTACCACAATCAGTAAAAACCACCGTACACTTTGAAACATTCCGGGTCAGAGTTGACCCGGATTCCTGGCCGTGAAGGGGGCCTAACCCGTTACTGAGTCAGTGTGTCCAAGAACATGTGTCAAACTGACTCAGAAACCGAGTCAAAATCCCATTAAAAAAAAAAACAGTGTAACACTGTTTAGTGTAGATCAAATATTAACTTTATTATTCCTATCTGGTAATTTAAAGATGCCCTGAAAGTAACGGAATACTTAAATCATAACCAAGCAAGTCGTTAGTCAGGACTGTATGGTTCTCATTACAATTTTTTACGAATTCCATAAAATTATTTGTTTAGCTCCTGGTGAACTGAGTTTATTGGTGATATCTTCAACACGGTATTGGTTTGGCAAAGATAAATATGACTTTAGCACGGAAAACTTTAATCTGTCATTGGATTTTTCTTCTTCTGTTTTATGCCATTTCAGATTTAAGGCCCTTTTGGTTTTTACACAATGATATTGCTATTATGGACCTTATCATACTTAGCTGACAAATTGACACAGCTACACGTACATAAATCAAACGATAGGAACCTGCTTGAAATACTTTAACCTCTCTAAAAACTTTTTGACAATGTCACAGATACAAATTTACGGTGAAGTGATTTGATAGTGTATGATGGATAATTCTCTCGTTGGAAAAAAAACCCCTGTTTTTTTTCCTTTGCTTCATATAAATATTATTTGGTGACCCCATTTTTTTTATACATCGCTTCAACAAGAATTGTCTCCCGCGTTAATGGGAGAAATCAAACCATGCCTCAGGCCAGAAAGGAAGCAAAGATTAATAATCTGTGACTTCGTGAGAAGAACAACGTCTTGGCAATTTGACGGAAAACAAAGAAATTGGGGGCCAAGTTGTGATGACTCGTGACCAGAATTTCACGACCGCTGCGTTATAAGTCGAGAAAATGAACTCATCTAGCTAGCCATCCGTGGCTCCGGACGGTCGGAATTAAAACGCCTTCAGCATGGCGAAAATAACCGACCAACCCCGGTGCCCTTTTATTAAAGTGTCTCGCATTTTCAGAGAAGGAGCGTGAACTCATTCTGGACAAGTAAATTAACCAATCACTTTTTTTTCAACACAATGGGGTTTTGTGTTCATGTTTGAAGAAACGAAATAGGAATGACCTTTCCTTAATTTGACGTGACGTTATTGCGGTCCTTTTGATACTTGTAACTAAAAGCACTTCAAACGGAAACACAGTTTGAGGTCTGAATGAAATGAAATCGGTGGGATACCCGTACTATCCAGCGGGTTACGTAAGTGATTTGTATAAATTTAACCAGCCGGTGTATAAAAACTAATTAATTTTATTGTTTTCTTCTCTTCGGAATCATGGTGCTTAATGTCATCAAATGACATCATCTGATTATCGGTGTAAGAAAGATCACACTGTTTTTGACTTTTAAAAAAAATCTTTGCATGGAAAATATTTTATGGTATTTCATATTCCACATACAAATCAATGTATCAGTATAGGCTCTGTGCTGTAGTGTGACCCCCCGTAGTATTAACTGAAATAAAATAAGTTAAAAACATTCTCAAGCACTGGTTAATGAATCGGCGAAGATTGGGTTCTTTTGCAAAGTTATGCTCCGTTACGCGTTTGATTGTCCTTTCTGTTAAAACATGAATCGATATTCAATATGACTATATCTGGCTAACATACATGAAGTTGTATCAGATATTGTAAGGTAGAGGTAACCACACCAACAGGGCAATGTACGCGACAAGTTTGTAAGGGTTTAAACACGGCCTGGCACGCAGTCTAAATGCATGACACCGTGTTTCCAATGGCATTATATTTGACCCTGTGGAAACATAATAGTCCCTATGGACAAACACAATTGAAATCTCCACTTTGTTTTCAAATTACCTGATCAAATAAAGAGTCCATATCGAAAATAAAAGAGGTGGTACCAATTAAGACGGCTTAGCTTTTAGTCCGGTCGGAGTACATGTATTTGTATTTCACCCACAATACATGGATTTTCTGGGTAAATATAGCTCAAAAAATAAGTGGGCTAACTTACAACCTCGTAGCCCATTGCCATGTTGATCATCCCCCCCCCCGTGGACTCATAACGTCTAATTACATCATGAGAAACACCAGTGGATAGGAACAAGAATAGAAAGAGAAATTAAAAAAGTTCCTTCCTTTAATCTTATTCTTATCAATACGGGGAGGAACACGAGTCCTCATCTCGCGATCGCTTTGAGATTACCAACACAACGCTCTCCTCTCTCTCCTCAAGTTCATCCAGCGGCCCCTCTATTAATTTACCTTGCCGCGTAAATAACGGATTTTCACTCTGATCTGGTTGGGGTTCCTCCGCTCGAGTGCCTGCAGATCATTAACGAACCGATCGGATCATTGGGACAATGACGGGTCAGTGATTTCTGGCTCCTATCCACTGGTGTTTCTCATGATGTAATTAGACGTGATGAGTCCACGGGGGGGATGATCAACATGGCAATGGGCTACTGAGGTTGTAAGTTAGCCCACTTATTTTTTGAGCTATATTTACCCAGAAAATCCATGTATTGTGGTGAAATTGTAAAGTGCAGTTAAGGGTACAATAGTTAATGTTCCTGAATGTACTATATGCCCATAGCACAGCCGTACTGAAACCGATTATTTCTGCACCATTTGCGTGTTCCACTTAATAAGCAATATCGACAACTCTCGAAATTATTCAACCACTCAGTTTCACAACGCAAGGTTGGTCTAGTGAGTTGCAAAGGCCTAAATATCCATACACGCTGAGAGAAATTGACAAAGTTCCTTGGCACGAAACTGCATGCTCATTCTTTTTATGGAAGACAAATTTTCACAAAACTAGACCAAGGGTGACAATTAGAGGAATCCAATTGCGTGCTACCACTTTAAGCAGATAATGCACTTTAATTGGGAAGGATTTAGTGGGATTTGCCGACTGAAGTGAAGAAGGCCTAACCCGACCTACTAAAGGACATGTGTTTGTATTTTGGATAAGTACCGGTTTTAAACCAAGGTCGAGTTGGTTCCCAACGCCTCAACAATGCGATAACTGATGCGTCTGGACTTCAAAAGCACATTGAGAGAGATTTATCCCAACTCTAATTTGGTTTTCGGGTTTGCGTCTTAGTTCTTAATTAAAAAAGAAAAAAAGAAAGAAAACATGCAGATGAGAATGTTATAATGGACTCCTAGAGCTTATGAGTGTTGATTACTTTTTCAGGTGGGTGGAAATGGTTTGTTGGCAGATGGTTTCAATGGAGACTGGGGAAGGGCAAGTGTATTTTGTCCACAGGTTTCGATCCACTGCAGTGGTGTCGACAAAATGATTGATGGTAAACATTTATAATTGACACAGAAGGGAAAATATGATATCCTTTTCGTGACATTAACCGACTCCTTTCGGCGATGTGTCAAAATGCTACAGATTCCGGGCCATACTGACCCCAGAAGTGGGTTGGGCCCCACGAGACCTGGATCCGGGTCAGTTCTGACCCAGAAGGTTTTAGAGTGTCAGAACACAATGAACCCAAATGGTTTTACGTCACGGAGCAATAATGGCCAAGTTGCTCAATGACACAAGCCTCAAGACTGGGACTCGTGTCAAGGACTGGCCGGGACTCGAACCCACGCTCTGCTGATCAGAACACCAGAACTTGAGTGCGGTGCACTGTTACTACTCGGCCAAACATGCAATCAGCAGCAGTCACAGGCCGTGTCTGGCTACGGCTACGGCTTGATCGCTGCGTCATCGTACGTTGAAGTATAGGATGTCCTTAGCAACACCCTTATAGCAACAGTCGTATAGCCGTAGCTGTAGCCGCCAATTACTGACAATGTATGGAGTTAAACAAAGATGGCTACAGATTGATGACGGTGTAGGCCTACCATGGAGGTAGGATAGACTATTCCTACCTCCATGGGCCTACCAACACCAGTCCTCAGATTACTTGAATTTACGCTTTCCCCTTAATGTAGAATGCATGTGCAGTTTAATGGCAAAAAAAAAAACTAGATGAAATTTTACTTGTGAAGACGCATATTCACTCAGTTTTCCACTATATGCACGTATTTTATTAAAGAGACTTCAATTTCACGACAGATTTCAAAGAAAAACCCCCATTCATTTTAAAGCATCTCTTTCCCACGTCACAGATTTAAATTTGCAAAGAGTCACCATCGAGTGAGTTTCCAAGTAGACCATAACGATGTTAATGTGGTTTAATTGCCACATCTGAATAGCCCTTTTTAACACAACATATGCTGATTTAATTCCGTCAGATACAAGGGGTGGTGCGGGGTATGAGTGCTTGACAAGGCCTTAATCCTCGCACCTGAAGTGGTTCGCGCATAATGGATGCCTCGTGCAAAATGCAATATTGCTAATTAAATAATTACGGTCAAATTTGCGAGAATGACTTTAGCTCGTCCCGCAAGCAAAGAATCGGTGCATACACGGTGGGGCGGTGCGGCGTTTAAACACGGCCAAATTAATTCCAATGGCAGCATTTAAAGACAGGTCATAGTCTCAACAATCGTTGGTCTAATTAAATTATACGAGGCTATTTTTATTCTCTTTGATGTTGTTCGGAGGAGAGAAGAAGGAAAAAAAAACCTATTGGCGGCTTGGGTTAGGCTTGTGATGTCACTGGACAAAATGTAATCCAATGGAAATCAGACAGGAAATACATTTTAAAGGTGAACAAGTCAAAAGCTCAGACAGAATGAAGCTAGCTTGAAGTTACAATACAGAGCATTGTGTCTGGGGCCGAGTTCACAAAGAGCTACGATTGAACTGCAAACCAATCTTAATTGCTAAGAAAAGTGTGATGTCACAATACAAATCATTATGATGATATTGAAAACTCATCTTAAGATGAATCGTTATGCTTTGTGAAAATGAGCCCTTCTTTCACTTTTAGCACATGCTGACATTATCTGACTGTTTTAAAAACATCCCTAACAGCAAAAAAGAAGAAGAAAATGTCAAATTCCATTCGACCGTGTTTCGCGGTAAACTCATTTGGTTTTTGAAGCAGTTTCTCAGCTTTATTGAAAAATCGAACAGTGACAATCTTTTAACAATTAGGGCAACCCAACAGCACGTTTTCCGTTCGCCCTCCTTTGGTGAAGAGGAATGCACGATATTGAAAGGGCATGAGGGTCCAAATTTGAAAAAAATCGAATCGGGAGATGTTATCTCGTCGATTGGTCTCCAAGCTAAGGAAGGAAACGATGCATTCCCTGGCTTGGACCTTTCATCAACAGCAGGATATTACCATTATGGGGGTTTCGTTTCCATGTAAACCGCCATGTTTACAGTTTTGGTGACCATTGGAAAATGGATTGACAATCTAGGGTTTGAAAGCTAAGTTAGTATCAGGTTTGTGCTGGCGCGTCGGACCTTTTTCAAAATCACAGCTTTGTCTTACAATAGGCTCCGCCTTGGGCTCCATCAGTATTTTGAAAACGTACACTTTCGGTACGGGACTTAAAAGCAGTGGATACTTTTGGTAATTACTCAAGAAACACTTTACCATAAAAACTTACTTGGTAAGAAGCACCTGAGAGCTGCTGATAGTATAAAATATTGTGAGAAACGATTCCCTCTAAAGTAATGTAGTTTTTGAGAAAGAGGTAATTACTCACTAAAATGTTTCAATCTGGGAAAAGGCTTCAGGCATGAAGTCTTTTTCATGCATTTGAAAGCACACAATTCTATGCAACAAGGGTGTTTTTTCTTTCATTATTTTCATGCAACTTCGATGACCAGTTGAGCCGAAATTTTCACAGATTTGTTATTTTATGAATATGTTCGGATACTGGTCTTTGAAAACTACCGAAAGTGTATCCTGCCTTTAAAAGAGTTGGCCATGTCAGAGCCGAAGCCGAAGCCTAAGCCATGGCATCGGAAATGGCCCTAATCAGTTACTAATACTGTTCTGTATTTGAACCCAATTGTTACTCATATACGTACCAGGTACTATAACTTGACATTACAATTCTGTTGGAATCTATCCAACTGCCGATACTTATCTTAAAAAAAGAAAAAAGAAAAGAAAACAAAGAAGAACAAGAAAATGGGGCAAAAAAATTGTCGGCCGTACGGACATCATGGATTCTGAACGACTAATGGAAATAATGCCGCTTATTAAAATATTTGGACAGGAAAGATTATATATAGTAAATAATATTTACAGAAAGGTAGGGCCTTTATAAAAAATGTCATGGCAAAAGTTGCTGGATTTAAGATTTGTATTGCTAAGTTTACGAACAATTCAAATGAAGCATTCGTGTGTAATATTTAAAATACTCAGTTTTACCACATTTTCCTCTAATAAACGTCGAAACCCCAATTTGTTAAACTAAATCAGCTACATGCAGATATTACAACATTTACTTGGTGCTACAATTTCATTCAAAACAAGTGTAACGACCCACAAGTAATGCTGATGGTGTTTTACAAAACTGTGTTTTTGGTTTTCAAACTTTACACATGATTGGAGCCGTACACCAAGACAATGGTTAACCACAACTGCAACCTGCTATATATATAGGATACAGTTTTGAGTACTCGTATACTTGAGTAAATTGTTCCCATCGTACTCGTACTCTTACTCGTATTCTATACCCGTTCTTCTACTCGAATACTTTTTCGTACTCGTACGCAAACTCGTCGAGTAATTTTTGAATAATCTTATGATCTCGTACTCGTACCCGAGTGCGTTTGTATTCTCGTATATGTATTCGTATTTGCAGATTTGTTTCTGTACTCGTACCATGGCACTTCAGTCCTTGTACCCGTACATGGTTGCACTCTCTTCAGTGCTCGTACTCGTGTACTTTTCTGTAACTCATTGTTCTCCAACAGTTTCTGTACTCGTATTATACAGTTCGAGTACTTTTTTGCCGGGTTGTTCTCGTTTTTGTACTCTAAGAATGTATCACAAGCTAAGTTTAAAATGGTAACGCTGACATGCTTTGTTTCGTAATGTCTTAAGCAGTCTAACTATATGTTTGTCTACGTTACATATAGCATCATCGTTTAGACAATAACATTGGACTCTCACACATTGCGCTAGACACTTTCTTCCCGATCGATAGATCCTATTGAATGTAAAAAGGATGCACCGGCGATGGTGTAGGTGCAACTTGTTTAGATAACCCCGGGAACCTCACACACTCCAGGCCTTAGGTTTCATGAATGAACCCCGTCTTTTTACCATACCGTTCACACTCGACTAGCGACCACCGATTATTTAGTACACTTTCAACGCGTGTGTGTGGTGAAATAAAGAAAGAAAAAAAAAAACCCCACCAAAGAAGACACATTGGGGGAAGCCGGAAAGTAACGATCTGTCTTCAGCGTGACGTCATGACATCACTTCCGGATGAGATCAGATCTGCCGTTGAAGGATATACCGAGGAGGAACGAAATCATCCTCCATGAATATCTCGTGATTTGTTTGCATTTTATGTATGTAGGAGGAAACTTGTACATACTTGAGGTGATTGAGAAAGTTTATAAGGGCGATCATTTCTCCAGGCAAACGTAGACAGGCTTTACTTTGAAACGTGACTTCGCATGATTGGTGGGTGCATCACTGCTGAGATAAACTCCCAAAGTAACGGTTGCTAAAAGACAACCAATTGACGTGTAACTTGGCGATATCACACATTTTATACATCGACTGAACGAATTGACAGCGAGCATTACGGCCGTGCGTTGTTGATTATGTTTGATATTTTGATGACATAAAATGTGAAAAGTAACTATAAATAGTAAACTTGCGGGTACAACGGTGTGTAAAAATCCCCGTTGGGAGGAGTGTTGGCTCTGACAAGAGCCGGTGTGGTTTCGACGTTTCGAACAGTATACTCTGCTCATCTTCAAGAGAGGGATACTACATGGTGTATTTCTCTTGAAGACAAGTCTATTATTCGAAGTGTCGAGACCACACCGGCTCTTTTCAGAGCCAACACTCCTCCCAAAAGAGATTTTTTTACACACGGTTGTAGCCGCAAGTTTGCTACAGTTACTTCTTATTTCCACACCATGTAAAGCTTCAAACTTCACTGACAAAAATGTGTTTCTTGTGACAATAGATGGATTGCAATACGCGTCATTGACCGCCATCTTTGATGTAAAACAATGGAAAAGTGCACGCGTGTACGCGCTACGCACGACTCTCAGCCAATGATAGCTCTTCACGCGTGCACAATTCATCAAAGATGGCGGCTGATGACGTCTATTGCAATCCATCTATATACTCAATGAATGAATGAATTTACTTTTCCAAAAATAGAATTGGCATCATCCCTTTAAAGCAAGTCACAATACCTCAGGCTATAACTCCATGCAGAATCTGGTAAGAATACCTGCGATTACAACACCGAGTGACAGGAGTTTGATATCACTCCGCATCCAAGCACCAGACGTGCATTAACGAATATCACGGTATCCATACGGCTAGCGTGCCGGACACCTATACATTTACGTACCAAGTGCAACTTCATCCCTCAGTATTAGGGTGACAACATTATAAACTGGTATGGTCTCCAGGCTGCGTTACGGGTATCCCGTGTTTCAGGCCTCAAAATCGATTGCAACCAGTCCCGGTCACCTCCAGTTAGTCTTGGGGTAATTTACAAGCACGTTGTTTTGTTAGTGGAACCGAGCTGCGTATCTTGCCGAATGATATCCTGATGCATACAAGAAGCAGTGGGCAAGACTCAAGACGCGGAATTTATGGTACTGCTCCAGGAGTTCAATTCGGGTGCCGTTGAATTCGGGTGCCGTTGAATACTGCAGATGTTTTAGTTGTTCACTATTGACAGTTTTTTTTTTTACTATTGATAGTGAGCTAGGTCTGATGCGTTAGGTGTGAGAAGCGACCTCATGGGAATTTGTTTATGAACTAAAATGGAATGGAATACCTAATTGCAAGAAAACGACCTCCTCCAAGGCTTCTTGGATCGCTCCCAAATGAAATAAAAGCTAATAAATAAACTCAAAGGAAATTACCCCAAACTCAAAAATATATTTATTATGTTTTTAGTATTAATTAAAGGACTTCCCTTGCAAAATGATTATCTTGTACATTCATGGGATACCTTCCGGTTTTGCTCTGCATACTTCTATTGTGACTGCCTGTCACGATAACAAGTTATGGTATTCAATCAAATTCACACTTTAAAGGCAGCGTATACTTTTGGTAATTGTCAAAGACTAGTATCCTCACTTGGTTTATCCCAACATATGCATAAAATAGCCAACCTGTGACAATTTCGGCTCAATTAGTCAGCGAAGTTGCAAGAAAAGGTTAAAAGAAAAACACTTTTGTTGCATTAGAATTGTGTGCTTTTAGATGCCTGAGAAAGGCTTCATGCCTAGCCTAAAGCCTTTCTCAGATTCAAAAATTTTAGGTGAAAATGTACCTCTTTCTCTAAAACTACATTACTTCAAAAAGTGTCGATTCTAACACTGTTTTATAATACCAATACCTCTCCAGTCCTCAGTACCAAGTAATATTTTATGGTCATTAACTCGATGAGTAATTACCAAAAGCACAGCATGCCTTTAATATTAAAGATATTTGCACAGTAGTATCATTTGCAAAATGATCTCGCAGTTTGACAGCGTTTCGCTGTTTGAGAGGCCTGAATCCACTCTTCCTTTGTGTAAGCACGTGCACCTTATGCATTTTAATACAGTAATTACGAATACCAGTATAAAACCAAAAAACAACAACGTAAGACACAGCAAAATATTCTGCAACATCAGTGGTTAGTCAAAACTTTGCTTAAGTCATCGGATAACCATTACAATACCAGGCTGAAAGATCACTCCAAACTGAAATGTTGTCACTTTCGAGGAAACCTGAAACTATAAGACGCGGGGGTACTCATTCATGTGTGGGGTTTGAATACATTTTCAGCGAAAACCAAAGATGTAGTGCTGTTTTGTAATTCAAAACTTCGTGATGCAGGCACGTGTTTTTCTTCTGTTTGACTAGAAGTTCTGAACATAAAATAGTTATACCCTTTCTTTAAAAAAATGCGATTAAGAATGATCTCTATCATTTAGAACTATTCTGTCAATAATAACGTACACTCTAAAAACTTCTGGTTTCTGGTTCAGTATGACACGGAACCTGTGTCAAAATGACATAGAAATTGGTCGAATGGACGCAGTATGCGCGTTAAAACCCCATTTTAAACCATGTTGGGGTCAGCCTGACCTGGAAATGGGCCAGGCCCCTAAGAACCCGGACTCCTGGTTCTGGAGCAGTGTGCATTTTGCACGGTGCTTCATAATCAGCCCGGACCCGGAGCTGAAGTTTGGAAAAAAGCCTACGGATTCTTGCAAGCATCCTCCAGCAGTATAGCGAGGATGAAGCAAAAATGCCGCAGCCTTTATTATAATCACGATGATCCCCAAATATTCCGCCGAGTGCAGACAACATCTTGTTCTGGTTGTGAGCCCCGTACCCCCCTTTCTGTACCGGTCACCACAGCTGGTTCAACCGTAAGATGGATGTGAAGTGATTAGTATTGCGACTCGATACTTCACCGTAGATTGATTCGTGTGGAATGCAAGATGCTCAGCAATCTGTCGTACGGATTCAACGAGGCCACTTTGGTGTGACTTTTGCGGTCTATATCTTCCTATAATGTGAAGGTAGAAGCATAGCTGATACTTCTAATAGTAATCGTTTGGTAATCGTTGGGACCGAAAAGTGCTTTGGGCAAAATTACAACCTGTCATATTATGCATGACTGCGTTCTTGGTTCATCAAGTTGAAAATTCAAATATTTTAAACTGTGAAAAAATTGGAGGTGCCAACATTCGTCATAGAAAAAAAAGCCTTCAAATATTCATATGAAAAAAACCCCTCAAAACAACAACTTTAGGAAGAATGTATAGAATAATTACGTCACATATTCAATTGTTACACACCACTAGCGACACGCACACCACCTTTAAAGCTCCTACCCTTGTGACTCGTCAAGGCGAGCGTTCCTCACATGCTACCCTCTTGTTTATAAGGAGTCGAATCTCCTGAATATAATTGACATTTTGAAGCGTCTTTAGCACTATGCGTACCGTCTCGTTAAAATACTTGAAGTCTTTACTCTGTCTGCCTGGTAAATGTCCCCATGAATAACTGCCCAATCAATCAAATCTATCGCCGTTTACTGGCGCTTGAATTTACAAATAATTAAAGAGGCTCTTTAAGTTTTCACAGAAACTTGTTCACAATAAGGTGCTACTGGAGAGGGGTGGGGTGGGGCGGGGGCGGGGGTGTGGGAAGGTTATTGGACAATCGATGGAATGATGTAAAGTGGACTTGTTGTCTGGCTTCTGTGATTACGTGTTGATACATGAAATTGGAGGGTGGATAGTGGTGGTTGGTGTGGGGGAGGTACAACCCGATTGATTTTTTAGGAAGAGTTTACCGTTGGGTCCGGCAGGGTTAGGGACGGCAGACAGGTCCGTTCACGGTAGAACGTGGCCAAGCTCTGTCATTGCTTCTGTATAATTCGATATCCTAAAATCGAATGGACTAGTATGTATGACGTGCCAAATGCGGATCTAGGACGGTTTTGGAGGATGATGCAAAACGTAATTTCATCGTTGTTTAAACAACACTGTCCCAAATTATAAAATATTTGTTGTACAAAAAGCCGGACTGACTTCTGGCACGCACAATGCGAATATGCATCTCACAATATTCAGCTTTGATTAGTTGATCGATTGACTGATTGATTGATTGATTGATTGGTCGATTGATTGATTTGATAGATTGATTAATTGATTGATTGATTGCTTGTTTTCTTGGTTGGTTGATTGATTGGTTATTCGTTTTACTATACTGGAACAATACTGCAAACAACTTTATCATTAATTGTCTTTCGTGACAGATCTGAGTTGACAAATTATAAATATATACAAAGAAAGATACCACGATACCCCCACTACAAGGCAAAGACTCTAGTGTTAAATTGATTCTGTCCGTATTTAAACTATATGCGACAATACTGACATGGTGTTAATTATACCATAAAAACTTAAAAATTGTTGATTTCAATAGCAACAGGGTGGATGTACTCTCGCCAATAGAAACCAGTGTGAAAGTAAATTATAAATTAATTCAAAGTTTTGTTAGTAACAAATGTTGGTGTACGTTACACATAGACACGAAAATCAACTTAATACAAGATTTGTCTCGCATGAGTGTAGGTCATTATACCCTGAAACTCTAATTGAGTCCTGAGCCAAAAAAACCCCAAACAATTTCAGGCCCATTTTACTGTCCTCCTTTGAAACCTGATTTGAGCAAAATATTTTTGTGTTCATAGCTATAAATGGGTTTGGGCAGACCCGTTTTCAATATCCTACCTGATGGTCCGAGAGCAGGGGCAATGTATGAATCCCGGCCCGACGGCCATTAGGCTAATCAAGAATCCCGATACCCATGTAACGCAGTGATGCGTTCTAATGGATACTGTTACCAATCCTGCCTCAGGCCAGACTCCATCGACTCAAAGTTGAGTGGAGGAGGGGGGGAAGAAACAAAGTACATGTATTATAAAACGGGGGGAGGCAAGGCAAGGAGGAGATCGATTATTCAAACGCACTAACAGTCTGGTAACAGCTTTGGGCGGGAAGAAAGAAGGCCGACGCGTTGGATTCGGATCAGACCGTACACGTGCAGGCTCGGATCTATATTCACCAGACGCTACAGCGACAAAAAACAAGGTTAACACCACACCATTATAAACCCTGCCACATGAACACTACGATCTGTTGTCACAGGTTTGTAGTTCTCTTTATCGAACACTCTTCTCCGGTTTTTACGAGAGTATTAAATGTTTTTTTAAGGGATGTACCCAAAATACACAACCGGTATACGACCCTTAGGCTGTTAGCAATGTTTGGATTCATCTTTTGACCAGTGGCGGCACCAGACCTGTTAATCTGGGGGGGGGGGGGCAAGAGGGGGCAAACTTAGGGGGGGGGGGGCAAACAAAAGTCTATAATGTACTGTATAAGCCTACAATTCACTCCAGAAATAAGATTTTGCACTGTGTGAATGTGACGTGTTGTGCGAACTGCGTGTACAATGGCTGCTTACGGTTTTGGGCAGACAATGCATTTCTATTTATAGTAAGTTTCCAAGCTTGTACAGATAAATAGATCCACATTTCATTAACATTGAAATTGAGTTTATTATTTACAGCGCAAACAACATTGTAACAAATTGGGTGCAATCGTTTGGGATTAAACTCAATTTCCGCCATCGGGGAAAAAACTGGGGGGGGGGGGCAAACTGGGGGGGGGCAAAACAAATTACTGGGGGCATTTGCCCCCCCAGTACCCCTCCCCCGTAGCGCCGCCGCTGCTTTTGACAAGCATGAATTTCCATGAAACTTTGAAATGTATGTTCTCTCAAAACAACAACAAAACTATCGTCTCTCACCATAGAATCGTTATGCTGAACAAGACATAAACAAATATCGTCAAGAACGAAAAGACAACAACAAAATCACCAAACTGATGAAGGTTTCAGTTTCGGTATTAGCAACTGTGTCTGATGAACCGTCATTTAAGGGGCGCACGAACTGCAAAGTAATCTGTCATTCGAGCTCGTTGAAAGAATGAGATTTCTCTTTAGTTCAACATTTGACTTCCGTGAGATGCCATTTTCCCCCCTCAATATATGTTTTGCTATTTTACATAAACACACACATTGTTTGTCATGGTGGAATGAAAACGTTTGTTCTTCGATTGTTGTGACTTTTCGCAGCATCCTCAGTGAATTTTGTTCACAACTTCAAACCGAGTACGTCTTCGGTATGTCAAAGTAGGCCTACGCAGATTCTTATTTGTTAAAGTCTTCGTTGCTCTCTGAATAGACACGCATGCGCAAGTGTGTAACGCCTACAGTCCAGGGCGCGATTTCACAAAGCACGAAGATTCATCTTAAGATGAGTTGTCAATATCACCATAGTGATTTGTAATGTGACATCACCCTTTGCTTAGCAAGAAAGATTAATGCACAGTTAAAATCAATCTTTACTCTTTGTCACATCAGTCCCTGGACCCTCCTTTGCTCAACTCTTGGTCTTGACAATTGTGGATCCCATTGTTTTCCTTTGTGGTAGCAATCGTGGACCCATTGTACCTGTTGTTATAAGTCCTCGGTTTGAAAGGAGCTACAAGTACACCCATACACACACAATCTTACGGATTAGGTTTGTGGGGTCCCGCTATTGTTGTTCTATTATTCCCTTTTCTAAAGAATTCCTCCATGGGGTCCAAGTTGAACAAAGTAATCATTTGCGGGGTCTATTGTTCTAAAGTCACCGCAAGGGCCAATGCGTAAGCCCACAGCTCTGTGCTGCATACACTCTGTTCTACATCCCTTTGTTCTGTGCACTTAAAAACACTGTGTTAAAAACGTGTGTAAGCCCACATAGTGTTTCAAGTCCCAACATTGTGTGGACATACTTTGTAAATAACGCTTAAACACAAAACTGTCATTGGTGTAAATAAAGTAAAGCCTACCTCATGCAGACTAAGTCACCTTGTCCCTGTTTGCTGCATGGAAGATCGAAGACAATTATGAAGTTAGGTTCTCCATAGGGGAATTGTAAAGAGAGGGATGTTCCACAAGGAATTTTGCATACTAAGTCTTTGGGAGGAAGTTAATTATAGGGACAAAGGAAAGAACACAAGAAACTCAACAGGGAGGGCATTGTTGTGAATGAGTGTTCACACAAAGATACCTTGTACATTCCAGGGCATTTCCTGGCAGGCAAGATAATGCACTGGTCTTATTAGACATTGTTTTTGTATCTTACTTTAAAAATATATCTAAGCTTCATTGCGTTGCAATCTCCATAAATCGTAAGATTTGATGTTTCCCCATTAATTTGATCGAGCTGCGTACACATGCTTGCAGGAAGTCAAAGCTCCGTGGCTCTTTCGTAAAACTGTGCTGTCATGATGATATATTTGTACACTCATTAACTTTGTTCCATTGCTGGAAAAGGCCTCGTTTATAGGATTTTCTTTTAACACAGTGCCTAGGGCAGGGGCAATGTTTCCAGTTTTTGAGGGCACCAAAAGTATCTTGATTTTTTTCTGTGGGGGGGGGGGCAATTGTGGGACATTGGCAGGGCAAGTAAAAAGAAAATAGCATCAATTTGAACTGTGTAGCGGGCGTTTTCCCCCGTTGCTTTCCTATAAGCAACTGCCCCATTGAACCCGCTCTGTTAAATTAGGTTGTTGTTTGAACCCTCGTTTTTTAATGTTTAAGTATCTTATTCCAAAAGGTTCATAAGGACCTAAAGAAAAATGTTTCCCCCTTCAAAATATTGATTTTAATTTGTACCTGTGCATCCGATTTCAAGCCCTTGCCAGCTCGCTAGGCTAGAGATCCACTGACTGGATGATGGCAATATTGCAGATGATTATAGAATATTATCCAGTTACACTCAAGAAAAAAAAAGGTGCTTTGAGTGTTTATTGGATTTGGCTAAATGCAAACATATTAATGCAGATGGTGGGTGCTTTATCTCCTAACCATTGACATTATTATTACTAAGCATTTTTATTGGGTCGTTCTGAGCGAGTGGGGGGAATGTTAATGAAGTAAGAAGTTCAGTGCGCGAAGCGTATAGGATTGTGATTTATGATCTTATTAACTGAGGTTTTATTTCACCACTACTAGGAACGGCTAGACTGAGTCGTATAATACGCATGCTACGTAAATACCGGACTTGATATGTTGCTAGACGGTGGTTTTTACGTTTTTTTTATTTTATGTGTCATTGGTTGAGATCTCTCGTTCTTTGATTACATTATATTATATACCTATATTTTGAATTGTATTAAGTAAACATGCATGCACATGGGGACTTTTTGGTTTAAGGGGTAGAGAATTTGATTTGCTCGAAATTTTACACACTAAAAACACAAGTACAAATATAAAGAGATTGAGTATTTTCTTGCTTTCTCTGTCAATTTCCCCTTTCTTATTGTGTCCGAATTTTCCCCACTGTTTAGCCCGAATTCGGGAGGGCAGTTCCATCCCTGCTGTAGCTCGCAAGCCTTTTGGATACTGGATAACAAAACCCAATGTCTTTGAAATATTCCTTTCCTACAAATTATCGAAAACAAATAATTCGGTCATTGACTACACAAGGAAGTCGTTTTTCTAAAAGAGCATACATTCAAATTTATATATAAAGAGATGAGATTGTGGGTTGTACAGACGCATACAAACTTTATCTAAATACTGACAATAAAGTCATTACATCGTTGGTTTTAGCAAGAGTATTGTATTTATTATTATCCAGCAGTTTTAGCTCACACTCAGTACAACAACAAGACCACGAAGTTCCTCTGTACGCCAAGTTTCCACAAAAATCAAATAAAGGGTTTTTGTTTTCATATTTTTTGGAGCAAATTCATTTTGTAAGTCTCTATTTGATTTACAAAGCTAAATTAACATTATAGAAACTTTTCTCGCACATGACAGTTTTTCAGATGGACACAATGTTATAAGGGTGCTGTAAATCTCGCGTGAGCTTTAACATTAGGCCAGAGGTGCACAATTTGGGTTCCTTTAAATGCGTTATAGCAGAATGCACGCGGGAAAATGAGGTCACGAAAATGTTCAATTAGTCAAATACGCACAAGACTTGCACGGTCCGTTGGTACGAGTGTTTTGTAAGCTTTCCGATTGAACATAATTTATTTTTAACCAAGTAATTCGACGTCTGACTATGTAGATAAACCTTTCGAACCAAATATCTGTTCGGTAAAACACTACACTCTTATTAGTTCTTCATGTTGCAGCAGTATGCGTTGGAATCCATGCTTTACTGTCGTTAGATAAACAATACATTAGTTGTTTTCTGTACTGTAAAATAATCTTGTGCAAGTGTCAAGTGTACTAAAACAAATAATAAAACAATCATTTTGGAGCCTGACGTTATTTCCTTATACAGCCTCGATTTCATCGCATGTGTTTGTGTTACTAAAACAACGCTGTCAGCGTGTCCAATGTTGAAGATAATGCCTTCTAGCTATTGGACGTGTATACATTCACCCGCCCCTTAATTGCAAGTCGAACAGCTTGTAATGCAATCTAGGTCAATGCGAGATAAGACGATTTTGAGCAATAAAACTTAAAGGAACATTACAGAATTGGTTTTTGCTAACAAAACAGTTGCTGGCAGTGTTGGCACTTTATGTAATCCACCATATACATCAACTGACAAACCTGTAGAGGTTTGAGATCGATCGGCCATCTGGGTCACGAGAAAATAGTGAAAAACCAATTACACATTTGCATGAAATCATATAGATTCAACATATGAATAAAACGCTCACTGAGCGATAAACTCCAATCGGAAAATTAGTTTATTCATTTCTCATCAAATATGGCATTTCAGACATAAATATTTCAAGGGATGTTTTCTACTATCATCATCATTAGACCGTGTAAGTTTTATGTAAATCTGTGATCAAAAAGTATATTTTACAAGTTTTTTTCTGACCAATTCTGTAATGTCCCTTTAACTCAAGACAGGAGAGGGGATAGAAATTCATTAAAGGAACACACGGTGAGTACTCGACCCGGAAGTTTCGAACGGTTCGCACTGTATTTGTCAGCAGAAATGGGCAGTGTATAGTACCTTTAGTCGAGTATCAAGTACTGCCGAGTAGTAAAGGTGGCTGGGTAGTACTCGAGTACTTGGACCACCGAGTACCAAGTATTCTGATATCCGAGAACCTAGTTCAACAGCCGAGTACCAAGTACTTGGATCTCCGAGTACGAGTAAAAAAGAGTTTAAAAAGTATTGCAAAAATGAGGTTTCAAAACTATTGTTTTTAGACGACAATGTGTGCGTGTTATGATAACTGTCTTTTAAACACGAATACATCTTAAACTTTTTTTCCCCCAGAGTTTATTCCTCTACTCCTTGCAAATTGCAGATTGCAGATTGTGCCACATCATTTTTGTCAACCGTTACATTGTGCTATATAAATAAATGGGTCTTATAATTTGTTACAAACACAGCTGTAGAGAACTAATGAGCGCTTTGAGACGCCCTCGGGTGCGATAAAGCGCTATATAAGAAACTGCGTATTAATATATGTTAAATGTGCACCGGGGATAAAGAATATCATTTGGTTTTACCCTTACACCGATGTGTGTAAAGCACTGTATACTCAGTACTTCCCCGAGCTCTGTGAAACAAATCCACAGGCACATTACTCGTGTGGGATTCGAACCCACGACCTTTGCCAAAACTGCGTAACAATATTCTTATTACCACACGTATAGGAACACGGTAAGGAAATGGTTCTTCGACCACGATTACTTACAATATTAAAGTCCAGGTACATTTTCAGTTGAGTATCGACTTACACGACTTTGAGTACCCATTATTTGTTCAGTCTATTATTGAGTAAGGACTCTGAGTACGAGTGTTTGGATAGCCGAGTACGAGCACGAGTACTATCAAAACGTTACTTGAGTAGTAATCGAGTATACGAATACCGACTACGAGTACTACAACACTGGGAATTAGTTGTGTTTTGAACCTACCGACCTCCCCATCCCCCACCCCCACCCCCACAAAAAAAACACACACAACAACAACAACAACAACAAACAACACCCCATACATATATGCACTTGTGTTCTCGTTTGATCGTGATAATTTCTCTCGACAGATTCTACCGAAGTTGGTCGCCATGAGCGGGAGCTTGTGAGCAGACTACTGAACAGTGATCTGTTCCCTCACCGCGAGCTGACCCTGCCGGCAGACCGTGAGGACGGAGCTCTCGTGGTGCAAATCAGCTGCATACTCCAGCAGATTATGACCGTGGTATGACTTAAAGTGATCATGAAAACTAGAGAGAGAGAGAGAGGAGAGAGAGAGAGAGAGAGAGAGAGAGAGAGAGAGAAGAGGGAGGGGAGGAGGAGAGGAAGAGAGTAGAGAGGGGAGATTATAAAAAAACCACCAGAAAACAAAGAAGTAGAGCCTACTAAATTAGCTATTTGTACGACCTTTAGTAAGTGCAAAGTCCGAGAAAACGTCAGATGTTAAGAAAAACAAAAAAAGCCTTGGTTATCTACCGAACTTGAACTGCGATGGAACCGGTATTGCGTAGCTTGAAAACGTAATTTACAACAATTCGTCGAAATTTTCACGAAGTGATATAGTTGTCAGCCACACATGGGTAAAACCGCGTTTGAAATATTGTGGATTATAAAGTCGCAGTTTAAATCTGGTTTCTACTGGTGAAAATTCAAATGTTAACATTGTTTGAGAGCTGAAATCTCGAAGGACACTTAGCCGTATGTATTGGTTCAGGGAAACACCTGCCAACGAGTAACATAAACAGAAACGTCACTTCGTGAAAACGAAAACAATTCAATACATTATTTTCTAGTATTCACAAAGTGACGCATTCCGCGTGTAATGGAATTTTGTCTCTTCGTAGAACACACACAACATGGCTGTGTGTTTTGTGTGGCCGTGATCCATTCGGTCACTTCGTGAAAACTAACGAACATGCAAAACCACGTTGTGTCACTCTTATAGTAACACATGCACATTTCCGTCACATCAAGGACTTTTTTACTTCAATTAATTGTCAACCAATTTGGGCTCAATGGTACTACTGTAAAACTAAGCAAACAAGGTGTTTCAAGACTTGACACATGGCAGAGAGAATTGCGTGAAAGTTATATTCGAGCAATGTGTCACTTCGTGAAAACTGCGACGATTTGCTACGTCATTTCGTAAACAAAAATAGTTCAGCGAACTTACACCGTTATCAACATTACGTACTGGGATTTTCCCTCTTCTTCTAAAAAACCTGGTGTATGGTTTATCACTAATACACACGCTTCATATCAAAATGTCAAAAGCATCCCGGCCAAATTCCAATCAATTAATACAACACATCATCGGACAACATCTTTTCACTTGACAACTAAGTCTAAGTCTACTCGTATCAAAACAAGATGCAGCCATCCTCCGGCCAACAAGTGATGTGGATTTGTGTGTATACCGGATTTAAAGGCCAGCGCTTTGTGTCTTTGATCATGGCGTTTGTTTGACACGATTATTAAAGTTGGAGGATCGCTTCATTACTCCTGCAAGGTCGTTTGATTAATCCCCAACACGCAGCAGCCATCTTGGATGGTAGTTTGTTTTGTATTTTGTTTTGTATTTTGTTTTCGGTTTTGTTCTATTCAATGAGGCCTATACTGTCTCAGTGTGTTGCAATCGCTTTCTCTCCTTGATTGCTCACGACTAGCACCATCAACAGTATATTGCACTCCATGTAATTATGTTATAGTTCTGAAGGCAAAAATGTGTTTCTGCAATCTTGAAGTGTACGTGTAAATTCGATTATTGAAAGTATGGGGCTTGCCCCAGTCTGACAGTGGCAGCAAATTGCTCCACAGTGCCTGTTTATATGACAATTAAAGGAACATTACAGAATTGGTAAGAAAACAACTTGTAAAATATACTTTTTGATCACAGATTTACATAAAACTTACACGGTCTAATGATGATGATAGTAGAAAACATCCCTTGAAATATTTCTGTATGAAATGCCATATTTGATGAGAAATGAATAAACTAATTTTCCGATTGGAGTTTATCGCTCAGTGAGCGTTTTATTCATTTTTTGAATCTATATGATTTCATGCAAATGTGTAATCGGTTTTTCACTATTTTCTCGTGACCCATATGGCCGATCGATCTCAAACTTCTACAGGTTTGTCAGTTTATGTATATGGTGCATTACATAAAGTGCTTACACTGCCAGCAACTGTTTTGTTAACAAAAACCAATTCTGTAATGTTCCTTTAAAGGTAAAAATAATGCACGCGTAATAACTATATATTGAGAAGAAAGTAAGAACATTTGAATTTGTTATATATGACGAATAACGTCAAGGCTCGCACTGTGATTTGTATAAATTGAATCTGACAAATTGATTGGACTTGGTGGGTCAGACGCATCTAGCAAATAAACCACTGGCACATTATATTGTGCCATCCTATGTACTGAAATTGCTTGATATGAAGACTGTATTCTTCTTTTCTTTCTGATTTACAGAATGAAAAAGATCAGATACTGGTTATAAATGCCTGGCTGAAGTTTGTAAGTACTATTATGATGAATATTCATTGGTGTTTTCCATCGTTAATGACCCACTGCTTGAGGGAGTTCCCAGCATGATCACCCCAAAAGCTAAATTTCTTAAAAGAAGATGCTACTAATTAGTTTCAACTTTGTAGTTATACCTCGTTCCTTTATTATTTTACTTGTTGACAATCCGTTTTTTCATTTTCCCTTTGGGTGGTGTTCCAATATAGCTCTTGTGCCCATTCTTTTGGCGTTCCAGTATAACTCTTGTGCCCATTGTTTGGGTGTTCCAGTATAACTCTTTCGCTTCACTTATGTTATTATTGTTGTTATCATTATTTAATACTACTGCTATTATTATTTACCCAAGATTATTTATATGAACAACTGTTGTCACAATCCATTCCAAATTATTCAACTCGTCGAGTCTTACATAAGCCTAACTCACTGTATAAATAACAAAACAATCAACCAAAATATGACCGTACACGACATTAAAAGAAAGAAGAAGAAGAAGAAGAAGAAGAAGAAGAAGAAGAAGAAGAAGAAGAAGAAGAAAGAAGAAGAAGAAGAAGAAAAGAAGAAGAAGAAGAAGAAGAAAGAAGAACCCTCGAGACAAAATAAGCTCAACACGCATGAACCAATTTCATAGAGCTTCTTAACTTAAGCACATCAACCTGCAAAACACGAACAATAACTGTACTCGCTCGCAAAAAAAAAAGTTACCAGCCAAATTACCGTTTCGTATACTGTTTGCAACTGGTTTCCTGCTAATTTTTTTTTTGAAGAAAATTCTAAGCAACATTATTTGCCTAGCAGCTCAAGTATGAAGCTGAGCCAAGATCTCAGGAGGGGCAGAAGATCCCCAATCACCCCGGATGCGTGACTGCTGGTTTTTCTTAACAGCGCTTTGAATATAAGTTTGGGGGGCTCGACGGCGCCAGAGTCCGCGGTTATTCCAGTTTTGAATTGAAGAGTGATGGAAGTCTCCCGGCAGGTTCCGTCCATAGGATCGTACAGGGCTCGCATAATACTGTGGTTATGAAGCATTAAACATGGGAAGATGCAATGATCGCAATATTTTAATCAGAGTTTTCGTCGTGACCCAATGGTAAAGAACGTGGTCCATTGATGGCACCAATCCCCTGACCATTATTTGAAACGCATGCACCGTGCAGGCGTCAAAGAGACATCACGGCACACTTTATATCACCATGGCATCACACTCCCGCCTTTTATACAAAGCAGATGTTATGCAAGGTAGCGCGGAACACGACATATATATATTTTTTCATACATTTTCTCAAATGTAAATGCTGCCTGAATTTTGAAAAGAAGAAAGAGAGAGAAATTTGTTTTCAAAGGTTCAAAGGTTAAACGTAACGAGATATCACGGCACACTTTAAATCACACTCCCTTATTACAGAGCAGATGTATGATATACAAGGTTTTTCGGATAGCGACATTAATAAATGCTTTACATTTTTCTGAAATGTAAATGCTGCCTGAATTATGAAAAGAAAAGAGAGAGAGAAAAAGGTTCAAAGGTTGAAAGGTTAAACGTAACGAGACACCACCGCACACATTTTTTAGCACACTCCCACCTTTATACAAGGCAGATGTTCTGCAAGGTTGCGCGGAACGCGACACACATATTTTTTTACATTTTTCTTTTTCAAATGTAAACCCTGCCTGAATTTTTTTTTAAAAAAAAGAGAAAGCGAGAGAAAAGGTTATTACGTTTTACGGAAACTGGGTAAGTATTTTCCAATAACCCCCCACATTCCAGTCGACGATAGATTGGAATAATCGTTCGTCTTATGTTTCAAGTTGAAGCATCTCAACTCATTTGTCATTCAACTCAAGAAAGATCCAGAAGCTTTGGGTATACATTTTGGATAACAATTGTTGTTGACGGACAGCCTGCTTCCTAAAGTACGTTTTTTTCATTTGTTTTTGCGTGTATTTCATGGAAACAGCAAGGTATTATCAACAGGATGTCGGCAGACCTAATGAAGCAACGAGTTGAAAATGTTGGGCCTGATCTCCGTTTATTTCTTCGAAGAGTTGTGCCGCACCACTCACGCCTGTTCACAATCTCTTATAATCAGAGTTTTTTTTTGCAGAGCACAATACTCGACAATAAATTATGTTACGAATGTATTATGCGCTTGCTCCTCCAATTTCAGGGCTTAGTACTTCGCCTGCTGGCAGAACGATCAAAATAGTCTCTGCATACATCCATAATTATAAAGATGTCAGCCAAGGTCATTGTGGTGCCTTTTCTGCCGTGTTGCGGTGTGAATGTTTTTTCCCCTTCTTCTGCGGATGTGAAGAATGTTGTAGATGTAAAGCATTTTGACGACGCTGAGAACTTTTGGAATAACCTGAGGCGTATGACTTTATTGCAATATTCCAACAGTCGGTTAAAGACGGAGTTGAAGGAGAACCTCGCAAACCACCAAGAGAACCTCGCTTGTGTTGTGACAAATTGTGTTTGTAGTTTTTTGGCATGTAGTTCACTAATGCAGTAAAGAGGTAACTGTAAGGCCGTTCCAATAGACACTTCCGGTCCCAGTCACTACAGAAGCCGACAATTTTGACACAGCATAAACAAACAAAGGACAGAGTGGGGGAAAAAAATAGTCTGGCACTTTTATTAGTATCAGGAGAATAAGTATTCGTAATTAATATTGTAGACTGGGATCCTGACAAAATTGGTGTTAGAGTCAACAAGGAATATTCTTTCCTTAGTAGACCTTTTTATCGCAACGTCACAGAGTTGTGGCCAACCAAGGTTGGAAAAGTATGGGAAGCCATAAATGCAAAGCAAAATCAGATACCCATAGTTTGTAACAATTTTACACAAAGATATAAAAATACTTTTCAATTTTGGGGGAAACAAAGCAACCGTTCATGGGACGTACTCTTTTTATTGAAAGTTTTCAGAAACGTTGAATGTTTTCATAACATCTGTCAACACGATTTACTGTTTTGCTAACATTCGGCCGTCCATGCCAACCTGCGCGATTTGTTTACCAACAATGGAAAGGTCTATGGGATGGCCAATCTTTAGTTTGAGTTTTTTCCCCTTCTAAATTCGCCATCGGTGATTCGCTGGACGCTGATCAAAACAACCGTGACTGAATTAGGACTGCATTAGGTCTGCAAAACTTATACTTCTGTCAACCTTTCAGCGCAAAACAATAACAAAACACGGCTTTCGGCACAATCGTTCCCGTTAGGCTTTTACTCATATAGATTATGGTATATCGTTGAATTACCCATGATTCTCGTGCACGTTTGACCATTTTCGAGTTCCAAGGCACTCAACTCGAACTGCAGGTTTCTAGCGCTTGTACTACTCGCACTCGAGTATTATTTGACTGTACTCGTACACGCGGGAGATGAGACCACTTCATCCAATCGCGGTACTCTGTCATCCTGCCCTCGGTTTTGAGTTACATCCCAGGCGCGCGTAGCTGATTGTTGAGAGACGCCAAACTCATTGTCGAATTGGACGGGATGGGACAATTACAACGATGAGGGGTGGTGATGGTGATGATCTCCGAGGCTGTAATTAAACGACATCTCTGTTTTACGAAGATGACAATTGACACACTATTTCTCAGATTAACTGGCAGTATGCCGAATACAACATACACGGTATTAATTTATCATTCAAAAGCTTTCAATGGATCTACACAACGACATATACAGCGGCCTATAGTGGTTTGCGTCTTACGCAGGTGTTACTTCCTCGTCGTATTGGGCGATTCTGATTCCTTAAAGGTTTGGTAATGACTCTGAAAATTAATGGCAATAAAAACTTACTCGGTAAGAAGTACAGCAGCTTTGGGTAGTATAATGAATTTTGTGAAACTTTTAACTTCGAAGTACTACGGTTATGGAAAATATCTCACTTTTTTATTCCCCAAAATTTGAATCTGAGAAGTGTGTCAGAAACGCTTCTCAGACTGTGTATTCCTATGGGGAATATTGTTCCTGCGTGGAAATATTCGCTCCGGTTTTTCGGTGATATTCTCAAAAACGCGACCAGGTTTATTTTTTTCACAGGTTAGTTTTATTGTATGTTCCTACATTTGTATAGGATTAACACATCAGTAGGCTCCAATTACCAAACGTATGCAGCACCTTTAATACTGCATACCGTTACCATCACCATCTTTACTTCATTACGTTCATATACTAACCATATGAAATTTTGATCGTTGATTTCCATGGAAATGTTTTTTTTTTGATAACAGACTTGGAATGACCCTACTCTCGCCTGGAATGAATCTGACTACGGAGGTATCAAGGGCATTCGTCTTCCACCCTCTAAAATATGGACCCCAGATGTTCTTCTGTATAACAGGTAGGCCCCCTACATCAACTCATAATTTTGTATGATGAGTAATTGACCTTTTTGTTTACGACTGTCAACATCAAACCGTTGTTAAAAGAGTACAGGGTGACAGTGTTCTACACCGAAGGGACAAGGGATGCAAATAAACGGTATAACTCTACGTTCAGAACTTGGTATAGTCGTTTCTTGGCTTTGAAGTGAAGTGAAGAAGAACACGATCGTGAGGATCGCCAGCACATCCCCCCATAAAAACAAACAACACCCCAGCAAAAACAAACAAACAAACAAACAAATAAACAATAACACGAAGACGAAAGAAACCTTGGACCGTCCTTGAACACATTCCCGGTATTTGAATGGCTCAAAAAACACCACCACGGCGGCCTAATCAAACCCGAGCAGCATATATACAGGAGTAATAGCCAACCTACCGATATGTAAACCTTAAGGACAACAATCCACTTGAACAATAAAGAAGCAGCAGTTTTTCAGTCTCTCTCCAGGTGTATCGCCGAGCCTCGCGGCAAGAAAGCATCCACTTCATGCAGTGATTTAGGTTACCTGGATTGTCATTTCTATACCGGGCCTCCCGGCCACGGAAGTTACCCAGACGAAGGCGTGCTCACGCAAAGCCTCGCGTTTTTAGACCGGTCTTAGATGCACGATACTAATATTGTAGTAACACCTTGCCGTTGATTCATTAGGGGGAGGGGAGGGGGGAGGTGGTTGACTTCATTTCGGCAACAAAATTTTGGAAATTTTATCAAATAATCAGCCTGGAGGTTCTCCGGGGTGTACCTTGTGCATAAGTCCTAATGCACTGTTTTTGTGTCTTCTCAATGTGTGGCGTCACTGACTATATAAATGGGATCTTTGCTGGTAACCTTATCATATTGAAAATGTATTGAAATTATATTTTCTTACAGAGATTTGCTGTGAGATGTCAATCGTCACATCGCTTGCGTTAGTTACAATTAAATAAATGATACAACAATACATGAATTCGTTTCTAATTGGACTGGTTTGTTTTGGTTTCATGGAACCAGTGCTGACGATGGTTTTGACGCCACTTATCACACCAACGTGGTGATATACTCGTCGGGTAACTGCCTGTGGATCCCGCCGGGCATCTTGCGGACCACGTGCCGAATAGACGTGGAGTATTTCCCGTTTGACGAGCAGACCTGCAGTCTGACTTTCAGCTCCTGGACATATGACGGCAGTGCCTTGGACCTGATCGTAGAGAACGCCACCGACTTCACTGCAAGTATGTCAGAAAATGGCGAATGGGAAACGCTGGGTAAGAAAATCAAGTTTATTTCTTTTTAAATCAAAGTCAAGAGTAAGATGATGCGGATAGACTTCCCTCATTGATGCTCTTCCCCAGCATCAGACTCTTATTAGACTATTCTTTTATAGTAGTCATTTACATCAACATGAAGTTCAGCTCAATCCTACTGGACGGCTTATTAACCTCACACCATGGTGCAGTTTCATCAGCTTTTATCAATGTGTGATCAAAAACCAAAAGGCCCCTTGGGAAGCTCAAACAGAGCCCTTCGCTGAGGACAAAGTTTGATCTCTCATTAGCTGAGAGTTGTGCGTGGCGTGGGCACGCGTTGCCCGCTAATTGATCTCAGTGATGGCAGCCTCCTGCAGGCCTACGCGAAGGGTGTGTAGTGTAGCTTCAAGGTCCCTATTTTTATGTACTTCGATGTCGACGTCTGTGCAAACCTACAATTACCGACAAATGAGTGTTAAACCAGCATTAATAGTTATAAGCCAGCGAAAAAACTTATTTTCTGAGCACTTTCGTTTTGTTTAGTTTTAAAACTACGTATAATTTGAAACTTTGGTGGTTTTTGGTAACACCATGTACATGTAATCTCTCTTCATGGAATGTGGGGGTGGTTTCGTAAATTACCGGTGTTGTAACAATTCGACGTTTTGATCAGTAAGCCCTGGTCATTTGCAAGAGTTTTAAAATAATCCAACACGCATGTTTTCATACGGGATACTAGTTTATACTGGCACTCTCGCAATTCGTATTGAGTCTCTCGGCATATCAGTCAGTCAATTTTATTGTTTTCTTTTTTTAAAGGTATGTGGGCCACGAGGAAGGTCGACCCATTCGAAGGTACTTTTTACCCCGTGGTGACCTTTCACCTTCACATAAGGAGACGGTCTCTCTACTACTTCGTCAATGTTCTTATCCCGTGTGTGCTCATCTCCATGCTGACCGTCTTAAGCTTCAGCCTTCCTCCAGAAAGTGGAGAGAAATTGTCTTTCGGTACGTTTATCATAATATAGAGAAGTATTCTTTCAGGACCATTATTTTGAATGGGAGACTTTGTGGGACGCTAGGTGGCGGCAGACTTACCATGTTAGGCGGGTTTTTTCTTAGATATGAGCGCACGCTCATCAGAACTATGTAAACAATGGTAATTTACCTTGAATGCATGCTGCCACCTAGTGTTTCAAAGTCACTCGTACTTTAGAAAACGAGTATAAACACACTCCATGGGCATCTATAAAGATGGGAAACAAAAGTGGACCCAGTATGGATCCCTGGGGAACAGATTTACGTTGATGAACCGGTTTGATAGATAACTCTCAATCCATAAAAGCAGCTTGACACACACTCATTTTCCCACATTTTGTCAAGTGCACCTTTGATGTCCAAAGCTATAAGCCTCTGCCCAGTGCACTGGACCATCGCTGAGAAAGTATTATAAGGATGTCTACTGAGCCATGATGTGGTCTCAATCCAAACTGACTATTATGACATTAGCTGGGTAGGAGATTTCTGAAGTTGACTCTGTACAGTTGCCTCCATTACCTTGCTGATGTTACTGAGGAAGAGAGATGGGACGGAACACCGATGAAATAGATTTCGAGTCCCCCTTGTGTATTGGAATGACCGATGCAGCTTCCCATTGCCTTGTAAATACACCCATGTAAATAAAAGATCTCAGAAAGGTGGCTCAGAGGGCTTGCTAGTTCAGCGCTACACTCGATTCGGTACTTACTCGGTGCCAGTAGCTTCGTCAGACTGTAACTTTGTCAGGAGCCTTTTGATATACTTTGGTTTAAAGGCAGTACTGTGGTTAAAGGTTAGTGTTGATGGCTGAACTTTGGGTGCAGCCTCCTTTGCAACCCCTTGTTGGCATCTCTTTAAAAAGATCTGGACCAGTTTTCAGCTTTCTTCTTGGCTGTGGTATATACAATGTTGTCTTCTTCTGGCACTGATGGTATTATGGTTTCTTGTTATATACTCTTCCAGACAATGTATTGGCTGTATATTCCACCACTTTTTACAACTAAAGCTGACATCTGAGAGCTCCTCCATCAACTTATGTTGTACACATATTTTTGCTTCCTTTTCTCTCTGATTATTTTCCTTTTTTATTTTCCTCAGCCTTGTCCCTGTTTTATTGAGTTTGTTTTCTTCGTGGTTGCTGCTAGACCGTTGAACCATACTCTGTATCAAGTCTGTTTGGAAACAAGTTTGCTAGGGAGATGGATAACCATTGCACCACAGACGATGGAAGTTAGATTATTGCGAAACTCTTTTGGGTCATCGAGTTCAAATTTTAGGGAATAGTCCACAGTAGACTGTCAAGCATCAGGAGTCCGTCTTGTAACGCCACTCATCCCGTCTGTTATAAGGCGTGTCTCTGTAAAGAGCGGTACATCCAGCTCATTAAACTAAAGACAGGATTGTGGGTTCCAAATCAGTCAGAACCAGGTCTAGAATCTGGTCGTCCATTGTTGAGTCAGTGCCATTCGAGGCAGTCCAATGCAAAGGTCAAGAGTTCAATGACGTCGAAACTACCAAGTCCATTTGTAACCATTATTTTGTTGTTTACAGGTGTGACCATTCTATTGTCTTTGACGGTGTTTATGATGATTGTAGCTGCATCTATGCCAGAAACGTCTTTCGTGATTCCTCTTATCGGTAAGTCCATGGAATTTTACGCATTTTGTCAGCCATGTTTTTTTCCCCGTTCACTTGACATCACCATTTGAAATGAACCTATATTCTGATAAAAGGACGTATTTCAAATCATACACAATTTCATAGTTTTCGGCATGAACATTGGACAGTTTATTAGTTTAGAGCTTTCCTTCCGAGAGCGTTTGCACATCCGCTGCCCCTATTTGGATAATTAAAAGGGAGGATGATACAAGGGACTCTGAATAAGTTGCAACATGTCTGTAGCTGAACAGGGAATCACAACTTTTTCCTTCTTCAAATTACTAGCTAAATACTTCACCTGTGTGCTGGTATTGGTGGCGCTATCCGTGGTCTGCACTGTAGTCAGCTTGAACTTGCACTTCCGTAATCCGGACACACACATCATGCACGGATGGGTAAGTTTTACTGACTGTTTATTGTTTTTTCTTAACAGCCGAATTGCTTCGAGGGGTATATTATATTAGAATTCCAGGATGATTCTTAACCATGTTGTACTCGAATAAATAATGCATTATAAATGTATTTGTATTTGTAGGATTGGATATTGTGTTCACGTGATTACTTGTTTTGGATACTCTTGAGGGCGCCCTGTCCAGTTGTTCGCTGTATTCGTAAAAAAGAACAGCACTAAATGTAGCTTCTCATCATTTTTGTTTACCAATCCTGTTATATCTTTTACAGTTTGGGTTTCAATACTGTATGAACATATTCAGATGACTTATCCTGCATTGTTATGAACCCTTATTTTCAACAGCTCAGATGCATTTTGTTGGAATATCTGCCATGGGTGCTGCGGATGAGCCGCCCCGGTCGCAAAATGTGCGTTCCATGTTTGCCACAACACGTGACCGGCAAACCCAAAAAGGATATTGAACTCATGGAGCGCTCCCCACTGCGCAATCGCAGCTCTGGCCTGAGTCAGCAGGCGACCAGGAACGGTATCCGGACAGGCAACTGTCAGGGGTACCTTAACTCCACTGACGTCATTGGGGTGAAGTACGCCAATTACGCCGGTGACGGAGGAGAAGTCGAGCCGATGCTGTCTCAGGACCGGAAGGAGTGCCGATGCAGCAACAGGGGCGCCATCTTGGAAGAGGTGAGGTTCCTTACAAACAGGTACCGGAAGAAGGAGACAGAGGGCGAGGTCGTTTCTGATTGGAAGTTTGCTGCGATGGTGGTGGATCGTCTCTGCCTTGTCGTCTTCAGCATAGCTACTCTCGTCGTCACCTTTGTTTTATTTGGTACTGCCCCAAACTTTGGTAAATGAAGGGGACATCAACATGGTTCTTTCGTAATAATGATAAAGAGGATTTGTCTTTCAATGCAGTATGTCTTGCCAAAGTGCATGACCTGGTGAAGGTAGCTGTGATATTCCATTCATTTTGGATGCGTATTCGATTTTTTTCCCCTCCATAACACCATGCTGTGCGTGCTAAAGTGCAACAGAAGAGGATTTTGAAAGTGAACAGATAACATTTATAAACACATTATACTCTATTTGTAATATCGACGTTATTTATGTCATCGTGTATCTCTTTGACTCTTTCTGTATGAGGTGCTACTGATCCCTTCAAATTTGTGAGTAACTTGTAAAAACAAGTTTACGATTTCAGGAATGCATTTTCAATTACCGGCCACTTAATTTCTGTTTGTACATGGCTGTTGATAATGCCACAGATGTTTTTTTAAATTATATCAGTAGCGATGAGAGTGGGTACACTGATTAAAAGATTGATTATTGATAATGGATAATTGATAATTGATAATTTATATCACACTGTAAACTTATGTGAATAAGTATTTAAGAGCTTGTATGTGTCTGAGTGGTATTGTTTTAAACTTGGAGACTGAAGTAATAACAGCTAAATGATGGTGTGATTTTTCAAGACGTTTTTTCCTTAAGTTTTCTAAATGGCTTACTGAGAAAAAGTATAAATTGTTTCTGAGACTATTACAAATGGAATACAAATATAGTTTTGTCAATACTATAATCACTTTCATTCATTACAATTTGAGAATTTAGCGTGCAAAGACTACTATTGTTTGAAATTGAAAAATAAAAGCTGCGTGGAAAAAAGTGTTGCTGTGATATGGACCCCCCAATTTTTTAAGGAGTAAACTTGGTCACGAAAAGTAAATATTGTTCGATAAATGAATCGCTTTAAACGATAGTGTGGTGTCATCGAACCGATTAAGCTATGTAAGCAATGTTTCCCGTAGGTCAGCCAACTCGTATGAGCAGCAACAATGCACATGAAGAAAACAAAACAGAAACAAAAACAAAAGGAAGTTGCAATAATGAGAAAAAAAGTCGACGTGCAACATGTAGAAATCCAATCTAAATAACAAACACAAAGCGCTGTTTCATAAAGTGATTCAGCCTGAGCCAAAGTTACACTTCTGCTTTCACGGTCCCACACGCTAGGCCTATGTTCAAGTAGGTTTGTTGTTCTCTGTGTTTCATCCGTATCATTCGGATTTGTACATAACGAACCTCAAAGGACCAGTGGCCTATGGTAAAACAAAAATGGAAATGAAGCACCACACCAACAAATTACAAATGAAACCCCATCCGGGTCAATTGGTACCTTAATTTTGCATAAGTGCTCTTTTACCAAGCATTTCATCCGCAGAGTATGCACAATCAAACAAAGAGAATGGTTACACTACCATACATTTATTATCCACTTAAAATAAACCCACATTAAACTGCCTTCGAACAGCACTTGTCTGTTTATACCAATGAAGACCAACTCCCAATACAAAAGGGTACACAATTCTTAAGACAATGTGAGTCAGTGGTACATGACCAGAGAAACACAGCCATTAAATGTAAAGCTGTATTACTACCCGTAGTTTGTGATAAAACCATAATAATTGACACTATGCAGATAGGATGGTCATTTCCCCTTTGCTTGTGGGTTACCCTTTTTACGGTAATCCTGCACATGTAGTATGACTGTTCTATTTCAGCATCATCGCTTAAATTCTGTTCAACATTTTAAATGTTAAACAACTAATTTATGTAATGTAAAATGTATCCGTGTATAAGCCAATGTGCATGTTTAATGGTAACGAGCAGTGAGGACAGACGTGGTGATAAACACCCACCGGATGAGAGTTGTGCTCTTCCGGCCTGTGGGGCAGTGGAGTGTGACATTGCCAGCTAGCTACAGAATTTCCACAAGTATTGATATTTTTGAGGTCAATGTTACAAGCAAGATGCGGCTGTTGTATTTTAAACGTCACTCATGCAGTGGTATTGTAGCCGATGTTTTCAATATTCAGTAAGTGTTACTGGTTTCCTGTTAGAGCTTCTACAGTTGGCCATTTTGGAGCTGAAAGTAACCTGACATGGTCGCCACTAACACACTAGTTATGAGCTTTAGATTGAGTTTAAAGGCCCTGTACACTATTGGTAAGATCGCAAAACACAATGTTCACAGATTCACACATAACTTACATGATTTAAAGTAAGTAATGGTAGAAAGGGTTCCTTAAAATATTTCTGCCTAAAATGTTATCGTTTCTGAGAAACGAGTAAAACAATAGTACTTATCGCGCGCGATAATTTGAAAAACCAGAAAACACATAAGATCTCTTTTCACTATTTTCTCGTGACCTCGGTGACCAATATTGAGCTAAAACTTTCACAGGTTTGTTTGTTCATGCATAATGTTCAATCACACAAAATGTGGACACTAATTTTGAGCTGTTACCAAAAGCCTACAATACCTTTAAATGAAAACATTGTTCTACCAAAAATTAAATTCATTTGCAATGTCTCTGTTTTCATGTGTCTATAAAGGAAACTTTGGAAGAAAAACCTTAATTTTTTTATAGAAAAAAAACCCCATTCCATAACAAACGCAATGACAGGTACCACGACATCTAATAAGCCACAATGGAGATTGTTGATGAGTATAGCTCATGGAAGGTACAATCTTGTCATAAGTGTGCCCGGTTCTGGTCCGTTTAGACCTTTTTGGGGGCCAGTATTGCGGGATCTCACTGAAAAGGTTTTATATTTTGGGCACGACAAAGGACGACAGACATCCTTTGAGGCAGTCATTATTGTCAGCACATTGAATAGTACTGGTTTGCCGATTTGTAAAGTTTTTTTTCAAGTAAAAACAAAATATTGTACGAATCATTAGGATATGTCTGACGTGGACCATTATGTAGGCCTACGGCATGGAACATAATGGACCACTATGACTGGTTCGCTGAACCATTTCCCAACGTAACCAACACACCTTAACAGCCATGTCACACGAGGCAATTTACAGACAACCAGTTCCAGGCAATTTCCAACAAGAACATTTATTCATCTTACAGCTTTTCTCATAATTTTCATGGGAATAATGAGTCACAGCTAGAAGAATGTCTCCTGCGAAGCCAAAGTGCTCCTTGTGCATGCAGTGAAAACAAATCTTTGTGTGACATGGCCTTAATGGTTCATTTAGGTGGATAGTAGAAGGGTTGTATGTTTGATCGCTAGGAGTGTACATTGGCAATTGAAGAAAAGCTGTGGATTAAGAAAGAAAATAATATAATATACAGGAACCGTTTGATAAATTGTTTAAAAATAGAGATACATGTATATAAATGTTCTGTTTGATAATGTTTGTATGTGCTATAGGGTATAAGGATGGAAACTGCAGGCACAGTTTTGATATTTTCGGGTTTAATAATGTGTTTTGTTCTTTGTAAAATAATATTGCAAAGATAGGGATATTTTAATTCCAAATAAATGTACATAGTTTCCCATAAGATGTAATAGTTACTATCAGGTTGATGAATGCCGTGTTACTTGAACGACGACTTCGAGTTTTCACGTGTAATTAACGTACCATAATTAACAATAAAAACAATAACGTGTGCTAGTAATCTCTCCAGTGTATACTTTTCGTAAACATTCTTTTGCTAATTGACCTAAACAAAATTCACCTGTAATGAGAATGCTGTGTTATTAAAGATGGTTTTACTACGTGGCCGTAGTTAAAAAATAGAAATACGTAAATTTGCTGTTTTATCAGAAGAAAAAATCTCTCTGGGTATGGGTTGTTTTTGCTAAAAATTGTTCTTAAAGAATTAAAGAACCACAACGACGACAGGCAGGCAGGGACACTTGTTGCTAAACTGTGATAATGTCTTCTGAGTATTGATAAAAATAAATATTCCCACTGCAATTTATTATGAATGATTTTACGAAATTAACTTCTTTACATTTAAAGATCATTTTTAGAGTGACATTCGAGATAAACACAGATTGAGCATATTTAAGTAAGTATGTTTTTTTCCAAGACGTATGAGTATACAATGATGCTAATAAAGTTGGCAATGACAAGTGACACTATGTGTCATGCTGTCATTGGTATATAATTGATTTCATGCTATCAAATTGTGTATCCCTTTGGTACATTATCAACAATCGATAAATAAATAAATTTTCTAAAATACCTTCTCAAAAAATGTGCAGGCAGAAGAACTTGCAAAGCAACTCATCGTACTTCTCTATAATATTTTGAATTGCGCGTCTTTACATTCTGGTAGGTCAAATCGCGCCCTCAATCGTCGTGCGTCACTAAGAGGGCTCTGTTCTCTGAGTAATTGATTATACAAAGAGACGTTACAAAGTCTACCAAAACGTTGCGTTCATGTTCCCATTCTCTCATTGTTTTTGCATGTATCCCTTTCCCAGAAGATTGGGAACCCCTTCAAACTGTTGTTTTAAATGTTACCAGTGAGAACCTATACTAAGCGACTATGGCCCTTTTCGAAGCCACGGCTTCGGTTCCGGATTGGGCTTCGGGCCCAGTTTTCTTGTCTGAAACCCTGACCGCAAAGCATTCGTAAGTTAAAATAATTGAGGGAGCCTAGCTAGCCTGAGCCGATTTTGTAGCCGAAGCCGTGAATTCGAAAAGGGCCTATGTAAAAAAGAAGAAGAATTTAATTACCGCGGGAAATGGGCTATACCACTCAAGTCTCGAGCACATCTTAACATGAACGGGATTCTCATGTTCACACATGTACATTCGCTCGGATCCAGGTCCTGAACCAAATGTGCTGGGTCGGGCTGACGTATACGTATTACGCATGCTCATTAGACCATCCCCCCGAACTAACAACCCCCAGGTCACCTCTTCCTGTTTACGAAAGTTTCGACGCTAATAATAATGTACTCTATGCGTAAGTCCATAGGAAATAATTTATTCATTATTTGCCTTTTACTAAAAATAGGGCTCAAATCCCACCGCAAATAATTCACATGAATATCTTTTCTTTTTGCAACTTTGGTTTAAAAAGAAGAGTGTTAAATTAATCGTTATTAAACTATTTCTGTGACGTCACTCTATTGTTCAAAGTGTAGATTATTTTTACGAATCTACACTTAACTGTAGATTCGTAACGAATCTACAGTTAAGTGGAATGTTCGACGGGAGAATGACTGTCTTTCCAAATTGAAAGGATAACATGATGTGCACCAAACACAGCTTTAATGTACTTTACCATAGAAACTGTATCACATGCAGGAATCTAATAAACAACTCATCACACATACATAATCTGTAAAAGGTTTTCTTTTAAACAAGCTAATCACTCAATTAACAACATGGTCGAAGAATCAAGCATGGAGGAAAGGTTCAAAGTTACTTTGGAATGTTAACATTAACAGTAATGTGAACTGCACGGCTGTCTGTCGATGAAGATGCTCCCGAATAGAGACAGTACTTGGATGTGGGGCAGAGTCAGGAAATAGTTTAAGTCAGAGAATAGACTCTAAAGTATAGATTCGTGAACACAATGTACTCGCCTTCGGCTCGTACATTCTATTCACGAATCTACACTTCATCGTCCATTCTCCTTAACATATTATCATTATCGTGTGTGTGTGTGTGTGTGTGTGTGGTGTGTGTGTGTGTGTGTGGACCACACAAGGGCATATGTGGGGTCCTGACAACAATGGAACAATGGACCCACAGGTCATTTCAATAGGAACAATTGGGCCCCACAAGGGAATTCTTCAGAAAAGGGAATAATAGAACAACAATTAGCAGTACCCCACAAACCGGATCCGTAAGGATGTGTGTGTGTGTGTGTGTGTATAGTTGTTGTGATTCTGCGCAATGTGCAGATAATCAGTCCCACAATGCATCAGTACATCACGAAGAAGCATTTTTACAAGGTCAATGGCCCATCCCAGCGGTCTTGGATGAGACCGGTGGGTCTGACCGAAACGTCTTCGTTGCTGTAAAGGAAAACAAAACAACCCACTTACGCGGGCCCCAACGGTTCGAATACGATGAGACTTTGCACAGCCTATTCATAACATTCTCTGATTCCACATGCAGATGAAGAAAAAAACACCCAAAACTATGAAACGTCATTAGGAGTGTAAAGTGCCAGCAATACGGAAATCTTGCTGACAATTTTTTTTGTTACCTGAAATCACTTTTTAACATCAGTTATTTGAAACTTAAATCATCTAAATCCATGTTGATGTTTTTACATAAACCATATAATTATAAATCTTAAAATATCACCCTTTTTCATTATCGAACAAAGGGCTTAGACTAGACTTCTCAATGTGTATACAAAATTGACATTCGTCAATGTATTTCATGAGCACGATCGCACCAAAGTTAGCTTTAAAGGGTGTGTATAACATTGGTAAGGTTGAAAATATAAATGTTAACAGATTTGCACATAACTAACATGGTATGAAGATGGTCATGGTGGAAAACTTCCCTTGAAATAGGTTTGCTTGAAATGCTATAGTTTTTAGGAAATGATTACAACAAGTAGTCTTCAACACGGTGATAAAATCCGATGTTTGAAAACATTGAAAACATAAAAGAGGGTTTTGTTTATACTTTTGTCTCGTAACTGCGATGACCGATTGAGCTTAAACTTTCACATGTTTGTTATTTCATGTTTATGTTGGGTCACATACAGTGCATATACTGGTCTTTGACGTTTACCAATGTTGTACACAGGCCTGGTTGTACATGTGCTTTATGGCATCACATTGGATAGACATTCAGCAAATAAAACATCAAGGTCAACAACAACAACAACAACAATAACAACAAAAACAACAACATTAATTCACTCAAATGGAAACCATAAATAAAATAGTCAAACAGGCTTAAGTTTTATTTTCATAAACCATGTAATTATTAAACTTGCAAATATTCCACTGTATAAATGCTTTTTGGAGAAAGTTAAATAACATACGCAAGATAACACTGCTAAAATGACTAAAACGTGAAGACTGTTTTTTTTTTTTACATGAAGAGTTTGTTAGATGTTAGTGTGCATTTAAACAACCAATCGATTGGAGACAATACTTTTTTATGTAACAAGTTCTGCCGCGTTCCACCCGAACAGTTTCGTAGGTGTATATCGACCAGTGGACACGGTAAAGGCATTGTAGTTGTCAAGTTGATTTAAGATTTGTCTTTGCCATTGCCTGAAACGACCTTAAGGTATTACTCGTAATCCGAATGTGTTTAGGAAGCACATTCAGCATTCTTATAACCACTTCATTGTTTAACACCCAGCAAATAATAGAGAAACAAAATGGCCGACATGAACGTGCGGACGGTTAAAAAAAGATGCAACATTATTGATTGCGACTAATACATTTGATTGTATAATAGACGGTGTATATTTTGGGTAATTGCATTATACATTTTTGTTGTAAGAAACAAGATATTAGATAACATATCTACTGATCACGCAATGTTATCATGTTCTTATCAAGAAGGTGATTACAGTTGCCCTAAAATTCTTGTTAACACCAACGTACAAACCATTAATTGGGATTTCCTCCTGTTTAAAAAATAATTTCTGGATTTTTAAATCGATGCTAGTATCTCGTGGTGTTTGGACAACGAGCAGTAACAGTACCAAAATTCACGAGAGGAATATCAAACACTTGACATGTTGAAAGTGTCGAGAAATCATGAAATTGAGTAAGAATCTATAAAAAAGTATCCGCTTGACTTTACGACCGATCTTGATTTGTCAAATTATTCTCCGACGTTTTCAAAAGATTGCTTTCCGTGCATTTATATCTTGTTTCGCAATAAAAGTAAAACCACATTAACAGAGAACATGCCTGAATAAGCTTACAATAAAAAAAGGAGAAAAAAGTTACATCGAAGCGGCTGCTTTAAATTGCATTCCGAGCCACCAAGCCGCGCTATATAAATCTAATTCATCTACCCACAAACCCATATAAACATGATTAAAAAAAAAAAAAAAAAAAAAAAAAAAAATGAAATTAGAGTTCCCTATTCTTTCTTCGATTGAAGAACCTGCTTCATATTTACACGACTAACCATTATACAAGAATGACGATAATCCAACCAGAAAGACATGCTAATGCCCTTAATAAATGTGTCCAACGACACGGGGCGAAGCTGGTGTTGCATGAAAAATTTTCAGTAATTCATAAAGTTAGATTACATTCCATTATTATTATTAAAATAATCGGCCACCCGGCGAGTGTGCACACGTTTGAGGGAGATGACAACATGGGGAGATTCGAAATTGCTATAATGAGTAATTTTGTGTGTGAAAATGATTGACTCTCGCACGAACTCGCGTGCCAAAATATGAAGGGACAGGGAACATTCATCATGTACAATTCAACGTTATGTTGAAGTGATGCATGTTGTCCTTAGTCATCATTAAAGGAAATAACTCACTAGACATTATAAAAACGTGCAGGAGCCTAAAAAAAGAAAGAAAAAAAAATAGTACATTCGAACATGCCCATGATTGAAAACTCGTGATGTGTAACACTACCAAGAATGTTACACCACATCTTAATTCTGTATTCCGATAACCTAAGCTTAAGTTTCCCATAAAGTAGCTTCGCAGAAATAATTGTGCTAAAAAAAAAAATCATAATAATAAAAACCCCAACATGGACTCAATTACAATATGCATCACATATTTTGATGGATATTATTTGCAGCCGTAAGGCGTGACTGTTTTGATGTCTAATTAGCTGATGTATTTGACAGCTCATTAAAAAGCGACCCTGCCGAAAAGCATTAATAATTACTGGTACGGATAGGAACTCTCCTCGAACACATCAGTTCCGTCAGTTTAAAGGATGAAACAGATTCGTAGCTTAGGGTCACCTTGGAAGTCTGCTATAAACAGTTGGAGAAAACGCTGTAAAAGAGCGCCACCCGTCCATACAGCTTCAAAAGGTAACGGAATGGCATCTGGAATAGTACCCTAAACCAACGACAAATTCTATATTTGGAGCACGAAACAATAACCTGCAAAAAGCTCACGCAAACGCTGCCCACTGTTTTGAGTAAACCATAACCTAACCATTACCTGTTTCGTTTATCTGAAGGTTTACAATATCAACCTTCATTTTGTGGAGAATGTTGTCATTATGGAAATCAGTTAAACCAGTTACTAAATACAACCATCGGGTGGAGACATCATTCACGGTCACGTGCTCAAAAACAAAAGTGACAAGAAAGTAGACTTTCAAAAAAAGTTATATCAATGTTGCACCATCCCTCGCAGACCCAAAAATGCTCTTCAAACGCGGGTTGAGTGTTATATCCGAAGCAATAGGTTTAAAGTCATGCGCAATATCCAGCGCTTCAGGGATATATGTATATATTTTAAAGCTAATTATAATCAATGTAAACAAAATACCACATGGCCAAACTTGTGTATACAACTGGATGCCACACTGTCCCCGCATAAATAACACACTTTTATTCGTTAATGCTACAAAAGTTATAGTGGGTCCTGCCACGTAAACATTCACTCATATTGCAAATTTTATTTTTATACATTAAAAAACCATATAATTACAGTAATATTTTAAAGGGTATAATGTACAAGAAGGTTAAAATGGTAATGATATTGGACTATACAAGCAGGTTTACTTTATGTAAAACCTTTTAAAATACGTGTTGCCCTCTTCTTGGAACGTTCATAACCGCAGTGGAAAGCATTTTATTTGCTGCGTGTGATCGTTGTTCTGTCTTAGTCTTAGTAGTTTACGGCCGGCTGAGTGCAGTCAAGCATTTCTTGCCAAAGTTCGACATGTAGCATTATTCGTGTCAAACTGTGCGTCTCGGCTTCGACATAATTTACTGCTAAATGTCGACGGAGACAGCGATCTCTTGTATCCAATGCTGTAACTTCGGACAAGGAAGATTACCAGTCGCGTTATCGCTTTGCTGAAAACATTCATCGTGCTCAAACAGTCAAAGAGGGCGCACTTTCTAACAAATTAAAATGCAGACCTTTACCGTGGGCAGCCATCTTTTAGTTTCTCCTATACATAGAAGTGTAACCAAAACGTTGTTGAACCCCCGCCGTGTCCGAATCGAGCGACTTTGGCTACAGCTATGACCGTTGGCTGAATTGAAACGACCAAGTTGAAGAATAGGATCCTTCTGGCGTTCTGGCCATAGCCACTGGCGAAGCCTTTAATTTCGGACACGGCATAAGAGAGATACCATAGTCTGGTGCTTTGAGACAAATGAGAGGTATCATCCTGGCTTGCATCCGGGAACGAGACCCAGATGGTAACATGACAAAACTTGGAATGGCCACAGCTCTGGAAACGCCCCACACCAGAATTCTGATTCGTTGCTTGCAAGATTGTTCGGTGTGAAGGTTTGTTTTCCCTCTCCACCAGAGTACCTCTGTCATGCGAACTTTCCGTATGTTTACATTTGAAGTAAAGGGAATTACTGTTCTTTACCCTTCACAGCAAATGTCAAGAATAATGGCAGTGAATATGTGTATAAAAAAGAGAGAAAGAAGAACCAACAACGAAACGAATCATCTCGGGCACAGCACTGAATTATGGCACTGCTTGTGATTGTTTCAGAGTCCAGAACCACAGAATGTGCCTGCGGAGTTGCTAACATTTTTGTACCACAGCTGCAACTGCATCATTGCAAGCACACGTCAGAAAATGAATGACTGAAAAACAATGTTCATTGAAGCGAAGAATGTCCTAGAAAGAGTGACTTTACCTTGACTCCCATTATTATAACGCATGTAGTAACTGCTGGAGAGATTTGTAGGTTAACTCTAACCGCATTGAACACCATCGGAATGGTAAAGTGTAACTTGTTACACCGACAAAGTATTTATTAATTAGCTTGATACTTTCGATGATACGCTAGGACTTCGTGGTTTTTTCTTGTGTGGGCGTTATTATGATTATCTTTTAATGGGTGTATGGTCTCACTATCTGATACAGTGAACGTATGTATGCAACGTATTGAACCAAAACAAGGAAGGAGAACACCATCGGTCAACTTCATTGAGTAAGTTGAGGCATTGAGCTCAATACTTCTCTTTTGGATTTACAAATTTTGTGATTCAGAATTTGTTTATAGTTGCTTTGATGGCCTTCGGGTTAAAACAAAAATCTTCTTGGACAGATCTTAAGTTACCCATGCAACTTCGAATGATGCTACTGATTATCACAAACGAATTAATACTGCTTTCCAAAGAAACGGCCAATGAAAAAAAAAAAAAAAAACGAGCTTTGCATATCATGTGGGACTCGTTGCACAAAATGTGACTCTAGAGTTTGACCCGCGCTGAGAATATTCTAATGGACCTTATGCAATGACGTCATTACGCCGCCATCTTAGAGGTAAAACGATGATGAAACAGTGGGAAAACGTACGTCTATGTACGCGCGGCGCACATAACCATCCGATAACCAATTTCCGTTTGACCTCTAGCCGAGGGCGCTTTACTCATATGACGTCATGTGCGTAAATTCTATTGTTATACTGCACAAGAAATTACTCGCTAATAATGCTAACAATATTCCAACAGCACGTTTTTTTTTCTCTCGTTTATAATACGAACTCGTTGACGGTTGCTATAACCGTTGGAAGAAAAAAGAAGTTGTTACTTGTAGTCCCCTGCAAAATTTAACAACTGTGTGGTTTAAGCACCAAGTCAATTGTATTTTATACACAATTTATGCGGCTCCTCGGCTGGCTGGCAGTTCATCGACGCCAGAAAAAAAGTATGTCAATCCAACGCGGTATTTACTGCACGGGGTATATCACTGACTGTATGGTTGATGCATTGTAATCCTTCACCGTGTGATGCATTATGTCCAACCACTGTTTGCGTCCAATTAACACACTCCGGACACTAAGCGATGACAAGTCAACCTATGTCATCAACTGCGAATGAATATCGCCGGTTTACCCATGGCCGTGTCCCCCACTGGTCCACGCGAGATCAAACCGATTCACCGCGTAAAACGTTCGTCGTTTGGAGGTGACATTTGAACGTTTAACGTCGTAAACGCTTTAAAAATCCAGTTTAAACTGCCCCTTCCAACGTTTAGTAAAATCACTGGTTAACCTACACTGTCGTCTTGTTCTTTAACTGGCAAGAATATAAGAGGAGCAGACAGGATGATGCCGCTGGTACCACAGATCACACAGATGAGAAACACCCATAGGAAGATCCGATCAATCACTGTGGCTACGTATTTCCAATCTTCTGTCATCTGCGTAATCAAGAGAGAATAAAATAGACGGGATTGAGAAAAGGTTGTTTATGGAAAATTCCAAGTCATCTTTTTTTAAAAACAAGGTCATTGCAAGGCCACATTCATTAGTTATCTTCTTTGACCGATTTTCTTAACCTGGTGCTAGAACACAACCTGTTCATGCCACAATCGTCTTTGTCACAATGGCCCGATTCATTTATAGCAAAGAGTGCTGATGCCCACTAACCGAGAAGTTGGAAAGTTTATTTTACCTTCCAGCCTTGGTATGATTCCAGCGATATTTGATAAAGGTTTTTACTAGACTCTGAAGTCTCGAGCATATCGAGCATCTGGGATCCACTAAAATCCACGATTCTGTTTCCATCACACGTAAAGCAATGCGTATGTTAAAACCCCCACGAGTGAGCGCGAGACTAGCACGTGTTACGCACCATGTTGTCCCACATGGACCGGTATGTCCGACACACATATTTTGAACAATTATGTCCGACCCGTTATGTCCTAAACCATGATATCCGACACATTATGTCTAAACCATTATGTTCGACCCATTATGACGTACAAAACATTATGTCCGACTCATTGTGTCCTACAAACCATTGTGTCCGACAGATTGTGTCTGAAAAACCGTTGTGTCCGACCCATGTCCGACAAACCAATTTGTCCAACCCAATAGGTCCGTAGAACCATTACGTTAATAATAATAACAAAGTATTTGCATAGGCCCTCATACAAGAGCATCAAACATTCTGTTCAATCTGTCATTGCAAATCTAAAAAGTTTTTTAAAGCGCAACACAAAAATTGTTCTTTCGGGTTGTTTGTTCGATGTGTTTTTGTTCACAAAAAGACCCTTTAATTGCTGTTCCGATATAGGCCTAGCCCATTATCGTTGTGTCGCGCAATTTCGTTGTTCAAATTACTTTACAAGTGCTTTGTTAATGGCAACATTCACAAGGTGGCTATGCTAAAGTTAACCATGGAGGTACAAGTTAACCGAGTAGGATATAAGGCCTATACAAATGTTGACTGCTTCGATTGCTTTGGTTAAAACTGCGACTCCCAAGCGTTCTATTTTCCCCGCGGTGAAGCCGATGGAAAATAGAACCGTCCGGGGGTCATCATAATGGTCTGTCGGACACAATGTGTCGGACATAATGTTTTGTCGAACATATTGGGTAGGACATAATGGTTTGTCGGACACAATGTGTCAGACATAATGGTTTGTCGAACATATTGGGTATGATATAATGGTTTGTCGGACACGATGTGTCACACATAATGGTTTGTCGGACATGGTTTGTAAAACATAATGGTGCGGACATAATGGTTTGTAGGACATAATGAGCAAGACATAACGGTTTGTCGGACACCATGGGAGTCGGCATAATGGTTCAACCATTTCGTTGGACAAAATCGTCTAAATAAAGTTGCAAATCGTCTACATAAAGGTGCATATTGTCTGAACAACGTCAATTAAGGCTTTTCTTTCAAAATATCCAACTTGAAGTAACAAATACAAATTTGAGGATTTTAACAGCAGAAATAAAAGAGTCAGTCCATAATCAGTGAAAGGTTTTGCAACGTTACTAGCATTATTTTGTGGTATATTTAAAAGACGTGCGTAGTCCCCTGTGTTCAAATCTTGTGGAGGCTTATATGGTTATTAATGGAAACGTTGTTTGATTTACCCTATTGTAATCCTCCTCGGTTTTTAGGTGTGTCGCGATGAACCGGACACCGTCCACTGCTTGTTTAAACTCCTTTGAAAAACGATTGCCACTTGATGACTTGGACGACTCGCCATCACTGCCGGCCACCTCGTCGGACAGAGTCCTGAGTTTGAATCCGGAGTGGTGATTGTCATAAATATCCCTGCCGTTACTCCGCGTGGAGTCCCCGTCCTTGTGGATGACCTCCTTCAACTCGAAATAATTGGGATCTCTCTGGTTCCCCTTGGGCACCTTGGTGAGGTAATGCTGGGGACGTTTCATGTACAGCAGTGGCGGCAGGATTTCAAGAAAGACTCGGCGCACCCACGGCTGCATGATATGCGTACTCGGTGCACGGTAGTGGATGTTCAGCACAATGACTGTGATCACAATCGAGAGTGTTACGAGTACCATTGTAAACAGCAAGTACCTACCGATGAGCGGTATGAGTAGAGAGGTAGGGGGAATGATCTCAGCAATCAGCAGGAGAAACACAGTCAGAGCTAGGAGCACCGAGATACAAAGGGTGATCTTCTCACCGGAGTCCGAGGGCAGGTAGAATACCAGCACTGTAAGAAACGAGATGAGGACGCAAGGGAGAATAAGGTTGACCGTGTAGAACAGGGGCTTCCTCCTGATGATCATATTGAAAGTTATATCGGTATAGATCTCGTCACAGCATGGGTATTTCACCGTGTGTTTGGTACCAGGGGTACCGATGATGTACCATTCACCACTCTGCCAGTAGTCCTCAAGGTCCACGTCGGGTCCACCGAGAGGCATCAAGTCTATGAGTAAACCATCGTAGGTCCACGACCCAAACTTCATGATGCATTCCTGCTGGTCGAATGGGAAGTACTGGACGTCTATTTTACATGAGCTTTTGTAGATGGCAGGCGGTAGCCAGTAGATTGTGCCACTGTCATATACCAGTGCTTTCGTCATTAAAGTGACTTCGTATTTGCCATCCGCACTGTTTGAAAAACATCAAATCAAAATTAGTTCAAGGTTATGATCCTTTTAATAAGGAGCTACTAAAGAGTATTAATCAAAGAAAACAATTCCCATAAGCCTTCATCTAATAGTAGGTAAAATTCCTTCAACGTAATTTGTGATTTTGCCTCAAACAAGATGACTGTCGTAAAAAAAAAAAAAAACATGAAGAAAAAACTTTCCCTTCTTCTTTGAAATGTCAGAGCTGAGAGAAGAGATCTTGGCCATTATCAATAAACGCTTCATTTAAAAAGAGCTGTTTACACCATGTGGGACTTCAATTTGTTACTCCAATACTTACTTATTGTATAGGACAATATCCGGAAGCCAGATCATTGAAGCAGGAACTCTAAGAATCTTGATGCCGTCATATTTATCAGGATTCCAACTTAGTTTGTAGTCGGTCCATTGCTGGACAAGAAAGGAAACCACAAAGGAAACAAATCCATAAAAGAAGAAATAATACATGTACTAATAAACATTGCAATTTTCAGATGTATGACTAAGTGATCAGCAACTTAAGTCTACGAGAGATTTTGCCTCTGTTTGCCATCTTTTTTGATTGCTTTTTTATACACAAATGTGTACTTACATTTGTAATATATACCAATCTTTTGTATTAAATAAAATTAAAAGAATGAAGGAAAGCAAAGTCACAATAAACATTTAACTGTGTTAATTCCGCATTAAAGCCAAAACTGTACAATGCCCTTCATAGCAGGACCCCTCGTGTTTATCGCGTAGCCGCACGTCTAAACTAGTTCCTTACAAAAGCATCAGCATGCATTAAAATAAATTATGTGTGGATGTTTGTGACAGTTTAAAACTATATTAACTGATTCAGGCCAATCTCATTGGCCAGGCAAAAGCTCTAGCACTCAGTTTGAGCAAGTTTAATACACTATATCCACCATAACACAAGCTGATTTTAAAATTTTCACGGGTCCCAAACCATAGATATATGCTGAAAGATATTTACCCACATAAAGTGACCGTTTAATAGATCTGACAAGCCCCAATTAACCACCTTACAACATCTTCAAACTAAACCAAAACCTAAAGGAAATCTTCGTGATTAGACGCCACCCCATACACCATCTTCAAAGTACGACTCCACTCCCAACAATGTCTTCAAGATAAGACCCAACCCCTATGACACCGTCTTAAATAGTTGACGCCACCCTTTAAAGTATCAACAAATTAACCCTCACAATTACTCCTATACTAGTTTTACTTTATACCCCCACCTTTTTACAGTATCTTCGAGATTAGACCCTTTCCCTTGCAGTATCAAATTCCATCCGCCACATTATCTTCAAGCACAGACCCCAAACCTTGCAGCCTTTAATCTCATCTCTTTAAAGTATTTTTCAAAGGTTAAACGCATACACCTTAAAGTATCTCAAAGTAAACCATCCCTAAACACTACTTCAAAATTACACCCCACCCCCTTAAAAATTGATACCCGAAGGACGTGTTGTTAAGTTTGTATCATCTTTCTCCTCAAATGAAATTCATATTTGTCGAGGTCCGACAAACACTTTGAGATTGCTTACCTGTTTTAACCAAACGTTCGTTGTCATAATTTGATTTTTCTCATCCTGCAAGAAAGGATACCACAATTGAATTAATTTAAGTTAATTCCAAGCCAGACCAAATATCATACCAAATATAGAGTAGGCCTACAGATTTATTCTCATAGAAAAAGATTGTTCTCAAATGCAGGTCCTGCTTTTTAAAGCAAAAAGGAAATATCACTTAAAAGTGATATTTCCGTTTTGCTCTCATAACAGATATTATACTTTTTTTTTGTTACGGATTGAGTTGTGAAAATAATTAGTTGCCTTTATTATTATTAATTTATATATATATATTTTTTTACTATTGACAACAAACATTTATATTTCTGCATGTAAATGAAAACTAGTTTTAAAAACTCTAGAAACAAATTATAAAAGATATAGAATGAAACATTTTCCTTTAGTAAGTTTTTATCTCAAAATCCAGATGTCAAATGGGGGTGGGGGTGGGGAAGCACGGGGCGGGGGGGGGGGCACGGACATCAATTTGGTGGGAGGGGGCACGTGACCCGTGCCCCCAGTTACACCACTGCACAGTTTAAAACTAGCATGATATGCTTACTCAAAAATTTCAAACGACAATAAAAAATATGGCCCAGCCAGATATAACAAATTAACCGAAAACTACTCCAATAAAATTACAAATTAGTATAAGTTATCACGAAGAAGAATTGAAGAATTACACGATTTACCTGGACAAAAAACGGGTCTAAAAACAGAACATATTTTATAGAAATTTATAAAAATCCAGACAAAGCTGACAAAGATTTACACAATGACAAAGAAATACAAAATGCAAGATGAGTTCAAAAAACATACATTTATAAAAACGAATGAAATGCTGTACAAAGTATCACGATAACAAAGAAATACAATTATTTCACACAATCTGGTAAAAAAAAGACATTCACAAAAATGTATAAAATCGAGGATAAATCTGGATTAGTAGATTGTTTATCTGTAGAAGACCCTTGCATTGACAGCCATCACTGAGGTCAAAAATGGAAATGCGCACGCGTGTACGCGCCGCGCACAATTCTGTCAATGATAGATCTTCCTTTGACCTCAGTGAGGGCGCTGTTTAGGCTTGTGACATCACATACAAGGGTTTTATAGGAATTAGACTCACCACATCAATAAGCTGTGACATTGTAAGGCCAAACTCGACCGACAACCTCTCTGTGTTGTTTTCCACTGGACGGATAAGGCGATTATAACCATTGAAAAGATCATTGAAAAGCCTCTCCTCGGCCTCCGACGCAAGACCTCCTAAGAAAAACAAAGTAATACAATAAAATAACATAACAATAAATGAGCAAAATATGACATCTAGGACTTTTTGAAACACATTTAGACCCAAGACACACAAGTGAAAAAAGAAGAAGAAAAAGAAGAAGAAAAAGAAGAAGAAGAAGAAGAAGAAGAAGAAGAAGAAGAAGAAGAAGAAGAAGAAGAAGAAGAAGAAGAAGAAGAAGAAGAAGAAGAAGAAGAAGAAGAAGAAGAAGTAGAAGCAGAAGAAGTAGAAGAAAAAGAACAAGAACACAAAATGGTCCATCGGCAGTTTTAAAACAACATTGCTCCATTCCTCTAGGTGGCAAAGAGTGTATAATCACGAAATCAGTTTGTAAATATGTCGTTACATTTTCTTGCGTAAAGGCCCTGTACACTATTGGTAAGATCGAAAAACACAATGTTCACAGATTCACACATAACTTACATGATTAAAAGTAAGTAATGGCAGAAAGGGTTCCTTAAAATATTTCTGCCTAAAATGCTATCGTTTCTGAGAAATGAGTAAAACAATAGTAATTATCGCGCGCGATAATTTGAAAAAACAGAAAACACATAAGATCTCTTTTCACTATTTTCTCGTGACCTCGATGACCAATTGAGCTCAAACTTTCACAGGTTTGTTTGTTCATGCATATGTTTAATCACACAAAATGTGGACACTGATTTTGAGCTGTTACCAAAAGTGTACAATACCTTTAAGTTAACACACACTGAATTTTGCATCAGCATCAAATTATGAACATGCGCAAGCTTACATAGTTCCTTGGGAAAGAGTGGGCAGAGTTTCAAAATATCCTTGAAGCTGAAATTGAATTGCTCTACGCCAAACGGGTAGACCAAACTCGTGCTATTCGTTTGTGTTATGTTCTACCCTTCAGGAAACATAACCCGTTTCGGCCGTAAACTGTTCATTGTCAAATGGGGGAAAACGGCGGTGCCGTTTGTCAGTTTTGTTGAAGGCCTTCAACGGGTGTATTGACAAGCGGTAGGCCTATACCTGAAGGAATTGCTCTACTGATTGGAAAATATTTTCGAACAAAATGTAAAAAAAAAAAAATCGTCTTTGTTGGAGAACAAAATAATGTGCTTTGCTTTGTGAATTTCTCTTTATATTATGATTGATGCTGAGAGCGCATGCCCCGTGACATTTCACCCCGAGGTGATTTCCCTCTCTTAAGTGCCCAAGCAGGTCCGCACTTCAAGAGATAGAAGAAATCCATATCAGCGCATTAAGAATGTGGGTATCAAGTTTGCATTTTTTATATTTTACAACCACTTTATTTTACTACAAAATATTTATGAGAGTCTTGCATAAACAAAAGGCTTATCCCCTGGAGGTGTAACAGCCTTATAAAAAAAACCCGTTGATATCTTATCTTACCGTAGGCGGCTGTCTTCGCATCAGCTTAGCCAGGGCAATATTTTCCTACTTTAGTACCATCAATTACTGCAGCTGTCAGTATCTGATATGACTATCATTAATCGCAATGACAACTTGGCAAAGTTTTTGAACAACGGTTGATTGTGACAACAAATGAAAACGCATCACTGCACGGGAGATGTACATTGATGAAACGTACATGACTGCGTGGTGAGTAGTCGTATTGGTTGCAAGTAAAAGCTCGTTACTGTACCTCATAGGTACATTGTTTAACCTATATGGCTGCGTGGTGAGTAGTTGTGTTGACTGCAAGTAAAAACTCGTTACTGTACCAGATGGGTACATTGTATAACCTACATGACTGCGTGGTGAGTAGTCGTATTGGTTGCAAGTAAAAACTCGTTACTGTACCTCATAGGTACATTGTTTAACCTATATGGCTGCGTGGTGAGTAGTTGTGTTGACTACAACTTGGTTGACTACAAGTAAAAAACTCGTTACTGTACCAGATGGGTACATTGTATAACCTACATGACTGCGTGGTGAGTAGTCGTATTGGTTGCAAGTAAAAGCTCGTTACTGTACCTCATAGGTACATTGTTTAACCTATATGGTTGCGTGGTGAGTAGTTGTGTTGACTGCAAGTAAAAACTCGTTACTGTACCAGATGGGTACATTGTATAACCTACATGACTGCGTGGTGAGTAGTCGTATTGGTTGCAAGTAAAAGCTCGTTACTGTACCTCATAGGTACATTGTTTAACCTATATGGTTGCGTGGTGAGTAGTTGTGTTGACTGCAAGTAAAAACTCGTTACTGTACCAGATGGGTACATTGTATAACCTACATGACTGCGTGGTGAGTAGTCGTATTGGTTGCAAGTAAAAACTCGTTACTGTACCTCATAGGTACATTGTTTAACCTCTATGGCTGCGTGGTGAGTAGTCGTGTTGACTACAAGTAAAAACTCGTTACTGTACACCATAGGTACAATGTATAACCTACATGACTGCCTGGTAAGTAGTCATATTGACTGAAAACAAGAACTCGTTACCGTTTGGGACAAGTACACTGTTTTAATGTACATGGCTACATGAGGTGTAGTCGTATTGGGCTACAAGTAAAACAAAATCGTTATTTTAATACGAGAAAGGTACATAATTCTAAAGTGTACATCGTAGTCGTGTTAATTCTTAGGTAAAAAACCTCGGTACTGTATAGGAAAAGGTTTATTGTATAGTGTACATGGCTGCGTGTTGAGTAGTCGTGAGCTGTCGACGAGTAATTAAAACTCATCACTGCTCACAAGAATATACGAGAACTAGGTAGCCTACATTGTGTAATGTACATAGCTGTGTGATGAGTAGTCATGTTGACCACACACACACAAGCTCATTACTGTACGAGAAAAGTACGAGTAGTCGTGTAGATTAAAAATAAGAACTAGTTACTATATGAGTAGGGTACATGTATAATAGCTCATGTATAGCCGCAAGTTAATTAGTCAGTAAAATTGAATGTCACCGAAATGCTATAAAAACCACATCACGTTCGGCATAATGTTTACATTTCATTCTGTTAATTTGAAATCAATGATTCGCTTCAAGACCAGGATCATGTGACGTATGGAAAACGTTTCGCAATAGTTACAGACGAGGCAAAGTGCTTTAATTTCAGGCAAAATCTTTCCAGTCCAACGTTGCCAGCCAGATCAGGTTCGTGCGCGAAATAACATTGATATTATGTTGTTTTCTTAAAGCACGGGGTACCGGACTTGCCTCGCGTTGGATTTGAATGTGTGGAGCCGCGGGGTACAGTCGGGCACCCGTCTATTGCCACCTCGTTCACGGATTTGATTACGTTAATGAATGCCGTTATCGAGTGGCCACCCCAGAGGGCAGAGTACTCGGGATAGAGGATCGCAAATGCATGGTATATTGAGTACGAGGAGGTGCCTATGGGCGAAAACCAAGCTATGATGGCGTCACCAAGTACCAGTACATGGCAATCTGTGGTACAGTATACACTCACAGTGTGTACCGCCGCATATGAATAATCTTGTTCTCTTTAATACTCGTCTCATCTTGCGGACTTGTCCGTCACATCTCGCAGTGCTAAATTAAAGGTGAAATGTGACATTTGGCCCAGACCAAATTTCATTGATTTTCTTGTTTGGTTTCGTCGGACAGTGAATTGATGTGATTGGGTTGCCGTATTAGGCGCCTCGTTACACAATGGGCAAGCTCTTGTACTGCTTGGGAAAACTAATAGAAGGTGTCCGTTGATTTGACAAGCTAAATGATACAGCTAGGGATGGAACTGCCAGGAGATTTACATGTCTTTAATTATCAAACTGTAGCCACTGAAGTAAAGAAATTGCTCTAATATCCACCAGGGCTTATTATTTTGTTAAAGGAAATTGCGAAAACTTAACCAAATATAACTTGTCAAAAACAAAACGGAAAACTTCAGCATTCAACATAATATGTTCGCATTAACGGCAATATCTTATTTTTGTTTGTAGTCAAGGCTGTTCGTGTGTAATGGAAACGAGGCGCAGTCACTCCTTTAATTTCTGGGAAGACTTTTCCATATTCAGATGACATGGAATGTATGTCATCAAACTCCAATCCAATGGCCCCTAGGTCTAACATAGCGATTCCACAGACAAGGTATTCATTAGAATTTTCAGCCACTACTCCGAGCACTCCGTGTCAAGGAAAAGGATCAAGGAAAAGATCGAGGATGAGGTGGAGGGACGACGTTGAAAAATGTGTTGGGGACCTAAACACTGGGGATGTCTGGGGTAGACGAGGTCAGAATTGGGAGATCTATCAAAGGGTGCACCCTATAGGTGACTAAACGAAGCCTACAATAAACAAAGGGTTTTGTTTGGATGTTATATTTATTTATGTTTGGGTTTTATTTCTTGATAGTGTTTGAAGTAAGGCCTCCTCGCCCAGAATTGAGATTAGTGTGCAGGAGCGAAATTTTAGGAGATATGTTAAAATTATCGCATATCGATCTTTTTGTTTACCCTGGATTTATAGATTCAAAAGAGGTTTCAGGAACAGTATTGCTTTATATTTAGAAAAAACAAATCTGAACTCGGATAAAATACTGACATTTTCTAATCACTGAATGTGCTTTTTAAGCCTATATGCTGTAAACTTTTTACACTTAAAGGTATATTTCTTATCTACACTGGGAAAGCAACTTTCATGTGTTTTAAGAATCCAAACAACATATCTATTAATTAACTAATTAATAAATGTAAGTCGGCCGTATGTTTATAAAAAAATAACGACACAATAAACACAATTTGAATGTGTGGCTAATTCAAACTTCCTGGTTCTGGTCACTGCTTAAAATCTCTTTCCTAGTAAATTTCAAAATTCAAACATTTCAAAATTTACCATCACTTTTATGGTATCATTTCATTATCCGGCGATTTTGTCTCTGTGTGTCAGTTGTAGCCAGTTCCACCCCGCAGATGATCTTCGATTTAGCATGTGCAATCTTTGGCAAGTTGATTCTTAATCTCAAATCAAATAATCTCCGTTGTGGATAATAGGACGCGGTCCCCTCAACTACGAGCCAACATACTTGATGTTGTTTGATCAGAAAGCTAGCCAGTGGCTCGGGCGAGGAGTGCCCACTTAAAACCAGGCCTAAAGCCACAACAACAAACTCCACCGTTGTTTAATGATAATTAGAAATCGGTGGATGAGCTTTGGACTCTTCCCGCCGATCCCAGTAGCGTGAGATGAAGAGGAATACGACTTCATATAGGATGTTAGAATCTTAACCTATCACTTTATTTTATTTTCACATAAAAGAGAAAAGACCCTTTACTGTTTAGCCTATTCCAATGATTAGTAGGATTTGACATTTTGCACAGTGGGAATTCAATCTAGTATTAAGTTTGTGGTAACACCGTATTGTAATCTCTTTATAAGCTGGGGGCTCTTGTGAGCCATGGGGGCTGATTTAGATCCGGGCTACATTTAGGTATCAGGCTTCAGTTATAGGTCCGTGCTGCATTAAGGTCCCGGACTTACATTTAGGTCTCGGGCAACATATGCGTCTCAAGTTGCATTTAGATATGGACTTCATTTAGGCCACAGGCTACATTTAGGGCCCAGGTTATATTTAGGTCCGGGCTGCATCTAGATCTCATGCTACAGTTAGATCCCAGGCTACATTCAGGTCCATTCTGCATTTAGGTCTTGGATCACATTTAAATCTCGGGCCACTTTTGCTTCCGGGTTGCATTTAGGTCCGGGTGACATTTAGGCCCCGAGCTGCACTTAAGTCTGGGCTGCAATTGCGCCCCGGGTTGCATTTAGGCCCGGGCTACATTTAGAGACCATGCATACATGGTATCAGCTTCATTAACAGCGTTACCAAAGAAGACAGATGGATGTATTTCTTTACATGACGAATGTCGTACCATACTTTTACCATAACTTCAAAGGAAGTATACCATATCATCAACACTTAATAATTATGTTCACATGAAACTCATCATGCAAAACTTATTGCTCCACCTCACCGATCGACCTCCACCGTGTAACATTGTTCATGTATAGGCCTTACGCAGTGTAATGTCAAGACAAGATGGTAATTTAGAAATCACAAGAGTTGTTCTTTAGATACTGTTTCAGGTAGACGTTACAGTGAACACAGTTTGTCCTCATGTAGTGCGTCTCCGGTAAACAGGCCAGACTCCATTAAAACAGTCCGAGGAAAATCTGACCTCAGAACAACATGCTAATTTTGACATTTCGGGAGCAAGTGATGTCCCCCGTAGATAGCGAAAGGATCTCCGGGCATCTTAACTAGAAACGTCTGCTCAACATTCATATTAAAGATGCACGCGAGTGGGGGCTACTTTACTGGCTATTTCTTAATTGGGAAGATTAGTTGTATTTCAACCGTTGAGGGAAAACCGATCATTTCCGAATGAGATCAATTTTGGCATTGACATTAAAGACGGAATAATGTGCATTGCCATCATTAATTATTATCTTAAAGTTGCCCTTCAAAAGACCTGATCTATTACGAATGTGAATAGCACTAAAGTCTAGTATATGTAGCTATGAATCTGTCACAGAACTCGTAAATTTAGCAAAATTATATACAATTTGAGGGAAATAACAGGAAAACACAAATCCTCTTTTGGTCAAAAGAGGGCTGCGTAGAAGACTATGTGACTATTAACTGATCATTCCTTTGTGTCAAGCTGCAACACACACCCTTGATGTTGACAATAGCTGCGGCAGCTTGCTTAAATTTAGAGCTCGATAAACACACAACGGACAAAATCTGAAGGTACAGTGGGCCAAGGCCAACACAAAATTGTTCCACAATTATCATCTACCTACATATCAACATTTTTTCAACAAACGTCACAATGAATTGATAATATATTTATATAGGAAAACTCTATAGGCACCATTTAGTCTGTCCTTGGTGTCCGACTGCGTGTTGGCCATGAGGATGTGCATGGTCAGGAAACAGATTGTGTGGCAGTAATTCTTAGAGCGCATGGTTAGATAAAAACCAAATATTAAAATCAATTACTTGGTGCTCGGCAAGCCGACTGAAATATGCATTGTGTGTTAACAATAGTTTTTTCGTTAAATAAGAGTATCCGATTTTTCTACACAATGTAGCCAGGTTTGTTTCTATCCATGCCACATGTACCGGATTTTAAGGTGAATATTGTCCGCGATGATATTTTACAAGTTCCGTCTTCAGAGGGCTTGCATTCTACGTAGACACATTAACTTAAATCTGTGAAAAACAAACAAACATGATTTCACTTAACACAACACCAGAGCACACACACACATGAATATTTCGTCAGATTAATTAACATGATGTACAGTACGTACAGATACAACTTACAAGTTACATGCATTTAGAAATTGGTCAGTATACCGCGATACTGCGCACGACCTTAGGGGATATCAGTTAACAGCACATAGTTCAATGGTATATACATGCAGCACTACGTGAAATACATCATCCAACGTTATGGCGTTACAAAAATCGCCACCGAATTTGATACAGGTAAACTTAAAAAAAGGACGCTATCGATACTTTATGTTCAAATGGGCACCACGATCCCTTTCACTCAAATGAAAGCTGAAAACACCCCCGGAAATATTGCAAACAATGACTAATGTGTTCATGCATTGTCTAGATATGGTACGATGTATGCAGTTTTTTTCCATTTCGGACTATGGTCGTTACCAATCCGTACAGGAATGTACACAAAGGATTATCGATCAGAATGAAGCAGAACCTTGATATTCTATAATTCCCTGAATCATAACAGATTTTCCCCATCAGATTTAGCTGAATGGTTTTGATCTGAAGGAAAAGGGTCTTTGGGCTTCAAACCGACTGCTACGATGTATGGCAAGTCTACTATTATTATAGACTCCTCCAAGTCGACCTTGCTCTTTGATTGTACTTTAAACGTCGTGATCTTTAAAGCTGGCTGTCTGATGGTTGGACCCACTAGGAGAAAGCGGCGGGCATATCTCCTTTCAACTCGACTGTGTATATCCAGCAAGGCACCTTGTTAACAATTTGCTTGACTTGCTCATAATTGGGCGTTAACTCTTGGATCATGCATTTTTTCTCTTCGGTTCTCCATTAAGGAGGTGTATAAGATTAACGGTACAGCGTAGCAGCTATTACATGGCTAGCTATTTCACGCCCTGCTCCATTAAGGAGACACATCAATGTAAATATTCACATGGACCTGATATACATAATTGTGGCGAAAGCACTGGGGTTTGTGTGGGAGGATGACTAAAGTGATCACTTCCTTAATGCTTTTGGCAATCTCCATTTCACTTTTTCCTTTGGAAACTGAAGCGAATTACACGAATCTTTGTGATTCTTTAACTTATGATACAATAATTTAGTTCATGTTAATCTGCGAGCTCAAGATACGGGAATACAACGTGGGCGCCACAGTCGTTATGCCAACAGCATGTTAATCGAGTTGAAATTTTGCAGAGTCCTTTTCCGCACAACCCTAAACCAATGCAGTTTATTCTACTGAAACAACTCTGCTCGGAGCGCGCTTGTCATGTTTCGCGGCGTAAAAGACTACACAACAACGAGCTTGCATTATTCAGTCTTAATGATGACGCTGTGCAGGCATGGAGGTATCACGTGAAGACGGTCGAGTGCATGGCGCGGTGATATCGTATAGCGTGCAGGCGGCGGGCAGGCGACATTGTAGACATACCAGTACCATGGCTGCTCTGAGCCTGCGAATATCGGCTCGTATTTCCCCAATCATTTTCATATTGGATACAAATATCTTCTTCTCTTTGTCTTTTCCTTTTCCTTCTTCTTCTTATTGTTATTTACTGAGCGTGTATGACTAGTTTGGGATCTGCAGCATCACAACATCTGAATCTAAAGATTGTGACTTCCACATAAATCGTCCATCTTTTTCTGTGCGTAGACTAGCACTCAAATACATGTAAAATGTGCTTGTCAACATTGTATATAAACCTTACCATGACTGTTCCAAGCTCCTGAACCTCGCTCGTATTTTACCCAATCAAATCCACATTGGACACATAATGATATCTAGTTATAATATGCAGTGTGCATGACTAGCTTCAATGGCTCTTTCAACAATTTAAAGGAACATTACAGAATTGGTAAGAAAAAAACTTGTAAAATATACTTTTTGATCATAGATTTACATAAAACTTACACGGTCTAATGATGATGATAGTAGAAAACATCCCTTGAAATATTTCTGTCTGAAATGCCATATTCGATGAGAAATGAATAAACTAATTTTCCGATTCGAGTTTATCGCTCAGTGAGCGTTTTATTCATTTGTTGAATCTATATGATTTCATGCAAATGTGTAATCGGTTTTCCACTATTTTCTCGTGACCCAGATGGCCGATCGATCTCAAACTTCTACAGGTTTGTCAGTTTATGTATATGGTGGATTACATAAAGTGCGTACACTGCCAGCAACTGTTTTGTTAGCAAAAACCAATTCGGTGATGTTCCTTTAAACAATGTGGGGATTACTACATAATTCGTCCATCATGTTTGCATGCGTAGACTAACGAACGTACTAATCAACATTTCAGAAAGTAAATGTGCGCCAACAACTTTCACTGCCCATCAATTGGTACATACATGTGGCTATCATTAAATGATTTGATCATTTGCTGATTTAATTATATTTTACTTTGAACACGCCATTGTAACAGACGCACTTGTGCACAAAAACCATATGGTATCGGTACCAACGCTATGGTGTTCTGCACAAACACAATGCATTGATAAACAACTATAGAATTAACCTCAATCATTGCTAATTACATTTAAATCCACCGATATGCTCAATTCTTAAAGGGGATTGAACATTGTGTTTGAAAAAAAAATACATTCATTCAAACCTTGCTACGTTAAAAAAAGATTCAATCAATTATCCTATACGAGATTCTCCCGAAAGAGAGATGGCACGTGGAACGGTTTAAACGTGCTCTGGAGATTTTGATGTTGCGCCTTGCATTATAGAATTATGGTTGATAAATGAGTTATTTAAACATTAAAAAAATCCCGAATCTCATAATTTGCTTTTGTTCTCTCCATAATATCTGGCCTTTCTTCTTCTTTAATAACTAAAACTAATTAACACAGAGAAAAAAGAAAGAAAGACGATAAACGCAGCTGTTCGGCATTTACTGCAACTTGGAATCGAGTTTCCTTTCTCATTTGGTTCACCCTGCCATAATTCTGTTTCATTCTGAACATTGTTCTATATTTGTGAAGTCATTTTTTCGCACTGTTTCTTGTTGCCGTTATTTCAAGAGAAGCTTTGTGTTTTACCCCTCAGTAGCACCCAGACGTTTTAAAATAACGTTGGTAAAAATTTTAGCATTTCAACTCGGAGTGTTACCAGTACCTGCAGCTAAGCACTCAGTACGCGTCATGTATTTGCACTATTGCGACTTCGGTAATCTGTGATGGAAATGAATTAAGCAGTTATCCGTAATGTGCTTTTAATGTACAACCAGCCCCCTGAATAAAAGCCCCGGTAAATTTAATATGGAGCTCATTTACCCCGATATGTTTCACAGTGAATAAATAATAAAAAGTAGCTGGAAAGTACATTGTGGGGATTACATGATTAGTTTCATTCGGACCTGTCCCTTAAAGGAACATTACAGAATTGGTAAGAAAAAAACGTGTTAAATATACCTTTTGATCACAGAATTACATACAACTTACACGTCTAATGATGATGATAGTAAAAAAACATCCCTTGAAATATTTTGTCTGAAATGCCATATTTGATGAGAAATGAATAAACTAATTTTCCGATTGGAGTTTATCGCTCAGTGAGCGTTTTATTCATTTGTTGAATCTGTATGATTTCATGCAAATGTGTAATCGGTTTTTCACTATTTTCTCGTGACCCAGATGGCCGATCGATCTCAAACTTCTACAGGTTTGTCAGTTTATGTATATGGTGGATTACATCAAGTGCTTACACTGTCAGCAACTGTTTTGTTAGCAAAAAACAATTCTGTAATGTTCCTTTAATCAAGCCCTTAATAGTCGCAACCTGTCTTTCACTTGCTCATAGGCCTGCGTGACATTGCCACAGCGCCATAATTGCACTCCTCGATCCAATGCTTCTGCAGAAATTTAATTACCGAATCACATGCCCATATCTGCTTGACCATTTTCATGTAATGTTTACGCTCCCAAAACACTGAAGGGTTGATCGGCTTCGTTTTGTCTGCCCTCCCCTCCAAGAGGATTGTCGCTGGAATTGAGGACTCGGTATTTTGTCCTAAATGAAAGGGGCAATGAATTCCACGTTCCGGGTTGCACCTATGCCTTATTGTTTGAGTGTCCGTTTTCAGCAAATATTTACCGCAAACAGCGATGGTACATTTTTTTGACGTTGAGAAATCTCAATCTTTAATCAAGATATATCCTTCGCCGTCTTAAATCAACGAAGGCGTGCTATAAATACGGGAGATGCATTCGATTCTGAGAGTGTCGCAGAACTGCATTGATTACAACCTCCTAAAGCCGATTTGCTTTTCAAACCCGAAAGGCATATTTATAAGAGTTAATCCGCAGCGTGGAGGAGCACCGAACAAATGGAATAATTCAAAGCAGGTTCTTGAGGGGAAAAATGCATGGCTTAAAAATCTTAAAGAATATCCTTATTGAATATTCAAAATACTAGTAGGCTATACGTTTTCTAATGTAAAATTAAAGACACACAACATAAACAAAAGAACACGATTGACGTGCTTGATTTTCATAAGTCCACCTGTTTTGTTTTTCGCTAAACTAATAGGTTGTACTTTTTACTGAATCAAAATGATGACCCACGTCCTCTAAAGCCAGTTAACAAGGGAAAAACCACTGTCATTTATAAAGTTAAAGAGTACAGAATTGGTTTTTGCTAACAAAACAGTTGCTGGCAGTGTAAGCACTTTATGTAATCCACCATACACATAAACTGACAAACCTGTAGAAGTTTGAGATCGATCGGCCATCTGGGTCACGAGAAAATAGTGAAAAATCATTTACACATTTGCATGAAATCATACATAGGTTCAACAAATGAATAAAACGCTCACTGAGCGATAAACTCAAATCGGAAAATTAGTTTATTCATTTCTCATCAAATATGGCATTTCAGATAGAAATATTTCAGGGGATGTTTTCTACTATCATCATCATAAGACCGTGTAAGTTTTGTGTAAATCTGTGATCAAAAGTATATTTTATTAGTTTTTTCCACCAATTCTGTAATGTTCCTTTAAGGATTTACACAAGAAGGATTTTTGAAGTGTATTATAGAGCTAAAACAAAAACTGTTTTTGTTCATGGAAGCATGCTCTTATTTCATGCACGGCGAGAAAATGAATGACAAAATGTAATATCGATCCTGAAGGTTAGAGCATTTAAGACTGAAATATTTCGTAGGAAAATCCGAAGATTGCTTTACAACGTGTGCTCGATCAATAAGCTCTAAACTTGTAAAGGTATTGTGCAAAGGAGGTAAAGGTATATTACCGGTATATGTTAAGATAATTTTGCAATGTAACGTCTTTCAGAAATAAAATAATGTCAATATCGTTAACAAAAATGCCTTATTCAAGAAACTTATCATGAGAGCTCATATAAATATAGAATATCTGCGTGTCATATCCATTTGTAAATATTAAAAACCATGTGTGAAAAGGATACGGTTAAAACGATCCTAAGAGAAAAAAAAACCAAAACAGTGCAAACCCGGTAACAATTATTACCGCAAACTTACTAAAACTATGCCTATACTCTTCATTGAAATTATGGAGTCCGCATGAAATCAACAGTGTGATATTGGCCCCCCTTTTTTTACACAAAGTGTTATTAAAACGGCTCCGCTCACACGAAACAGCTCATTATGATTAAAGGAACATTACAGAATTGTTTTTTTGCTAACAAAACAGTTGCTGGCAGTGTAAGCACTTTATGTAATCCACCATATACTAAACTGACAAACCTGTAGAAGTTTGAGATCGATCGGCCATCTGGGTCACGAGAAAATAGTGAAAAACCGATTACACATTTGTATGAAATCATATAGATTCAACAAATGAATAAAACGCTCACTGAGCGATAAACTCCAAACAGAAAATTAGTTCATTCATTTCTCATCAAATATGGCATTTCAGACAGAAATATTTCAAGGGATGTTTTCTACTATCATCATCATTAGACCGTGTAAGTTTTATGTAAATCTGTGATCAAAAAGTATATTTTACAAGTTTTTTTCTTACCAATTCTGTAATGTTCCTTTAACTATACGGTATAAACCATTCTAAATAAACCATTCTAATGATCTTGCCATTCCATGTTTGAGGGAAGGGAAATCTATTAAAGACCATGCTAATAATGATTGAACCACATCTCCTCACCATTGTTTAAGGTCTAATTTCAACCTTGAGTTGTGTGCGGATGGTAATTGTTTGCCATATTATGAAGAATCGATCTACACGGATTAGGCCCTCACAGCCTTGTGTAACTTATCACCGAGCTGCAATCACGCCGTGTTGTTGGACGCGGTGTCCATCTGCACCTACATCCACCAGTGATGTGTTATCCAATTCACATCTATACACGATTCACACGCGTGGGGGTATAGAGATAGCTCAACAAAATGTAATTTCAGAATTGTCCAGATTGTACATTTCAGTAATTGATTAAAACCATGCAGGCTAGGTCATTCCACTGATCAGAAATTGTACCGAGCATGAAACGTTTCGATCGTACTCGTGTTTCTGACATTATTTTTGCACGGTAATCCAATCTGTGTAAATTCGTAAATGCAGTTATATACGCAAATACAACAACACCAAAAGCACTGCCCGATTCTTTTTCCCACTCGTCTCACCACAAAAACAGGTGCACACACACAAAAAAACCTCAACTAAGCGAATGGGCCTAATTCTGCGATTAATTGTCAGGGGAGTTCAAACAAGAAGCACACGCACAGCCAGCAGCAGTCTTTAAAGGCTTCATAGTTAATTACGTCCGAAGTCAATGAATCTCGTTTGCAATTTAAATTCTAATTAACTCATTGGTTTTATCTCTAATACGGCTTCTCAGAATCTCGTCATTATGGACTCAGTGGTGGCGACTAAATAAACCTGAAATACTTGATAATGACTAAAAGCAAAAGCAAACCAGTACATTTTGTGTATACTTCTATACACATTGGTACACTCAGCACATTGGTACATGACAATTATAATGTGCAATTTCTTGAAACGTATACGCTTGACACTAAATGCATGTCACTAGGGGAAAATACCAGCACGTGAAGGTTAATGTATGCAGATATGCTCGTACAGATGTGCCGTCTTTTTTTTCTTTTTTTAATTGCTGAACGTGAAGTGAAAAAAGAAGGAGAAATCATTCCACAAAGGTGTTCATTTCACAAAGGTGTTAGCTGCTGCGTCACCCCGCGGCGTTAATACAGATTAACGGGCTGTCAGTTCAATTCCACATAAACAAAGTCACCTCCTTAAAACCAAGTCAGAATTTTTGATGATGCCTGGAACATTTTTGATGAGAGCTGTTTCATATAAAAAAAATTAAAAACTAAAAATCACTCTCGACTGCGTTGAAATGTTTCGGATTCCAACACATAGTTCCCCTGAACGATGAAATGCTGATTTTTTTTCTTCTGCTGCAGACTTTCACTGGCTTTATTTAACCACTCTAGATTAATTTGAAATGACAGCTTACCGTCTCTTCTGGTTTATTAGACTGGGGTTGGGTTTTTATAGCTTGGAGGATGCATTAGGACGGCAGGGATGGTTTTCCAGCTTACAAGTACATGTATTAGCATTTATCACAGGGACACGTACGTGTGCATTGCTAATGATGGGTTCGATACATACAGGTGAAATTCCTTTATTTCATGATAATCTGTTATAAATGAAACAAAAATGTATGTATATATAAACCCTTTCCTGTGGATTTTTAATGAACTGTAAATCCAGGAACCTACTAATAAATGGTATTGGAAATTAGACCCATTGGTATTAAGCAGACGCAGCGGATACTTGAAGCTTCTCAAAAGAAAATTTGTCAACAAATCAAATAAAGATCAAGGAATTTCCCCTGTTTGTATCAAACCCATCATTAACATTGTACACGTACGTGTCTCTATGATACCCATGTACTTCTAAGCTGGAAAACCATCCATACCGTCCTCCAAGCTATAAGAAACCCAAACCAAGTTTAATAAACCAAAAGAGACGGTAAGCTGTCATTTCATATATTATAATATATTATCATATATGGGCCAATTAAATTATAATATCAGCACACCAGACAGATGAGAAACTATCAGAGGAAACGATCATTCCAACACACTAAAACAAAAGATGATATATGATTGGTTTGTCAATCCAGTGACCTCACCAAGCTGGGAATGTTCATTTCATGCACAATCTATGAATAAATTGGTGCATGGAACTGTCACCTTTGACTCTATATTAAGGGCGGAATAAATGATGAACTCTGCAAATGCTCCCGTGCATCTTATTCGTGAAAAGCGCGATTACCATTTGATGCCTTGCCTCCATTACTCTATGTGTATGAGTAGTGGTAATCATACGGTTCGTATGTGGGAAATTGTGGCACCAAACTGTTCAGGATAGCTCACTACGATGGCACCTTTAACATAGCTGACACAAGATGAGGATCGTTAGCCCATCTGGAGATCAATAAGTTATTGAGTGAATTAAAATATATTGTTTTAGCTTATGGTACAGGCCTCCATGCCTGTATAACTTACAACATGCCATAAATACAATTAACGTTGTTTACCACTGGGCTGTGGTGTAATTTCAGATAACCAATACATTAACCAAAAATATGCACATGCTCTTGTTTATTGCAAAAAAGAGAGAAAAACAAGAAAAAAAGAAGACGATTGAAATGCAGTATTTTCATATAATATACAAAATGATCTTTCGGACCTACTCTTTAACTCACTTCTCGAACCTACTCTTTAATTCACTTCTCGAAAGAGAGCTACTTGTATATTATTTTCCATCATGGTTAGAGGATCGCGATAACAAATAGCGATATTGTGATCATAGACCCTTATCAGAAATCCTGCCATGGGCACGAAACGGGACAAGTAGTAACACAACAGCGGTAACCCTTGTCTCGATGGAGTATATAACAAAAATTGTATAGTGTAATATGAACAATAACCCACTCGCTGGTGAACCCTGCGCGCTGATTACAGCACGGCTATCTACTACTCCATCCCCAATATGCTCCTCGGGTCTACGGGAGGCTGTGACCTGGGAGCCTACATCAGATTAAAGTCGGACATGTTTACACAGATCATCATTCATGTTTGCATTTAAGATTCGAAAGTTATGTGCGTTTGTATCGGGGCACAGGTTTTTCTCACCCTTTTCGTCCATTCTATGTCGGCAGTAATTATAATATTGTGTAATGGGATTTGTCCTTACCTTGTAAATTCAACTGTAACTCAGCCTTGTGATGTAATGTTGATATGAAATAAAACATGTGTAAACATGTAATATGAAATAAAAAAGAAGGGCGAATCAAATGAAAATATCTGCGGTTTGAGTGAATTTCTGAGTGAAGTTTAATAATATTTAGCGTTGGGGCTTATGCTATATCTATAGACACAAGTGTCAGCTATCACTAAGTATATTTCCCAAAACAAACATACAGACAGTCTTCTTTATTTTGAGGAGAATACCAACTGTGGGATTAAGATTTGTCTTAATGGTTGGACATATTTAACAGCCTTTGTCTGTCATCAAGATGTCTTCATATTTTTGGATATGATGAACAGCTGGCCTACATTTGATCGTTTAAGGTCACCTGTGATTTACTTGCATAATTATGTTACAAAAATCAATGTAGCCTCTGTCTGCGCGCTTCGAAAAGGAAACTTAAATGTTGTACCTGTTCCATGTTTTACATCACTAAATCTTAGTAATCCAATTGAGTTTCGGAAAGTGGAACATTTTGTATGCAATATTTCAAAGTTTCTAAAAAACAATTTTAATGATTAGGCTAGCAAATGTTATTTCTAACTCAGTTCACCCCGAGTACAGTAGCGTTTTCACAAGTCTCATCTACGATCTGGCGATTCCTTTTTGAGTTGATTTTTGTCAAGCGGTTGGAATTGTCAAAAGGAAGAGTTCATATCACTGTATATAATATCACACTACCGCCTTAATCAAGCTAATGGACGATTTAATTTTTAACGAGTTACACACGTAAGTGTTATGTGTAGTGTCACACTTGAGCCGTCAAGTATGGGTAAGAATTCCTCCTTGTACACAACCCACGCAGGTGATGACAAAATCACATGACAGGAAGTGTGACAGTGAGAGTGAGGTTGCAAAAAGGTCAAAGGTTCCGCGGCTGCGCGTTTCAATTATTATCCTCTGACAAGTCAGGCGCGGTACGGAAAAAAATATACATGGAAAACGTAAGGAAAAGTCATCTTAGTTGCGGTGTAGCGTATACCGTTATAATATCAACGGTGCATAAAAAAGCTACAAACCGTAGCCACGATAAGTGCACCCTGTCGAAAAAATCTCCTTTAGTTCTGAGAAAGTGCACGTTTGTGACAGGGCCGTGGTTGATTAGTCTTGCCGTTCCCCTAATCGTAGTGAACTCCCCACATGAAGAGCGACAAACGAACCAGCTGTCATCGTGAACTTGGTAAAACCTCGGATTTCATCCCATATAATGGTCATCGACGGCTGTTTGGTGTTGAAGGTCTAAATCTGAGAAACGGCTACCGTGTTCGCGTTTCACACGCCAACACGTTTCAGGGAGTTGTGTTTAAACAACATACTGGCATCTAAGTGAGGACTGCAAATCCTAGGAAGCAGTCGATTATACGGTCTCCCCTTTGTTGGTATCAGTTAAAGTATTTAAAAAAAAACTTGAATTTTTAAGAAAAAGGAAGAAAATATTTACAAAACGGAGAGCAAAAGTTTTTTCTTACTGCTTTCAGTGCCGGCAGTAATCAAATACAACGTGAACTTGTACATCGTCAAATACTTCTATGAAGTGGTAGTGGTATAGACTTTATAGTTTAAGTATTTGTACAAGCTAAGTTGGTCTCCATTCTACCAACTGTATTCAAGAGACGCCCGGTATCGTATAGTCATTTAGTCAATGTTGATAATTATGTTTCACCTTTTATACAGCTTATCAAATTCTATGACTAATAAGAATTCTATACAAAGTACGTATTCAATGTTCACTGCAATATTAAAACCACCCTTAAGATCATTTTACAAATGATTACTGACATACTGAGTACACACAACCATGCAAAACTTACTATGATCACATTTCGGAAGGATAGTATTTCAGGTGGTATTTCAAGTATTTCAGGTGGTATTTCAATTAGCATTTTCAACTTGTCAGTATATGTAGATTGGTAATGTGAATGTAGATTCAAAGAAAGTAGATGAGCTGCAGATTGGTTTAAAGTCACACAACTTTTACATCACACTAATGAACGGTGTATTAAAGGCACTGGACACGTTTGGTAATTGTCAAAGACCAGTATTCTCACTTGGTGTATCCAAATGAAATATGCATAAAATAACAAACCTGAAAATTTGGGCTCAATTGGTCATCAAATTTGCAAGAGAATAATGAAATAAAAAACAACCTTGTTGCATTACTTTGTGTGCTGTCAGATGCATAATAAAAGGCTTCAGCTAGAAGTCTTTTATTATTTGAGTGAAAAATTACTTCTTTCTCAAAAACTACGTTACTTCAGAGGGAGCCGTTTCTCACAATGTTTTATACTATCATCAGCTCTCCGTTGCTCGTTACCAAGTAAGTTTTTATGCTACAATTGTTTTGAGTAATTATCAAAAGTGTCCAGTGCCTTTAAAGCCTGGACTTGGAACTGGAGTTTCTAAGAATGCTAGAAAATGAGAACAAATGCAAGCAGTTCCAACAATTTCACGAGGAGTGCGTGAACGAGAAAGCAGTGCCCTAAATTAAATGTAAACATTGTGTCACAACGACACTTATACACAATGACAAGTTCAAGGACAGTAATATAAATATATTCTGTCTTCGGATTCCAACATTTCCAACATTCCTTTTGGTCAAACTTGATGGCAAAACCTCCCGTCGCATAAATTGAGTTTATATCAAAACGTCGAAACACTTTCGTTTCTCATATCATACAGAATCATTCTCTTCCTCTTCCGCTCTCAAAGAAACCCACAGGATATTTCAAATAACTGCCATTCTCACTTCGATCCATCACAGCTAAAACTCCTTTGGTGTCTTTATTTTCCCACTGGGAAATAACAAATACTTCACCGAGGAATCGAAGTTTTAATGTTTGTTACTGACTGCAGATCCATTATCAAGCTGGTCAAATAATCATGACCCAGAAAGAAAAGTTGCTAGTTCGTTGTGGCCTCACCCATTATGTACAGTTCTCGTAGATATTTGATGAAGAAAGGTCAACTTAGTGATTCCATTAGCAAACTTATAAAAACACTCAATAATATTCCACCAAACTAAAGGAGATAAAACCGCACAAAAAAACAACATAAAAACTACTAAAATAGTGATTACCGAGGATAGAACAAAAACAAAACCAATCGAAGACTCCATGTCATTGTGGTATTCAAATGAAGAAATATAAACGTCGCATTTTGCACGAGAATAAAGACCAGACCCAAAGCAAGTTAAAGAGGAAAACAAGAACATCTAATAACGATTTGGGGCATCAGTTACGAAAACAAAACATAGGATCAAAAATAGTGGAAAACACCGTTACTACCCGCAAGCATTAGGCCTATCGTTGGCCAGTAATTTCTTTGAGTTTTCTTAAAAACGAGGGAGGGGGAAGGGATTATTTTACTCGTTATTATATTGCATGTACTACTTCTATAACCAGACTACAAAGATAGTGAATGGAGCGGGCAATGGAAAGAGTATGATAACAATGTACAACATATATTTAATACCATGGATGTTAATGTTACAATACTGACACTATACTAATCATGACACCATGGGCCTTTATCAACACTGCGATACATGTACAAAAGTAGGAGGCACATCCCATGATGCAAAACCTGTACATGAACTTCTATAAACAAGGAATACTACTACCATTTTGAGCTCCATTCTACCAGTTGAATTGTTGTTTCCAAGTGATCTTTTAATCTCGCAATCGACCTTAACTCAGCGAAAGGTAACTTAATGGACATTTACCACACTGCAGCCAAATTATTGGGTTCTTTGTACACTGCGTATGTCATTCCCAGCTCAAACTCCAAATATAGAGGGACCAGACTAACTTACAGCTCAGCTTCGGTTTTGGTTTCACCATAGAGCAATGGTTCCACTCGACGATCTCGGTCTTTAACTAATCGAGATCAGTGGTTCCACTGTAACGGTAAAATCACCCTATAACGTGGCTGCCAATGACAACTATCTTTTGGTACTTATTTCCTGTGATCTTCAAGATGTGCACGGAAGAGGAGACGTATAGGTGTGGTAGAAACCACTAACATGGATATTCTACAATTTTTTTACCAATTGTATTTTGATGACATGTCATGTCACTCATGTGATGTGAGCACATTGCATGAGCTGACATGCATGTTGAATGTCATGTAAGAGTTGTTCGAGAGGTATGGAGGGCATAACATTAGACAAGGCTTTCGACCGTGGTTCAATCTATAATACTTGTACAGTATGATAATGAAGCAACGCCTGATTGGTATGTTAATTAATCTGCGCGCCGTGGCTCTGGTCGCTCAGGATCAAACGGAGCCTGCTTTGCAAATTATCTTAAGTGATATTTGATTTTTATCTAATTTAATCCACAAGTCAATTGCGTGCGGTTGTGATGTATGACAGGAGGGCAATATCGCTTGTTCGTGCGGTAACGCCACTTGGTGACCAGGCAGAAAACGATAAAATACACTTGCTGTCCTTGTCAATTTGCTGTCTCTTAGAAATTGTTTAATAACATACGTGGTGTGTGTGCGTGCCTGTTGGGTTGTTGCCATATCTGCAACAACACAAAGGTCCATTCGGCATTATTATAAACGCTTTTCTTGTAGTGGCCCCCTTTAAACTAATGAAAAATGTTCCTTCTGCCCAGTGCTTTTGACATCACCTGCGTGAGTGTTCCGGTTGAATACGCTGTGTTTAATAAATATTGTGTATATACACTCAAGACATTAACATGGAAAATTTAATTTGAAGATAATTTTTTCCGCTCTCACATATTATTTTCAAACACGACTGAATGTATTTTTTCTTAAGGTTTCTACAATTTCTTGAGCCCCGACACCACAAAGCAAACACTATAATGCATAATAGTATGTAGAAATGCAATATCTATAACAACACCGTAGTCCGAGGCGAGCACATGTTATTGAGCAGTGACATTGGGTATTGGAAAGTGCATTCGGATATTACAACATAATTTCAATGTGTGAAGTTCAGAGGTTAGAGGAGGCAAGCCTTACACATTTTTTATACAAGAGGCTTGGGGATACTGCCTATGTTGACCTTTTCGTGTGCCCCTATTAATATAATAAAGTGAAGGTATTCGTGGTAACTTACCTTGCCCAAAGATCGAGAGAAAGACAGGCAGCAGCACTGTCAGTGCAGCACAAAATGATATAGCATCCATGATAATATCCAATACAACGTCAGTCACCTCTTCTTAGCGAAGTGCTGGCATTCAATCATATGGCGATATGATACCGTCTCACACATCTGACCTCAGCGCACAAAGCAGGCCCAAGAATCTGCGGCAGGGAGGAGGGAAGAACGGGAAGAGACCTTTCGTGAGATATCCGTCAAGAATGTGAATAATGACAGCATATTAACGGGCAGCGGTGTGCAGGGTAGTGAATAGGTGACTGCTTTTCCCCCCGTGCACGGACGCGATGTAAATCGGTTTGCTTTTCAGGTAGACACAGGGAAGCAGCGCGGGAGCCAGGGATCGAAAACAAAAGTGCAGGAAGTCCGCAATGCGGGACCAGCGCCAGTTATACGATAATCGATTGGGTATCGATTGGAAGTTGAGGAAAACATCTTTTCTTCAACTGCCAAAGAGTGAACGAATGCGTTATAGTGGACGGTTGTCACGTGCCCCAGTGCAACGTCTCTTTGTCTCTGCTCGCCATTAATATAGAAACATAAAAAAAAAACATTTGTCGTTTTCCAAACTTTAAATCAAGCAATTCAGACTAAAAACTGAGAATAATAGTGTTAACTATTAACGTACACCACAGTTCAAGGAAAAATCCTCGACAACAAAAGCAACAACACCATTCTGCAGGGCATTGTTAAATGCTACATATTGACACACGACACACGATACATATTAAAGCTGTGTCCAAATGACACATATTATGAGCTGCTAATAAAAATACTATACACACTTAACACTTGGAAAACTATCTACAGGTCTTTACCTCAAAGAAAAACAACTGAGGCTAATGGGTGTATTGAACATGTTGTGTATGTACTCGACACACACATGCAGTGTTACACATATCAACTGAAAGACTGTGTAATGTCCTAAATGTAAATACAAACGAATGCACTTCTTCACCCGACTGAATAGGGAGAGAAGACGGCCTTGTTCTATCCATTTTACTAAGTATCACACACGGGCGACAGCGACGCCATGCCCATAGACCGTTTTACACATTGACGAAAAAAAAAATTGCAAAGCGTCCCCGTAGTTTGTTGTGAGCAATCGATAACAGCTGGGTATAGTACATCGCTCGAACCAATGCACACACGATTTAGGCAGTCAGCTTTAAATCCTAATACACACACTAATACCACAAGAGTTGCAGATGTTCCAATGGACCCTCTGGGCACGAGGTTAAACCAGAAATAATAAAGGTCATTAATCCATACAGGAATCCGATTCGCCCCCAAAAATTGACATGTAAATTTTTCTTGAGGACAATTTTGTTTTAACTGAAAAAAATTGCGCGGAGCAATTTTGGAATGTGGTTAATGCAAGTGTCCTTCCACGGTGTTAACATTGGTGTCGTCGGCACGCAACCAATACAGTAATCAATGGCAATGGTTGATTATAACAGTGATTCGCCAGACGCACTTTTCACCAAGAATCATTTGCTGCCATGGTCAAGATCGCCTCCAAATCAACCATTTTGTAGATCACTGGTTACTTCTGATAATCGGCGAGACTGACTATCATGAATAATGACCACGGAATTTGAATTGTGGACCTTCCACACAATGACGAGGGATATATTAGACTCCTGGCGTGTGAACGGGACATATAGGTTGCGACCGCTAGACGATGAGGATAAATAATTAACACGAGATAAAATTCTTGAAACTAACTCCGTTTAATGACACATCTGTCCCATTACGTACACTCTTAAAAGAAAACAAAAAACATCGTCTGTCTAATTTTTATCTGTACTGAATTTATCATATCAACCTTCATTAAAATAATCTAGTCTCTGCTGTTATCCTGTGCTTTCATCCCTTCGGTTGCTGTATTTGGTACTCTAGTTTTGTCTGTCCGTTGTTTAAATTTCTGTCCGTCCAAAAGGGAAATAACTCAAAAGCACTCAGCTTCTTTCTTTCCCTGCACGCTGACAGGATGTATTTCTGTATGTAATACCATACACATATAATTTGCATTAATTCTGAAAAGTCATAATGTATGTACCTTGTACATGTATATTTTGTTAGTGTGAAATAAATTACAAGAATCTTCAGAACCTTCAGTGATTACTTGTTGACACGAGCACAACTCTCCTGAAATAGATGAGTGAAGTTCAGTTTAAAATGCTGCCATCTTTTGAGAAAAACCCGATGTCGTTAATCAATCAGATACCACAACAATTAACGGTATTGTTCTTTGTTTCCGCAGAAAAGTAAACATGGTACTTCGTTTTAAAATTCACCGGTTCATGTCTGCAGCCCATACAATCTTGAGACTAAAATTGTTATAAAATTCCAGATATTATACACCCTTAGCAAGCAACTTGATGTTTTAAAGACTCTTTTCATTCAACCATACCGAAACATTTCCGAAAGCTGCTCGCTTGTTTTGTAAGGTTAAAAACAGATTGTATATAAAGATGGCAGAACAAGTTACTGGAGAGGAACACCTTCCAAGACATTCCGAAGATAAAAACCCGATGGGTGGGAACAAATCTTAAGAAAAACAGTTACTTGAACTAACTTGGCATAAAGGAGATGGCGAAATGGCTTGGAAATTGTGATGCCCTTTTCGACGTATGAGAGAACGGACTATAGTTCTATTGTCTTGTCATTACACGCACAAAGACGTTTAATAACCAACGGCCCAATCAAAATCAAATTGTCGACAGAGCGCCTTACTAAACTTATGTTGCCATTAAGGTAACATAAATATTCAACAATAAATGCGTGTTTTCATTCAATGTCAGACTAGCCGTCAATTCAATTTAATCATGTCAAATGCACACATCAAAATGTTATGATAACGATTTGCCACAGGCAAGCTCACACGTGGCCGGGTCATATAAACAATGTATATTATGCACACTGAATTTAAAAAAAAACCCCGTTAACAAGACAAAAGAAAACTGGGGTATGCACAAACGTTCAAAACAGCAACCAATTAACCAAATGGTTGCATTCCCAGTTTTGAATTTGAAAACCATAAACTAAAAATACTTACAGGTTCATGATGGAAGCTCAGTTATTTTGTCATTTTAACCAGAAGAAAAATATTCGTCGCACCTTTGCAAATACCAACCCCTTGTGTTTGCAGTTATGTACAAGCTGTTAGTGTTAACATCGACACTGCCAAATGCCGCCAGCTCACACACACAAAGGGATGCGGTTCGTATCTAATTAGACAGCAGTGGAAAGGGCTGGGCGTTCAGGGCCTATTGTGCAAGAGGTGCTATTGTGATTTAAATGTTGGATTTACTCTGTAATAACGGTGACAGTTTGGCTGAGCGCGTGATTCAAAGAGACCGTGGTCATAGTGACACATAACTGTATTCGGTAAATAAACAATGCTACGCCTTCGGCGTGTAGCACCTGAATGTGCACAATTTCTCTTGGCTGTATAAGAACAGTAAGTACCTCACATGGTATGAGGAGGGTTTAGTAGTTTTTGAAAGCCTAGCGTTGTACTTTTTTTAAACAGTGATGGTGTAATGTCATTACCTACAATGGTCACACGTCCTTAAAACCAAAGAGCAAGGTACGTCAAAATATCGTCCGCTAGTCACTGGTTGAAATCGTTTTTAAATTTGCTAACTGCTTTTCTAAAAGATGAACATAACACACATGCGCTGTCAATTTTGTTTGGCGCTTGACATTGATATTTTATGTTAATGATCTTGGGAGCCATCACAATTGAAACATAGGCCCAAAGAATAAACAAAATTAACATGAAAACAAAACCACAATATCAATCGTGCGGTCCAATTTGACTGATATTAATCATCGACAAATGCATACAATTTGTTCGGTTAGTGCTATAGGCCTACAGCCTCTTATTCAAATGTGTCATATTTGATATATATTTTTGTATTATAATCTTGTTTAATTCATAGAGTAAAAAAAACATTCCCTTCTTTGCCCCATGAGGCAAAATTGACCAAAAAACTCTCCACTGAGAAAAAAATGAAAAGCAATAACAGGGTTGTGTATATTTTTGTCAGCATCAGGCTCATTATTCCGACAGCTGAGGGTGATACACTCAAGATATTAATGCTAGGAGCAAATTAGTTTTAGTCGTTGCGGTTTTCTGACATCAGACAAGTAATTAATCAGTTCGTGGTCTTGGTGCTTATTTTGTGAAAGGTCTGTTTTGAAGTTACAATAAATTTACCCTCGACTGTAAACGTAGTCCCTTAACAACGCTTGTCTTGTAATAAAATGTAAAGCTTATTCACAAGTTGCAAACTTTTTAAATTTTATGCTTAGCTTCATTTACAATTATTTCTTACAGATGATATTAAAACAGTAAAAAGGAGAACAGCAAATAGATAATATTCCACTGAATTTCCCAAAGGGCTGTGATTGCAAAGTGTTACGTTTGCTTTTGTTTTGTTTAATAAAGTCACCCACATAGACATTAATTCAGAATTCCACAAGATTAAAAAAGGGCAAATACTACAATACAAAAATTGAATGTTAACAAATTAAATAAAAATGAAAAAAAGGAAAGAGGGGAAAAAACAACAACAAAAACAAAGCTTAAATGCCCATTCCACCTCATATTCCATGAACAAAAGTTCTTGATCAATGTGCGGGAGCATAAAAGGTGTAGAATATATCAACAAATTGGACAACCGTAATATCGACTACCGGTAAAAAATACTGTCCAATCATTTGGGTTACCGATACTTCTTTTTAGGATGATGACCGGTAAAAGTATGACGACTATAGATTGACCATTTTGACCAAATCATAAGACGCTTTCTTAGTGGATCCCCCCTCCAAAGGTATCTGTTTTGGTGGGTCTCAAGAAAGGATCCTCAGCCTTAAGCCTGAGGATATTGCCTCCCTGTGTTTTGAATGTGAACAATGCTGGTATAAATCCGTCCAGGTATGCGAGTGGGGTTTGGAACCTTCTCTTTGTTACATGATGGTTTAGCATCAACAACCCCCAACAATACATCGACCCCACGTGGACTGAAGGATCCGATCTTGCTCCCATCAGCAATCAGATAGGTAAATAACTCGATAAACCATGATAGTCCAGGGTGGTTTCGTTTTTTTAGAATGTGCACAATGGGGGTTTAGAGAATGGAGTCCTTGAAGTTACACATATAACGAAGTGGCAATTTGTAGAGTGTATCTACTATAGTTAGACCATGAAAAGAGAGGTTATTTATGTCAAAGCACATAAATGTTCAAATTAATTCCTAATGATTGCAAAAATTAGCTACACTGTCACTATGTTCCCAGTTCAATATGATAGACACACTGGTTTACGTCTGATATATACTGGCCTATAGTTAGCAAGACAAAGACATTGTTATGTTTGAATTATTACTTCATTATAAACTTTTGCTTGTGTCGGGAAAGGTGATGGAATCTAGAGAGGCAAATGATCCAAGGGTCTGTGGAAGAGGCCCTCCACTAACCCTTGGAATGGTGCTTCTCTAAATTCCACCACCTTTCCTAACAATCGCCAAAGAGAAAGGTGATGTCCTATACTGCACTAGTCTGAACCAATTAAACAAAAGTATGACCTCATTAAACTGTCGAAGTTTGTGAAAATATATGAAAGGGGGTTCCAAAAATAATTTACCACTTTAAACGCTTTGTAAACTAAGGTTACTGGCGATGCCAAGACAATCAGCTCGGTATTAATTTTTCACATTTTATATTCATTTCCACTTGGTTAAATAATGGTGCATAATAATTCATCCATCGCATACGTTTATGTAGGATTAATAAACAGTTTCTGATTCACATAACTAAGGTTAACTACTGCGAATGGACCAGTTCTCCAATTGTAACCCTGCGGGGCACAACAGTTTTCAAATATACACAAGGCAAAAGTGTGTGGAGGGTCGTCCACACAAAGGGTAATTACTCCCCCATTATGCTCCCATATTGTTCTCCATATCTGATATACGAAGGGCACAGTAAATCAAAGGGGGGCCGGCTGTCTTAATATTTATGTATGACGTCATCATTGTAATCCAAAACGAGGCTACCGGCGCAGTGACACCAATACACCGATCCAGTAAGCCCCGCTCCATATGTCAAGCAACCAATCACAGCCGCGAAATCTGTGATCAGTATGGGGCGCTGCGCCTGTAGCCTCGTTTTGGATTACAATGATGACGTCATGCATAAATATTAAGAAAGGCGTGTATGATTGCGGTCGCACTGTCGTCATTTGAAGGCACAATCTCCATGCATGTGGTATTAGCGCGTAGCAAACCATCCCAGGTCAAATAGAGGGTGTACATACTTTCTGAACCTTCGTGAAAACAGAATATGTTATTTAACCAAAGGTAATGGAGGACTCTCTAGCTGAAAGTGACTTGGGAACTTGTGGAAGGTAAAATAAATCATGAATATTAATTTTTGTGTGGAGGGTCTTCCGCACAGTTGTGCCTGCAGGGTTTTAATACATTCGGAACAGGCACACTCGCCAAACAGGGTTTAAGCTGATCCAAGGCACCCTTGCTTCCCCAGTTTCAGTTCTCAATGCCATTTATCTAGCAGTGTGTAACACTGGGATGTGACGCATTAATTAAGTCCCGATGTTTACCGAGCGTTGTGTGTAATGGTGTCTTATGAAACAACCAGAGCTTGTCATTAACTGATGCGGAGACTCTAATTGGCCAAGATTTCCTATGTTTTGAAGCCGGTGAATATTATCTTCAGAGACCATTTTATCGATATGTTTGCTAAGTATCGGTATCTCATCTGAATGTGTAATGACTGTCTAGTGAGTCATTTAATCTCATTGATTTTTTTTTATTTTTTACAGAGAACACCAACTGGTGTGTCTCGCGAGACACAGTCGGGGTTCGATCTCGTCATCGTCGTCAGGAGCTCATCAAGTCAAACAACTTAAGGGGCAGTGTCAATATTGATAGAATTAATCAAAGTCTTCCAACTGAACTTCATTGAAATAATTCCACTCCAGAGTATTTATGTTTTTACTAATAAACGACAATGTTTTCTTTGGAGATGTAGGAGGTGTTCATGTAGGAGGTGTTCTTGAAGGTGATAGCATTTCCGACTGGGTTATTTTAAAAGAACGATTTGCGTCAGGTAAATGCCCAAAACTATTCTTCTTATAAGAAAGGAATGCATGCACAAGGAATTGCCTTGACGAGAATGGCAACATTGACAATTATTGTGGATAAAACCACGGTCAAACAATGTTATTGTAATTCGTGCCGACACTTACAGCTGCACCTTTTTGTTATTTCATAAGAAAAACATTAAACGATTACCCTTACTGATATTAATACGATTAACTAGTTTTTAGAATGTTTTAAGGGGGGGGGGGGGGAGTGAGCGGGTAATTCAAAATTAACGTGTATGTCTGTGTTTAAAACCGAAAGACAATGGGCAATCATCACCTACAACGGCAATGACTTCAAGTGACAGTGGACACAGACTCAACGAGTGCAAAATTATGATTTTTGAAATGTTGATGTATCCTTTCTGTTGGCAGTAAGGTACCTTTATTTTGGAACATTGTTCCTATTGATTCTAACATGGGAGGAACCCGGTCAGACAAAAGGATGGGACTATACTGTCGATTTGGGTGTGAATTTGCATGCGCACCATGACAACAGCGATAAAAGTTAAACTTAGTATAATTTATTCAGCTCTTCAAGCTGGAATAACCTAATGCCCTAAGCATAATAACAAGATAATTTATGACCCTCGACAAATTCTCACATTAAACAATTCACAAGAATTATTCAGTAGGAATACAATCGTGGCAGTATCAGCAGTTAGTTTGAATGTATAAGTCCATTCTCATGGATTATCTAATTCGTGCGTCGATCAGATTATTTAATCATTCGAACAGATCAGTAAACGTTCCAACAGATTAATAATCGAATACATAAACATAAAAAAATTGCCAAATTCGTTAGAACGAATTAGCAAATATTTGTTAAGAAACACCTAATGTCCCTAAGTTCCACAGCTTCGCAAAACAGCTATTTCTCTAGATATAACAATTGCATTATATTAAATGTCACCCAAACACCAAAGGTATTTTTCTAGGCAGTGAATGAAGTACAATCTATAAAGGTGAATCATCCGTTGCCAAAAAGGGGTTGAGGTCACGCCTGCGACTAATTTCGATTCCCTTTCAAACACTAAGTGGACTCAGGTGAACAGTGCAGGTGTACGCTCGTAAATTAATTGAATGAGCCATCGTTACATATGATAAAAAATCAACTTGACAGCCATGACAATGTCAATAAGTATAAGTCATCATTGATTTGAAACTTAAAAAAAAAAAAATACCAGTAATACAAAAAAAAAGTGAGACTCTTCTGTGATGCATGTTTCGGATGGCTATGTAATTGCAGTGCACTGCAGTGGGGGTTCATTTGTCATACCCCCAGGGCACAATCGAGGGGCTAAGCGTCGTGTGCACTTAGATTTTGCAAATAGTGCAATGTAAGCTTGTCAGGGGAAAAAAATATATATGAATATTAGATTACGTCCAATCAAGGGTCAGTTTGCGTATATGGGCCATGGACTGTTGCGTATTACGGAAAGCAAAGCATAAGCAGAATGCGAATTTACTTTCTATTTTAAAGGTAGGCGATTTCACGAAAGCCTTTTTGGATATTAAATTAGAAGAAAAAGCGCATCAAGTGTTGACATTTATATAAATTGTTTCTAAATGATATTGGAGCCTTTTCAAACCAATAGTAATAGTTACCATTTCTTATTTCAAGAGACTGAACAAAATGTTTCTTCCCCAATCATCTAAAATAACTCGTTTGATAGCCAGGAAACAGCGAGCTCACCAGTCATGACATTAGAGGATATCGGGCTGTAGAGTATGATTGCTTTATGTGAAAATGTTACGAGTTTTCAAATCTTGTAGTGGCATCCATTAAGCACTGCACCGCACTGAAACATTCAGATAACTTGATAAGCCCTCGTCATTTAGCATAATCTCTCTATCTGTATCTCTATCTATGATTCAAATTGAAAAGCATATGCATTAGTCTTGGCTGTCTTATGCCTATTTATCTTACACTTGAAGGGACCCATCGGATACCCTTTTCATTATCTACGGATCGTGTCCTTCAAGATGCATAAAGAAAAGCTCTCTCAACCAACCGTGCACAACGGAGTGTTGTGTGTAATACTTGGGTAAACACTGTAAACATTGTGCAAGTAGCCAATCCGCTTTCACCACATCAGATACCTTATTCGGTGGATTAATTCCTTGCATATTGGCGAGGTCCACCGAGACCTTATAAAAGGTTTTACATTAGTTCCATCGCCAGTAACTGAGTGGATACTGAACCCTTCCCGAACCTCACCACACAGACCATTAATTATTTTATTCAATTTAACTGAACACTACTTACTTAAAATACGAGGGGGTACCTAAAAACCTTGTGGGCAACACGAATACATTAAAAACAGAAAAAAAACCTCCCATTGACCGTCGTGATTATTTGACCTAATTAAAGCATCAATGACCCAAACCACAAACTATACTCAGTGTTACTGTTGAGTCTCTTGGATTTCTTCACAATTATGATAGACTGTATATATAATAATGCAAAATATTTTTTTACACGCTGTGGTTTTGTCTGTGATGGATTATTTGGGATGATTGATGCAGTCAAACCGTTGTATAATTAAAACAACCATAGACGTTGAATCTTGCACGGTTCACAATCTGTAAGATGCACGACATTTTTTTTTCTTGTAGAAGGTCAAGGTTCAAAGTAAAATCCACTTGGTATTAAGATGTGGTTGGTATCGATCTCCCAAAGAGCCTGTCTTAAATACTTTCATTTTAGGCTCGGTAAATAAATACAAAATTATGTATAAAGGAAGCTTAAATTATGATTCTGTACCTTTAAAGGTATTGTGCAGGAATGGTAAGGATAAAAAACACATTTGTTTAAATTCAATTTAAGTATTTAGTAAGGAAAATTCAATTTAAGTATTTAGTAAGGAAAATGAGTTAACATGCTGAAAATTATGCATATTTCTAAAAACTATTTTCTCCTAACTCTCACAATCGATTAAGACAAATCTTGACAGGTTTGTTATTTCATGTATATTATGTTTGATCACACAAAACATGAACACCGCCTGTGACTATTTTGTCATCTCTATCAATCCTGTACAATACCTTACTGAATTCCAGTAAAATTGATTCGACTTGAGGCATAAGTATGATTGAATGCAAGGTCATTGTAACAACGGGGAAGGAAAACCCAAAACAAAACACCCTCTCTAAAAAACAAAACAACAAAAACAACAAAAAACAACAACAACACAACAAATTGGAAATAATTTCACACGTGACTTCCCATTCACTACCTTTACAATTAAGGAAATGGCACGTCATCTTCACCGCTGAAACTGTGTCAAGTACGAGACGCCTAATCTTATTAAAAATGAGCAACATTGAATCAATTCATTCCTAAACATAAACCAGCCGCTATATTCACTGCTAGGCATAATCTTTCAGAATATAGATTAATTTCACGTGTGACCAACGTTCGAAGAGTAGTTATAAAAACAGAAATGCGTACAAATGATTTCCATTTCATCCACAAAGAAAATTGTATAACTGAAACTAATATTTACACTGGCCATTCTGTGCCCTTAAAAACACAAATGGTTTGCAATAACCTGCTGTGTTCGGTCATGAATTATAAAATGAACGTTTAAAAGAACTCTGCCACAATTTGTGCCGTCTTTATGCAATTTCGACAAGAAAATATTATATTTTTATAAAGCGAATTACAGGCTGTTTACAGTGGCGTAAACGGGTGTGTGTGTGTGGGGGGGGGCAAGGGGGCGGGAGCTAAGAACCCTTGCCCCTCTCTATTCCCCCTCCCGCAATGAAAAGATCGAAAAAATACACAAATAAATGGTTCGATACAGTAAATAGGTTCCTCCAAATTGTGAAAAAAAGAAAAAAAGAAGAAGAAAATGTCTGGCTATTTATTATAATACACCTCGAGTGGAATACTGCCCTCTATAACGAAGAAAACATTTCTTTTAATTTTACGTCTCGAAAAATCTTTCTGCTACCTCCTACGTAATGTTGTCAACTCTAATATTACGAAAACATTATCTCATATTTCAATGTTGCTTCTTTAACAAAGAGAATGGTTAGTACTAAGTCGCGTGCGAGGAGGAACCTCTTCTCAGTGGGTATCACAAAGCGGCTGCGATTGTATCGACTGACTCCAAGAACAAAAAGCACGTAGAAGGTTTTTTTTTTTTCGTTGTTGGTTGGCTCGTCTTGTTTCACTTTGGACAGTCACAGGTAACATTTGGAGCCAGATCCGTGACACCGACAAGCAGATGGGTAATTTACTCGCTGAGGAATTACAGCTGATGTCGTGCTGAGTGAATGGCAAGAAGATCACTTGTCGACGATCGCCACGCAGGATACGACTTTTCAGCGTTTGCTCAAGGCTTCAGGAGCGTCTGTTCGAACTGCACGATTGAACCCGGTCGTTTTGATTGGGTTCTCAGGTTTTTTGTTTTTTTTGGTTTACATTATAGATTTTGTGATTTAAGTTGATTTACTGCACTGTTTTTCGAATGAAAACAAAGAGTAAAAAAGATAACGACGCTTGGCTCCAGACTATAATCATCGGTTATGTACACAGATGGCTAGTGCTTTATTTGACCACATACGGTAAATGTAGCAGCTCTTGACATGTTGAACTACGTTTCTTTGTGGGGAAACAATCCGGGAAAAATGACTAACATTGAATTGAATCAACGACTGTAACATTGTTTTCACCTGAGCTTAACTAGACTTTGAATTTTGTTGTTGCTGTTTTTCCCCCAAAAACCTGTTTAATGAACGGGGACATGAGTAATGGTGGTTTGTGGAATTCGTCAAATATATCGTATATTTGATACAAGCTAGAAGAAGAACAGCAAGAACAAACAAATATAACAATTATTCCCAAAGGCTATATTATTCTTTCCGGAATTATAACCCTGACCCGATTTGTGTTAATTGACTGGGTCTGACTGTTTTCGACACACTTCCACCGAAAATATGCCCGCAAACTTTCAAGTTGGCAATTTAATTAAGTGAATTTAGGGGAATCAACCCAAAGTGAAACATGCCAGTAACAATTTAAGTGAATCAATTTTGGCCAATAATTAAGTTACATAACTATGCTGCTTACATAAAATTATTCTCAACAGAGAGAGAGATGGAGAGAAATCTTTTACAGAGAGGGGGGAAAAAATGCAGACGTTTATTAAATTGTATTCTAAATATATTGCAACACTGGTTAAGGATCTATCCGATTAGTATGGTGCACGGGTTGTATGACTGTTCATTTGGGCGCTTAATAACTTTAGCATAATTAGTCCAGACGGTCAGTTAGATTTAGGAGGAACATTTGCGTTCTGAGTCACATTAAGAGTTAGCATGTTAAATGTTTCGGTAATAGTAGGCCTTACGGAAAAATAACTAAATCAATTCATGAAATAATATATATATAGTATATATGTAAAAATATATAATATATATATATATGTATATTTTTTGTTAATGTGACAGCTTAATTTCCACAAAAACTTAATCGCAATACATTCCCCAAGGAAATAATGTGCGCATGAAACACTGTCATAAAGTGTAACTCGATTTGTCAACTCTAAATAATCACTTACTTTACTTTAACGTGCACAAAATACCATGGACAAATTGAAACATCATTCGGTGTCCCTCCCACACCTTGACAACCCCAGAACAATGCAGCTTTCCAGATTAGTTGTATCATTACTACAATACCTAATTTATTGTATTCGTCAACAAAAAAACCAAATCAATGATGTACCACTCGGGGTAGGTCATGTTTAAATCCATCATTGGTCTACGGAACTGCACGGCTCAACCCACCTATAGGCATCGTAGTAAAATACATTCTGGAGTTGGTAAAATCGTCTTTACGTGCCCCTGCTTTTGGTGTTGATTTGTGATTTATTATAATTATATTTATGTATTCCTGGTTGAGGCCGGGGGGGGGGTGTCCTTAGAGAGCTTTCACCGTACCGAGTAAGTCTTGTGAAAGTTGTCCAGATCACGTTCAAAGTGGAAACATTCCCTCATCGTGTCGACAATTTTCAAGCTGTTATATTTCGGGATACATGTACATGTTTTATCACTTATATAACAAATTATAGACAGATTTAATGCTGTTCTATCTATAGACATGTAACTGCAGTTTGTCTAAATGGAGGAAAGTGCCGTGCATGGCAAGATTTTGCAATGCTTTTCAATTGTCAATATCACAGCTGATAAGCAAAAGAACAAAGAAATCAGCTGAACAGCTATGTATCTAAAGTCATGATATTCAGAACTCGCTAACAATAAAATATTGAGATCTGACATGTAAAATGATTATTCAAAAGGCTAAATTTAGGAAATAGATCACTTGTCGTCGATCCGAAATATTACTACTAAAATCCACATCAACCCCCTAAAATCACCCTAACAAACAAACTACAAAAAAACAAAAAACAAACGAACAGTTCTCAAGACGGTCTTTCATTTGGTAGCATGTACTCGGGCGCTAAACAAGAGACGCAATGGGAGGCTTGAGCACATTATTTTAAGAGAAGCATGTATTTACCTAGTAAGTCTGCTGCCACCTAGCGTCCCAATGAATCCTCAATTAGTGACATCTTTGCCATATTTCCTGTTTCTAATAATAGCCCCAAACACAGCAAATCATCATGAGGATGCTTTACGCAACGGCAACAATGGTATCCGATCGTTTTCTCTTTGTTCGATATGCCCCATATTATAGGAGCTGTTAAAGGACAAATGAAATAAACAACAATAATGAAGTTCTCTGCAATCAAGGCTCATTCTCATAAAGCAGTAAAGCAGAAATATTTCTTATTTTTAAATGAAGTAACCAATGCCGTTGATAACCTTATTGTCTATAATAGACTTTGTTTTTGCTTGAGCACAGTTCTTTGCAAAAAAAAGCTTCGTGAAATGGGCCTTTGGGTCGGTGTGACACAAAGACAGCGATCTAGTCACCCTTTGAGCTTCAGTTTGGTCTGCACTTAGATTGCATATTCAATCCAAAAGAAGAAGCTCAGTCAGAAGAGCACACCGGAGCTTTTTATTTGTGTTCATATCATTAAAAAAAATACGAATAGTAATTTGGATGTGTCCATATTATGGTAACGTAGGATTTCCTGTTTGTTATTTCGATGTTTGTTTACTTCTTTTAATTTGCTTTCTTTACTGTTCCTTACGATCGTAGTACTCACGTGTCTGAAAGCAATTAAATTTGCATATATTTGTTTCCTTTAGTATGTATTCAGAAGTTTCCGTCATTTATTTCAGACATTTGTCAGGTCCGTGTTTTTATTACAAGAATTTATTCTTAATTAAAAAAAAAATATTATTCTAAAAGATCTTTGCTATTTTGTCATTTGTAATTAAACAATTTTATCATGTGTAAATTAAACAGTTATGCACAAAACAATGTATTAAAATATATTCTCCATATAAGCAATCACGGACCACCCATCTCCCCGTTAGCCTCGTTTCGGTCACAAAGATGCCTTTAAACAAAACCCATGAATCAACTTGGCACAGGGGAAACCTTCTAGGATTGTGATCATTCATTTTTTTAGACACGGACAAAAAAAGACGACGTTGTAAAAACGAAAAGCTGATTGATAACGAAGACGATTGCACAACTCATGATCTCATTAGCCTCGTGTGACAGACAGTCACAGATGTAGTAACATAATGATAGACAAGGACAGCGAGACAATAGACTTCTCACGGTGAATGTCCAAACTCAAAAACGAAAGCTACACGAACAAAAACCCACATAGCAATCGAAGGAAAGAAAATGTAAATATGAACCAATATTATTTTGTTTTACCCATATACACCGATGTGTGTAAAGCGCTGTATACCCAGGACTTTCCTGAGTCATGTGAAAAAATCCACAGGCATATAACTATACTAATAATACAAACCAATAAAAACAATAACAAAACAAACCGTTGCCAATATTGATTCTCTTTCACACTTTTGTCTATTGAAAACACAATGTGTACGCAAGTTTGATCTGGAACATTCTTGTAAGAGTAAACAAAAGATGGAGAGAGAAAAGGGATCTGGGCACTGCATCTGTCAGGTGACGACCGAGTGTTCCTCCCTCTTCTCGGTAAAACGACAGCTATATAGGTTCTAACCTCAGTGTAAAACCACTAATGTGTAAAGGCGCTGGTTGAACCGACAGTAATACATTGAGTGCATGGGAGTACCTGTTTTGAGCACGGTGTGCTCGAGTCATGAACTGACTTACCACAATGCAATCTACACGACATCAGGAATAACTGTGCTTTAAATTGATTGTAGTTTTGAAATAATCTTCTTGTTTTCCCACCGTGATTCTTCACAACCCTAGCATCCACGTTTTAACCACATGACACATTTTCCTGTAGCCAGTCTGCTCTTGCGACTCCCAGGCATCAATATTTTTGTATTAAAATATTAGAGAAGATTTCGTAATGAATAATTCGTCACGAGACGAGACGTTCCAACAGTTCAATTAAAGACCAGACACCAGAAGACTGATAACACACATCCCAGGAACATGACCTTCGTCCACCTCGCCATCACATGTGTGTTTGTTTATTTCTTGCCATAATTAGGAAAAGTCCTTCACGAGCTTGTATAAATAGTTCCTCTGCACAGCGACTATGGTGTCTTGAGCTCGAATATGAATGGGCATACACGGTGCAAAATCTAACAACAACAATGCCTGGCCATATCAGCAAAATAAATGAAAATTAATACTACCCCGAGTTTGCACTTGCCAGGGTATCGATTTTGTTATCGTTTTATCACAGTCAAATACATTTTATGATATTAATAATGTAATACGGCTCCACATCTCATCAGCTGATGATCCCTTCTGATTCTCAATACTATAGAGTATAGGACTATAGACTATACAATATATCCACGAATATACCAGGATGAATAACTTAATAGGATATCTGATATCATTACTATCCTTACCTGATTATAGTATTTCCTATGCTCTTATACGTTATTTGGAAGAGCATTTCAATAAGCCAACGCCTTACACCCTATAATTTTGATGCGATAATCAATTCCTAGGTATAGTAGTCCGTGCCACTGAATAAGCATTCCTTAACCATGACATATAATCTACAATGAATGCACATTGACAATTCCTATAGGCAATGTGCACAGTTCATCCGATACAATGATGCAGTAACCGATGATATACAGTAAACGAATGTATGGTTAGGCGAGGACATTTTTTAACATACAAAATCGTCTCGAAAATAAGCAACTAATTATCAATTCATAAATGTTATGGATACATACATTCGTTTTTCGCATTCTTTAAGAAAGCTTATGGAATCATACACGTCATAAATCCAATGTTTGTAATGTTCAATTTAAAAGAAATTCCCCATTTTGACATCAATAAGAGTGGCTACAGCTCTTGTCTGCACATATAGGCAGCTGCTGATTAATCTACGCTTACCTTTTACTTCACTGCGCGAATTCAATCAGCCTCGCTTGACATAATATCGTCCCGCGCCGTAAACAAATATTACCCGGTGACGTACAGGAAAGAACCCGAAAAACAATTATAATTCTAACTCGGTTATCTCCATGTCGCTGGCAGAGAATGGTTTCAAATGGCGGAGCTTCCCGTTTCGATGATTTTTCAGATGACGGTTAAAATAGGGCTCCGTGCAGCGGGGACTGTCTGTTGTGGTGTGCTGTGTGTGTGTGTGTTCGCTGTCCCTGTGGATAGGGAAAAGCTATGGCAAGAGATATAGCCGCACAAATGGCATGACAGTCGGTTAGTAGCGTCATTACACACGGCGAGCAAATTTAATTTACTCGCTATCGACTTTCTCCTTCGCTGGTTGCCCGCACTTCGGGAGGTTATGTGTAACTTGCCAGAAGGAATGCTCCATCGCTACCGTTTATCGACTCCATTTTTTTTTTCGCTGGTGCTGCTGCCTCACTGTCGTGTCACCGAACTCTGTTCCATTATTTTCTTAAATGTTTACTTTACCAACTGCCTTGATGACACCATTCATCACGCAGCCCAGAGCTGATTTATTTTAGGTGTAGGCCTACATGTAAAAAAAAACAGCGAAAACTGCAATAAGCATTAAAACTAATGAGTGCTCCTGATATCAGTTTTTGTTAAGGATTCCCCTTGTCTTTTCTTAAGTGGCCTTCTGAGATACCCATGTATATTACATGTTTGGCGCACTAGAAAACAAATATTTAAAATTATTCACAAGAAACAGCCCTCCCCACAAAGTATTTGTTGTTCCAAGAGATAATGAAAATAACACTTATTCGCAAGGACGCAACCCTTTACTGCGGTAGAAAGATACCGTACGCCATACGACGGTCCTTTCAGGTGAAGATACCAGTTTAGCTATCAAGATTGGGAATATCTTACGTGTGATAAGACGAACACGCTTTGCTGTGGTAACACACACACCATCATGCCCAGCTAAATGAGTGCGTTTTTTTTCATTGTACAACAGATCCAGGACGTCGGTGAACTCCACGAATCTCAAAGACCTACATTACTTTCCTAAGCTTGTCTATTACACGATTCGCCGCGTCGAGGATCTTAACCATGGATCCTAACCACATGAGACTTTCTGTCAGTGCACCCACCAGGCTGTAACTTAACACCCGACAGTTGCTTTAAGCATGCTCCCCCATTCAAGCTATAGCCATTCCCCCACCCTATGACAGAGCATGACCGTATACTCAGGTTTCATCATCAATTGCAAATTTTTCAATTTGCGATTGTCTAGAGTCTGGAGTCTATAGCCAAGAAAGTATAGCATGAGACATTATTATAGCCGAAGGGTTGGAAGTCCCTACATATGTACACCTTAAATAGAAAGACTACATGTACAAGCGATCAATGTAAGATAATGCCAGAACTCAGTTTTTTAATTAAAGGTTTAATTCATTAAGCGTTAATTTAGTTCCTGTTTGAGCAAAGAAAATCTAACTCTTTTGATTAAAAATGGCCGAGTGAAACAAACTTAATGGGAAAAAAGGTAATTAACAACGCATGTGCTTGAAACGCACATTGTTTATTATAAAGCCGAGTCAAGCTTTTCTCTCAGAGAAATTGACTAGTGTCTCAAAAGCCTTTGAAGACCAAAACTGTTAACACACCGCAAAAACTGGGGTGTTAAAATTGACACCATGGGTGTTGTCACATAATTATAGATACCCAAAAGAGAATTGAATTGAACACTATAGGGTGTTAAAACAACTCAAATGTAATTGCTTTGGCAGAAACTAGTGTTAATTGGCAGAAATTAGTGTTATTTTAACACCCTATGATGTAAATGTTGATTCTTTTTTGGTACCTATATGTGACAACACCCATGGTGTCAATTTTAACACCCCAGTTTTTGCAGTGCACGAGGAACGAACGATATCACCAGGAAAAAAAAACCCCAGCGTAAACAACTGGTTCCCCCATAAAAAGCAAAGATTCATTTGAGATCATCCAGTTTACGAGTACTCACCCTGCGATTCCACTTGAAACAGCCGTTGGTCCTGGTGTTTCTCGTGAGGCACTTGGAAACTTTGAGACTCTGCATCACTAATTTCCACCCCACCACTATTGGATGATCCTCCATTATTTCCCCAGCTCGTCGTCAGGCATGCCCTCTATATGTGGCAAAATATTTCACTTTGATAGCTTCTCCAGAACAATATAGCTCTGCTGATGATAAAAACATGAACAAAATTAAAGACGAGAACCTTTTCTTTGGGGGGCTAGAAGAGACAGCCTCCTTTTTTAGTTTCAGAAAGTTTACATTACCCCCCCCCCAAAAAAAATAAAAAAAATAAAAAAAAATCCAACAAAAAACCAACAACAACAATAACAAACAAAAACAAAACAAAACAAAACCCAAAACAAACGATGACATTTTTAAAATGTTTCTATTTAGAATACCCCTTTTGAATCTCGTTATCTTTTAGGAAGAAATGGAGTCTCCGTAATAACGATTCTTTGAGAAAATGAAACAATCTTAAATTCAATTCACTTATCATTAACCCTAGATTAAGAGTTTGGGAATGTGTGCCTTGCTTCCTATTACGAATGTTCCGGGCAATTATACATCGTCGATGCTATATATAGAATCCTATGACGTCGAACGAACAAAATCCATTTGAATAAACCTTGAACTTGAGCTTCCAGCCAGCGAAAAATCAAAGGATGTGTGTTTGGGTGAGGGGAGGCTGTATAAACAGTGATGGGGGTTCATGACACAAGAGGAAGGACTGATCTGCATAATAAATGGTCTCATTTACCTTAAACATGGAACATTGAAGATGTAAACAACTGTTTATCTCTGCTCTGTTCTCTTGGAGTAAATTGAAAGTATTGAATCATCGAAGATCAGGGATGGCAGCCGTCATAAGGTAACGCAGCGGTAACCAAGTGTTGAAAAAAGAACTAGTCTAAAATTAAGACCGAACACGCTAAAAACCTCTCGTTGGGGTTTGTGCTGGATCATCGCCTGTGATTGTGTTAAGAAGAAGAAGAAGAAGAGCTAGAAGATCAAACACATAGTTTCTACCTGTTTTTTTTTTTTTAATAATTTTGTATCAAATCCGAATGACCGTACGTTTTATCATTTGTAAATGCCTCAGTAATAATCTTATGTCAACCTTCTGATTGGACCTCCCATTAGGCTTCATTGCTTCCAATTAGCGTATTCAGTTCATATCCGTGTTAATTATAAACCTAACTAATTAATTAAGTTTTCAGCTAGTCGGTTTGTAGATAATAGCTGCGTGTTGTAGTCTTGCTGGGCGAACCTTGAGTAAGTCGGTATTGAGGAAATATTAGGATACCCACTGAAATTTGAACATGTATATACTTCAGGGTACTTCGGGTAGTTTTGGGGTACTTTTGCGATGAAAACCCTGGTGTAGCAAGGAGGGTTGGTCGACCCCAATAAAATAGCGGGCGGGAAGGTGGTGACTCAGAGGAACAAGTTGTGGAGAGGCTGGATGTCGAGTTGGACATACCTGACTCTGTCTTTAAAATATCACGTTCCTTGATGAAGAAGAGTCTTCAAGTTCAAACAAACAGTGATGTAAAATAACAGTCTTTCTTCCTTGGTGTCGAACGCAAACAAAAATTGACAGTGGTTTAGTATCAACCGGTGTCATTTAGCGACCGACACCCCCTTGTTGGTTTTTGAATTTCCGAAAGTCTGTCATTTTCAGAGATAACCCCTTCCCCTGAAATTGCCTTTGTAGGCAATTTCATTTGTAGTTTTGATTTGACATCATTTGGGACAACAAAGTCAAAAACAACAACGAATTTCCCCAATCTGGGCATTTAAAACAACCGATTAGGCCTATACTCCTTTTTTTAAATTTAACTCTTGCATGGGTTATCCGTTTACTTGTTTATAATACACAATCAATTCAGAAAATGTAAATTTTTAAACCTGGATTTCAACGGTATTTAAAGAATCCCTCAAATGCTTAGATAACATAGAAAAAAGTATTCATCAGTCAACTCTCATCCTCTCTCAAATTTGCTCTTCGAATAAATCCCTCCGTTGTTGTTGCCGAAGGAAAAAACAATTTTTGACAGTTCCATTAAAAATTGTCTTTCAAATAATTGTAATTTTTTTTTCAATAATGAGAATTTAAAACATAGCATGCAACGTAAGTTAGTTTAACCACGGGACATTGCATCTATACTTTCTAGATGTAATTAGTGCTGTTTTCAAGTCGTCAAAGCCTCCCTCTTTCTCTCTCTCTACAAAATTGTTCTTGGTTTCCCACGGCAGTACCAAACCCCTTATTTCTTCATGTCCTATGAGGCCCTGGGCACAAGCAGGTTCTATACTTGCACCTGCTGAAGAACTACTATCGCCAGCATTTATTGCCAGATCTGCCAGTACATGAAATAACTGAAGCAGCTTTTATTCTATCTTGAACATGTCTGGGAGCGTCTCACTGATAGTGATTAGAATCGTGATTAGTCTTGCTTCGCACATTTAAATCTTGTAGGCCGATATATATGTTAGAATATTACCTAAAAAGGCTGAATAAATACTCAACTCCCGAACCAATTCATTAGTACAATGTACATTGATCTCATCTTAGATAATAATTTTAAACCATAGTTAGCCTGATGACCGTACTGTCACTGTCTCTTGCAGGTTATACAATAATGCTGTCCATGTAAGACTATAAGGTTTGTATGATAGCTCTTACTTTCAATTATATCGTCGATACCATTTTTATGGTATTCAGGTGACAACTTACAGGGTCCTTTCCTCACCCTTTTCTATTTTATCGAGTGAGCGACATATATATTGCCCGAGGTTGATTATGGGAAAAATGCGTGGCATCCAGCAGTGATTAGAGTTATGGCTGGTGGTCATTGGCAATACAGCGTCTTGAATGTGAAATACTTCAGGCTTTTGTAGTCGTGAAAAAGGCAGCTGGCATGCTCGCGGTGTTCGGATGTGTGTCCGGGTTCCGGTTTACGCTCGGCTTGTGTGACGTCACCTCCGGTTGAGGTCACATTTCTGCGTGGTTTACATAAAGAGGAGAACAGCCATACGTCACCATGATTCCGTTCGCCAGGAGGAAAGGAAGACGGAGATGTCCACTTCCCATCTCTCTCTCTCTTAGGTCAGAAAACATTTTGGTATTTAAGTACCGATCCCCAGGAGCGATTTATTTCATTATATGAAAAAAATGTATTTGTTGTATTTCTTGATCTATTCAATATAAACAGTATTGACAATGTCATTGTACACATTGACGTAGACATTGTAACCGCTTTAACCAGCTAAAAACATACTGTTTACCCATTTAAATAGGTATAATTCTTAGACAACTAATTCAATATGGTAGTTATTGTATGTAACGGACAATTTTATTAAACTGTAGATCGAAAAATTGTACACTAGTTGGAAATTACATTTGTTTTTTATTTTGGCTACACAGTCTGAATATTGATAAGCTTACAGATAAATCATGGCTCTTGGCCTACTTACACTTTGGCATGATTATCAGCAGAGGGCGCAATACTACTCAAGGAACATGCATTATATTACATTTTGAACCAGAGGCAGATTACAGGAGGGATGTTTTTTTTTTCCAAATGCACATATTCCGCAAACGTCTTAATTTTATATTAATCTGAATGATTCTCATTAATCTAATGTGTTCTACCTATATTATTAAATTATGGATTTGTAACTTCATTAATAATGTTGACAATTTTGAATTAATCAGGGACATGAAGACTAAACAAAGAAATCAGTTGTCAGTAAAACATTTCAAACTTTTCGTAGTTTCATTGCGAATCCGTGAGATTGCCGAGGCCACAGATCGTAATGTAAGGAACAATGTGGTACAGCTTTACCACGGCGAGACTCCCGTCTAGCACAGCGATTGGCCCCGGTGGACTGTCATTCTATAGAAACAGCTGACTCCGAAGCGATGCACCACGCATGACGCACCACATGGTTTTGTTTGATGATGTCCACATCTGTATTAAAGGATCACTGTACCATGGATCATTAAAAGATAATACATTACTCCCGGAAAATAATCAACATTAATTTTAGTCTTAAACTTAAAGAAGGATATAAAGCAGGAAATTATATCAAAACTAGTTATGATATTAACGTCCTTATTATCTTTTTTGTTAACATTGAAATTATTACCCAATACTATGCAAAGTTATACCATGTTTCGAAAAATTGAGAATTTCTCATAAAAAAAATTTGCATTTGTTCCCCAACATATTGATAATTCCCCCAAATACAAGTATAGCAAAATCCCAGGTCAATTAAAATCAAAAGGAATCAGTGGTGCCTTATAGCCTACTACATAAAGTTAGAGCATAAGACCTTGCCTAAAATTGATGAAACTGCAATGCTTTGACCCGAAATCTCTGGTTCGTCCGATGCTCAAAATACAGCAGGCATCCTCACTGATGCCATTTCGTGACCATCACTTGACCTATTGCATCTATCGATCGTTTCGGCAAAATATAAAAACAATTGCAAGAATTGCCTCACCCCCTTTCGATTGTTTTTTTTTTTAACTCTGTCAATTTTTTGTTATGTGAGTTTTAAATGGACGGATAAATCTCGTCAATGTTTTTTGAATGGAAGTCTGATAATTAATTTCGAGGTTACATTTCACGGAGTAACATTCATTTATTTTAATTTTGGAGCCCCATACCCAATATCGTATTTTTATTTTATCTCTGTTTGGATTGCTTGCAGGTAGGTACACGTATATATGTATATTTCTTTTACTTGCACTTTTAGCTACACTGTCTAGTTTTTCAATTTGTAGTTTCGTTGCTTTTCATTCTTGATTTTAGATTTACATGTACTTTTTTATAACCCGTATGTTTATTTTGTACCGTTTTGGTCGAATAACATAAATGATAAAATAATACACATTAATCAACCCTTTTGAAATATTCAAGATGAAGAAAAAAAAATCTAAATTAAATTTTCCAAAACATAATGCATTCGTTTTTTTTTAACCAGAATATAACGAGCCCAGGAACGCTATAATTTGTTAACGTAATGTACTAAACTGTATGTGTCTACATTTCAGTGGACACAGTAATACTATTGATCAAATCTCTTCAGAAGTGATTGTGAAGTGTCACGTGACAATCCTCAATGCATTATGGGAATTCAATATGGCCATCAAGGTGGCAAAATTTGAAAAAATATGCAAGGTTTACCACTTTGGATTTTGTCAATATTACAAAAAATGCGAAAAAACTCAAGCCGGTAATCATTACAGATTTTCAAACTATGTAAAATATATAGGAGAGTATTTCGGTTTTTCTACTCGTATTGAGAGGAATATAATTTACAAGATACTCAAATTTGTGATAAAAACATGAAATAGTGAATTCAAAACGTTGACATTTGTTTGGTGTCTTCCTTTTTTTAAAACTTGATAAAAAGCAAGAAACTGGATTCCTTATTTAAAATCATGTACTTTCTGATATCACCCTAAATACCAAATACTTTACTGAATGCGGCACTTATGTTACTTCTTGTGCTGAAAGAATGCGCTCCTCCGAACTGTCAAACTCATTTAGTTAGCAGATTAATTCATTCAGTAACAATCTCCGCAGTTGGCATGAGACGGGAAACACGAGCAGGGAACACATGGGTGAAATCGGTGGGAGACGGTGGATGCTTGGGGATTATTACAATAGATGTTACATGTGATGAAACAGGAGGGTAGATTGATTAACATGCATGTATCTGTTTGTAAAGAAGATTCGCTTAAAGGGCTTGGAACTGTTAAGTTGATGCTTGTAACTGCAGTCATTTTGTAATGAAGCAGATCGGAGGATTTGTTTTACACATACAAGCCTTTGAGGACCGAACTCAATCTTTCAACATGACACAATGATAATTACGAGATGATTATTATGAGTTATTAAAAGTCATAATTATGGCTTGTACTAAGTTATAATTATGAGATGTAAGTCACAATGATGTCTGTCTTTATCTTTCTCTCTCAGTGTCCCTTTTACGCTTTCTTCAAAAGCCAACACTAACGGTTATCTTTACAAGAGGTTAGCAAAACAATTTAGGGAGCTATCATGAAGCTATCTTCTAAGTCAAGTTCCTTGTGTGGAGTGATAATGATGAATACTTGGCCTAATGTCATGGCAATGCTTTCCACAAAATTCTGCGCTAATAGCCCACATAATTATGTGGGAACTATTTTGAAGAAAAACCGCTTCTAAAAAATAAATGTCAATGTTTTTGTTGAACCACATGAAAGAGTTGCATCCTTGTATTTGTTTTTATGCTGGAAATGTATTAGATTTAACTATCAGAAAAAAGGGTTTTCTTATGTTTTTAGCGAGTAAGCTGTGAAAAAAGAGAGGTCGTTAATAGTACAGATCGTGACTAAGGCAAACATTTGGTTCAGGGCTCACGGAAATTGTTAAAAAATATTCCCGATAAACTTAAGCTGCAAAAACTTATAACTAGACCTATGGTTTTTAATAACAGGAAATTTGTATTGAGAGAGTTGCCAACAAAATAAGAATAGAAATTTGACGTATTTATTATGTGACGTTTTTTGCGACAAAATAACCATGGCAATGTGAAAACAGAACGTTGTTCCTTTTCGAGGTGTTGTCCCAACTCTCTCTATACTTGTTCGGATTGTCCCTACGGAGGGCGCCACCATGGTTCAGAAGACGATGGTGATCAGCAGTATTTGTAGAACTTTTGGTGGATGCATCTGCTGGATAGATGCAACGCAGTCCTTCTTCAGCTCGCACCAACCTGATCCCCATTTCAGCAAGATTGTCCAAACATCTCTACGTCGTATCAACGTCATCTCTTTGATCCTCTTCCCGATCTGCCGGGGAAAAAATTATATCGAAAAGTTCCATCTTACTTTATCTTAAATAGTTTTACAACTATTAAGATGTCATCAAGTTTTGTTGCTGCTTTTGTTTTTGTTTTCTGTTTGAATACTTAAAGGAACATTACAGAATTGGTTTTTGCTAACAACAGTTGCTGGCAGTGTAAGCACTTTATATAATCCACCATATACATAAACTGATAAACCTGTAGAAGTTTGAGATCGATCGGCCATCTGGATCACGAGAAAATAGTGAAAAACCAATTACACATTTGCATGAAATTATATAGATTCAACAAATGAATAAAACGCCCACTGAGCGATAAACTCCAATCGAAAATTATTTTTATTTATTTCTCATCAAATATGGCATTTCAGACAGAAATATTTAAAGGGATGTTTTCTACTATCATTATGTTTTACAAGGTTTTTTCTTACCAATTCTGTAATGTTCCTTTAAACATGAATGTTATTCACGATGTGTTTATTTCGAAATGATATCGAATTATATGAGGTTACAACTTACTCGAATTTCAGGGCGGATGGAAATATGTTCTTACAAGACATATTGGTTTGTCACTTGTGTCTAGTTTAAAAAGGTGAGTCTGAAGTAAGGTTAAGTGAACTAGCTTTTAGATTTTAAAGTGTCAATTTAGTTTGCTTTTGATATTTTACGATAATGTACCATTACTTTAGTTCATTACCTTGAACCCTTGTTACGAAGCTGACCATAAGAAATATTCAACATCGGTAAAACTCGAACACGACCTCTTCGCACAGCTGTTAATTCTTGAACATGCCGACACTCACTACTCGGATGCACATCACTGCAATAATCTTATTGCACGAGAGACTTTTCAATTCCTGGAAAAAATAAGAAAGAAATATTCACAACCAATGTACCATCTTTGTTAACATTTTGGGGAAAAACTACTCATTTCAAAAAGGATTTACATCAAATCATGTTGTTTTCTCACAGTTTATAAATTAAGAATGCAATTTTGTTTGACTTCTTACTTTTGAAAGTTCTGACTCTTTCTCTATGGTAGATCGTGATGGTTCAAGTCTTGAGAGTTTCAGAATTTTGTAATGTTTACTCGAGTGCTTTCAAAGATGAGAATGGTGTAAAAGAGAAGAAAAAGGGTGGCACGTTTTTTTAAAGTAAGATTAGAGTTTACCTGACCTCCTGACCTTGCTGCACTCAATACACCTCTTGCAGTGTGCCTCCTCTCTCCTACACCAATTTCCAACAGATCTAGCTCGCACAGAAGCACTTCTCCACTCAATGCTTGGCACATGATACTTCTTCATGTAACTGACTTCAACCACATTTAAACTTACCAAGCTCACCAAACAAAACGAATGTTCGGAAAAAGGTTACATACTGGGAAAGAAAAAGGATTAACTTCCTGTGGAAGAAAAAAGGTTAGAAGCTGTGGAAAAATATTGTTAAAAGCTGTGGACGGAAAAGAGCTAGAACCCGTGGAATCAAAATGATTAGAACCTATCGAGGGAAAATAGTTAGAGCTGTGAAGGAAATGATTAAAACTATTGAGGGGAAAAGTTACAATTGTGGAAGGAATCATTAGAACCTATCGAGGAAACTCTGGAGAAAAATGATTAGAACCTTATGAGGGAAAATGGTTAGAGCTGTGGAAGGAATTGATTAAAACTATGAGGGAAAAGGGTAAGAAGCTGTGGAAGAGAAGGTTAGCCCTTATGACCTTGCCTGACATTACCATCTGAAATGTACTTACCCAGATTCTTTGTGATGTCAACTACCCCCCTGTTGTCTTTATCGGAGCCCTCAGACATCGGTCAAGCATCAGATCACACATGCTGGAAGAGAAACAAAAGAATAAAATAAGGCTTTCGTTTGGTTTCGCACAGTGAATTATTTGCAATTCCATCCACAAGTTTAACCAATCTGAGATAATTGTATCAAACGAGGTGTAACCTCATGGGTGAAAAAAACTGTTTTTGACGGTTTTTGAAGACAACGCACTTCTCGTATGACGTAATGATGATTTTATTTCAGACGTAAATAGTTTTCCCAATGGATTTGTATTTTTTATGAAATTTATAAATCACTGAGGTTTTAGATTGAAAATAATTTGTAAAGTTGTTACAAACCATGTAAGTCCCCTTTTAACTCTATAAAAGCCTGACTGCTCTACTACAGAAGTAAATGTTCGGGGAGAATTATTAAATTTTGTATTTTTTCCCCGAGTGCTTTTAAAGCCGGGAATCAGATCAAAGAGAAAGAAAGGGTTTTTTTTGTATAAAAGCTAGATTCGGAATGATCTGACTTTGCGACCTTTTTCTATAAACTGTCTGCATGCATAACTTACGAAGTTTGTCTCCTCTCTCAAACCGGTTTTCCAGATCTAGCAGAATCACTTCGCTGTTCAGTCGAAAAACAGTTGTCTTGGCTCAAAACACTGCAGCCTAAGGTTTAGAAGCTATGGAAGAAAACAATGTGAAAGCTTTGGAGGACAAAAAAGGGTTAAAAGCTGTGGAAAAAATATTGTTAAAAGCTAAAGGAGATTTGTTGTATATCTGACCTTACCTGACCTTGACCTTTACACTTTTCTGCAATGCCATGTAGTGGTGTCTCATCCGTCGACAGAGCTAAGTATAAGTTCTTCGACACAATTCAGCGACAGTCTATGGCGGCAAATCTGTTCAATAAAAAAAACCTAGGCCTACACTTCTTATTATAAGCCTGATGGTAGCTCACCATTTACTATATACATACCTTGGTATTTTTAAGATTGCTCCTTCTGCACAATTAAGGCTTCATCATTAGCAACAGCGATGAGCTTCTTCTCTTTTTTCTCTTTGTTTTAGGCTTGCTTTTTATAAACGCCGTGAATTGAGAATGGATAGATACCCTATCTTACACTTTGCTATATACAAGGATATAAACTTTGCAGCATTGTCTTTCCAAACTCAAATCTTTGCGTTGATTCACTTTTTTAATGAGATAATGGAATGATGCTTCCTAAGTTTGATAAGCTGAAGCACGCAGGCGCTGTTCTGACTGATAAGTAAACTCAGTTGATGTACAGCTCGTAGGTCAGGAACATAAACAGATTCATTTAGCTTTACTAAATTTTTGAATCAATTTATTATTCCCAAATAAAAAACTATACAACTGGCTTAAAAAAAACCTAGTTTTATCTTTAACTGACTTTCCTTCTTTTTCAGACTACAGGAGAAATATTTTAATGATAATTCATCAGATTAAAAACTGACAGAATGTAGGTCGGTGCTATTCACGCCTTAGAATGAGTTAACTCAGTTGATGTACAGCTCGTAGATCAGGAACATAAACAGATTCATTTAGCTTTACTAAATTTGATTCGGTTTAATATTCCCAAATCAGGAGACTATACAACTGATTGTTAACAAAATATTTTATCTCTAACTGACTTTCTTCTTTTTCAGATTACAAGTTTAATTAGCTAAAAGAATGCAAGCGCTTTTCTTCTGACTGAGAATGAATAAACTCAGTTGTTGTACAGCTCGTAGATCAGGAACATAAACAGATTAATTTAGCTTTACTAAATTTGATTCAGTTTAATATTCCAAAATCAAGAGACTATACAACTGATCGCTAATAAACTATTTTATTTCTAACTGATTTTTCAGACTACAGGAATTTAGTGTGATTACTTTATCAGCCATTGTTATGGTCTAAGGTTACCTAGTTTGAATCCTTTAAACTTTGAAAAAAATATTGGTATTTTATTATTATGAAATAGTAAAAGATTATGAAACCTTTCTTGTTTTGTTTAAGAATGCCCGGTATGTCTTAAGATATAGTGCGAATTATTTGTTCCCTGTCTTTGCATGAACGAACGAAAGAACAGCCACAAGGCGTGCTCGAGTCCGATCTCTAGTTGTGTGTCCTGAGGGTTCATTGTGATTTTATCAAAACAAAACTTATGTGTTTTAAACAATACCGATGTTGAGTAAATGAGGTGGTTATTCATTATTTCTTTTACATATAAAACTAAAAGGGAAATGTGGAGCTGCGCTCCTTAAAATACCCTATCTTATTTTAGTAATTTAATAAGTGTTGTCTAATATCTAACACGGTTTTAGGCAATATTTTATTAATATTAACATGTCAATGAAGAACTATAGTTCGAGTCTTCCCCGGGAAAGTCGGCCATGTGAAATGAAATCCAAACCTAAGGAAGAGGCATCACTGGCCACGACCAATATGCCATACATGGAAAAGACCTTCAAGATTGTTCACATCACCAGAAAAACCATACAAGTTGACAACATCAACAAGTACTAAGTCGAGCTTCCTGCAGAAAATCATTGGGGAGGGAATTGGGTTAGATCTTCTCTTACCATTAGATGTCCCCAAGATCTTGTCCTACCTTTGTAGAACTCCACATCGTCAGAAACCAATACCACACACTCCAAAGAAACCTTCAACTTCATGGATCAGCCAGAGTAGAGCCACAGTCAATATTACCACACAACCAAACCTCAACTTCACTGGTCAGCCAGAGTCGGTGAAAAGATCTGAAAGACAAGACAAACCAAGCTTTTTTAAATACTAATTCCTCAATGCAACAAAGTCTGACTCAAGTTTGCTTCCCTGGTCTCCATCACTATATTAAGCGTGAGCAAAAATCACCATGATAAAAAATAAACATAACTTCTACACAACACCTTATTTATTACGGTGGGCTTACAGACTATGCATTTTTACTGGCATGTGGCCTCAATCTCCAATATCATGTTCTTCTATGCAACTCCACACCAAAACGTTTTCACTTGGATAAGATTTGAGTACCTGTCATCAAAGCACTCGTTTACCTGGCCCAAGCCCTTCTGAAACCTCCACTTTGGCAATTCGATATCTCAAAAGAATTTGAGACTCTTTGATAACAAATAATAACAAAAATATAAAAAAGTAACCTGTTTCGTCGCTCCTTTTCCTTCTATATTTTTCCGCGGGTTACACTTGCAACAACAATTTATGTATCCAAGATTTTACGTCTTGAAAATTTGCGGCAATTTTTTTCAAAGAAAAATAAATAATAAAATAAATAGATGATTACAAAATCCAACAAGGTAAATAAACAAACTAATTTATATAAATTGTTTTAGAGGACCCCCTCAAAAATCGCTAATGAAAATATATGGCTATTTTAAGTCAGTTACTCAGCGCACCTTGAGGACACACAATTGCAGATTGAGATTAGATATCTAGAAGTTGTCTTAAATTTAGTAAATTTCACTGAATTGTTTGAGATAACAGGAGCGGCGGGAGGGGGGGGGGGGGATGTGTCCCAAAATATATTTTTGCCGATATAACAATGGCCATACACATAGATGTTGTCTGGCGTTAGCTGTTACCATGACAACCTTTTTTGACCTTGGGTTAAACGATTTAAACGTTTTAAGTGATGTGTTATTTAAATTTTCAATTGTTTTTTCCCCAAGAAAGTGGCAGTGATGTGTCAAGTGATTGTGTTAAAAGCATTGTTGGAATTAAAATGGCCGCCATATCAGGCGACAATCTTTGATTTTTTGTGTGTTGTCAGCCAGTTTTTAGAGGTTCAATCTATGTTAAATTTGTATAAATGAAATTATTTCATAAGAATCATCCAACAGGCCTCATCACTGCACCCTGGGCTCTACAAGTTGGCGGGAACATCAACTTTTAAAAGGACAGAAATACAGGTTTCTCAAAAAAATTGATAAACAGTTATAGCGTCTTCAACGGTGATCCCAGTAATAATATTCATTGTCAAGTGATTGATTATTTAAAAATATGGCAAATGGACAAACACATACGGAAACAATTGGGAAATTACGTGTTTTGACAAATAATTGATAAAACAAAATTTAAATTCGGAATGAACATTTGTGGCTAGCTTCATAATAATCGACCGAATAGAGCCTTGGGAAATACGATGGGGAAGGGGCACTTTGGCCCCGTAAATAAAAAAAAACAGAAAGAAAAAGACTCCCCCCCCCAAAAAAAAAACTCCATTAGCTGTAACTTTTTGAATTATTTTCATACAAATCGATCGAGAACTTTGGAAAATAGTCGGGGGGAATCATGGTCCCCGACCCCCCCCAAAAAAGAAGCCCGGTCCTGTAAGGGTTAAATTGAATATTTTTTTCCCTTTCGTTTTTCTCGCCAGGTTACAGTTGGAAATTTTGCTGGATCAACTTTGCAAAGATAAATAAATAAAACAAAAATAAAAAACCCGAATAAAAATATAGAAATGAAAAATTGCAACAAAAGTAAATATTTAAGTAAAATAATCGTTTTCAGGAAACTCCTTAAACAAGCTAGTGAATATCTAGGACTATTCTAAGCCAGTCACTCTACGCACTCTGACGACACACCATTGTATTTGTTTTGGGGCTGAAAAGGGGCTAGTTTAAGAGAAATGCAAACGGAAACTACACATTTATTTTGCCTCCAAAAAAATGGTACACCCCCTTGTGCCCCCTAAAATTTCACCCCAGTTTTGGCGCTGATTATTCTACAAAAATTAGTAAATTACATAACAAAAGCGCTGAAAAGGGGCTTGTTTAGGAAAAAGGCTAACGGAAACTACAGTTTTAAATGACAATTGTGCCCCCTAAAATATTGCATCTCCTTGTGCCCTCCCCCTCAATTTTTTGTTTTGTTTCTTCGCTTGTTTAAATACATAAATAATTTAATTACGACAACAGCATTCGCAAAGGTTCTTTACCTTTCATGTCCGTGGACTTTATTGACACACACAGTGGCAGCAGCCACCCCTGCTTGGCCGGGTATTGCAGCTCTGGTTCCCCGGGCTGGATTCGTCTTCTCTGGTAGGGAAACGATGTTCTGTACTACTTTCCTATTCACCTTTTCTTTAAATGTCATCCCGCTGTCACAAGGCATACATGTTGAATTGAGGCTAACCTTAATGGAGCTCACGAAGAAACTGAAAGTTCAACGTAAAAATAATCCCGTTGTAGAGGTATTTTTACAGCTCAACATCAATGTCGGTAATGTCGCAGTCTTCAGTACCCAAATCCATGGTGACTTAATGAAGCAAATACTACAAATTGGAGTCTGCTTCGAAAATAAATCCAAAAGCACTCCTTGGCTTTGTAGTAAGAAGACAAAAAGAGCGGTTTTTGACTTAGTACACCAGCAAGTGTGGAGCCATGTCCAGTGTACACCCGTTTAGAACCGCAGCATGCGTTTCGACCACTAGCTGCCGTCGTAAACATAGTGTTTGCATTCAGGTAAAAGAAGACTTCTCATTTGCATAACAACGGAGTTTGCATAATAGTTTGGCAGTCTTGGTTCATAGAATGCCGGGAATTTGCGAGATGCATGGCAACACCTGACGGGACAAAAACAACATTGTACGCTGTTTCTAAGCTTTGCTACTTTAGAAGATGTTTTTCCCTTCAAAATAACCATGGACGTGGTGCGTGCATTTTACTGAGCCATGTATTTTGTAAGCTACAACAAAAAGTAGTAAGCCACAAGGGAGACTGAGTGGGTAGGTTGTATCATAAACGTCGACCCGAACAAAAAATATCGACAAACAGGAAGACCATATAGGGCTCCTTAGCTCGGTTGGTAGAGCACCAATACGTAAACCTGGGGGTCGCAGATTCAAATCCTGCTGTTGTCAATTTTGTTTTCACCCCCAAATTCAATAAAAAATAAAGGAAACAAAATCTTTGAAACTAAGTATTCGTAATGGTATCAAAGAAATATAAAAGAAAACAAAATAGACTCACCCATCTTTTAATACCACGGATCAATGTAACAAAATTACCCCGATTGTTTGAAACCTTATAAATAATCGGAACAAAGATGATTTATTTGAACTCCCTGTTTAAACCGGAAGGCAAGGTCAAACAGGGGTCATGGCCGAATAAAAGTTCACATCAGCTATTTCCTTCTGAAAAGATTGTTTGGGGGGCAAAAGGTTGATTTTCGGAATGTATGGATCGAAAAACCCACCATAAAATTAATTAGTACAGAAGATAGTTTTGTTGTATAAAAAACAAATGATAGAATTGAGAATATTTTGTGTTAAAGACTTGGCCCCCTAAGTCATTGCCGTGCTGTTGTCACAGACCAGTGTCACTTTTGAAAATAAGAAAACAATCACCACAAGGAAAATTACAATTTTCAACACGTGTACTCAAAGTAACTATAATTCGAAAAACTGAAAAATAAGCTCTCAAACTTGTTAACAAGCAAGCACGTGTACGAAAGCATTTATTTATTTCAATATTGTATCATTCTTTACAATGAGTTACAATGCGACCTTTTCATCCCTTTCCCCCAAAGATTACACTGAAAAACAGTTTTACACGTCAAATCAATGTACGTCAAATTGTAAAAAAAAAAAAAAATTATTTAATGTTTTTAAAAGGTAGTGTTTTAAACTGAATGTCTACTTAACGGGGTTGTGTCGCCATGATCAAAGCAGGTCTGTGGCTCTACATGGAATGTACCTTTCCCATCAGACGCACTGGTATTCACTCCTTTTCACCAGTAGGGAGAGTGCGCACGCGCGATGTTCAATTTACATATTTCGTGCTCCCCCCTTCTATAACCAAATCTAAGGACAGAGCGCACGCACGTGCAGGGACTGGGTTAGAGTTTATAGTTTCATTTACAGCCACAGGCCTGCTTAGATCATGACAACACAGCCCTTTCAACCCAAGTCGCCCAATGTGATATTAAAACTGACAGCTTTGAAATACACTTACAAGGTGAGGCCTATATACTAAATTGTTCATGTAAGCCACATCATTGTGTAACTATAGTGGCACCTGACCGCGGGTCGTGCGTAAATCCAGGGGGACAGGGAGGAGGATATTTTCCCACTTTTCATTACTTTTTCTTTATCAACTCCTAATTCTGTATGCATGAAATTTTTGTTGTTGAAAAAACCGGATTAATTTAAAGCGAATTTTCACTCAGTTATAATATGAATGCTATTGAGGCATACTTTCTTGCAAAAGAAGAGGGAAAAAAGCCACAGACAACTCAATTTATGAAGTTCAATTTAGAACAAGCGCTATGCTAATTAAAACAATGTAGTAGTAGTTGAGCGAGAGGTTGTCTTCAGCCGACGCCTTCTCGGGAAACTCTGATGCTCGTCTTCCACGCATCCCGGTCCAGCATCAGCGTCCTATAAGCTCAGTTGTTTTCTTGTTGTTTGCGTCCCTCTTCAGCTGATCCACCGAAAGTTAGTCTCCTCCTGCCCTTGCCTCTGTTTCCATGATGGGTTTCCCAAAATGTATGAACAATTAATTTTTTCTCAAACCAGTTCTCAATCATCGGCTGTCATACTGCGGTCATTTTTTATCACATGTACTGATTATATCCTTAGCATGCAAAAACGATGGGAGCAACACCTGCGACCGATTCCGTTTTCAGGAGGCAGACTGTCTCCCCCTCTGCATAACCTTTTTTGATCGTGTGCAGGCAGGAAGACACGATTGTTGCTCACAGGTGCGTCTATACTCGGGGTCAGTGTTGAACGAAATTCTAGAGTGAACGTCTGTTCGAAAGTTTATACTTAGTTTACGTTTTTACTTAAGCAAACAGCTTTTTACAAACAATATCCATAAGAACACCCATCTGAACTACTCTACACTTTAAAAACAATTGTGATTATAAAAATGAAGCATTTTCCAGAATAAAGCAGTACTCCTAAGTATACACTTGCTATCAAAGATTTAAAAAAACACATGTAATGTCACCCGTTGAATGATACTGTTAGCTTCTAACTGCATACTATCCACAACTTTTGCTTGTCATGATTGTTTCGTCGTGATTGTGAAGCGATTATCTGACAGAATCAGTAGTACCAATTAATGTTGTGGGTCTTATTTCCAAAGTCGTAAGTATATAATTAACAATATTCTTACAATTCACCGCTTTCAAATTACATTTTGTTCGTATGTTCATATTTCACACCAAAAATTTAAAGGGCGTGACAGCCCCAACCCTTATCCTAACGCTCGAAGTTTCCAATAGTTACCTCTACACCATCCAATATATATATTTACAAAAATTATGTGTATTTCGCAATTATTTTACATCTAAGTGACTTATTTACATGCTCAGCTAAAGTCTAAGGTGATTTTATGCCTCATTTTTCTTTGTTTAATTAAATAGGCTTTAACTCGTGACAAGAACAATTGACTCCACTTATCTGAGGGTTTGATCTGGGTAGGTCTGTAGTTGACATGGGATATTGCACTAAATCAATGACTGCAAAACACTTTTCTGTCCTAGAAAAAGAAGACCCCCCCCCCCTATAAAAGAAACCTGGGACCTTTTCCCCATCTTAGATATGTGGAATGGCCAAGTCTAAGGTGTCCAGGAGTTTGTCTCCCCAAGGTCATTCCACTTTTGAGAAACAGGCAAAATAAGCAAAATGTGTCATGGTTAACGCCTCATGCCTTCATGTTAAGACACTCGATTACACATCTCTGTAACTGTTAATTGTCAGGACTGATTAATATCCACCAAGCTATTTACATTTCTAGAGGTATGATTATAGTTTTCAAAGTCAAATACTTTTCCTAAGTCTGAGTCAAATTACTATCTACTGTTCCCCCCTTTATCGAATATCGTTAACGCCATAGGGGTATACAAATGAACATTACCGCTATTGTACAGTTAAACATACAACAATCCACTAAGAATAATCCAACCTAATCTGGAGTAAACACACATTACGAAGTGCAGAATTGCGACATCAAATATTAATAGTCCAAAAAACATTTTGGAAAAAAAACAACATCACAAGGTCATTTGCCAACAGTGTTGCCTGTAATGCTTTTAGTCAACTGTATATGGATCTAAAATTACACAGGGCAAGCTGCAATATTTATAAAACTATAGTATTCCATAGACGATATCTGGCTATTATTATTTTTTCTTTCTTTCAAACAGACACCTTGCAATGGCCGCCATCACTGAAGTCAAACAATGAAAGTGTACATGCTTGTACGCACCTAGACTGGTCCCCTGTCCTGACCGCAAGGATAAGGACAGGCACCGGTCTATTAATTACGGTAATGTACGTTCCTATATATAACTCTACTGTATTAAATGTATGTACAATATACTACCATGTGAATGGGATGCGAGGTCAAATGTGCGTTTGTCAGGATCCCTCCAAACGCTCAGAGCCGGTCTCTGGCGTTATTCACGAGCCTCGATGTGTGACGTCAGATGTTCGGGCTAGTGCGCACCGCACAGAACTCTCAGCCAATGACAGGTCTTCATTGACCTAAGTGAGGGCGCTTCTCGCGCTTGTGACTACCCTTTTAAAAAGCAAGGAACTGCCGAGCAATTCGGACATTTTTACATTGGGCATTATTATGTCAGCATTATACTCTATCTAAAGCGTAAGTATCACACGATCACGTCGATAAATATGTCCCTTTAAGTTTTTAATTTACAGTTGATAAACTGGGTTTGCACGCAATGTGATATAATTGTATTATCTTTGTACAGTCTAGGCATGTCAACCTATATTTCATCATCCCAACCCCATAACGAAAATAATTGGTACTTTACTCTCTCAGGCTCCCCAAGCTACTAGAATGACCGTCATGCGCTCCTATAAAAACAGCACTTAGCCAACCTTAGCCATTTCTTAAATTATTCCTTGGGGAAGAGTCTGACGGTATCACTCTGCTCAGTCTCGCTTTTCGGAAGATCCTCAAGCATCAGTTTTGCCGCCAAGGAGCCGCACACAGCTCCCTCTTCGCTTCTGGTCTTCGCCACCTGGCCGCTGCCACCACCCAGGAGACAGTGATCGTACATAGCGCCATCCAGTGGCAGCATGTAGTCACTCTGTTCCACCAGCATCCTGTCGAAGGTGTTGAACAGACTCGTGAACGTAGGGCGATCGGTTGGCTTCTCCCGCCAACATTGCCTCATGATGTCATAGCTGTACAAGAAAGAATGCACTCAGTTCATTTGATTCATATGGTAACAAACATAAACATTATCACCAAAAATGTTAAATTCACCAACATCTGCTGTTGTTTTGAGCTGGAAAGTTTATTTTGACAATATTTGGGCCCACACAACTATGAATGCGCACGCTGAATAACGTTTATATCTCTTTGGGCAATCCCCCATTGGCTAATTTTAAATTGTTGATATTGCAAACACAGTTCTACACATTTTGAAAATGTCAGTTTTAAAACATTAGTTCGGATATTGTGTATTATTGCTAAATTTGCCAATGTCTGGCCCACGCCAACATGTAAGCGTATGAATAGCGTACATATTATCTTTAGGCACCTCCGATTGGCTAGTTAAAGTTCTTGATGACAATGCAAAGACAGTTCTACACGTTTTTAAAATATCAGCTTTAAAACATCAGTTCGGATATTTTGTAGCATTGCTATTTGAGCTCGACAGTTTATTTTGCCAATGTCTGGGCCCACGCTAACATGGAAGCGTACACTGAACAACGTACATCTTTGGGCACCTCCGATTGGCTAGTGAAAGTTCTTGATGACAATGCAAAGACAGTTCTACACGTTTTGAAAATGTCAGTAAAGTATCAGTGTCAAAATACATGTTCGGATTCTTTGTAGCAATGCAGGCAAGCTTATAATATTGTAACTTACATCTCGTCAGGGCAATTGTCAGGTTGATCCATGCGGTAACTAGTCTGCAGTCGGCGTACCACCTCCCTGCCATCGAGACCTGGGTACGGCATACTGCCCAGAGTGTAGATCTCATACAGCACGATGCCGAATGACCATCTGTGAAGAAAATGATCAAAACATCCAAATAGAAAGCAACGAATGAGAATCTTTAAAAAAAAAACCTTAAATATTAATACAATCTTTCCGAGATGCAAATTTAACTTGACAAAAACAAACTCGATGATCTTAATATGGATGAAGTTTTGCGAAAAAGGAAATTATTTGTATTTACAAATGATAACGCTTTACAATTTCTTCAAGTCACATGTACAATGGGAAACTTTGGAAGGCTAAGTGACAGGAGACTAATCAGACAAATTTCCATGCTCACGCTAAGGTCTTAGGACGACCACATCTCCAAGACAACGGTTTTACCTGGAAAGTCTGCTGACCTAGTGCCCCCCAAAGTCACCCATTAATGATGATTTGTTCGGTCCAAGCGCCGCATCGAAAGGCGTTGGCATAAACTGACGTGTGCATGTGCGCACTGTGGACCAGTACTTGGTACTTGGTTGGTTTCCTCCTGAAAACATCCTCTTGGGATCTTGGCTAGGAGGTCGCCCCTGACTGTTTACGGAAGATTCGACTATCAATAATAATTGGTATGCATGTTGTGTAAATCCATTGCAAATAATAATTATCAGTCTTTGATTTGTACTAAAAAATATGGCTCGATCGCAACATTCTCCTTTCAAACTTGGTTTAAAAATTATGGTTACATTATCCATGGAGCATCCGCATTGATACCATATTGTGTGTGTACATGTTGTGATTGCGTGCATTGCGTCAATCAGCAGTACTATCGCTCCCGTCATGCATCACTACATCCTGATTAAGAAATTGTACATTTAGACAAGGTGACCATTGCTTCACTGTCACTCATTAACACACAAAATTCATGCAAAAACAGTGACGTCAGTCCACGTCATACATACACGTCGCTCTGTATGGTACATTTCCCTTCCAGGTTGGTCTCCAGGCTGACCCATTTCACAGGGCGTTTTCTGTGTGGCGCCAGACGCTTGTATCCATTCTGGTAGATATCATCTGCCAGACCAAAGTCGGATATCTTCACCACTAGGTCCTCACCCACCAGTACATTACGTGCGGCCAGATCTCCGTGGTAGTAACGAGTGTTGGACAGATATTCCTTATGATCAATAAAATAATAAATTACATTACACCACAGTAGCATCGCTAGAGATTAAGTTTGGATCCTTATAGTTTTAGTCTTGTGCTTGTATCCACGTCTACGAAGTTTTCGCACTTAACCGACAGAAAATTTAATGTTAGAAGTGTACAAGACATGTCAACATGATGCGACACCAGCTACATGTACTGCAAAGCAGTACCGGCCCCGCAGATGCATCGATGTAGCCATAATAGTATTCGCAAATAAAGCCGTTGTTTCGTTTATTTACATTTTGAATAGCGGCAATGCCCGATTTACATACGTTTTATAGTTATGCTCTACGCTCCTTACTTATAAATGTTTTAAAAAAAAGTTTCTTCCCAAGCTTTTTTCAAAACGTGTCACTCACCATTCCTCTTGTAATCTGTCGAGCTATCTGTATCTTGTTTGTCTCTGTCATGATGTACACGTGATCATCATCTGGTCGGTTTTCCTGAGTAGTGTGAAGGTGTACATTAGGAGATAATAATACTAAAACAAACCGCCCTTCCAATGGAATATGCCAATTAAATTCAAACACGCTTACATATATTAATGGTTGGCAAATGCCATAGGTTTGTGCACTAGGCAGACGCGTTTTCGTCAATGTGATCTTTCAAAATAAATCAATGCGGTTTCGATGATGGATGTACCGTTATCTGGTATCATGAGGCGAACAAATCTAAATAAAACACTCAACCCTCCTACTATCTGATCATGCAATATCACCATTATGGTTTCGAATGATATACCAGCGGTTTGACATAATAATGGCGAAATCTGTACAGTACACAAAGATACTTTGTGCACAGCCTTTCATTTCACCATCATGTACAATTCATTGTATGTTTGACCACACGCGGACTCTTTCAACGGCAACATTTGCTTACAGTTTTATCTTATACTGCCTGCCTAGATGTTGTTTTCTTTCATCAATGGCCAGATAAATAAATGATAATAACATAAATGAAAAAAATGATAATGGCAAATTATACCTAGAGTATAGTAGTAACTATGTAGATAAACCATTCATGAAAAGCAGCGATGAGAAATGTCTCATGCCATGAATTTCAGATTTCATTTTTTTCAATGACACGTTTCAAATGGCAATATCTTTTGTTCCGTGTAACTAAAAAGCTGCCAGCTGTGGGAAACCACTTCCTTGGTACCACACTCTAAGTCGAGAAGCCCGAATGTAATGCATTCTTACCTCCCTACATTTCCACAAGAAGTGTAGGAGATCGCCATACTTCATATACTCCGTGATGAGGTAGTAAGGCTCGTCCACCGTACAGCAGCCCAGGACAGGCAGGATGTTTGGATGGGTCCCGATCTCGATGATCAGTTTGATCTCATCAAGGAAGTCCTCTTTCATGGACTGACTGGCATTACCTAGATGCAAGGAATTGTTAAAACATAGCATGTGATCATAATGGCTTGTCGAAGACTGGACAATGTACGTCCCCTGGTGGTGAGATTTGTACGGAGCTCTGGAAGGGCCATTTGACATCTTTAGATCCCGAGGTAATGTTCTGCAAGATGATGACATCTTGAGATGATTAATCTCGGGATGACGACACCCTTAAAAACAAGTTGTCGTCTTCACGAATTTAGAATTTCATCTTGAGATGTCGACATCATAGAAGTAAGTTGTCGACACCCCGAGATAAATAAAAACAAAAACAAAATCCACCAATACGTATATTTTCTCAACCATATTCCCATTGATTCTGTTTAGGGTACTTGTTGTTTGGCAACTCTCTGAAGATACACAGATTGGCACTGAAAAACAGTGTGTTAGTTGTTATCTGGAAGTGAACTTACTACAGGATATACAAGAAATATTTAAGGTTTAATACAGAAGAACTTTGATCTGGTGTTGAGTAAAATTTATTAGAGCAGACTTGAACCTGCGATCTCCGGATTATCGTGCAGGATTATCAGACAAAATGTGTAACATCAAAACAAAACAACCAACTGTAATCAATAGACAATTTCATCCTCAAAGATATTTGATAAACATTCCCCCCCCACCCCACCCCCCAAAAAAAAAAATTAATAAAAAAAAATAAAAATTGCATAATCAAACCAAAAAATTCACAAAGTAGTTTAATTACACTTCAAACTCTTGACGGCCACCGGGGAATATTCTTCTTTGCTGTATACACCAAGAACGTAACCTTTGTATACCACTCCAAACTGACCACTGCCTAGCTCCTTCTCCAACTTCAGTAAGGTCCGGTCTAATTCCTTGACTTCGAATTCAGGAAGGCATTCCCTGCATTCTGTCTCTAAAAAGCAAATTTTATGTCTATTGACGTTACTTCATTTCAGTAAAATTTTCGATGGACGAGTCAAAGCACCCGTTTAAAACTGTGGGTGTGGATTGAGAATTTTCTGTTGCAAAATATTTGTGTAATATTTTTGTAACTCAAAGAATCAACACAAGGTAATTTTCCACTTTCCATGCTTTAGTGAACTTAGAATTATTGAGAATTTTCAACAATTTTGTTGTTTATAAACCTACTATTCACTATTCAAAACAGAGTGTTTTAAGCAAACAGCAAAATCAGTCAAGTGTAGGGCACGTACCGCTCTTTTGAATACTTCCTTTATGATGATACATGCTAATCTCTTCTTCTCTGGTTCTAATAAACACAGCCTTCTTCAGTTCATCATCTTTCTTCTTTCTCTTGAAGCAACACCAAGTAGTGACCAACATTGCAATCACAAACACCAAAGCCACTCCTACTGCCAATGACGCTGTTAGCAGCAGACGGTCACTGGAGGGCGGGCTAGGTGTCATCACATCTTCAGTGAACGTCACTTGGATAGCCTGAGCAGTGGTTGGTTCAATTGTGCTTGCAGGTGGTCGACGCTGTGGTCTTGTGATTACACCCCTCTGTTGAATGTTCTCCGAGTCTGCAATTTGCAGTGCTGTTTTTGATATGGAAAAGGAGCAACATGTCTCTCAACTCGTGAAGTGTTCATGGGAATAATAATAAATGCATACACGATTTGAGGATTTGCTTGGTGAAATAATAGTTTTGTTTTGCTGTAACAGCATGTAATTATTATCCAATAGGGTTTAGTAGATTTAGTTCTGAAAAGAACTTATATTGCTAAGATGTGAATAAGCCTGTGGGTCTACTGATTTTCATCTAATGACGCGGAGCAAATTTTAGGAATTTATATCAATTCATTTCTTTACATTCAATGAAGTTAGTGTTTAAAACTCTTTGAGTGATAATTTCACATTTTACTTTATAGTACCTGGTTGGGGAGGGGCCGGTGCTGTAACATTAAAAGTAAGCGATGCTGTGTATCCAGATGACAGTACGCCAGGGGTAGGGGAAGGCACCATAGGAGTCACCTGAGGATGACATTTATTAAAACAGCACAATACAAGTTATTGTTATAAACAATTGCCACAGGTTCTCGCGAAAACTCGTTCACTCTCGAAGTCAACTTAAATAGGCCCTTTTCGAATCCACGGCTTCGGCTCCGGATTGGGCTTCAGGCCAAGTTTTCTTGTCTGACCGCAAAGCATGCGTAAGTTAAAATAATTGAGGGAGCCGAAGCCGAGAATTCGAAAAGGGCCACAGTCTATTCAAAAACTTTGCACACCGACAAGCCACAGCAAAAAAACAAATAATAATAATAAATACGGACAAAATCGGCTGACATCGCTCTTCTCAAGGGCTTTTTTGTGAGATATTTAAAACAAAGTGCTTACTACATTGTGGGAGCTAATTCATCAGCGATTCTCATCAAGATTGCTAAATTCCCCCCCTCCCCCCCCCCCAAAAAAAAAAAAAAATTGAGGGGATTTTGCTGTAGCGAAACATTGTGCTAAGTAAATGCCTTTTCTGGGAAAGGGGGTCAATTGTTCTCGCCACTAGTGTAGTAAAAACACGTGGTGTGTACTTACTTTAATTTGATAATCCTTCTGATCTTGTAGATTCTCAATGTGATACTCGTACTTGACTGCAGAATCCCAAGGACCATTCTCCTGCATTCGAAGAAAAAAAAAAAAAAAAAATAGCACATACCCAAAATGTTTTACTTAATTCTCACAGCAACATTTGGTTAAAGTCGGAGTCAATCCGGTACTTCATTGTATTTTCTTATTGAATAATGTTTAAGCACGGGTTTACGATTTTTTTTTTAAAGGTCACTTCATCCTCTTAAAAAATCTTAATATTCATTGAAATTTGAATGTTAAGAAACGACAATTATGCGAATGATAAAACGATCGTTTGCGAGTTCACCTTTGTGGCAGGAATGACTTTTTCGTCCCCCTGGCTGCCACTATTTAGCTGGTCAGGTCGATCCCACATTGCCTTATACATTTTGACGGTGCCCCTTGTCTGAACAGGTCTATTCCAAGACACTGTAACATTAACAAGGCCGTTGGCTTGCTCCTTCATCTCGACGACGCTTAGATTTACCGGTTTGCCAGACGTCTCTACCTCTGTAACGAACCGTAAATACAATATTGAGTTAAGTTATAAAAAAAATTAAAATAGTATATATATATAAGTAAACAATAACAAAACAAAAACAAAAACAAAACACTCCAAAGTAAAATGACGGTAAAGTGAACTAAATAATGCTTGATTACCCAGAACGCTGCAAAAGTCCACGCTCATTGTCTCCTCGTAACAATCTACAAAATATAAAACAATGCACTATTTATTTATCTGTGTGTGTTAGTTTCCTTGTTTCTTTCTGTATACACTGTTAGTCTACACTCTAAAGACTCCCGGGTCAGAGTTGACCTGGCTTCCGGGTGAGAGTTGACCTGGCTTCCGGGTGAGAGTTGACCTGGATTCCGGGTCAGAGTTGACCTGACTTCCGGGTCAGAGTTGGATTCCGGGTCAAAGTTGACATGGATCTCAGGTCGCACAGGAGACCTGACCCATTTCCAGGTCAACTCTGACCCGGAATCCCATTTTAAAACTAGTTTCCGGATAAGCCTTATACCAATAAATGGGTCTGACTTCCCGGGCCCCAAAATCCGGGTCAATCCTTACCCGGGAGTTTGTAGTGTGTATCTACCCGATAGCCCCCAATAAGTTTTGTGTTCCTTAAAAGAAAGAAAAAAAATTACAACTAGATAGCCCGTTCCCAGAGTTTTCTTTAAAAACTGCAAACTACACGCTGACAACATTATAGAAGTGGTGTTTTGTATGGCACATCACTACATGTTTAGGATAACTGAACAAAATGAATGCTGAAAAAAAACAATCCCAATGTTTTCGAAATGTTCTCAATCTACTTGGGTCACGTGCTTCGACATTGCAATTGACACAATGTTAAAGTCCATACATTTCAGCAGAAAGACGAGTCTTCTTACCAGGTGAGAATTTGTATACTGAGGACGAATCTTGATTTAACTGCATCATACTTCCGGCGATGGTGCGGACCTGAGCAAACAGAAAAAGTATTATAAAAACATTCCTGTGTCCAATCATTGGTGCCAGCTATAGGAGGAGTCAGGATGGGGAAGGGCCGGGCGGATTGATACTTTCCTATTCTCAGCGAAGGTGGGGGTGTTGGTGGGACAATTTGTTAGGCCCGGTTCTTAGAATCCGAATAGAATTCCTTGAACAATCGCTTTCCCAAAAGACACTATTTCTGGGATTTTGGTTTTATTGAACCAATGATAAAGAAGAAATCGATTGTGTGATTATTACACGCAGAATACTACAGAATGAGAGAAAGAGAACTTACGGTTAACCGGTACTGGAACCCGTACTCGACGTCAGAAAAGGTCATATTATTCTCTGACTAAGAAAGAGAAATCAACATAGAAAACACCGAACATCAAATAAATGTTTGGAACGTAAACCGAAAATAGAATCCCAACAATTAACGCAGAGTAATTTGCCCCGTTATGCATATCCTTCTTTTTAGTGTGTTACATGGCTTATTATCCTACATTATTTTTCTTTAATAAAGCTGAAATGTTCAAGTTCAAAAAGGAGCCATTAATTCAATTGTAATTTTGATTAAACACTTAGAAAACAGATTTAGGTCACATAGTCTACCTCTACTTTAACAGCAAGGATAACTGCATCAAGCAATTCGTGTCAACATCTTGTAAAAATCATGACTGCAAGGAACACACCATGATGAAAATAACTATGCATGTTTAAGCCATTCACTGCAACTTCATGTTCGGTCGTTTCGTTTTGGTTGCATTGAAAGGTAATTCCATTTTTTTTTTAAAGGAAGAAGTTTTTTGTTTATCCAACGAATATTTCAAAATAGAACAAGTGTTTAATTCTAAGGAAGCAAAGGCAATATGTTATTCTTCCAACGGACCGAGTTTCTCCGTACCAGAAATCAAATTGTTGACCGAGAATGAATTATTTGTTGAGCGTGCCCGGCGGCTCATGGTTCCACCGAATGCGTGTCCACATTCCTCCCGTGGACACTAGAGCCATACTCCCCCAGCTACATCACGTTCTCCCGTATTCACTGAAGCCTTCTGACGGTATATTTGGAGTGGCATGTAATTGCCCAACGTGGGATCAATATTAATGCTGTTATGATTATTTTCCATAAAACTTCGACTGGGGGAAAAAGCTCGTCGTGACAGGGCCGACATGAAACTGAAAATCAATACAAGAAATCGTATACAAGGGGACAATATTGGTTTGACTAATCTAGAATGGATCTACAAACGAATAGTTTGGAATGTTTCTATGCGGGTATTTGTTTGGAAAAATATACCAATGCACGATTCAATCCAAACGGGAATGAAATGTGACTTACGTTCTTGAGCTGTCCGTGTGCATACTATACATTTTGGGGGGCATATTCTGTGCCGTGCATACTTACATGTTTCACCTGATTTTGTTGAATGGTAAGCATGCACAACAACGTGATATCAAACTAATCGGATAAGGCGCATGAAAATCAAACATTGTATGAATTTCGTGCTATTTCGGTTTGTTTTTTTCTGGACGCATTATGATTCAAATCAGTTATAATTATGCGACCAATAGCACCTTTACTTCACTGATTTCGATAACAATTTTGGCTACTTGAATGAATGGATATGCAGCACAACCTTGCTAAAGTCTAGAGCTTCCCTTGCTAAGTCGTAGCATTGGGTAAATTCTCAGCTTGGGATGTTTCAGTTTTCAGTACTGGACCTTTTCCCTTTGAATGCCACGCGTGAGTTTACAACATTTATCGTTCCCTCTTCCCAATTACGGAGCAGGATGTTCCCAAGCGCAATTTTCTGCCGCGTTATTCGAGACTTGTTCAGAGTGGCCAGATGGATAATGGTGCTCCTGCAACAGTCGAAGGCTGCGGGACCTCTGGAGCACCCTTAACACCCCAGACGGACCACGGACAGCTGGCTACACAAATCGTCAGCAGTCTCCTCATAGACACCAGGGGAGAAACGAGGAAAATACAATATGGATCCCTATAGATGCATGCACTCAGAAACAGATTTTAACAAGTGGCCTACTTTGTATGCATACGTAGCACATTGTTTTTCATACATGTATGGAAACCGGTGGGGGAAGGTTAATTAAGAAAGACACGGGATGGAGCGGACAGACGACATGGGCAAATATGTTGAAAGAGTCTGGAAAGATCATCGGGGAGAACCACTGTGAGAATACAAAACCAGGAACGTCTTGAAATAAGGCATTGCAAAGTTGCCAAAAAGAGCTCGCACAAACTAATCATATCTTTAATAAAAAAAAAATCAATTTGAATCAGTTTCGATCGTGATTTCCATGCCTCTTCGATAAGGTAACTTTACATGCAAACCAGAGTGAAACAAACCCACACAAACATTTGTTAGAAGCGAAACAAAACAGAAGGCTTTTTAAAGCACAAACAAACAAAGGACAACGAGGAGAGAGGAAGGAAGTCGATGAGCCTAATTTACTGAGGATCAACATCATTCAATATAATGACATTTTGACAACGGGAATTGTGTGCCAAAATGATCAACATAAATAATCGTACGTTTGAAGAATAAATAATTGCAAGCAAAAAGAGGTGTATGAAAAAGAGGTTAGTTCCTTATGGGAGATGAAGAACTGTTTCAACAAAGTCTTCCAATTATGTTTTAATAGCCATATTTTGATTGATAACTTGGAACTGTTTGAAGTAATAGCTAATTATTAGTATAGAACGATCGTGAACAAAGAAAAGAAACATTTATCTTAGGACTTCCGACTTGTAATTTACAATAAAACTCGATTGCTTATAGTTTCAGATAAACCAAAACCGCATCATCGAATTTCTTACACTCTGTCTGTCAAGTGCACCACAAGGCCAGCGTTTAATTATGTGCGCAAACCCCGTCAGCAGAATACACAATAGCATGATATAAGAAAAATACTTATTTTTTTTAATTCGATGAGACAATCACACTTCTTAGACTGCACAACTCCCCATAGACCATGTGCCTTTTTTTCATCAGTGACATTTCCAGCGAAATTCAAGATGCTACCGGGGAACGCCAGCTGGAAGGAGTAGCAATTTCAGTGGCTTACAAGAGGGAATGTGGCCCCCTCATCCTCTTCCCCCCCGAGACGCCGGGAGGAGGGGAGGTAGTCAATCTAGCGAATCACCCGGGACCTTGTGTCTGTTTTTCCCCGCTGCTGCCTATCGATTATCTCCGGTCAGGGATGAAGACAAACTGGTAAACTCTCACCAAGTGGCTGCTTGCATTAGGGAAGGTTGGGTAAGACGTCTGAACCAAATTAGTTGATGGAGGATAATCTTTAGAATAACATTCTTACCGATAAGTGGAAAAAAATTAAGGATCACCAAGTGCACTTGTAATTAAGAAAGTAGTTTGAAATACTCAATGTAATAAAGCAGTAGCGGGCATTTGTTGTATGAACAAAAATTAATGAGAATCGGGATGAGGACGAAGTATAAGAAAAATTAATGTCATCATAATATTTTCAGAGTATAAATAATATGAATATCAAAGTGGATATTGAAAAACAAGAACGAGACACGCACTACGTAGAAAACACACAATTTTATAGTGAAATGTAAGTTAAAGGAACATTACAGAATTGGTTTTTGCTAACAAAACAGTTTCTGGCAGCGTAGGCACTTTATGTAGTTCACCATAAACTGACAAAACTGTAGAAGTTTGAGATCGATCGGCCATCTGGTTCACGAGAAAATAGTGAAAAACCGATTACACATTTTGCATGAAATTATATAGCTTCAACAAATTAATAAAACGCTCACTGAGCGATAAACTCCAGTCGGAAAATTAGTTTATTCATTTCTCATCAAATATGGCATTTCAGACAGAAATATTTCAAGGGATGTTTTCTACTATCATCATCATTAGACCATGTAAATCTTTGATCAAAAAGTATTTTTTACAAGTTTTTTTCTTACCAATTCTGTAATGTTCCTTTAAAGAAAAAAATATTTATTTGAAAATAAATCAGTATTCGCAAGGAACAAGGTGGAAAATAAAGCAAAAAGAAGTGCAACAGAAATATACAAAGAAGTCAATATTTTTTCATAAAGATGCAACTAAATTACCGTCTCGTTATAAGAATTGTCTACAGTACAGCCATACGAGTCTTCAGTACTAGGAATTGATTTTTTCTGCAGTTTCACGCCATATCCTGTGAAATCACCCCCTGCATAAAAAAAAGCATTGCGGCAAACTTAAACCTTCGGTTTGTGGTCAATAGATGTAGCATCAACTCTAAATTTAGCCCCTGTACTTTAAAAACCTCTGGGGTCAGGATTCCGGGAGGGGTGGGGTCTGACCCATTCCTGTGTCAGTTTGACTCGGACTTATTAGAAATGGGATTTTAAGTAGGATTCTGCGTCAGTTTGACCCATTTTCGGGTCAATTTGACACCGAGTCCAAGTGACGCAAAATTTGGCCAGGCCACACGGGACCCGGAATCGGGGTCAATTCTCACCCTCGATTAATTAGAGTGTGATTTAAATCGAGTCACATCTCATTTCAAAATTGTACTCAGAAATGACGTGTTGCCATAACCGTGAACTTTATACGAACCCGAAATTCGAAAACTTCACCAAAAATGTAGCCCCGACCCTATACACTTAAATGAAGGTACATGATTTCGGCTATACGTGTTGGGCTGATGGGCTACATTTAGGTCTTGGTGTATATCTAGGTGCCGAACAAGCGTAAGAAAAATGTCTGGTTCAACTGACCCTATATATTATGCTCTTTTTAACCAATGTTTCTGTGCTTCGGACTTGAAACACAGTGTCAGACTCCGTGAGACTGGGATTCCGACCAGTCAATTTTGATAAAACAAATTTTCTAAACAAATGTTTATCAACAGAAAGGTATAAGGGTTATGGGCCTACAACGCACAATAATTACAACACAAGGATATCACTATTAGCCTTGATGACGTTAAGTTTCATGTCATTTAAATTCTACAGTATTTGAAGAAAACAATTGACATCCAATATTGTAAAAACCCAAACCCTAAAAAAAAAAAAAAAAAACAAAAAAAAAACACAAACAAAACCAACCAACAAACATACACAAACAAACACCCCGACGGACAAACAAATAAATGTCAACTTGAAACCCCTTTTTATTTTTGCACTTTTTACAATTTTATTTAGAAACTTGTGCCACTTAAATCACCGAGTTTAGCGAATCAAAGCGGATACAAAACGGAAGCAACTTTTGTACCGGAAATCTTCGTGCTTTTATTTAGGATCTTCTGTATTGAGTTGCATCATTGCATAAAGATCACGTGGTATCAAAGTACACTGTGTAGAAAGGCGACAACTGTTTCATGAGTAGAGCAAAGAAGCCTCTCACACTATTGATAGGAGACAAATGTTTTGCTGTCGGAGGCACCTAAAACTGCCGTTGATTTGTGGTGATGTTAGGCGGTGGTCACCCAGGTATTTAAGCAATAAGTTTATTGTTCAAAACGAACTGGTTCTCATGTTACAACAATCTAAACCACCCGCCTGCAATTTATACCGCTAATTTAATAACTCAGCGTCTTTGATGAATAAAAATGCATCAAATTGCATCCATTGGTAAGTCAAGATGTCAGACCAGTCAATCAAGTACAGTAAATACTTACTGGTGTCCTTTTCTTAAATTATTATTCCATCCATCATTCATTTACTCATTAGGTCTTATCCCCCCCCAAAAAATGATATTAATGTTACTTTGCAGTTCAAACCTACCCTCAAACATTTAATCTCACTTAAGAAAATGAAAGAAGGAGCAGGAAATGTCTAATCCAATACCTCTTTGTTCTCTTAATAAGGAAAATCAGCTAGAATTTATCTATTGATTACCTTCATAAAATAATAACAAATACGAAAACAAACAATTAAAAACACATAAAAAGCAATAAATAAACGAGTTAATTAATAAATATTGGTAAAGAAAAATGTCGTCTAAGGAGTAGAGTAAAGTCTAATTAATAAAAAAAGCACATTACAGATTGCGACAAAATGGTATCACTTTAAAATCTAAAGAAAACAAAAATATGTTTTAATGTCATGTGACATTAGTGGGAAAGATCAGTTTCAGCCATCCGGCAACATTCATCATGGATAGAATAACATTTAGTTGACTGTGTAAAAAAAAAATTCTTACCCGTGGGTCTTTGCCATGAACCTACAGCATTAAGTGTCCATTTCTTCCCGTGGTCACCGTCGTCTGCGCGCTCAAACGTCAGATTTATATCTGTCGGTGGTTCTATAAGATAAAAAAGATTTCACCATTCCAGCCTCATCTTTCTCAATGAAAAACATCAAGTAATAAACAACGTGGGGAAAACAGACTGGGTAAAATAGCTTTTGGGTTGAACAAGAAGAAATTGACTATAGAGGGACTTGAACCTGCAACCTCCGGATTGACGTACCGGCAAGATCTACCAACTGAGCTGTCTATAGCCCTAGTGTTGGCGGTCGCCAAAGAAAACATAAATAACAACAAGTTATTTTTTAGTTATAAACTATAATTTAAGACATTGATTAATAAAGCCCACCTTCGATTTCGAATCCAACAGTTTCCCGACGACGAACAGAGAATACTGTTTGGAACGTTGAGTTACGGTTAATAAAAAAAAATAAAAAAAACACCTGTTCATATAAGATTATTTTAATGGTTCCACAAGACTTTTCCAGCAAGTATGCGTTCGGATTTATTTTGACAAAGAAGTTGTCCGAAACTAGCGTAACAGCGCCGAAACTTGCGTAACATTTCCAGGGGGGCACAAGGGGGTGCTGCATTTTTTTCTAGGGGGGAACTTCTGGCCAACAGAAATGTAGTTCATGATTGTATTTTTCCCCAAACATGCCCACTTTTAGCGCTCCCTTTATGCCATTTACTATTTTTTTTTGTAAGATAATCTGCCGTGGAGGTAAAAACAAACACAATGCATGTGTGTAAATAGAAAATTAATTAAACAAATTCTGATAATTCTACATAAAGGCTCATTAACTGAAACTTCTTATTCGGGTAATTCTAAATCTCAAAAGTCAAGACTTCGAATGCCCCCCCGGGGGGGGGGCACGGACATCAAGGGGGCGTGCCCCTCCTTAGTTACGCGTACGCCACTAGTTTTTATTTCCTTCTGGTGACTTGTTTGTAAAGTTACTTATTCTACCGGTAGTGGTTCAAAACTACACCCGAGGGTCTTGTTAGCCATAATGATGTATTACAAACATGGGTCATTTATTTATATCACAACCAGCGTCAGACCGCCTCCTGGAAACTTCACGGATGCCTAAATCAGAAGCTCGAGCAAGGGTTGAAGCATGATCCATGCATTGCAATCTTAAGCGCTTTGAGCGTCTTTATCCGAGTTACCCTACTACATGAGTTTAAAAAAAAAAATACTCCCATAAGAACAGAGGCATTAAACAAGCTATGATAGGCAGACAAGCCCGTGTCAGCTAGTTCAAATATTGATCGGCAGATGTGCAGTTTTATAAGATCAACAAACTGAAGGGCGGAACAAGGGCATACAGCTAGATTGACACAGTAACGGACAAACAGGTACACTCATCCATAAAAGGAAATCACTGTAAGATTGTCCGCTACGAAGTAGCCATAAACAGTTCAAGACGAATACAGTAGTCTTTGAGATTTCACTTAAAACAAAACAATTGTTCCCCTTTTTAATAAATTTAGCGTGTACATTAAGATGTCTGCACTTGATGAAGTTTTCATAGTTAGTCTCTGTCTTTCAGGTTTCTGTCTTTCGCAAATTAAAACGGAAAAACCATTTCAAATTTCCTTTAAAATGATAACCCATCAGGAAGCCCTCCCCCACTTAGTAAGAACTGTTTTATCCAGGCTTTTCTTTAAAACTCTTAAATGTAAAACACAGACCAGAAAAAGAAGAAGTAAGATGAAACTTACGTAAGCTGAAGCAGTTCATAGTGCCACATTCAACATAACTGAAAATGGCGAAGATTGTAGCTATGGCTATAGACCACCTGTGCACTCGATGCATGGTGTGAATGAAGGTCGGGGTATTCGCTTGATTCCAGTCACATCTCAACACAGCTGATTCCTTGAAATAAGGAATTCTTACCAATTCTGTAATGTTCCTTTGTTTGGAGAAGTTCAATCTCTGAAAGCTGTTGAAACCACGGTGCATTACCCGATTGTGTTGGCGCTCCTTGGTCTCTCAGTTTGACAGAGAAGAGGTGCGTCATTAATGCAAATGATGATATCGTGGGCGTCCAATCACTGTGCTTCGTGCAATTTTCTCCAATTGTAGACGAGCTTATTAAGAGTATGGGGGTGGAATGGTTGGTTTAGGGGGTGGGGGGATGGGTGTAGAAAAACATCGAAGACCGCCATACAAATCGTTGCAACCTTGTTCTTGTTACTATTGAAGTTAATGTTTGGATGCATTTAACGGTCTGTAAGCAATAGAGGCTATAATATCATGAAGCTTTCGTTCTACCTCCATGCTATATAATACAGCGTTAAAATTCACGCAAACTGAAAAACAACATGAACAAATAACAGGGAAGATTAAAACCTGAAAGTTAAAACAGCAAACAGTTTGACCTTTTCACACCCTTACCTACAGAATACCAATGAAGAAATTAACAAGTGTCCACTTACCGAGACATTTAGGTATAGAGGGAAACCTGATCTTATTGCTTTATGAAAAATATTGTAATATCCAGAATACAATTACTTGTACTAGCATTTCGACATATGTTTTTTCCACCTAACACCCTGGTCAAATTTATGCACGAAAATTCTCCCGAAGAGTAAAGCAGAAGAAGGTAACGGCTTCCCCGGATATAATTTTATCTTTAGAAGAAAGAGAACAATTTCAGTTTCAAATTAACTATTATAAATTTTATATGATTACATTTATACTTCGTTGGTTTCCAAAGAGCTATCGTGTTTAAAGAGGCACATTGCTTTCAAATCTCTTTAAATGTTGCAGTTTGTTAATACCATTTTAAGAGTTGCTGATGCACAGAAACGCCTACACTTTGATGTGATTATGGAGTAGTGATTTAAACAATACAAACATAACATTGCCTTTCGAAATGCAACCAACTGAACATACGGTCCACCATTTTGTGGAGTCAAAAAAAAAATGTGGTTCTACAAAAGAGCGGACCGTCTTCTGTCATGAAATTACACCCCAAAAACACACAATTTTAAGGGATATTTATGTGCATTATACTTTCCAACCACATGCATTTCAAAACAAACGCTTTTCATAGCCTAAAGCGCCCAGTCCGAAGGCAATGTGCCCCTTTAAAATGGTGTCTCGGTTCCATGAGGAAAAGCATTAAACTATTTTGTCGAACCTTCATTACTTAAAGGCCCTGTACACTATTGGTAAGATCGAAAAACACAATGTTCACAGATTCACACACAACTTACATGATTTAAAGTAAGTAATGGTAGAAAGGGTTCCTTAAAATATTTCTGCCTAAAATGCTATCGTTTCTGAGAAACGAGTAAAACAATAGTAATTATCGCGCGCGATAATTTGAAAAAACAGAAAAAACATAAGATCTCTTTTCACTATTTTCTCGTGACCTCGATGACCAATTGAGCTCAAACTTTCACAGGTTTGTTTGTTCATGCATATGTTTAATCGCACACAATGTGGACACTGATTTTGAGCTGTTACCAAAAGTGTACAATACCTTTAAAGGAGAGCAAACATCGTATGTTTGGGAGGAGTACATCTGATCCTATCAACCCAGTTTTCAGGAAATAAAAGTACAGCACACTAACAACTTTTCCACCACAAGTCATATAGATGATGACATTTCCGAGAAATCAGTCTAGGCGCTGAAATTTCGTGCATAATTGTTACATTATGCAATTTTCAATTGGGCAGATCGTTAAGCAGTCGAGTGTTGGGAACGTTTGGTCACAGGATACAGGATTTCAGAGGACAATAAACCCCAGAAATAGCACTCGTGTAATTTTCTTTTTTGACAAAAGGAAAAAAAGCTTTGACATTCAGCTGCAACCTCCGGATTAACGTTCCTGTGCTCTACAAACTTAGCCATCTATCACTAAAATTGACAGTCTCCCTATTTTTGTAAATACTTTTAAGTTTGTTCAAATCATTAAATATCAACAAATTAGCTCATTTAAAAAAATGTTCTCTTAAAGGCCCTGTACACTATTGGTAAGATCGAAAAACACAATGTTCACAGATTCACACATAACTTACATGATTTAAAGTAAGTAATGGTAGAAAGGGTTCCTTAAAATATTTCTGCCTAAAATGCTATCGTTTCTGAGAAACGAGTAAAATAATACTAATTATCGCGCGCGATAATTTGAAAAAACAGAAAACACATAAGATCTCTTTTCACTATTTTCTCGTGACCTCGATGACCAATTGAGCTCAAACTTTCACAGGTTTGTTTGTTCATGCATATGTTTAATCACACAAAATGTGGACACTGATTTTGAGCTGTTACCAAAAGTGTAGAATACCTTTAACCTATGCTTTCAATGTATTTTTTTATTAGAAAATAGGATTTTGTTTGAATCTTGAAAACAACACCAAGACAAATCATTAAGGAGATTACAGATTTGAAAGAAAAATTCAAAGCCCAGTTAGGTGAAACTATGTCATGACACAGACAAATATTTCAGGAGAACGTGCTCGAAGCGAAATAACAGAGTATTTGCGTTTGGATATACATTGAATATCCTTACCCCCTCCTTCTACTCAGTATTTCTTTGAACTTCTTTTTTGCGGGTAACTTGAGACACTTTGAAATTAATCTGAGTGCTCCTACCCTGGTTGCAGTTCTAGACTTATGATCCAATGGCTTGAGTCTAATCGCTTGTCCCATTTTCCTGGCGCTCATTCAGGAGGTATTGTTTGTGCTTAATGGAGTATGGGTAATTACCCGCAGTCAGACCAAGATAAAAAATATAGGTATCACATGGAGATCGTTTTCTCTGAAATCAAGATTTTGTGGCAATTTGTCTCTCATTATGAAGCTGCAGTTTTTATAAATCCTTACGGAGACATCTATTTATATTTCCATTCTAGTTTGTCCTTCTAGCTCACACTCATTTATGGGCTGTATTTACGAAATATAAGCATTTATTTACTCACACGACTGATACGTACAAACAGGAATTGCTTAAGCTCAAATATCTTGTGATTGAATCACTGAATTATTGAAATTGGATCACAGGTCTAATTTCATATTCTGTTCAGTACAACATTTGCTAAAGTACCGAAAATCTTGCTCAAAACAGAGTCCATTTTTCGTAGGGCGGTTAAGCATGAAAAGTCTCGCTCAGCAAAAAAATGGGTTATAACCCTTTAACAAAACTATGTTATTTAAACCACTCCGGACTGGTTCCCTAAAATTGTTCGCTGAGCAAATACTTTCGTTAGGGCAATTTTCTTAATTTTGGGTCGAACAAAGACAATTTGACTGAGAGGGATTGGAGCCTGCTACCTCCGGATTAACGTGGCGCTCTAACAACTGAGCTATCTAGCGCTAAATTGGGCCAAGTCATAATGCAACCAAGTGATGCTTGTGAATATATATTATAAAATGTTGTTAGGTTTATCAAACAATTATTATTTCCTGAAGCAGTACTATTAAAAATCGGCATAGTATTTGAAAAAAATGAAGACGCTGATTGAAGGAAATAAGAATAAATTCTATATTTAGTTCAAATCCGGCCAAGAGGGTTGAGCGAGGTCAGTTTTGTTATTGCCATGACCCTTTTTAAAAAATCTATTAAACCCACTGGTGATTTTAAAGAAAACGAAAAGTACCCCTTTAACATTTCATTTCAAGATATAGACAGGATGATTTACAAGAAGCCAGTCACGTCTTGTATACTAAGTATCAAGTTATAACCAAATGTCTGTCTGTATACCGAAGCGGATAAAACAGGTCCATTGATTGCTTTCCTGGGGTACAATTACAGTTCACTCTTCAACATGGAAAGGAACTTTCTTCTTTATCTTGTGTAAGACTATAGCTGATCATACGGAATATTCCTCCAGTGGTTGCGCTGTTCAGTCCGTAGTGTCCAAATAATAGGCCTGTTTGTTCATCGATTGTCTAGCTTTTTTGACTCTGACTCCCATAAATATTTTGTTCTCATTCAAAAAAGAAGAAGAGAGATCTGGTCCCCGTTACACAGTTTGTATGCTTTTTCTAGGCTTGTCTGTTTCACCATTTTGTGGCTGGCCATGAGCACAATTCTGTAATGTTACTCAATTGCCTCTGTTCTGAGGGTTGTTTCCCTTTTCCTTTGTTTGTTTTCTTTTTCTAGGGGCTGTCTTACCGATTATTGTTTTATGTTTTTGTTTGTTTGGGTGTCTTTTTTTTGTTTGTGGGGGTTTGGGGTTGTTTGTTTGTTGTTTGTTGGGATGCATTTATTTATTTCATTTTGTTGTTGTTTTGAGTTTGTCTTTGGCAATTGGTTATTTTTATGTGTCTCACAACGTAACCAATGACGACCTTTGCTCCTGTTCATTCGAAGGTAAAAGATCCTGCGTCATATTTTATCATTTTATCAAATTTGACGAAGTTGGGCGATTGGTCTAGAGCAATGGACTCCTTGCATAATATGACGTCACATGACCCCAAACAGCGCCCCCACTGAGATTAAAAATTAATGAGGCCTACCACTAGCTGAGTGTTGTGCGCGGCGCTTACACTCTTGTGCACAATAACATATTGTTTGACCGCGATGGCGGCCAATGCAAGGGGTCTATATACTAGAGTAACCCGTAATCAAGCCGTGGACATCTTTTGAGGTATCCTGCATATCCAATGACAACGATTCGGTCAAATTGATTTGCTTGATAAAATGATGCAAAAAAGACGTCTCATTATAATGGTCCACAAAGCTAACACTTTCACAAACTGAGAATTGGTGTTTATCTAATAAACGTTGAATACAGCTATAACGTTACCGTTGTTTGACCTAAGCGATGGCGGCCAATGCAAGGAGGTCCACACACGAAAGTAACCACGCCGTGGAAATCCGTTGCTTTAATTAATACTCCTTTATTGGCCATTCTCAAAGCCAAGAACGGACACCCGTATAGTACTGATGACGTTAGGTTCGTTTGCTGCGTTGGTTTGGTGCTGTATGACTGGGTACTGCATTTCCGACAGTTTCCATTCTCTCAAACTGGTAAACAAACTGTGACGTCATCAGTACAAAGATTATTGGGTGTCAGGTTGATCTGAACAATCGAATCTGATTACAGCTTATAAACGGGGCTGCATAGTCATTTTTCTAAGCCCAAGCTTTCCCCGGCCTACCTGTTGTTTGTGTTTCATAAAGCACAGAGAACTATTAGAATAACTCGTCATTCTGAAAATATCTACTATGATTTAAACCCACAACTGTTAAAGGCCACGCAACGTGAACGAATCGACTGGTGCTGTATTTATCAATCTCAGTAAAGCATTTGATTCAGTATATCATACTGGATACGCTTAAAAAGTTGAACATGTCATCATATATTTTGTAAGTTTTTGAAGTCAGTCGGTAAAAATTGGGGAAACCTTTCAAAGACCCTGCCATTATTTTTCGTTGTACCACAGGGATCAGTTTTAGTTCCATGTAAAACTATTACATTAATAATCTACCATTCGGGATTCACGAAAAAAAAAATGCAACTCCTTATTCTGCTTGCCGTTTTTAGAAAATATAGAATGACCTGAATAAAGCACTAGCTATAGAGTTAAGGGTTTGTCAGCCAGAAACAGACACACAGTAAATGCTGACAACCTCTCCTCACCCCCAACTAAATCCATGGTAATTTCATTTAAGCGAAGAGTTTGTAATAATGAATTTAATGTCAGTATTGACAATAGACCCAGTTGTACAGGGGTAATAACTGCCTCAGCCCGGACGTAAATGTAGCCCCAATCATGTATTAATGTAACCATGGTACAAATAACAGCCGCAAAGCTGTCACAAGGTGTAGCCCTCTAACTACAGGCTGGATTCCTATTAACTCCTGCTGTGAGAGCCGCCGTCAGCAGATGCTGACAGATTTTAATATTTTAATTGTCTTGACCACATTGTTCTCACTGGTCAGCTCATATGCCACGACTTCCTAAGCCGGACCAAGCCACACGTCCTAGAGGGGTTGTCAATCGACAGGGTCAGTTATTTGGTAACGAGAGGGGCAGGACAAAACTCTGCCAGCATCCTTTGTGTACAAAACTGGTATGTCCATTGTCAATGGTAGAAGAAACCAAATTATAAAACTTAATTAAATATTAGCGAGCAAATAAGCTTCAAATAATTCCTTTTATCACCATAAGGATAAAAGGCCTTATACTCAGCGTAAAATTACATTGTACAGTGTACACAGCATGTTCCAGGCTTACCCGCAGGGCATCTACTTTGCGTTCTTTTGCAAGCAATTAATTTTGTTGTTTTCCCTGTGCATCCACTGCATAGTGTCCCAAACTCATTACTGGGTTTCTGGGCCATGCTGTGTTGCAATTGAAGTAGCAAATCGATGTATAACATTGTTTTGTTTTAACCAATCAAAGTGGTTGCCAGCGCGTCAGAAGTTTTGTTTCGGCGGGCTTGTTATTTTATCTTTCACTTTGTCACAGTCATTCTTTTGGAAAAGATGTTTTTAATTTTTTCCACCGCCATCCCACTCACTCCACCTAATATTTTGACACTATTTTTATAGTGGCTGTTTTGCCGCAATGGCACAATTGGAAGGGTTCAGACAGCCATTTACCCTGAATTTGGCGTTTATTTAACAACCTGTATTAAATAATTATATACACCAATGTAATTTGTTCATTGGTTTTGGTACGGTTGCCATGGCGCTAACAAGTTTCAGGAGGCTATGATTCCGACTGAGGTTTCATCGTGGAAGCGCAACTGTATCCTTTGACTCTGTGTAATTAAACAGTGTTATAAATTATTGTCAACTTAATAATATCTACAAAACACAGTAAAGTTGATCTGGTGTAGGCCTACACAAAATATGTTGGGTTTATGGCTGACATATGCAGCTATTTTTTTGGTCAAATTGAAACCCAGGTTCGGGTGCAAGTGCATCCTGGTTTGGGTCTGGTGGACCCGGTTTAGGGGTCAGGTGTACCCTGCTTGTATTTCTTGTGACCGGTTTGCCCAAGCATTCGGTATCCGGCACAAATAAAGTCAGTTGGTTTTCAGACTGTGGCAACAATTCAAAAACTTGTGTCTTGTTTGTTTTTTATTGGAGTCTGAGTATAACCCAGGCAATAAATGGACATGTGAACAATATCTGAATTTTAAAAAATATAAAAAACGCAAAAAACCCAAAACAAATCCGTTATGTAGGCATATATGGGCAAAGTTTGGAAGCATTTGCTATCAATGTACAACGGGGGCGTTGCAACCAAACAGGTCCCTCGCTTTGGTTAAGTGTTTTATTTAGGTACGTGGTTGCAGACTACATCTAGGTCCGGGGTTTAAACCAGACTTCGGACACACGAGCGATGTGTGCTGCACATTACTGGCGACGTATCTGATTCATATCACTGCATTATACGACATCATGTGACTGTACAAAAGGCTTTCAGCAGCAGGAGTAGATTACCGGCTGCAGATGCAAAAACAGTCACGCTAGTGCCTAATCAACTGAATATCGTCGTGGAAGTCCTCATGAGTTTTAATAACATTTGCCTTGGATTTTATTTTTGGATGCTCAGTGGTTTCACACAGTCCATTAGAACAATTATCCACTCTATCTAAGGGCTGTTCAAGAGTTTATCTACGAAGCCATCTCGACCTTCACGGGAGTATTTGCTCTCAGTCTCCTTGATGCTCGCTCCCTTTGTATACAAACTCAAACTCAGTGCAAACAAAGTATAAAAGCATCCTACCGTATACAAAAGTCATAGATGCCATAAGGTATGAAAATGATGTAAATTTAGGATATATAACTTCAACGTTTTTGTAAAGGTAAATTAGGTTATCTTCTGTTCAATAAACAAACCAGGATACAACCAACTTGTAATGCCTTGTCTTAGATGGTGCTGGTAAAAATCTTTCGAATTTTATTTTATAGCAGCGATCAAAACAAGCGAGCATGACTTTTAAGGTCTTCAAGTGCAATGTTTTCGACATTATAGTCAACCGCAAATACTTCTACTGCTACTATAGTAACCAGGGGTTTCAACATTACACTCTAAGGCATATGTGTGTGGAAGAACCTCCAAAATATTATTACGGTAATTTGCCCCCAATTAGGTTCCCATATATAATATACCAAGGGCAGAGCAAATAAAAGGGTGAACCTAAACGGTGATGGTCAAAATATACCAGATTGTCTGTTGACACTCAGCACATCAACAATCTCTATATGCATGTGGTAATGGCGCGTAGCAAACCTCCCCAGGTGAATCAAAAGGTACTGTACAAACTTTCCGATCCTCGCCCAAACCTATGTTGTTCAACCAATTGCAATGAAGGCCTATCTGCTTAGATGACATGGGACTGCAGTGACTGTGAAGGTAAACTATAGTATTCATATGTCTGAAGGTTTATCCGCCCTAAAATCAGAGGAATTCAACCAGTTAACTGTCAGAGTTAAACTGTCAAAATTTATAACTAACCACTCGGGCAACTTTATTTTTTGATGAACTTGGTGACCTGTTATGTGTACATGTATGAGCAACAACAAATCAGCATCTCAAACTTGTAATATAACACTAACCCTAATCCTAACACTGTCATTGATCCTAACCCTCAACTTATCTTGTCCTGACTTCTAACCCTAACACTGTCATCGATTCTACTCATAACCCAACCCTAAACTTCAACTCATCATCACCCAACCCTAACATTAACACTGTCATTCAGCCTATTCCTAACCCAACCCTAACCCTCAACTTATCTTGTCCTGACTTCTAACCCTATAACACTGTCATGGATTCTAATCACAACCCAACCCTAACCTTCAACTCATCATTACCCGGACTTCTAACCCTAACACTGTCATTGTTATCCGTTCTTACCCTCCCTAACACAAAATATAATAATAAAACTGAAACTAATTATATACTAATAAAATAAGTTAATAATTACAAAAGCTGCATGCACAATTAAAACATGGTTATCAGTCCCCACTTTTGATTTTATACAGAGTGTCATCATTATGGACTATGATCTATGTGAAATGATTTAGAATTAAGCAAGATTTTTAGCTCAGTCTAGTTCCTGAAATGTATATATTTGATGTTTCCAATGACCTTGAAGCATTGGCCTCATTACTACTCTATAGTGCTAATGTGTGTTTACTAAAAATAGGTTAACATCATTCGCCCGTATGTGGCCCTAATGGAGTGAAACACTCGGCACAAATCATACGGTGATAATGGCTTATTGTGACCTTAATGAATTAAAAAGATTCCGTCGTCCACAAGTGAGATGTTATAGAATAGGTAGATGGATGGATGAAGAGGTATGTGAGGTCATTGCGGGGGGGGGGGGTGGCACAAGCTTAAAGGTATGATCATACTTTGGTAACGTCCCTGTACAAAATTGTGTATTTTTTTCCCCGAAAGCCTTTGCGTTATAAAGATGGTAATGGTCTAGCATCCTGCGAAATTATTTCGCCTGAAGCGCCCTCGTTGATTAGAAATAAATCAAAGAATGTGAATCTCCAAAGATCGCCTTCAGGTTACTTATGACCATACCTTTAATAAACGTAATGAGAAATACAGTAAAAACAAATTCTGTTATTATACATTTTGATCGCGGTATGATCATTGTATGTTGCACCAGCTAAGTTGTCTGGAAAACAGCCAAGCTGCGACAAAAGATGAAAAGCTTCCACCTGATGACTCCTTTCTGGATTAGTTCCTAATTCATATTTATTTTTTTCCCTCCTTTTAATGCTCTCAAGGTAGATACCATCTTGCATCTCTTTTGACTAACAATCTTTGGCCAATGAAACTCATTTCATTCCCATCACCATTAACAGCAAATGTTGTGTTCCTTTTTTGTTGAGTCTGAATCTGGATTCTTGGTTGTGTTGAAGTTGGTTGCATAGTGTGTGTTGGTTTATTGTTTGTCGTTGCTTTTGTGCTTTGTAAACTCCTGTTTATTTATCTGTGGTGCCAATCGGTCTGTCGGTGTTGTTGTTTTGACAGGATGAGTTGTAATGCGACATGACGTCACTTTGAATGAAATGAGGAAGGTCACTTCTACTGAGGGCGAAACAACAAAAACATACGACAACACAGCACCCTTTGAACCATAATATTAAATGCACTTTAATCAGTAAACGTTTTGTTGTATTTGGTCATCACTGTGACTCGTTATAAAAAGGAACATATATAATACACATATTAAGATTATGTTTAAGAATACCATTGAATATTGTTTTATGCACAGACAATAATACACAGACTTTATGAATACATAAGATTACAAAGATTTTTATAAAGAAGATAATTTGCTTTACAAATCTCATATGCGGTTTTTGAATCAGTGTTTACTATTTTTTTAAGTCAAGTTGTTTTTACTTTTAGTAAAATGAAAATTTTTTATTTTTATTTTACTATACACAATGAATATCCTCTTTGTTTGCTGGTACAGTATCGCCTGCAGGACCACTTTGATTGGTGATGCAACAGTAGATCCTTCGCAAAGATACTAAATAAAACAACTCGAACACCTGCCGTTCGAATTTGCATATACATCTCAGATTTATATTCAAATGCTGCGAAGAAGAATTTTCATTCCGTCACCAAATAAACTATATCCAGTGGTATGAATAATTGTCAGTTACAAACTTTAATCAAAAATAATAAAAACAAAACTTAAACCAAAAGGATCAAACAGCAAAATACGAAATGTCACAAGGGTGTGGAGTGAAAGGTAACACAAGTGACTACGTTCTGAGATTTACTTTGAAGACTGTTCACTATAAAATTTCCCAAACCACAGTGCTTCATAAATTTATTATACGAAGAACACCGATCTTTTAAACAACATGTTGATTATAGACTAGGATGAAGAAAAACACGGTATATCCCAAGAGAAAATGTGAGAATAATAGGATTTCACGTTTAAAGTTCCGAACATCTGCATAAAAAAGCCCGAGGCAGTTTCTATTCTAGAGTTATACAAATGCTCATTTTTGCAAATACCCTGTAATGTTATATCAATATATTTATGATTAATAACGTAAGGCTTTTCCTTACAGCAGATTAACACCATAGAAACATACATATTTATGTACAAAGCTGCAACCTTAAAACATTAACAAACGTAGGCCTATATTTTAAGTTTTGAACCAAAAAGCAGAAAAATACATGTTTTGTTTTTAAAATATACATACTTTCTTCTTCAATAAGTAATTTTCGTGTTGAGTTATACTTTACACTTCCCTGTTCGAGTAATACTGTAACATCATGTGAAACCAAAGTGACATATCTTATAAAAAGGCAATGCAACTGTGAATGTATATTCAATTCTTATATCCAGTTTCTCCCAATCAATACAAAAGATCAACAAGGATGTCCAGTCATGGTATTGTTAGGTTTGCGCCATCTCGTGACGGTCCTTCAAACCATAATGTGAGGGTAAGGCCGTTGCTACGGCTACGGCTTGGTCGCTGCGTCGTCACGCTGCGCGTGAAAGTATAGGACGTCCTTAGCAACAGTCGTAGCCGTAGCCGTAGCCGCCAATTCGGATACGGCCAAAGTCACATTTAATATATTGTTTTGCGTATTTTCTGGCGTGGACCAATACATCCGTGCAGCTGCTTAGGCCTCTGATGCAGTGCCCGATTTTCGGCCGATTTGACGGTTACAAATTTATTTGAATAATAGGAGCTTTCATTGGATGAAACATTCGGTCATATAGACATACTGGCAAAAACAAATTGAAAACGAAAAGGAGTAAGCATTTAATCCTCAGACCTATGACGTACAAAATTTGTAAGTTCCCAGTCCAGCTATGAATATTCATTCGATCATTAGCCTATACATGCTACAGACAGTCTAAGTAGTTACGTGTGGAGGTTTAGTACTTCAACCTCGTTCCTAGGGGTGATCGATCTCGCCGCGCCATTTGGTCCAGCATGCCCTGCTCGCTCTTAACCCATGGAATTGGTTCATTAAAATGTGCTCATATACTGCACATTTTAGTTAGGCCTGTGGCCGATCCACTCTACGCGCCCGCTCTAGTCTGGTAACCCGCAAAAGAGGCCTGAAGTCAAAAAACAACTGGTCCCTTCTCATTCTTCTTTGATTTGTGATAATTATGCCTAACTCTATGCAGTTTAGGGTGACACCGTAAAAACATGATTCATTTGAAATGGAGTCGCGTCGAAATACTTGCACGCAAAGTAGTCACGTTTGGGAGCCAATCAGCGTTGTCTTTCGGTACATCCCTACCAGGGGTTAATGATGAGAGGTATCGATACGGCGCGCTGCCTATGGTAGCGAGGCTGATGGTACTTGTACTGTGACACGGCCCGACAAGAAATGAACGGACATCTTTGTGTAATTTTGGGATTCGAGCCTATAGTGGGGCAGCGCGGTAACGTTTGCGTAATAACGACTGCGCCCTCTAGTTCTGTTGACTTTATGTGTACATGTGGTGTATAGCTGGCCGGCCAGAGAGGCCCTACAGTCAAAATCATGAGGTGGCCGTCTACGATGAGCGATCCGTCGCCACCACCACCGCAATTCAAACGAAGAGTCAAGTATAAATAGACCTTAGTGCCGATGACGTCACAGTTTGTTGACCACTTTGCAGCAGCATGGGAAACCACTGTGTCGCTGCTCAACTGTCGGAAATACAGTACCCAGTTACAGCACTTATAAGCAATGCAGTAATAAAACCAACCGTGACGTAGATAGTACAGGGTTTCACTACTTCTCGAACGTCTGTACCCCGAATATACATGCTTCAAATGATGATAAATCTGTTACTATATTTTGTGCATTCCCAACTACAGCCAAGGGTACACAAGGAACACTGCTGGGAACAATGACGATGTAGTACATTATTTTGTTTAGTATAAAAACAAATGGAATATCGGCAAAAGTCATCGTCTTTGAACTGGCCCGTTCGCCATTATAATACGTTTTTGCAACGAATTTTGAATAGTTATATCCTTCTCATCCGTCTCGATGATCATAAAACAATTACATTTCCTGAACTTAAATGCTCACGTCCAAGTACTTTTAAAATGAACATAAAAGTGAACGACACCCAGACGCAGACAATCGTGTGTGGGCGTACCGACCGGCGCTGTGTCCGTGACCTGTTCATAGCTCAAAGAGGTCAAGCTAGTCATGAATATTCAACAACTTGCTTTTTTCTTCTGATTGGCCGCCTTGGACCGAATCCCGTTGAAAACGAAAGCGCTTGTATCTAGAGCTCAACACAAAAATATGAACTTTTCCAATCTCGTGAAAATTACCTCTGTAATCCTTTCATCAAATTACATGTAATGAATATTTACCTTATTTGATCATTCAATTGACTACTTTGGATTGAAATAAACATATTCGGATTCAAAATAATATTTAAACATCCAATCAAATCAAGTGCTGAACAACTAAACAAATTAACTTTATGAACCATTGAACCAACCAACTGCATCAATTGTATCGATTGATACAGGATCACCAAGGTCCCATTTGCAAATCAGCTTGCGAACTAACAACTGATAAAATATAGAAGGGGCGGTGGGGGTTCACTGAATGAACCATTAGATGGGAAGGTGATCTCTTAAAGGTGGGTTCACTTAAAAGGCCCCGTTCATGTTTCCACTTTTACATCAAAATACATCAAATAAAAGAATTGCACTTTAATGCAATTGTTGAAATGTGTTAAAGAAGAAGAACATACTTTGGTCTCCCGTAAAATAGACTACCACTTCCACAGCCTTTAAAATCCGTTATATTACCACTTCCAGATATACACGTAAAACAAAAAAGAACACTTAAAAATATGGATTGACTAGAGTAAGTACAACATTATGACAAATACTGGAATATAGTAAGTTAAGTGTCGGCTTCCCTGGCCATGGTTTATAAGGAACGGCGAAGCAAGTTCTGTGGAGAAACCTAACTCCAGATCTGACGGAAGTTTGGGCAGACTATAAATAGGTTACCATCATTCGCCCGTATGTGGCCCTAATGGAGTGAAACACTCGGCACAAATCATACGGTGATAATGGCTTATTGTGACCTTAATGAATTAAAAAGATTCCGGCGTCCACAAGTGAGATGTTATAGAATAGGTAGATGGATGGATGAAGAGGTATGTGGGGTCATTGCGGGGGGGGGGGGTGGCACAAGCTTAAAGGTATGATCATACTTTGGTAACGTCCCTGTAAACAAAATGGTGTATTTTTTCCCCCGAAAGCCTTTGCGTTATAAAGATGGTAATGGTAGTTAGCATCCTGCGAAATTATTTCGCCTGAAGCGCCCTCGTTGATTATAAATAAATCAAAGAGTGTGAATCTCCAAAGATCGCCTTCAGGTTACTTATGACCATACCTTTAATAAACGTAATGAGAAATACAGTAAAAACAAATTCTGTTATTATTCATTTTGATCGCGGTATGGTCATTGTATGTTGCACCAGCTAAGTTGTCTGGAAAGCAGCCAAGCTGCGACAAAAGATGAAAAGCTTCCACTTGATGACTCCTTTCTGGATTAGTTCCTAATTCATATTTCCTTTTTTCCTTTTAATGCTCTCAAGGTAGATAACATCTTGCATCTCTCTTGACTAACAATCTTTGGCCAATTGAAACTCATTTCATTCCCATCACCATAAACAGCAAATGTTGTGTTCCTTTTTCGTTGAGTCTGAATCTGGATTCTTGGTTGTGTTGAAGTTGGTTGCATAGTGTGTGTTGGTTTATTGTTTGTCGTTGCTTTTGTGCTTTGTAAACTCCTGTTTATTTATCTGTGGTGCCAATCGGTCTGTCGGTGTTGTTGTTTTGACAGGATGAGTTGTAATGCGACATGACGTCACTTTGAATGAAATGAGGAAGGTCACTTCTACTGAGGGCGAAACAATAAAAACATACGACAACACAGCACCCTTTGAACCATAATATTAAATGCACTTTAATCAGTAAACGTTTTGTTGTATTTGGTCATCACTGTGACTCGTTATAAAAAGGAACATATATAATACACATATTAAGATTATGTTTAAGAATACCATTGAATATTGTTTTATGCACAGACAATAATACACAGACTTTATGAATACATAAGATTACAAAGATTTTTATAAAGAAGATAATTTGCTTTACAAATCTCATATGCGGTTTTTGAATCAGTGTTTACTATTTTTTTAAGTCAAGTTGTTTTTACTTTTAGTAAAATGAAAAAAAAAGAAATTTATTTTACTATACATAATGAATATCCTCTTTGTTTGCTGGTACAGTATCGCCTGCAGGACCACTTTGATTGGTGATGCAATAGTAGATCCTTCACAAAGATACTAAATAAAACAACTCGAACACCTGCCGTTCGAATTTGCATATACATCTCAGATTTATATTCAAATGCTGCGAAGAAGAATTTTCATTCCGTCACCAAATAAACTATATCCAGTGGTATGAATAATTGTCAGTTACAAACTTAATCAAATAAAACAAAACTTAAACCAAAAGGATCAAACAGCAAAATACGAAATGTCACAAGGGTGTAGGAGTGAAAGGTAACACAAGTGACTACGTTCTGAGATTTACTTTGAAGACTGTTCACTATAAAATTTCCCAAACCACAGTGCTTCATAAATATATTATACGAAGAACACCGATCTTTTAAACAACATGTAGATTATAGACTTGGATGAAGAAAAACATCACGGTATATCCCAAGAGAAAATGTGAGAATTATAAGATTTCACATTTAAAGTTCCGAACATCTGCATAAAAAAGCCCGAGGCAGTTTCTATTCTAGAGTTATACAAATGCTCATTTTTGCAAATACCCTGTAATGTTATATCAATATATTTATGATTAATAACGTAAGGCTTTTTCCTTACAGCAGATTAACACCATAGAAACATACATATTTATGTACAAAGCTGCAACCTTAAAACATTAACAAACGTAGGCCTATATTTTAAGTTTTGAACCAAAAAGCAGAAAAATACATGTTTTGTTTTTAAAATATACATACTTTCTTCTTCAATAAGTAATTTTCGTGTTGAGTTATACTTTACACTTCCCTGTTCGAGTAATACTGTAACATCATGTGAAACCAAAGTGACATATCTTATAAAAAGGCAATGCAACCAATGATCAAAGGATCTACCTATGTGAATGTATATTTAATTCTAATATCCAGTTTCTCCCAATCAATACAAAAGATCAACAAGGATGTCCAGTCATGGTATTGTTTGCGCCATCTCGTGACGGTCCTTCAAACCATAATGTGAGGGTAAGGCTGTGGCTACGGCTACGGCTTGGTCGCTGCGTCGTCACGCTGCGCGTGAAAGTATAGGACGTCCTTAGCAACAGTCGTAGCCGTAGCCGTAGCCGCCAATTCGGATACGGCCAAAGTCACATTTAATATATTGTTTTGCGTATTTTCTGGCGTGAACCAATACATCCCTGCAGCTGCTTAGGCCTCTGATGCAGTGCCCGATTTTCGGCCGATTTGACGGTTACAAATTTATTTGAATAATAGGAGCTTTCATTGGATGAAACATTCGGTCATATAGGCATACTGGCAAAAACAAATTGAAAACGAAAAGGAGTAAGCATTTAATCCTCAGACCTATGACGTACAAAATTTGTAAGTTCCCAGTCCAGCTATGAATATTCATTCGATCATTAGCCTATACATGCTACAGACAGTCTAAGTAGTTACGTGTGGAGGTTTAGTACTTCAACCTCGTTCCTAGGGGTGATCGATCTCGCCGCGCCATTTGGTCCAGCATGCCCTGCTCACTCTTAACCCATGGAATTGGTTCATTAAAATGTGCTCATATACTGCACATTTTAGTTAGGCCTGTGGCCGATCCACTCTACGCGCCCGCTCTAGTCTGGTAACCCGCAAAAGAGGCCTGAAGTCAAAAAACAACTGGTCCCTTCTCATTCTTCTTTGATTTGTGATAATTATGCCAAACTCTATGCAGTTTAGGGTGACACCGTAAAAACATGATTCATTTGAAATGGAATCGCGTCGAAATACTTGCACGCAAAGTAGTCACGTTTGGGAGCCAATCAGCGTTGTCTTTCGGTACATCCCTACCAGGGGTTAATGATGAGAGGTATCGATACGGCGCGCTGCCTATGGTAGCGAGGCTGATGGTACTTGTACTGTGACACGGCCCGACAAGAAATGAACGGACATCTTTGTGTAATTTTGGGATTCGAGCCTATAGTGGGGCAGCGCGGTAACGTTTGCGTAATAACGACTGCGCCCTCTAGTTCTGTTGACTTTATGTGTACATGTGGTGTATAGCTGGCCGGCCAGAGAGGCCCTACAGTCAAAATCATGAGGTGGCCGTCTACGATGAGCGATCCGTCGCCACCACCACCGCAATTCAAACGAAGAGTCAAGTATAAATAGACCTTAGTGCCGATGACGTCACAGTTTGTTGACCACTTTGCAGCAGCATGGGAAACCACTGTGTCGCTGCTCAACTGTCGGAAATACAGTACCCAGTTACAGCACTTATAAGCAATGCAGTAATAAAACCAACCGTGACGTAGATAGTACAGGGTTTCACTACTTCTCGAACGTCTGTACCCCGAATATACATGCTTCAAATGATGATAAATCTGTTACTATATTTTGTGCATTCCCAACTACAGCCAAGGGTACACAAGGAACACTGCTGGGAACAATGACGATGTAGTACATTATTTTGTTTAGTATAAAAACAAATGGAATATCGGCAAAAGTCATCGTCTTTGGCCTGTTCGCCATTATAATACGTTTTTGCAACGAATTTTGAATAGTTATATCCTTCTCATCCGTCTCGATGATCATAAAACAATTACATTTCCTGAACTTAAATGCTCACGTCCAAGTACTTTTAAAATGTACATAAAAGTGAACGACACCCAGACGCAGACAATCGTGTGTGGGCGTACCGACCGGCGCTGTGTCCGTGACCTGTTCATAGCTCAAAGAGGTCAAGCTAGTCATGAATATTCAACAACTTGCTTTTTTCTTCTGATTGGCCGCCTTGGACCGAATCCCGTTGAAAACGAAAGCGCTTGTATCTAGAGCTCAACACAAAAATATGAACTTTTCCAAACTCGTGAAAATTACCTCTGTAATCCTTTCATCAAATTACATGTAATGAATATTTACCTTATTTGATCATTCAATTGACTACTTTGGATTGAAATAAACATATTCGGATTCAAAATAATATTTAAATATCCAATCAAATCAAGTGCTGAACAACTAAACAAATTAACTTTATGAACCATTGAACCAACCAACTGCATCAATTGTATCGATTGATACAGGATCACCAAGGTCCCATTTGCAAATCAGCTTGCGAACTAACAACTGATAAAATATAGAAGGGGCGGTGGGGGTTCACTGAATGAACCATTAGATGGGAAGGTGATCTCTTAAAGGTGGGTTCACTTAAAAGGCCCCGTTCATGTTTCCACTTTTACATCAAAATACATCAAATAAAAGAATTGCACTTTAATGCAATTGTTGAAATGTGTTAAAGAAGAAGAACATACTTTGGTCTCCCGTAAAATAGACTACCACTTCCACAGCCTTTAAAATCCGTTATATTACCACTTCCAGATATACACGTAAAACAAAAAAAGAACACTTAAAAATATGGATTGACTAGAGTAAGTACAACATTATGACAAATACTGGAATATAGTAAGTTAAGTGTCGGCTTCCCTGGCCATGGTTTATAAGGAACGGCGAAGCAAGTTCTGTGGAGAAACCTAACCCAAGATCTGACGGAAGTTTGGGCAGATTACAACATGGAAAGTTTAGCTGATTCGGTTCGGCCATGGAGCGGTTGTTCATCATGATCATCCGTTCAAAGGCTCCCGGTTCACGGCTCAATTTTACTCATGAAGCTCTTGGCACACAACTCTGTCCGTGACTTGCACGGTAATGATCGTTGCTCGGTAAATCCAATCCTCAAGCTGCGGTCGTAGTTTAAAACAGCTCTTTGAAAGTCGGAGCTCCTAAGAAGTTAACTGTCGCGCAGCATGTTATTAGCCGTTGACATTCTGGGTGCAAGACTCGTATTATTTCGATAAAACACAGAAGTGCACTTAAAGCACTTTTTGAAGAAGGATGCTACAAATAATGAGATATAAAAGGAACAAAATTCCACACCGAAAGTCCAACTGCTACTCCATGAGATAGACTTCTTATGCTGTTCAGCCTAATATTGTGATAAGCCAATCTGCAGAGAAATGAAACATTTTTAAGTGTTAGGTTTTTCGTCCATGTATACATGTATTGCAGGCTGCCGTTGAAGCTGGATTTGAAGAATGTCACAAATGGATAACACTTGCAGATATTAAGGTGTTAATAAATCAATACAATGCACCTGGTCCACGGGAAAAACGTCAATTAATACCGGTACAAATAATTGTTTAAGAAACATTGAACAAACTATTTCTTTTGCCATGACCTGCATATTTTATCGACAAGATCACTGTATACATGAATACCTCTTGCTTGCAACCATGCTTCGACAATTACCGGGTCTCAAACTCCGTGTAGTCCGATAGGAATGACTCCACACAGCTTTGTTTATACGTGAATTTCCAGTTTGAATCAAACCGGGTATGACTTTTTTTCTAAATCAGTGTCTACACATGCCAGTACACTTTGACTTTGTTGCCAAATTCATCCTCGGCCATAGCAATTAAGCTAAAGGAACATCACAGAATTGGTTTTTGCTAACAAAACAGTTGCTGGCAGTGTAAGCACTTTATATAATCCACCATATACATAAACTGACAAACCTGTAGAAGTTTGAGATCGATCGGCCATCTGGGTCACGAGAAAATAGTGAAAAACCGATTACAAATGTGCATGTGTTATACAATGCATGAATAAAACGCTCGTGAGCGATAAACTCCAATCGGAAATTAGTTTGATTTATTTCTCATCAAATATGGCATTTCAGACAGAAATATTTATACAAAGGTTTTCTACTACATCATCATTAGACCGTTTAAGTTTCATGTAAATCTGTGATCAAAAAGTATATTTTACAAGTTCTTTTTTCACCAATTCTGCAATGTTCCTTTAAGTTTACCTGCCCAGTGAGTGTTAATAATGAGTAACCATACTGGCATACATGATTGTGCAAAGATTGCCGCATTGTAATGGTAAAAAGAGATTATCAAAGAATCAAAGAATGCAACATATTCGTTCAAAGGTTTAATTGTTTCAGTAGCTATACATACTCACTGTGTTACCTATGGTGTCCCTGAAAGGACATCGAAGATATATATATTAACGTTAATATTTGCGTAAATATTCACGATTTTTGCCCCAAATCGCAAATATTCACGTAAATTTTTGCGATTATTGTCCGTGTCACGAATATTTACGTAAATATTCACGTAAATATTTGCGATTTGTGCCCCAACACACAAATAATTATTTACGTATTCACGTAAGTGTTCACGATATATGCCCTAGATCGCAAATATTTGTCTAAATATTAACGTAAATATTCACGATTTGTGCCCAAATCGCAAATGATTGCGTTAATATTTACGTGAATAATTGAGATTTTTTTTTTTTTTTTGGGGGGGGGGGAAATGAACAATATTACGTAAATATTAACGTAAATATATATGTTCGATGTCCCTTCAGGGCCACCATAGTTACCTGACCGTTGTCTACACATTCAACTGTCACGCGAGGCACTTGTTTCCATCCACGAGCCTGCAGTGAATCGTATGGAGCATCCTCGTCCCCAGAGTCGAACGGCATAGGTCTCACGTCCATGTTCTGGTTCTCGTAGGCGTAGGTGGTAGTGGTGTCGGTGTGGTGGGAGACGTTGTCGGCATCAAAGTCCAACTCGTTGAAGTAATCGGAACTCAGCTCACTCAGCATGTTGTCCAGTTTGTTGAAGAGATCGGTGAAGGTTGGACGCAGGTCGGGTTTCTCGTGCCAGCATTCGAGCATGACGATGTATCTTCGAGAATAACACATCATTAAAATGCTTTTACGTCAGTATCTTTTTTTTTCATGGCGATTTTTTAAAGATTTTTTTTATTTAAAAGAGGGCACCAATGCAAAAACCAAGTTAGACGAATTGCAACAGTGAAAGCATAGTGCGCCCTCTGTTGATGTACATGTCTCTCAAACTAATAATAATGTTTATCTTCGCTTGGTCCCAGCACCTCATCCAAAGGCGCTGGAATGAGCTGAAGTATGGAAATGCGCATTGGAACATTCAGGCTGTCCCAAAACCCCTTGTCACCTCTTTAGATTCGTCTATCGATAGTAATGAAGCTCTATTGTGTCAATCCATTGCAAATACTGCCATTCTCTGCCGTACTAAAAATAGGGCTCAATCGCAAAATTTCTTGTAACTTTGCTTTATAGAGTTTACATTTATATCCATCGAGCCTCTATGACTTTTATTAAATTGTGTGTAATGTTGCGATCGTGCGCATTGCGCCGAGCGACAGTACCAGCATTCCCATCATGCATTATTACATCTTGATCAAGTTTTTTTACAAGCTCATCAGCCCATCCAAGCGGTCTTGGATGAGACTGGCGGGGCCGGCAGAGCGGAATGTTTATCGAGTTTACCGAAACCGCGTTCAAATTAAGCGACTTCGGCTAAGGCTTCGGCCGTTTCCTGCATGCAACGACAGCGTCGAATAACAGGATTATTAGACGTTCTGGATTTTTAGACGCCGTGAAAGAAACAAAGAAACGTGAAAGTTTTACCTTAAATCCACGGTGAACATTAATTATATAATAAGTATGACGTCGTGTCATCACTGCAATCAAATCGCTGTTAGATCCAATGCAACAAAATGCATAATGATTCCCTTTTCCGGTACGCAACTCCATTTTTTCATACGGACTTCATGGTACACATTGCACAGGACTAAAGAAGCAATCTTAATGCTTACATTCCGTCTGGGCACTCGTCTGGTTGCTCCATTCGATACCCGTCTTCAAGCTTGTGGATGACCTCAAAACCATCCAAACCAGGATATGGCACGCCGCCGAGGGTATAAATCTCGTACAATACGATGCCAAAAGACCACCTGGTTGTGAACAAAATAATGATGATATCAGCATACGTTTTCCTGCCTAAAGGCGGTAGGACATTTGCGAAGCTGTGAACCTGGTATATCCGGATCTTGTTTCGGGTTTCTTCATGCATCAATTTAGTCTTAGTGGACATTTCTTTTAGTCAACCAGACATCGCTTATCATTTTATCCCCGAGTTGTCCCAGTTAATATTTTATTCATAATAATTTCAGGGGCTGAATCTTCCAAATCGTTTATTTGCATTTTTTCGAACGGAACAGCGCCTTGCACAGCCAAACTGTGCAATAAATAGCTGGAGAAACTGAGTCCGAAGTTCGGTCCCTTTAAAGGCACAGTATACCTTTGATAATTGGAGCCTACTGATTGTGTTAATCCTATATAAGTGTAGGTACATACAATAAAACTAACCTGTGAAAATTTCACTTCAAAAGGTCGCGTTTTTGAGACATCACCGAAAAACCGGAGCGAATATTTCCACGCAGGAAGAATATTCTCCATAGGAATACACAGTCTGAGAAGCGTTTCTGTTCTCAGATTCAAAGTTTGGGAATAAAAAGTGATATTTTTTCCAAAACCGTAGTACTTCAAAGTTAAAAGTTTCTTAACATTAATTATACTACCCAAATCTGCTGTACTTCTTACCAAGTAAGTTTTTATTACCATTCATTTTCAGAGTCATTACCAAACGTGTACTGTGCCTTTAAACTCAATACTCACACATCGCTTTTGATCGAGCATGTCCCTTTGATGTTGGTTTCCAAACTGACCCATTTCAAAGGTCTCTTTTTCTCTTGGCCTAGCCGTTTATAGCCCCTCTGGTAGATGTCAGCCGCCATGCCAAAATCGGAGATTTTCACCACCAACCCTTCCCCGACGAGGACGTTCCTGGCTGCTAGGTCCCCGTGGTAATATCGAGTATTGGAAAGGTATTCCTATTGGGAAATTGCAGAATATTAAAAGAACTTTATTTTTCCAAGAGACTAACACACATTTCTTCTGTTTTGAATAAATAAAAGACTTCTTGAGAGCTTTTCTTGAAAAACAGGAAACATGATTCAGCATACTTTGTACAAAATACCCAAATGTAATATTCCTGATTGTTTGCATACTCAAAAATTAAAAAAATCGTCACCAATGCCATGAACTGAAACACACGTTGATATCAGTAAAACACTGGAGCTAAAGTGATTCACACAAAGCACAAATATCAGCCCTACGAAATAAGCTAAAATATGTAAACGAGATTGTTTTTTTCATAAAATGACCACTGCTGACCGAAAGGTGACCACTGGCCAAAATACGTGTAGGCCTACACTCCAAATGGTGCTCGAACCATTGAAGCATTTGTGTAGCAAAAGGAGAAGCAATCTGTAAATTTTTGTCAAATGACCACTGCTGACCACTAGATTACCATTCGCCAAATTTGATGAACACCCTTCAAAAAATACATTTAAATTGTAAAAAAAAACATAGTGTTTTTATTGTTTTCATGAAATGACCACTGCTGACCACTGGCCCCAAACTTTCCTCTGGCAATACAGCACTGAACCAAGTTAAGCTGCAATCGGCTACAGAGTGTGGGAGATAGCATTTTGTAAAATATATTCATAAAATGACCGCTAGATGACCATTGGCAACATTTTGTGAACATTCCTAGATAGACGAAATACGCTTAAAAAAATATAGATACAAAAATTCTTTCTTCAAAAAAATACTGCTGCTGACCGATAGGTGACCACTGACCAAAATCTGTGTACACCCCAAATGTAGCTCGAGTCATTGGAGCATTGTACCAAGTTAGCCTGCAAACGGCCATAGACTGTGGAAAAATAAGCATTTCGTAGACATTCATTCAAGGTATACAGGATTGGTAGAGCTGACAAAACAGTCGCAAACAAAGTTCATGTTTTGTGTGATTAACCATATACATGAAATAACAAACCTGTGAAAATTTAAGATCAATTGGTCATCGAGGTCACGAGAAAATAGTGAAAAGAGACCTCATGTGTTTTCTGTTTTTAAAAACATCGAGTTTATTATCGCGCGCGATAAAAACTATTGTTTTATTCATTTCTCAGAAACGATAGCATTTTAGGCAGAAATATTTTAAGGAACCCTTTCTACTATTACTTACTTTAAATCATGTAAGTTATGTGTGAATCTGTGAACATTTGTGTTTTTCGATCTTACCGATAGTGTACATGGCCTTTAAATTACCACTACTGACCGATAAGTAACTGGCCAAAATATGTGTACACCCGAAAGGTAGCTAGAGCTAATGAGGTATGAGGTATTTGTCCAGGTTTGGCTGCAATTTAAACAAAATTGACATTTTCTCAAGATGACTCTTATAGCGAAACTTTCTTTATACCAACCAATTAACGGCAAGCAATTAAACAAAATGTCAGATTTTCTAAAACAACAATATTGAGTTTTACGAAAACGTGCCACACTTTTTCCCCTTTATCTCTCATTGATAAAGAAGCAGTGGCAGTCCCCTACAAACGAAGTTTGTTTCAAGACATGTTCGAAGTGACGGCTTTTAAGAACAGGCTTAGACTCTAAGATATAATGTTCAGTCATAACGAGAGTACCAAATGGCTGGTGTTATCAAGCCGTCACTGCGAGTAATTGGTCGTATTTTCCAGTATACTCACCATGCCACGAGCCATCTGCCGAGCAATCTGCAGCTGACCGGTCTCCGTTAGGCAGTGGGTGCTGTCTTCGGCTTGGTACTTCTCCTAGAAGCCACAAATGGGTACAAGATTGATATCAGCTTTAAAAGTACATTTTCACTGATTTACTAATTGATCGAGTGTTTGATCAAATGAAAGCCAGTTTTGTTTAACGTCGACATCTTTGAATATACCTTGAATTTTTCAGCACAATTAAAAAAAATATTAACTTTGAAAATGGAGCGCTTGCACTTCTGTTTTTGTGCCTTTTATTTTCAAATTATTGTTAGCTACTAGTAAAACAGGAAGCTGATTTGTAGTTTGTTAAACCCAAGACTCCTAGAGAAGTATTTAAGAATGTAATAAATAACTTTGTCCAATTTTGGGCGCTTACTCCTTTGTGTAAAAATTATCCGGGTACATAGTCTGGTTCAATGGCCACACATGCCAACATCCTGATAATTCCAGAAAGCTCGACTCAAACTCAGTTAGCTATGATCTTTAAGTGCATCTAAGCTTACAGAGAATGCAACCACATGCAACATCAAAACTAATTCCTCAGGGAAATGCATTTGTCAGACGACTCTTTGCATCGAAAAGCTTTTCTCGCTAAGGATCCCATGGGAACATGTAATGTCACAACAAAGAAAGATTGATGGAAACAAAGACCCCCCAAAACACATACACACACAAAAAAACACCAAAAACCAAACAACAACAACAACAACAACAGACAAACCAAAATACTAAAATGCAGTTCGAAATTGAAATTGAAACTATTCTAGCCAAGCCGGTGAGAATTTGGAGACTCGCTCACAGAAAGGGCACTTACGTTGCACTCGACATTTAGGAAGAATTTATTGATTGATCACATTCACTCGTAAAGTCCCTCTGAAACTACTGCAATGTCAGTGGGGAAAATGTCATCGGTATCATTCGAACAGTACCAGCGGTGAGAATCACCTGAGCGCAAGTTCAAATCACGCCTACGTGGTCTCGAACGCGTCTATGGTCGATTTATTTGTCAAGTATGGCAACAAGGCGACGACGTAATGAACAGAAAAAATAAATATTACCTCGTACAAAATCACTCGAATAATAAAGTGCAATAATAATTATTATCTTGATGACAATCATAATTTCTTGGCAAAAACCTACCATTTATCGTTAATATAACTACAACTCCGGCAAACTAACTTGTTGTGTGATTGGAAAAGTTTGAAAAACTTTCTCCGTCACACACATAGCCTAACCGCCATCTTGAAAAAGTGACGAAATTTCGCAAGTTGACTAGAGTAACAGTGCTTCAGTTGATCCAGTTGGACTAGCTAGTTCAACTATGGGCAAGTTCGGGTGGGCGACTAGAGTGACTAGACTAACCAGAAACAGTGTGACGTTGTTTCCAAACTTACTAGATCGACCATGCTCCAGTGCATTCGATCTTGTCAATCTCCCTGTGCTCTATGGTTTCTGGTAAGTCTAGTCGACTCTAGTCGCCCACCCGAACATGCTCCTGTACGCCGACTCGGTTGCCGGTACTGCTAAGAGGTTGTTATGGTTCCAGGGCCCTAATCACAACTAAAAGGAAAATATTCTGAGACCCCTGGCAAGTTGACATTTTGAGGGGCAAAAATAGGATTAAAATGCCGATTTTGCAATTTTCTAAAAACATGCTCTAATGCATTATCTAAAAATGGCATAAGGGTAAACTTTATTTCGATAGTGTTTTCACTCAAGTAAAGCCAAAGATAAAACTTTGTAGTGATGTAAAAGGTTTGGGTGAGGCGGTGTTACAAATATCAGCTAAAAAACAGATTTTCAGACCCCCAAAATGCCCAAAACGCAAAATGAGCTATTACCATGGCAACTGGCTATATAAGGATTTGAAAAGTCAATTTTGTTTACTTGTACCCCAAGGCTCTTCCACCCACAAAGTATTTTACAAAAGCTGCGGAACAGAAGAATGGAATTGAGGCCCCCCCCCCCAAGAAAAAAACCCAAAGATTTGTACAAATAGGCTTCATGATAGCATTTATAAAAAAAAAGACAAAACCTACGTCTTTGCATTTCCATAGAAAATGAAGGAGATCCCCATACTTCATGTACTCTGTGATGAGGTAGTAGGGCTCGTCCACCGTACAACAGCCCAGGACACTTAGAATATTTGGATGGACGCCGATGTCGATAATGAGCTTGATTTCATCCAGAAAGTCCTCTTTCATCGCACGAGTAGCGTTTACTGTTGATATGGAAGGGGTGCGAAAACAATCAGGTTATCAAATCAACCAGGTTATACAGACCATGTATAAGTCAACCCGACTTTACAATTTGTCAGTTAAACTATTCGAATGACTTACTACTTCTTAAAAAAGGAATAATAATAACAATGTAGCCATAGGAAAGGACTATTAATGGTGTTGTACACTTTTGGTAACAGCTCAAAATCAGTGTCCACATTTTGTGTGATTCAACATATGCATGAACAAACAAACCTGTGAAAGTGTGAGTTCAATTGGTCTTTGAGGTTACGAGAAAATAGTGAAAAGAGACCTTATGTGTTTTCTGTTTTTTCAAACATCGAGTTTTTATCATGCGTGATAAAAACTATTGTTTTACTCATTTCTCAGAAACGATAGCATTTTAGGCAGAAATATTTTAAGGAACCCTTTCTACCATTACTTACTTCAAATCATGTAAGTTATGTGTGAATCTGTGAACATTTGTGTTTTTCGATCTTACCAATAGTGTACAGGGCCTTTAAGGCAAGGAAAGATGTTCCACGATTTAATTCAACTGATGTAGCCCGAGAAAACACTTTAAGGCAAATCGAATTTCAACTCTTTCATTATTTGAAATATGAAATGCCGCAAGAGGATCTTAACAGTAAGTTATTTTAAAGCACACAAAATAAGCTCAGAAATACCTTACTTGTGAGATTGTAGGTTTACAAGCAAGAAGGTTAGTTAACCGAGCACTTCTTTAAAACTGGTATTCAAATTTTGTCATTATCACACGTTTGTACCAGCAGGTACAGTTTGCTTTTTATAACGTTTCTGTTGTTGCTTTAATACAAGTATTGTGTACATTGTTCGTGGTGCACAAGAAAGCAATTAATTTGTTTTCGTTTGTGAAAAAAAGCACATACATTTTACTTTATTTCTTCATTTAGTTAATTATTATTTGTACTATTATTATTGGAACTATTATAATTACTTGTTTGTTTATTTGTTTGTTTATTTGTTTAGTTATTTTTAACGAGACCGGGATAATATGCTAGACCAGTGTAGGTTTTGATTGTAAGTTTTAGCACCAACACGACTTTCACAAAGTCAACAAAGAGAGAAAAATACCCACAAACCACAAACCAACCGACACAATATGTTTACTTACATTTAAGGCTCTTGACTGCCACTGGCTTTGGGGCAAACTTTTTCAGCTGGCTATCCCCTGGGCTTAGAAGCCCTTGATAGACGATACCAAACTGACCGTTGCCGAGTTTCTCGTTGATCTTCAGCAGGGAGCGATCCACTTCCTTTGCTTGGAAGTCTGCGTCCGGCTCCGTGAAATCGTCCAGTGGCCCAGAGGGGTCTAAGAATATATAATTCATTGTGAGTATCAAATTAAAAAGAAGTTATCGGTCTTTGTCTCCTTCCATTAACAAACAAGACATCAACCTGATGTCATTGATTGAACTGACGTAACCATTTTAACCCATGGATAAAGACACATACGATTTGGTTTTGTTGTGTGAAAATTATAGTTTATTAATTTCATTCGGAGTAGTGTGTATAAGAAAAGAAACCCACAGATAATCTGGGAGCGATTCAAATATCTAACCACTTTATAACTCAATTGACAATTGAGTCTAGTTAAGTCCCAATATATATATTAACACGATAGACGTGTGAGGGTGACATCAAAGCTTGAAAACATTTACGAATGGTAAGAGACATAAAAATTAAGTGTCAAACATTTAAGTGACTGCCGAGAGTACCTCTTTAAATGACCAGTGACGTGGAAAAGCAATGGTAACTAAACGTAAACCAATCTAATTAAAAGCTTTCAAAATAACGTTTTAAATCTCTATCCTGCCCAACCAGCCCCGCCTTCCTCGAAGTAAAATTTTGAGCTACAGAATGTTGACTTTAATAAGCAACACAACAATACAGACACACCATTGAGGTCCAAATACCAGTGGGGGTAACCAGAGGGGTCGGGTGGGTGGTGGTGGGGGGGGGGGGGTGCCATGATGTGGAGCACCCCGCTCAGAACCCTTGACCCAAAATGAGATCAAAACAGTGCACAAACAAACGGATCAATAAATTGAATAACCCTCCAAAATATGTCTTTCCCCCCGCGTGCCCCCCCCCCGATGAAAATGTCTAGTTACGCCACGAAAGACAACAAGGAACAAGACTAGCGGCTAAACGACAACAAACCTTTGCTTAAATATGAGCTTTTTCTGCAGCCACTAGTCCCGGGATAGCGGACGAATATCGCCTCCTTAGAGTCGGCTAACCCCCTTCGTTTCTTGATGGAGTAGACAATCACAAAGACCACAAGAACGGTAGCTGCCGGCAGGAGCAAGCCGATGACCAATGCGGCCGTCTTGGACGTTGGTTGGGCGTCTTTCATCAGCGGTGTTTTTGGGGTGACTTGCTCAGGCGGTGGTTGCAGCTTCACACATTTGGGATCTGCAAGACGGCATGAATAGTTTGTTATGGTCAACCCAAGTCTACACTTGGTGCTCGACATCAGGCATGGTGTGCCGCCGCCACTGTGTCTTCGTATAGCCTGCCCGGTATGGGGTAGAGGCCCCCCCCCCCATGTTCCCGTACTATAACACACTATTTTCCTCTTGTATAGAACTACCCCCCCACACCTAAAATCCTCAAAAGAATTCATGAGATTCCAAGCACACAATGAAGACAAAATAGGAGGGGGGGGGGGTACCCTCTGTCCCATATCGAGCGCCAATTGTGTCTTCGTGTTCTAGGAATCTCAGGAATTCTTTAGAAGATTTTAGGGGGCGGGTGGGGGTATACATTCGCATAAAAGGAAAAGAGTATGTATTGGAGCGTTGGGGGGGGGGGGGGCTCATCATCTGCCACTTATCGGGCATGGTACATAAGTAAAGGTTGTTTGATAACATCATGCATGCTCAAAACCTAATTCAGTTCGTTTTGAGCTATAACCTCCAGCATTATCGTCAAAATCAAGAACATAATAATCGAAACAAAACAAAACAAACATGGACATTGTAAATATTTCGTTACTTTTAAGACCCGCTGTCGGCAAATGTCTAAAATGAACGTGTGTTTTTTTTTACAAAATAACTTGCATCTATAAAGTATATACCATGGTTCCAATGGTATGGGCATAATCATATAAATAAAAGATAACCTAACCAGGAGCATGCATGGTAATATTGACCACGTTTCACTCTTCAGCACGACTATCCTCCGAAACCGAAAAACAAAATTAAGTTCATTATTTGTATTGACTGACGTAGGAAACATCCCACTTCGACCTGTTGAAAAAAAAACCCCAAAAAACAATGACCATAGCGTTGTCATCCTGTCTGTCAATGGCATCTCAAAGGGTAACAATGGCAACTGAAAGGTGGATCAAGAAGTATATATGGAAGAAAGTTGAAGACTATGACTGAAGCAATTAATGCACTTTTACAAATCCAATATTGTATCGTACGTTAAAGTTATAACGAAAAAAATGCCAAACTTACTTGGAAGTGTAAAGTTCTTAACCTCGCTGAATGTGCTGAAGTTTAAAGACGTGAATACGCTGTCAGTCCCATCAGTAAATGCTTTCAGCTAAGTCAGAAAACAAAATTTCAATCCGATTGTACGGATTCTATTTAGTATATTGACAGCAAAGTCAACCGAAAATCATTATGCGTTTATTTTTTTTAAATTTTGTACAAATGTAAAGGAAACTCCTCTAGACCTTGTGCATTGACGTCATCACGCCGTCATCTTAGAGGTAAAACGATGATGAAACAATGGAAAATGGACATCTATGTACGCGCGGCACGCAGGATGGGCCAATGAGCAACTTTCTTTTGACCTCTAGCCGAGGGCGCCCCACTCAGATGACGTCATATACATAAGGTCTATTATAGTTACCGTACCCAAAGAGATAATTGGCCAGGATATATTTCAATACATTTCGGGATAAATATCTGTAATCTTAAATTTGAGCTAAATGTTTTCTCAGAAACACAGGAAGTAAACGTCTAAAAAATTCCCTGGTCAGAACTGACTCATATTGGATAAACCCCCATACTGCCACGGTAAGGACCCACAATTATTCATTTCACATCGTATAAATATATAGCATCTTCTGATGCACTTCAACGTGAAATAGCAGACATTACTTCTTTCTTTCACAAAAAACCTCATTCGATGACACTTTACACAACAAAATCTGAATTCGAGAAATATAACGGACACGGGTGCACCACCAGCGGGGAAAATAAATCAAACCATCTTGTCCAACAGGCGTTTTATTAGAGTACGTATGTTAATATTATTATAACACTTTCGTTGGTACACACTTACCAAAGCGGTATAATTGTTATTTGTCAGCAAACCATCTATCTGTGTTGTATAAACCGTTGTTTCCTTATGGAGGGAATGAGATAGAGAGGAGAAAGGAAAGGAAAGGAGGTTAGTATTAACGTAAAACGCAAATTCAAGTGCTTTTGGGAAAGTCCTGAATTCCTCTACCGAGAATGAAGCAATTAGAAGTACCACTTTTTATCTAATACTTATATTTGCATGTTAACGTTCAAACTCGGTGGTACCACAATGGTCAATGTTTAACTAGACTTTTACTACTTATTTTTACACGTAGGTGAGTATTTGAGTTTGTTTTGCTGTCGCTGTTGTTATTTTCGTGTGAACAAGGATATGCTGCTTTAAGGGCCTTTTCAAAGTTTTTAGGCTATTATTACACAATGTAATCGGATGTAGATGTTAAAGAAAAAATTGACATCGACCATCGACGCGTGTTACCTATTGTTATGCCTGACAACAATGTCCAGTTACCGACCATTATGTCCGATATACTGCGTTCGACAAACCACTATGTCCGTCCCATCATTTTCGACAAACCATTGTGTCTAACCCATATGTCCGCATAACCATTATGTCTGTCCCATTCCGTTCGACAAATCGTTATGTCCGACCTTGTGTCCGACAAACCATTTTGTCCAACCCTTGAGGCTCACGCCCGTTATTCCGTCAAACTTTGTCTGGCAAAATGATCCATGTCGGACACATTGTCCGGAACAGACATATCACGTGTCTATAGTATCACGTGACTGACTGTACTGGTGATAATGCGATTTGAATGGTTTAAATAAACTGTACATTATTTTCTCCTCAATTGTTCAAATTTTTAAAGTTTACTCAACGTGATAGTCAAAAAATATGTTTTTTTGCAAATGTGTTAGAACCACAGTATTGCTGTATTAAAGAAAGAATAAGAAGACATTTAAATAGTAAACCATAAACACCAGAGAAAGCCAAGCTCGACCTTAACATACGGTGTGTGCTGCTTATCGATACTGCTTGACCTTCAATGTACGGCAAAAGTGTCACGTGATATCAACATGGACGCACATTGAACATTTCTTACGTCTTCCATTGGTCGAGACAAATGACGCGGTGTCTTTACGGCATATTTTGTTTTTACAAGTGTGTCACGTGATACACAACGTAATAAAAAAGGTCCCTCAACCGAGTCACGCGGGAAAAAATCCGTGTTATGTTGTTATGGAGTTAAAAAAGATACACAATCTTTACTCCCACTCTCCAATCCCCAAAGATTACCTTGGGGTTTTCCGAGCGAGACGTGCGGGAAGTGGGCGGGGAGGGGGGTCTCTTGGTGCATGCATGCAGGTTTTCTAATCTTAGTTAATTCGGTTACATCTCAGCTCAGTTTTGTAATAATGCATTTGTCGGAGACCGTTAGAGTTGAGTTGCGAATATCTTGAAACAAAAGCAGGTAGCTCAGTGTAGAGTATGGAAATTTTTTTTTACCGATTTGATTCCCAGTTTGCTCACATTCATCGGGGGCCTTAATTGGAACTGTGAAGAATACATCGCAGTGAGCACACGATATTCAAACTGCAAATAACACTTTAATTAATCCATTGGAAAACCGGAGGACCGAATTTTAGGTTTCACTAAGCCGAGATTAATTGAAGTAAAATTCCCTTGACAAAGATTAGGTACATTCTATAAAGGTAATTTGCAACAGGCCCAGGGCGGCTAGGCCGTGTGCTTTGGCTGCGGCTACGATCTGGTCGCTGTAAAAAGCTGACCGGCCGTTGCGAAGTCGCGTCATTCGCTACGTAGCATCACTCGGCACTAATTTAGCAAAACGGATTCTAATACAGCGAGCAAATAACGGTATATGAAAAACGAGTTTTTCAAGCAGCTGCCGTTCAACCAAAGGGAGGTATAGAAGATCAATTTGGTGAATCAATTCGATTCTTCCTAAATCTTGCATATTTGAGGGAAAGTACACTACTGTTTTATTGAAGAGTAAATCATCAAAGTCGGTGTGGTCACTTTCTAATGAAAAAACTTTTAACAGTTTGTCTGTATATTTTTTTGCGTACATCCATGTTTTTTTTTTCAATTAAGGCACTCAAAATAGGGAACAGTTACTAGTTAGCTATACCGGTATTCAAATGCTTTTTCAGCGACTTCGACATTATTTGAGACGGAAATATTTCTCCCGAGGATTGGTATTGGTATACAAAATTCACGATCAGGGAGGACATTTTGTTTCTTGAACAGATAATCTACCTTTTCAGTTAAAGGCACTGGACACTATTTGTAATTACTCAAAATAATTGTTAGCATAAAAACTTACAATTGGTAACGAGCAATGGAGAGCTGTTGATAGTATAAAACATTGTGAGAAACGGCTCCCTCTGAAGTAACGTATAGTTTTTGAGAAAGAGGTAATTTCTCACTCGAATATAAAAGACTTCTAGCTGAAGCCTTTTATTATGCATCTGAAAGCACACAAAGTAATGCAACAAGGGTGTTTTTTCTTTCATCATCTCTTGCAAATTCGATAACCAATTGAGCCCAATTTTCACAGGCTTGTTATTTTCTGCATATGATTGGATACACCAAGTGGGAATACTGGTCTTTGACAATTACCAAACGTGTCCAAACACAACCAACTTGTAAAAGGTTTGTCCCTTTTTTATAAGGAAACTGAAAGTGGAAGTCTATAGTTTGCTTCTTAAGGAATCCAGTTTGATCTTACTTAGACACCTACATTATCAGCCACTATCGGTTCCAATGTCTTGAAGAAAGTCTGTTCAGAGTTCGCAAAGCCGTACTTGACGTTATAGGTGTTTACGGACCAACGCACTTGTACAGGGCGAGTCCAGGACAAGACCACCGAATACGTCATCGAGTGATTCTCATTACCATCCAATTTCATTGCACAGTCGAGGTGAAAGTCTACCGGAACACCTGTAATTCCGAAACCTGATAAAATAAAAGGAAACAAAGTTCAAAGTAAAAAAAAAAAAGGAGGAAGAGACACATAAAAAACTAGCACATCATACAGCAAATTTATTCGTAAACCAATCCCTTCAAAAACCTTTAAAAAATACTTAAACAACACCTAAACAACCAAAAACAAACAAACAAACAAAAAAACAAACAAACAAACAAACAAACAAACCAACCAACAAAAAATTAGTAATCTTTCATTATCTTTAACTAACATTGATTTAAAAACCTTGACTATGAAAAGGTTACGGTACTTTACTTAAAAAAATTTGTTGATCATTCACCAATTGTTTCTCAAATTGTAACGTTTGAATAAGAAAGATTAGAGAGCGTTACACACTTACTTTGTGTCCTGCAGAATTCCTCGTCTCCAGTTTCTAGGTAACAATCTAAAACAAAACAAAAACACAGAAACAATGAAAAGAAAAAGAGGGACAACATTGATCATAGTTGACAATAGATAAATACCGAGATATCAAGCTAAAAGTTCAACAATGGATTAATTGATAAATGAATGACAGGAATATCACACGCGACGGCATTGCCTACAACTATTACCAACAAGAGAACACAAAAAAAATCAGTTAAAATAACAACATGACGAGAAGAAATGAATGATGTAAAAGGAACATTACAGAATTGGTTTTTGCTAACAAAACAGTTGCTGGCAGTGTGAGCACTTTATGTAATCCACCATATACATAAACTGACAAACCTGTAGAAGTTTGAGATTGATCGGCCATTGGGGTCACGAGAAAATAGTGAAAAACCGATTACACATTTGCATGAAATCATAATTATAGATTCAACAAATGAATAAAACGCTCACTGAGCGATAAACTCCAATCGGAAAATTAGTTTATTCATTTCTCATCAAATATGGCATTTCAGACAGAAATATTTCAAGGGATGTTTTCTACTATCATCATCATTAGACCGTGGTAAGTTTTATGTAAATCTGTGATCAAAAAGTATATTTTACAAGTTTTATTTCTTACCAATTCTGTAATGTTCCTTTAAAATAAATGTCTTACAAAGATGTTTCATAAAAACAACAGCAGTGGCAGTGACTACATGTAGAGTAACTAAATAAATCATGGCGTGTCGTGGCTGAGCCGCGGTTAAGAGCCCCGGACTCAAGCTCCGGTGCTTCTGATCAGCGGAGTGTGGGTTCAAGTCCCGGTCGTGACAAGCAAGACACTTAACCATTATTGTTCCATCGTTCGGGTGAGATGTAAAGCCGTGTAGGTCCCGTGTGTTGTGTAATGCACGTACAAGCATCAAGTGCACTAATCGTAAAGAGCAGGGGTGCGACCCGGTTTTACCAGTTTGATTGACAGCAAACTGCGCAACAGCACCTTGTAAACCATTACGTGGTGCTATGTAGCTCCACACACCCTGCAGGAAAAATACTGGGCGCTTTGAGACGCTATATGAGACTGGGTATTATTTTGATTGAGAGAAATGATAAAAACATATGTTTTCAAAAGATGTTGCTTAGTAAAAACAAACAACAAAATCAGCATCAGTAACAATAATAACCGTACAGTCAGCGGTGTGAATATTGTATCCCATACTATGGGGAAGATTTTGAAATTTAGAAACAGCAAGTTTAAGGTTTCTTAAAGGTCCTTTATATTGCTTCTGCAGGAAGACTAAGTACATTTACAATGAACAAAAAATGTAAATGTGGGCCCGAAACATTGGTTCACTAAAAGCAACTTAGAGGCATTTGTACAATGTAGTGTGCAAGTGTTAATGGCATGTCTTTTTATTTTGAAAAAATAAGGGCTTGTAATTATTGAGAGAACATCATTATAAGGCAAGTTTCAATCTGGAAGCTTATTGATATTACAGTTCAAGTATAAACAGTCTTCCAGGGAAATATTCACGTCTGAAATACTGTCAGAGTTTAGCAAATAGAATATGAAGACATCACAAATCATCGTCGCCTTTTTCGAAGGCCGCAATGGAAATCAAGTACGACAAAGCGTGCGAAAATACGTGTTCACAAAGTTTGATGACAGTGTACAGGCTGTATATATAGACCATGTTAGGCCTGCGCTAAACGTCGCACGTTTGTCGTGTCGAACTCAAACAGTTGTAAAATTAGGAATTAAATTCGACAAAAGAGCGACGTTTAGCGCAAACCTTTTATTTAAGTTCGGCACTGCCGTGTAGCACGGCAAGCCCTGCCGTGCTACACGGTAGCGGCACGACACGGTGACAAACGTCGCGCTCTTGCCGTGTCGAATCGAACTGAAAACATTTGAGTTCGGCTCGGCAAAAGTGCGACGTTTAGCGCAGGCCTCACATTTGTTTACAGAGTGGTGACCTCGTACATTATAATGCTATTCCTGACGGGCAAGATGCTACACAGGCTCAATGGGAAAATTTATATTTTGTGTCATAATTTTGACATAAATTCAAAATTTACAAAAGCAACAGCTGTACAGCTTTTGAGATGTCCCCCCTTTCTTCATATCAAAAGTTGAGGAAAATCAGAAAATGCGATCTCCATAAAACATCAGATTTGTTGTATTCTTCCATTGAGCTGTGTACAAATTGGCCCGCCGGAAGTCTAGGCTCTGTGGCTCTTTTGTAAGCATGTGATGTCACAGGTCACATCGTCTATAATTTCAGACATGTTTGCGAAACCTGATGAAGTTAATGACTCCAAAAGCCACTGATCGAGAGCAAAATCAGTGGCTTTTAGAGTAGTTGTATGATCCTATGGGGGTGATCCTGTAAGGTATTGTGAGGCACGTGGACCTTTGCATACCCACCGAGATTCACGCAGCAGACGTACGGCGAAGTCAGTATGAAAACCATGCAACATAGACAGCAACATCGAAATGAAAAGGAACTTACCAGGCGTCATGAAATCTCGCAATAACTCGAGCGTAATTCGAGAGTTAGTGGTCCTATTAATGGTTGAAATCTGATGAGAATAATAAACATTGAGTTGTGTAATTATGCTTGTATTGAATAAGATAATGCTCTTTCCAAGATTGTAATCACAGTATTTCTCCTTGGCTGGAACCCCCTTCAGTGGCTCAGCACACTATGTGAGTTTCAAATCAGAACCCCCTTTTAAGATGTTGAAAGTAGCAAAAGGTGCTGAACAAACTGAATTTTAAAAACGGGACACCATCCATAACAATGTTAATGATGGCAATTTGGCCGGTAATCTGCTTTTTTCCTTAGTCATAATTTCCTCTGCATGCTTAGTATTTTGACTTTGCCCCACAATCCTCGTTTTACGCAGTGATTCAGATCGCTATCGAGTTTTGTTGACCATTAAGAACTATATTTTGCACAGAAGACTAACACCTAGGTTAAGTTCCGGCCTGTGAGATGTACAGCCACAGAGTAAAGCCTCTTAACAGGGGATATCAGTTAAATTATTAATCGGTTATCTTATTAATCAGTTCCCACTTACTCCAAACACATACTTGTATCCGTAATTTAGCCTTTCGAAGTCATAAAATGGTCTCGACTGTAAAATGAAAAGATGCAGAAAGAAAGTTTGATAAGACAATATGGTGCATTGGCCAGAAAATTGATCTCGTTATAAATGGTTAAAGGGGTACGATGCATTCATTTATCTCACAATTGTTGCTGTCTGTAATTGCTCCTTATCCTTATCATGCACTAAACCTCATACAGTGTGTCGTAATAAGTCTGTAGTGTTCAAAGAAAACCCTAAATTTGCCTCTCGGAATGTGACCAGCGGAACATACGGTCCGCCAATTTGTCAAAAACTATTTTGAGTCTACAAAAATAGCGGACCGTGTTCTGCCATGAAATTACACAACAACCAAACACTTTCAAGGGATACTTATAATAAACGCTTTTTTAATAGCACAAAGCGCAATCCAAAGGCAATTTGCCCCTTTAACTAGCATGGTTACTTCTGGAGGCGATTTTTTTTCTTTTCTGCAGCATACTTCGTCAATACAGTCAACAGTTAAGAGATGGGCTGTTCTTCCCTATCCCTTAACTGTTTACTCCATAGCCGGCATGTGCTGCAGAACAAAAAATTGCCTCCTGGAGCTCCGTCCAAATGACCCACAAGTGAGATGCTGCTCAAGTAATATAAAATACATGTAAAATACCGTCGTTGGCAGTCCGGACAGAGAGCATTTATGTATAGGTAGAGATTCTGGCATTGACGCTCCCGGTTCCAATCTGAGCAGTCTCACTGAATAACCGTCAATCTCTATCAGGGAGAAAGAAAGTCAAACGGCTCTGTTGTAACATTTTTGCGTTTGAAATAATAATAATAGTATAATAATAATATGGAGGTTTTTATATAGCGCTTTACACACCCGAAGGGCGTCTCAAAGCGCTTCACACTTATTACCTCTGGTCACTGGGCCATTAGTTTCATTCCTTAAACCATTTGTAGCCTGTGCTACAAATATGCGCTACTAAGCTAAATCAATCACAAGAACCATCTCTGCCCTCACAGGTACCCATTTTACCCCTGGGTGGAGAGAAGCAGTTATAGTTAAGTGTCTTGCTCAGGGACACAAGTGTCACGACTGGGACTCGAACCCACACTCTGCTAAACAGAAGCACCAGAGCTTGAGTTCGGTGTACTTAACCGCTCGGCTACAACACCCTGGACTATATTTGAAACAAACTGAAGAGGCCACTCAATTTTTTAATTGACGTTACTTTAAATTTATCTTTTTGTTTGTCTAACATATTTTGGGGGATTTTATTACCTTGTATTTATCGGGAGCTAAATGCCTGAGGGCAACAGTGATTTATTTCACCTTTTTTAGTTCCTGTCATCAGTTAGTGTCTCTTGCATTGTATGTTTTCTTGTTTTTGTATGTTGTTTGAATGATGACAAATAAATAATAATAATAATAATAATAATAATAATAATAATAATAATAATAATAATAATAATAATAAAGGTATGATATAAAAGGAGATATGAGGAAATTGGGTCAGGATTTGAGATTGAAATAACTATCAGTCCTTATTATCAAATTACTGCATAAAAGGGAAAATACAACATTTCATTGCCACGATCCTCTATTTTTTGTTAATAAAATTAACAACCTCGCCAAATACATTGTAGGTTTAAAGGTTGGTCATAGATTGTTTTTTCCCAAATGTGAAAGGTTTAGCTGAATACAGTGTCAACTTTGAGAAAACGGCAAATAGAAATGTCACGGTATTTCCATCAAGAACATCAAATCCATCCCTTATTAAGGTGACACGGAAAACGGTTCATGTTTGGTCCGTGATTTAATGCATGTTCTTATTTTGCTTATCATAATGGGATGGATTGATACATTTGAACTATTCAACATCAATCTGTTCGGTCTTCGCCGGGATGCCTCTTCGTCGACATTGACATTATAATCAGATTGCTTTTAGGTTGAAAATAATTTTATTCTCGATAATTACCAATCCGTACAGTCTTCAAGCAGAATTAAAATTAAGAATTGACTCAGATCTCAGTTCCAACTGGACCGTCTCATGTTTCAGTCATTGCATCAACTAGATCTTTTGCTAAGTTTTGCCCTTTTTTGTTGTTGTAAATTTATGCCCGACAACATACTTGTTTGAACGACCATTCCTATATGTCCGACGAACCGTTGTGTACGAAACATCTTGTTCGACAAAATATGTTGATGGACACATTTTTCGATAACACAATGGTTTGTCGGACATATTGGTTCTGGCATAACGGGTTTTGCATTAAGATCCAAATTGTTTTGTAGCATGCACACGTGATGCGATGGTGTGCACTTCCTAGATGCCAAACAGAAGAACGTCCCTCTGCGAAATTCCAAGCATCCTACCCAGAGGGCAAAAGAAGAAGAAGAAGAAGAAGAAAAAAGATTTCTGGCTAGTTGAGACCCTTGATCTTTCTTTGATTTGTCAGTGCAGCTTGTCTGTAGGTGGGAGACACTGCTGCCTGGGGAGACATCACAAACAGCAAATCGCAAATATTTGCCCATAGTAAATAACGATTTTGCACATATTTTTATAGCCAAAATTACGCGCAAGTATTATAAAATTTTGAAGAATAGTCAGCTAATTTACCTGTTTTGTTGTAATGCCATGTTAGATTACCGTTAAGCGCCCACCAGCTGTCGTTGACTTGGCGTGTGTGAAACTTGACATGATAGTCTATTTCGGCTGGAAGAGTGAAATATTATAAATGGGTCATTTGATAAGTAATAAGTCTGAGATGCACAAAATGTGTTCAAACAGCATAATTAACAACTGAACCAAGATGTCCGAAATAATGGGCAGGACAGTGTAGTGGTAGAACACTCTTGGTCGGACATAATAGTTTGGCCAACGAGAGCTAAACTGTCGTTTGGTGTACTTCTTTTCTTCTTTTTTGGGGTGAAACTAGGGATGTGATATTTGAGTTTTTGTTTCTACATGTACATTGTGGGTTTAACCCCACCATGTTTTTTTTACAAGAACGCAAGAATGATAAAAGGAAAGGAACAACAGAAAACTGGAAAAACCACACACAATGTCTCCCTCATCAAGAAATCTGGTTTGCAGGACACGGTCAGACGTAATGATTACTGTCGGAAATATTGGTCTATGTCCGACATAATGGTCTATGTTGGACATAATGGTCAATAGGTCAGACACAATGGTCCTTGTCGGACATAAGGGTCTATGTCCGACATAATGGTCCATGTCGGTCAAAAGGGTCAGAAGGTACGACATAATGGTCCATGTTGGACATAATGGTCAATAGGTCAGACATAACGGTCCGTGTCAGACATAAAGGTCAATAGGTCAGACATAATGGTCCATGTCAGACAACAGGGTCCATGTCGGACATAGTGGTAAAAAAATCAGACATAATGGTCAATAGGTCAGACATAATGGTCAATAGGTCGGTCATAATGGGCCGTGTCGGACATAATGTGCCATGTCAGACTTTGTTGTAAATGTCGGCTATGCTGGACATAATGCTCTATGTCGGTCATAATGGTCCGTAACAAAAAATCGTCGTTTTGATTCGACTGCGTAAGATTATACTTGGTTTCAACATAAATTAAGGAAAGTGATGTATTACCATGATCTCGAAAATGTAAGTATTGGGCTACGTTTGATCAAACTTTACGGAAAGTAACGGACAGTGGAAGTTAACATTGAACTCATTACAATGATGTTACACTATAAAAACTCACCCAGGTCAGAATTGACCCAGTTCCAGGGTCCAATGGGGCATGACGTGATTCTAGGTCAGGCTGACCTGATTCTAGGTCAGGCTGACCTGGTTCTAGGTCAGGCTGACCTGGTTCTAGGTCAGGCTGACCTGGTTCTAGGTCAGGCTGACCTGGTTCTAGGTCAGGCTGACCTGGTTCTAGGTCAGGCTGACCTGGTTCTAGGTCAGGCTGACCTGGTTCTAGGTCAGGCTGACCTGATTCTAGGTCAGGCTGACCTGATTCTAGGTTAGGCTGACCAGAACACCGGTTTAAAAATGGAATTTTAACTTGGATTCTGCGTCAGTTTGACCTCTTTCTGCATCATTTTGACACAAATTCCGGGTCACTTTGAGCCAAAAATGGGTCAGGTCCCCTGTTTAGGAGTGTATGAGCAAGAATTTGCGACAGGACCCTGATTTTAAATGGCTCGAATCATTTCAATCTTCAACAACTCAAGAGTATACTTTACGTGGTGCTTTGTAGCAGTATTGGCGCCCAATTAAATGCTTGACTTGCAGTAGCAGAATCGTTTGGAGAAGTAACTTCATGATCCCTGAGCGTTGACCGCCAGCTTACGCAAGTCCTGAAAGAAACAAAGACAACTTATTTTCAAAGATCGTGAAGCAACACCCCCGCCCCGTCACCCCAGCTCGTATAAGACGGGTGTCTTTCAGATTGAAGAGTCGTGTATGGAGTTACCCACATTTCCGACGCAGAATTATGGGAAAATAAAAACAATTACAAGGGGAAAAATACAGTAAATGAGGGAATGTATGAATCCAAGGTAGAGCGCTGGTGTGTAAGTTGAAGAACGCCCACATGAAAAGTTGTTTTACTCTCCCATACCCATGCCTACATCCTTACGGACTGTGAAGGGGTAACCCTGTTTCAGCCCCAGGAGTAGGTGGCAAAGTGCCTCTGGTGTCAGTTGATTTGGCCTTGTGAGTTAGGCGATATGTCATTAAAAAAAGAAAAGAAAAAAGTAAATCACCTAGTCGTAAGGCATGAATGTGATATAAACCGAATTTCGGCAGTAAACATTATAATAATCTTGCGATCACCTGCCACCAACGTTTCGTGCTGTAAATCATTAGCATTATTTTCATAAACAGCCCTGGTTCAAAGCAACGTGACCTACGTAAATAATGGACAATTTAGTGGCATGCTGCCACCTACCGTAGTCAGCGGCGGCGCTAGGGGGGGGGGGGGGGCAAATGCCCCCAGTTATTGTTTATGCCCCCCCCCCTTGACCCCCCCACAGTTTTTTTCCCCGATGGCGGAAATTGAGTTTAATCCCAAACCATTGCACCCAATTTGTTACAATGTTGTTTGCGCTGTAAAGAATAAACTCAATTTCATCCATCATACTTAGCTGGCACCCATCAAAAAAGCCCAATACAATTTCCATCTCCGGCAATATTAATAAAATGTGGATTTATTTATCTGTACAAGCTTGGAAACTTGCTATAAATAGAAATGCAATGTCTGCCCAAAACCACAAGCATTGTACACGCAGTTCGCACAACACGTCACATTCACACAGTGCAAAATCTTATTTCTGGAGTGAATTGTAGGATTATACAGTATACATTATAGATTTTTGTTTGCCCCCCCCCCTAAATTTAAGTTTGCCCCCCCCCCTCTTGCCCCCCCCCCCAGATTAACAGGTCTGGTGCCGTCGCTGACCGTAGTGCGCCAACTTCTTTCATTAAAGTAGGGTCGTAGATTGTTTTTTCCATCAACGTAATGCTAATTAATAGCCAATATTATAAAGAAAGATACAACAAAAGTCACATGTGAAAGTTTCAGCTGAATACAGTGTCTTTTTGGGTGAGAAAACAGCGAGAAAAAGTCACGGTACTTTCACACGCACGTCGAATCCATCCACGTACCAACCGCACCTCTGGCCGCAACACTCACAAACGGACAACAACCAACGGCGGAATTTCAGACGAAATAATTTCACATGAAGCTTACTACCATTACAATATTTTCTTTTATAACAAGTCAGCTCTCGGATAGAAATTACACACTGTTTTCTGGGGTCAACCAAAGTATGACCCTACCTTTAAAGGCACAGTACACGTTTGGTAATTGGAGCCTACTGATTGTGTCAATCCTAAAGAAATGTAGGTACATACAATAAAACTAACCTGTGAAAATTTCACTTCAAAAGGTGGTTGCGTTTTTGAGATATCACCAAAAAACCGGAGCGAATATTTCCACGCAGGAAGAATATTCCCCATAGGAATACACAGTCTGAGAAGCGTTTCTGACAGAAACGCTTCTCAGATTCAAATTTTTGGGAATAAAAAGTGATATATTTTCCATAACCGTAGTACTTCGAAGTTAAAAGTTTCTCCAAATTAATTTTACTACCCAAAGCTGCTGTACTCCTTACCGAGCAAGTTTTTATTGCCATTCATTTTCAGAGTCAGTACCAAAAGTTTACCGTGCCTTTAAACAATACACATGATTGTCTTCTTTTGATTTGGTAACTAATTCCTTAGAATCCACTGGTCGCCGATGGGTTCAAAATAAGTTACAACAACGCATTTGAAATTAAATAATAACAAAAACATGTGTTTATCGTGACCACTTCATTTAATTTATTCAACCTTAAACCGGCCAGATCACTCAATTTAAGGTGTAACTACATTCTAAAAAGTCAATATTAAACTGCTCATAAGGCACCAATTTGTTGTGAAATGGCACTACAAACAATAAATGGGGCTGCCTGTAAACTAAGTCGTTGCGTTTTCGGGAGACGCTCTAGCACAAGATTGCCATCTTGTTAAAGAAGGGTACTTTGATCGAATGTCCCGTTCAGAACCGTCCATGGATTTCAATTACCGCTTCCGAGTCTGACAATGAGGTTAATGGGTAACCCCCGTCTGGTATGATTACTATATAAAAGAAACCAAATAAAGCTCCTTCGTATATAAATCATCGTTAAGTGTAAAACGTGATTGATGAAAACTACTTTTAATAATCGTACTTGTCCTCTTCGTGAAAGTTTTATCTCAATCTTGTGTTCATAGTCTTTTACAGCACACACACAAAAATACCCCCACCCCCACAATTTCGTGTTTTTATATAAATGTTTTATGTAACATGTATATATATTTATGGAAGTGGAAATACCAATCTTTAAAGGAACATTACAGAATTGGTAAGAAAAAATGTACTTTTGATCACAGATTTACATAAAACTTACACGGTCTAATGATTTTGATAGTAGAAAACATCCCTTGAAATATTTCTGTATGAAATGTCATATTTGATGAGAAATGAATAAACTAATTTTCCGATTGGAGTTTATCGCTCAGTGAGCGTTTTATTCATTTGTTGAATCTATATGATTTCATGCAAATGTGTAATCGGTTTTTCCCTATTTTCTCGTGACCCAGATGGCCGATCGATCTCAAACTTCTACAGGTTTGTCAGTTTATGTATATGGTGGATTACATTAAGTGTTCACACTGAAAGCAACTGTTTTGTTAGCAAAAACCAATGCTGTAATGTTCCTTTAAAGAGCTCGCTGAAAGAGGCCAGCGTTCATAACTTTCAATATTTTGTCAGTAATTTCAAGATAAATAGCAGAAAAGGTAATGTTGAAACCCCTCATGTCCGAAAGACCATTATGTCTGGATCATAGTCTTCGACAAATCGTGATGGACAAAATGGTTTATGTCGAACATGCTGATGTTGACGTTCGTGTAAGCAATTTGTAGTGGAATGTACATTTAACATTTCACGAAGACAATTTATTGAACATATAAGCTAACACTGAAATATTTTTGAAATGAAAAGTAACGTCTTCTTCAACTTCACAATGCTCTACGAAGACGACGCAACCCATGCAACCACGTGTGTGTCTCCAATAAATCGAGGACTTTTCTTTGTTCTCCCATTAGTTTTTTTTTAGCGACGTCCCCATTGGTTTTGTACACGAAAGCAAAGCGAGGACGTCCTCGAAACACCTGGATCCCTCTTGTTAAAGTCCTCGGTTTCAACTGGGTAGACACACTCACATATCGCTTCCTTCAAAGAATAACGAAAAACAAAGGCCTAGTCTCCTCTCAGCCGTTATCTCAGAAATAAAAAAAAATGATCGAAACGGCAGAGACTCCAGTAGGTTTTCTTGTTGCCGATGCTGGAATTCTCCGCAACACATTTGATCACATCAACTCACTAGACCTTAAAACATTCTGCTCTCCTCACGTTCCAGTTAACTCTTTCATCTGTATAACAAAGATGTCTAGTGTTCCTGATACGTATCCATCAAAACTGTACTCTATCAACCTCGTTTGATAAGTCACTGTGTTGCCGAATGCTTCGATTTGATTATTATTAAAATTGATGCGTGAACACACACACATTCCATTCCGCTTCTGTTTGTCAAGATGGAAGTTGCAATTTTTTATATTTTCATTAAATTCCAATTCTAATTCTATATCCCATATGGTTGAGAAAAAGAAATAAAATAACATTGTTTGTTTAGTCAGATGATTCCCGTTCCAAAACCGGAGAATCGCGTTAAATGAAATACATTGCCCTAAATGAAAATAGTGATGTCCGTAGAGACTTGGAGGCATGTGGGGTTGGTGGAAGAATTGGTCAGTATTAAGTTCAGTAAAAAAAAATATAAAAAAAAACCATCTGATTTGGAAAGCGAACACAAACTATAATAAAAGCTGCAACGTATCACAAAGAAGGGATCATCTGTCCCATGGTAACTTGTACTTTTATCCATTACTGATGATGCCCACTTTCTTCGTTTGACTCCAAACACTTCCGGGTCAGAAGTGACACGGATCCGGGTCCCGTGGAACCCGAATAATTTCTGGGTCAATATGACCCGGAATCTGTTTCAATGCGACCCAGAAATGGGTCAAAATAACACAAAATCCGAGTAAAAATAATAAAACATTTTCAGCCTGACCCGGATAATGTGTCAGGCCCCCTCGAACCCGGAATCTGGGTCAATTATGACCCGGGAGTTTGAAGAGTAGAGTTTTAAACCACCTGCACGATCTCCATTTTGTTGAAAAGAGGTTGTACGTACGCGTGACAACCTCATGTCCAGTTTCATTTGAGAGCTCCGTTTAGGCCTAAAAGCCGCTTAGCTAGCATACGGATAACCAAACGCCTCACTATATCTTAACGCAGGTGGTATCCAAAATCGAATGATTGCTATTAGTCAATGAAATTTGTGGTCATGCTGAGATAGAGAGCCTAGAGGTGGCATGCGTTGTCAACAGTGCTTATGAAATTGTGTCAAGTCCTTTTTACAGCTTAAAGGTAAGGTCATAAATTGTTGCTGGATTGTTTTGGTGTGTGTCAACAACGTAATGCTGAGTTAATCGCATACCTATACAAAAGAAAGATACAATAAAAGTCACATGTGAAAGTTTCAGCTGAATACAGTGTCTACTAGCTGAGAAAAACAGCAAAAAAAAAACTGTCACAGTATTTTCACACGAACGATCGAATCCTTCCATGTTTAGCGAGGTGACAGCGGGCACAATCGCATCTCTGGCCGCAGCACTCGCAAGAGGACACCAACCCTCAGTAATCTGAAAACGATTCATGCATGAATCGTTTGTCCGACTCAATTGATTTGGATCGAGAAATGAATCCTTTCTCAAATTAGTTAAAACTATAAATAGCTGCAGTGCTTCTCACAGAGTATATGTTTTTATAGTCATTAATTTTAAGAGAACTTACCAATCTATGAGACCCTACCTTTGACTTAGACATAGCAATATAACAGAAAAGGTATGTTCTACTCACATTTACTGAGTTAAACTCAAAGACAGTATTCGCCCTTTGCACGACCAGCATGTAGAGCCTCGAATTGGAGACAACAGTGAATAGAAGCATTATATAATATCAAACAGCCCTTTGATTACTCCGCCCACCTGTCTGAGATTGAGTGATGAACGCCACCTTTAAGATAACCTCAATCGATTGTCTCAAGTTCTGAGTTGTTTTGGTCATGTACCAGAAGGGTTGCCCCGTGGGGAACCTTAAGTAGGATATTGACAGAAGGCTGAAGTATAGCGTCCCACAACAGAGGAAGTGTTTTGAATGATTCGGGGAAAGCCATGTGGAAAAGATCGTTCTACAAAAGGAAATTCCTTAAGGAAAAGAAAAGGGAAAACGTCAGAAAATTAGCCGGAAACTTAACAGAGGACACTAACCCTTTAGCCACTGGACCGCCCAGCTGCCCAAAGCGGTACACTGTTACACGCGGTAGGAGAAATCACTCACCAGCTTGTGTTTATTTGGAGAAATAAAAGTAACATCAAAATGAACTAGGTCAAGTCAATAGCAATAATTATTAATTCCCCCTTTCACAGTTGCCAAGCTCAATGTTAACGCTAATGATGATTGCATAATTGTAGTTCCCATCAACACCGCGCTCATTTGTACCAACAATATAATTTTCATTCATCATGATGTTTTAAAACTAATGCCTTAGCAATTAATCAGTATGAGCATTTGATGCCAGACAAAAGTATATTGTGTATTGTACTTAAAATAACCGCCATAAAATTTACCGATAACCGTTAACGAAAAGCACTTATTATTCCCGGGAACTTATCACTTGCCGAATTGAAATGAGCTGTAATTATTAAATGACAAATTAACGAAAATGTAAAAACGTTGTTTTCGTAAACAGGCCTTGGGTATCTTTTAAAATTTGAACCAAGTTTCTAACAATTTTCTGCAAGAGTCTTGATAACTAAACTTTTTTTTCAGCAAACTCGGGCGGTGCAGGGACTAGAGGGCTAAAGGATTAAAGTGTAACTGCAATCGAGCAATGAGCACATTACATCTGATTAGCTGAGTACAAACGTGGGTCTGGTCTATATAAGGTATATCAGAAACGACAATAGATCTTTGGTTTTATTGACGCCACAAGCTGATACAAATCAATAGAGTGGCGATTACCAGTAATTTAGAAAACTGCCTGGAGAAATTTTTCAAAAAAGGTAACGTATTTCTTTGAACTCGTACTAACAATGGAAAAGAGGGAGACATGCAATTAAATCGACGACAAGAATCTAAGTGAAGGCCGTACCGTCCACCTCACGAACTTCCCTCAAAGATTAACAATGAATTAAATAACGTACTTTTGGGGTGAAAATGCTACCTGTTTCCATTACCATTTCCCCAAAATGTGGGTTTAACAATGATAAAGGTTTATCTGTGACTGATTTACAGTTAATGATATTTTAAGCGCAAAAAAATCGCATACTCCACGAAATATTTTATGCCGCAAACATGTAAAAGGCAAGGAAGAAGACTTTTCTCTTTAAGTTGCCATTTTTATTTCAGTTTTCCATGGATGATTTCGTCAAGCCCTCTTGCCGGCTTTAACTCCCAGCATTAATTTGCGCTTGTTAATGCGGGTGGTCTTTCAACGGAGTTGAGGAAAAGGAATAGTATGATCAAAGATTCAACAGTTTGCTAGCTATCCGCCGCTCTCGTTCTATCCCACGAGAGGAGTTCTACAAAGTCCAACAATGGAACAGATAGCGGGTGAACCTTTCAAGTTATTCAATTGTCTTATTTGAAAAGAAGGTTGCATTAACTTCAATGAATATCACATGCTTGGAGTGAGGCAGGATACCCAGAGTGTTTCTTGAGCTGCATGCTTTTATTCGTAATATATTTTAGACCGGTATGTTTGAATGCTAATGCCCTCGGTCAATAGTAGTATGAGCATCCCACAGCGGCTTTGGGTGAAATCCTTGTGAATAATCTGTCATAGTACAGTTTCTCAAATTGTGGTAAGAAAACTCATTAATAAAGATTAGAAAGGAATAGGGCAAGTTATGATTCCGTTTGAACGAAACCAATTTTGCAGGGGGGCGTCCTGTCTGGGGCAAAGATTATACGCATATGAATAAAGCTTTTGCAAAATACTATTGCACAATAAACACCTGTCTTAGATAAGTTTACTGTAAAAGCACTTAAGTTTGGAATTACCGTAAATGGGGTAGCTGCAATGCCACAATGCTCTAAGACATTTAATGTCTGTTTTATACAACTCACACATAAACCTTGGTCAGTTGCAGAAACAAAAATCCAAAATAAACACAAAATAAACTCTTCTAACCTATACACTCTGAAATATCACACACAAAATAATAACCGTAACACAAATTTAAAATGATAGTTTTAAGATTATCTGGAAATTATCTCGACCTTTTAAAAGAATGCATCATTATTTTGTTTACACCTCAAAACAAAAAAAAGGGTAACAAAAAGGAAAAATGTTTTGTAAATAAACGAAAATCACATATTTTGTATGTGTCGTTAAGTTGACAATGACGGGCTCGTCCAAATTGATGAATCACTAACCTTATGTTAACCTCATTATTTTATTGAATCCAATCATATGGAAGACATCTAGTCTGTGTTTACATTGAAACTCTTTGGTATTAGTTGCAAATGTTCCACTCGGGAACAGCGGTTTCGCATCACGTGTTTTAAAACTACTTTTCGAAATTGCTTACTCGATGAAGCGTGAGTACCTCTACTGGCAAACGTGATTATGTAAACACAATGTGCAAGGATAACGACACCCTGTAGATCATTTCCAAGCAGAAGCTTAATTACAGCGAGGTAATAAAACTGTCTTATTAAAAAAAAATCGGAAATGAGACACGGACATACACACTTTCTATCAAACAGATGCATAACGACGACGACGACGACGACGACGACATTAAAGACGGCGACAACAAAAACAAAACGAAACAGCTACAGCAACCGCAACATCAACATCAGCATCAACATCAACATCAACATCAACATCAACATCAACATCAACATCAACATCAACATCAACATCAACATCAACATCAACAGCAACATCAACATCAACATCAACATCAACATCAACATCAACATCAACATCAACATCAACATCAACATCAACAGCAACAGCAACCGCAACATCAACTCAACATCAACATCAACATCAACACAACAACACAACAGCAGCAGCAGCAGCAACAGCAACAACAACATTTTCCAATACTATTTGTTTGTCATTGGTTGGTATATTTTGATGGATTGTTTATTGAAAACTGTAAGATGGGAATCAATTAAATTTTCGTTTTAAGAAAGCAATGTTTTACTTTTCCCTCAATTGACGACTTCTAAACTGAAACATAACATGTTTTTAATCTTTATACACGAACCAAATGTTTTCACAGAAATATTTCCGTGGTAATCATTTCACGTGAACCGCACACCCCCAAAAGGAAAATCTCTCGTACAGACGCTCACACCGTTTTGTTTTCTCGAAAGCACGATGGTCATATCTGTTCAAAAGTTTGTGTGGATGTGTGTAGGTGTGTGGTTTAAATCAGTATGGATAAACAATTCATTAAAATGAATAGTGTTTTCTTAAAAAAAATAAAAAATAAAACTAAACAAACATGACAAAAAAATACAAAAACGAATCAAACCTTTAATTACAAAAACGGACTCAAGGGCCTATAAGGGTAACACTTTCAATTACGTACGTTCAGTATCTTCAAATTAATTTAGGTCCTTTTTTCACTTCATCGTTGAACACAAGTAATACATTTTTACCTTCAGATACATTGGTTAGAAGTCAATCGTGGTACAAGGCAATTGAGATTGAAATACAGTGTCGACTTATACTCGAATTGGAATCGTGAGGTCCTAAGTCAAATTTCTTTTGTTCTCGCGTCGTTTCCTCTCGAGGGTTTTGCTGTTCTTGTGACTCGTTTGATGACGCTCAGCGTGGTACAATATTATCTCAAGCTATTATGTGGTTATTGCCAATTTCCTTTAGAATAACAAATAAGTTTACTCTCAGGATTTGCTATACATTGATGTAAAGTCTACTGTGAAGTCTACTGTAAATTAAAAAGTTAAAAAATTAGGTTACAGTTTTATCAACTTAGGCCTATAGTCCTTTGAGGCCTGTACACTATTGGTGAAATCGAAAAACACAAATTGTTCACAGATTCACACATAACCTACATGATTTAAAGTAAGTAATGGTAGAAAGGGTTCCTTAAAATATTTCTGCCTAAAATGCTATCGTTTCTGAGAAATGAGTAAAACAATAGTTTTTATCACGCATGATAAAAACTTGATGTTTGAAAAAACAGAAAACACATAAGGTCTCTTTTCACTATTTTCTCGTGACCTCGATGACAAATTGAGCTCAAACATTCACGGGTTTGTTTGTTCATGCATATTTTGAATCACACCAAATGTGGACACTGATTTTGAGTTGTTACCAAAAGTGTATAATACCTTTAAAAAGATGGTCTTGGAACGAACACATAATACTCATTAATCTGATAGTCAAACAAACAGCCAGACAATTATGTTGAAGCATTGTATTGGTGAAAAACAGATTAAACTTGTTAGTTTCGCTTTACAGATGAACGCTACTTACGAGTTCCTTTTTTTTTTTGCAATTAACTATTTGTGCTGGCAAAACAAAATTTGACACTTCCCCCCAATCTGTGTACACAATTGTGTGGACTATATGTTCGAGGTGCTCGTATCGATTACAAATGTTAAGCATCCACTTGAAAGCTCAATCGTTAATGTGCATCACATCAAAACACATCCTCCGTTAAAGACAAAGGTCGAGGACCCACGTTTGAAGACCGCTAACATTGTATTTGCTTCTTTCGATCTGCGTGACCAGAATAGGTATTGTGTGATAGTGATGAACGTGGACAGCATCCCTTTTAAAAAACACAACTGTTTCGGGTTGTTTTTTGATAGAGGTGTCCGCCGTATTCGATCAAACTTTCACATTCGTTGTTTGACGCATTTATTTTCAGACTACAATCCCGGCCATATCTCGTTGGGCCCCCGTGCCCCCTTTCAATGTTGAATCACATTGTTACACGGTCTTCTGCGTTCCAGACAACATTGAGCGGGGGGACGGGGGACGGGGGGAGAATGTTTATCGTGAGACAGGGAGTGGTTATTGTATGGTTATTGTAACGTTAGGAACGGGTGGCCCAAGCATTTTGGCCGGGATTGTAGAATAACTCTTCTCAAATATTAATTTCCCTTCGTTATAAAAATTTATAGTTTACAAGGATAACAAATTTTTTAATTCGTTTGCACACGTTGCTATTTAGCCAAGTTGTTCAATGCAACGATTTAACTTCACAATAGAGCACTGTTATACACAATGTAGTTGTCCATTTGTTGGTCAACGTTTGAAGGATTGCGTCCATACACGTCCATATACATTGTTCTGGAGAGGATAACCCGAAGATGTTTCGTGTATTACCACACATCTTCCCAATTCAATTGCTTCAAGAATTGGCTAAACCACAATGTACACCATTGGTAATTGTCAAAGACCAGTATCTGCACTGTAATGTGACCCACCATGAAATAGCAAATATGTGAAAATTTAAGCTCAATCGGTCATCGCAGTTACGGGAAAATAGTGAAAACCCTTCTTTATGTTTTTACTGTTTTCAAACATTGGATTTTAATTGTTTTACTCATTTCCTAAAACTATAGCATTTCAAGCAAAACTATTTCAAGGGAAGTTTTCCACAATGACCATCTTTATACCATGTCAGTTACGTGCAAATCTGTGAACAATTACATTTTCAACCTTACCAATGTTGTACACACCCTTTAAAAAAGAAACACCAACTTGATTGAATTTCACAATTAATATCTGCACAAATATCTGAAGTGGAACGTGGAGTAACTAAACCTCACCTAACCCAACCATAAACAATTTATATTCAGGTGGTCCTGGCTTTAATATAGCCCACACAGATGGTCCATTGCATGATAATGAAGGTAGTTCTTATACCAACAACTGTGCGCATTGCAAGCTGAGGAGGGTAGCTATAATATCAACAACATAGCAGAATAGTATTATACCGGTAATAATAGTTCAAAAATAGTTTATCGAAGCTCATCCAATTTTTCTTCGATTAAACTCGTTACAGTAACTAGATTTTGTGTTTGCTAAACGTTTAAATGTTGACTTACCTAATTTCAGACTATAGGACACTGTGCAAATAAACTGACTTTGCGAGCTGTTTGTAAAAAACCTGCGCTGTATTGAAACTATTGTGATTGCGAAATTGTTATTGCCATAGTTTGAAACAAAAGATGATCCCAGTCAAGCACAGTCATTAAACACCAAAATGGTGCATACTGTTCTGTCATGTCAGCCTCTGATTGGCTACACTGTCTGAAAAGGGACAAACAAAATGGCTGCACATCGACACAGATCTAGGGCCCATTTTGGAAACCATGGATTAAGTTTTGGCTCCGGCATAAGCACCGGCCTCCTCTTTGGAAGTCTCGAGCCGAAAGTGTACTTTTCCAAAACGACTGATTGAGCCCAAGCCGGAGCCTGCGCAGAAGCCCTGGTTTCGAAAAGAATGTGTACATACAATTCACAAGGCTAATAACACGCTAGTCAAAACGTCCCACGATTAGCTGAGGAATAACCCATGGTAAGTATGAACTGTCTACTCACAAGAAGCCGAGTTGTCTTTTATCTTAGAGTTACTACACACATCTTTAGTACAGCGACATTGTGGGCTTCCCTTGTTTTCTATTACATCCTTTTTCTCTACTCGTTCTTGTTAAAAACATTGTGGGGTTGACCTACAAATCACCCCACAATGTTTATCTGGCAGGGGCGGCTATACCTTTTGCAACATATAAGGGCAGACACTCTCTCTGGGCTAAATATATACAACTGATGAAATATAATGCCTGTTGTGAATAATTGATGATCTGCTCACTTGGCTAGGTATTACCATAATGGTACTCGACTGTCCACAATCACCTTAGATGAACCGAACAACCGTGGAATGCAACCCATTGAAAGACCGACAGTTGGACGCTGCATCTATTACTTAAACTCCGTCTCGACTTCAATATAGCTTAATTTTTGTCCGCGTTAACTCTATTCCCCCACAATCCTTCTGTGGATCGCAAACTAATAAAACAACTTACAAAAAAACAAAAACATGAGTGCTACAATGTTGTTCGATATGTAGATTCAGAAGAATTTGAGTACACAGTTCAACCTTTACTTTATTCAGTTATAATTGATGAGGAATTGGCAGCCCTTTGGTGTTGCCGCTTGCGTTAACATCTTTTGCTTTTCGTCGCATCCCTGCACTCAAATCGGAAGTGATTTATCATTATCTGAATCCAAATTGAATTTGTAAACTTGTAAAAAAATGAATACCTTCCTTTGTAAACGCCTCTCTTGAAATCGCCTCGCGGCTCGGATTGATATCAGTTAGACACGTACGGGTAACACATTTTTGACGAATAAGTGTCTGACGTTGGATCTGATAACATGCTCAAAGATCGCAGTTTTTCAAACGGCACGACCAAAGTATTGTCCTGGTGATGGCCAAGCTTAATGCTTCGACTCTAAATTAGAGTGGGTTTCAAATGATGTAAGGTAATATTGATATGTTTTCAGTGGATTTTGTGGAGGAGAGTTTAAAATTAGAATAATATCGTTAATTATGTATGACTATAGCGCTGGATCACACCTAACGAGCTTATAAAATCTATCTTTGTTATTTTCTTTTACTGCACAAATAAGTTCGAATTACCTTATGATAGCTATTTCATAAAACACCTTGTAAGTGTTACAAAGGTGATGATGCAACACAATCTGCCAACATCCGAGCCTGGGGTAAACCATTCTCTGAACGGGGTACCAGGTTAAGCTGAGAAATATCCGAGATACCATTAACATCCAATATATCATTAACATCATTAACATCCGAGATATCATTAATATCGTTAACATTCGAGATATCATTAATATCGTTAACATACGAGATATCATTAGTTGGTCTATTTGTTTTTCTTCTTCTTCAGTTTGCTTCCAATGTTACCCAGCTCTGTGTGAAGTCTCCTCGCCCCGCCCCCACCCAGCCCAGCCCCCGCGCGATCCCATGATATACACAGGTACTGAGATATGCTCTGAAGGTTATGCAGGTAATCAACAGGACATACTGTAAATGCCACGAACACTTGTTGTAAATGCGGGCTCGAAAACATGTTTGGCTTCGAGGAACATTGCTTTCAATGATAATGAAAAACTTCTTGGAGATGATCCAACCCCCTTCTGTAAAAACGTGTGGGGATGTTTGGCAATTTATACTGCTCTCATCGACCAGGCATGCATTAAAACGAATGTGCACTGTGAAATCTTCACTCATGTTGCAGGTTGTGAATTATTGAAGTCGACGCCCAAAACAATATGGGGTTATTGTTGATAAATTAATCTTCGCTGGTGTATTTTGCAAAGCATTAGACATATAACGTTGTATCGTGATTGTTTTAATTTAGCTATGCGACCCCGGAGATGGGGCTAGGGGGTACTGTGGATATACCAACTGTTTGATTTTTTATTTCTATTGTGTGTTTATTGTTGTTTGGGCAGAGCTGCCAAACAGACCATGTATAGCGTGAACAGAGCTAGCTTGTGCAAGCATGACGTCACAGTCGTTAATAATATCTTCACATCAATTCAGAATAGTAACGTGTCACATTAATGTACCTGGATTTATGACTGTGGGTGTGTGTAAAAACCTTGTATAAACATTAAGGGAATAATTTGTTTGAATTATTGTTGAAGTCCATAGTAACTGAATAAACCATTGTTAAAGGTATTAACATAATATCAAATAACACACATTTATCGACATTCCTACAAAGTAAAAAAATATATATATAAAACATTTAAAAAAACAAAAAATAAATAAAATAAAAGCAAAGCGGTTTTTGTACAATATTTTTAATTAATTTATTTCTGTTAACATTAACAGCAAGTTTCATGACCTAACACGTAATAGTTTCGTCATTCCATGTGACGTCACCACTGTATACATTCATGCATAGTGCTGCCAAACTCGCGTGGTTGACTTTTGCGCTTTCAAAAAGTGACTTTATCTGTTGAACCTATCGAAGCTAGCGTTTTCACGAAGTGACTTTATCTGTTGGACCTATCGAAGCTTAGCGTTTTCACGAAGTGACTTTATCTGTTGGACCTATCGAAGCTTAGCGCTTCCACAAAGTGACTTTATCTGTTGGACCTATCGAAGCTTAGCGTTTTCACGAAGTGACTTTATCTGTTGGACCTATCGAAGCTTAGCGCTTCCACAAAGTGACTTTATCTGTTGGACCTATCGAAGCCTAGTGTTTTCACGAAGTGACTTTATCTGTTGGACCTATCGAAGCTTAGCGCTTTCATAAAGTGACTTTATCTGTTGGACCTATCGAAGCTTAACGTTTTCACGAAGTGACTTTATCTATTGGACCTATCGAAGCTTAGCGCTTTCACAAAGTGACTTTATCTGTTGGACCTATCGAAGCTTAGCGTTTTCACGAAGTGAATTTATCTGTTGGACCTATCGAAGCGGCACGTGCGCCACAGATCACTACCACAGCTTAGTGGTAAGGCATGTTGTGTCTGACCGCTCTAGGTTCAATGGCCTTTTGTGAATGAAGGTCTTGTGATCTTGTGCCGACAGCAGACTGGTTTAGCAGACATAAATCATTGAGATAAGGCAGAACGACCCTCTCTTAACCTCTTAACCTATCAAATGGGCCTGCTACACCTTTGTGAAAGGATGACGTAACACCGTTGGCCCAAAACAGGTGCATCGGTGCAGGGTTAAGATGTTTTTGTCGAAAAAAGAAAGAAAAAACGCTCTTGCACAGGAAGACTTCCATTGCCAATTCCAGCAATGATACGGTTATTAAATTTTAGGCGAAACTTGTTGAGCTTCTAATGATTTATTACCACTCGACAAACCGGCACCGGGCTGTCCGGATACTTGAAGCAATAAAACTATCCACGGTCCAGCCCGGTCAAAGTTAATTATTGCTCGGGACAGGCGGATAATTTTCAAAATGTTTGGCGTTCTGTCTAATGTGCTTTTGGTTTGTGGGTCACTCTCGTTAGAGCAGCGCTGCTCTAACCACTCACACATCACATTTGTCTCTTTTGTTTATGTGGTAATAATTACACTATATATGAGTCCCATTGCATGACCTAGATGGAATTGCAGCGGCAAATCAGCAATCAGTTTTTTCTAATTGTGTCATTATTGGTAGGTTTAGGGCTTAGTATGGTATCTAGTGAGCCTAAACTTTGAGCTTGTTTTTTTGTCACTTTCACACTATAGAGAGACTCACACATAAATAAAAGGAACACATTTAAACTAATTCTGGATTTAAATTTACTAATCTGACACATTGTAAAAAACTGAAATTAAATCAAATTATTTGCCACTCATAAAAATGATTCGTTTCGCAAAATTGTGTTAGATTTCTTTTACAGAATTGATGTTGGAAGGAGGCATTAGTCTCGCATTGATTTCAGACCAGTTTATAGCTTTTCAAATAAGCATTGAAGATCCATTTTGTTTTCGTTTCGAATTTTTTAGAAAAACAAAAACAAAACTTTGGGTGTAACCCATCAAAAGACAACCACGCAAACGTTAATGTAAAAGTTTATTAGCGAAAATAGAAAACAGATCGAAAGGTACTAGCAGCAGTTTGGCGAGCAATTAACGTGGAGCCAGACCTGTGACAAAACTAGCGCTTGCTTTAAAGCCCTTCGAGAGGTTCTGATCAAAGAATCAATTAATATAATATGTGGATTCCATGGCTCATTGGTTTAAAAATGCCCTCTTCGGAGATCTAACTTAATGAATAAATTATTTAAATCGCTTGCCATGGAAGAGTAGTAAACAAGAAACTATAGTTCGCTTTAAGTAGAACATGCGTATAAGGTCAGAATTGTGAGTTGATTTTACACAAAGTTTTCAATATCGCGCTAATTGTGTACCATAGCACGCCTAAAAAGAAAGTTTTAGTCAAATTTCAATGAGTACCGCACAAATTAAAAATGTTTTTTTTTTAAAATTAATATGCACAAAATTATAGCCGATGATGACGTGCCCAAGAATTTGGGTGTTTTGTCAAGGGTTTGTTTATTGCTGTTTTGACCTGTAGTTCAACTCATCCGTGCTGCACACACATAATGTATTTGATACACGAAAGTGAGATACGATCCTCCTCGGCTAGTGTACTACGTGCTTAAATCGATTTTTAGCTCAATCGAAAATATGATTACTTGGCCTCGGGTAACTGTACATTACAAATATAATCGAATATGGCAGCGCTTCAGATTGAATTACGGTAATTCTCAGAACAAAAATGTCAGTATTTCACATACGAAAAACAACAACCCAGAATTGTTTTTCTCGGGTAGAAATACATGTTCCACCATGTCTTTTAACTGGTTCTGAAACTACACTTATTGACATTTTTTGGTGGGATTTCCACACTGTTTGGACTCAAAGAGTATCGGTCAGAATACGGATTAAATAGGTTGTCTTTGAAAGTTCCTCTAACCCATCGATTTATTCCAGTAGGAAACACCGGAGCAAACTAATAATATAGTAATCTCTCAGGGCCATCTCCTGAATCCCAAATGAAGATTTCAAAGAAATTGTGTTGGGAACGAGGCTAGAATATTTCACACTACCTTAACAAACTCGGCTCAAGGTTATGCATTGATACCGCGAGGGAAACATAATGGAATTTTAATCTCGATAATAATCCGAGACTGACAGGCCGTCACAAAGATGACCCAAGTGAGCTGAAAGCATCGGCTTTCTCAAGCATCAAATCACTTTGAATTAAGTCGTATCTGATAACATACAAGGAGCGTCGTTTCATACTGTTTTACATTCCGTTTTTTCATGTTAAAATCTCTAATTATGAGTCAGTAACGAGATATGATTTCAACTATGGAATTTTTTTTTGAAATTTTTTTTTTCCAGTGTCCCCGAGCGGGAAAACAGCAACGAGACTTGATGCTTTACGCGTCAAATATGAGTTCCTTAATGCAATTGATGTCGTCCCAAGAGCCACACGCGGTGTTTATTATGCGCAGTACTTGTTGTTTCCAAGTCCAGTGCGAGTAAAGGTCTATTAGATCAGTTTTCACAGTGACATTCTGTTAAAACATGGGCAAGCTTTCAGGACTCATTCTGTTTTACTAATAACCATTTCAAGAAGGGGGCGGAGAGCCACCTAGAATATGAAATCACAGTTTGGAAATAATTGTGTTTACTTGTAGACGCTGGCGCTGCGTACAGTGGCCAGAGGGGGTGGTGAAGGTGTTGACTGCAGTTTATCAAGTGGGTGAACGTTCTTTTTCAGTGGATGATAAGATTGTCATATCACGTCTGATCACGGATGCTAGTTCAACATTACCATATGCTCATTTTTAGCAAAGTCAACTCAAATGGCGACTGTGCGGCCCCTAAATGAAATCAACAGAAAGACTCGTCCATGCACACGTAATGTCACGCATTGATTATTGTAATAGCATTTTGTATGGACTTCCCGATGTACAAATTAACAAGCTTCAGAGAATCCAAAACTCAGCTGCTAGATTGGTGACACGTGCTCAAAAGCGTGATCACATTTCTCCTATTTTGCATGATTTACATTGGCTTCCGATAAAATACCGTATTCAGTACAAGATACTTTCATTAACTTTCTTATGTTTGCAAGGTTTGGGCCCTACTTATCTCCAAGACATCATCCAAAAATATCATCCAGTTCGTAATCTCCGCTCAAAATTCAAGTCTCTCTTAGTATGTCCCTCGAATTTCACTTTTCATTTTTATGGGGCCAGAGCTTTTGCAGTAGCAGCATCAGAATTATGGAATAGTCTTCCTGACAACATAAAACAAGTACAAACAGTGAATTCATTTAAGACAAAGCTAAAAACACATTTATTTTTGCAATAGCCTCCAGTATGTCTTACTGTGTCAACTAGTTTTTCATTCATGTACTTACTTGTCATTTTTTGTCTTACTTTCATTTCTCTTGTATTTTTCATCTCAGAGCGCATAGAGACTTCCCTGTGAATGTGATATGCGCTATACAAGAATGGTTCATAATTATTTATTATTATTATTATTATTATTATATTATTATTATTATTATTATATTATTATTATTATATTATTATTATTATTATTATTATTATTATATTATTATTATTATTATTATTATTATTATTATTTATTATTATTAAGTATCCCAAGACTTACATGACAAGTCCTGACCAAAATTTAGCCCCAAACATGAACTCAAATGTAGCCCGAATCTACATTTAGCCCTGAACTTGTATCCAAATGTAACCCGAATCTACATTTAGCCCTGAACTTGTACCCACAATGTAGCCCGAATCTACATTTAGCCCTGAACTTGTACCCAAATGTAGCCCGAATCTACATTTAGCCCTGAACTTGTATCCAAATGTAACCCGAATCTACATTTAGCCCTGAACTTGTATCCAAATGTAACCCGAATCTACATTTAGCCCTGAACTTGTACCCACAATGTAGCCCGAATCTACATTTAGCCCTGAACTTGTACCCAAATGTAGCCCGAATCTACATTTAGCCCTGAACTTGTACCCAAATGTAGCCCGAATCTACATTTAGCCCTGAACTTGTACCCAAATGTAGCCCGAATCTACATTTAGCCCTGAACTTGTACCCAAATGTAGCCCGAATCTACATTAAGCCCTGAACTTGTACCCAAATGTAGCCCGAATCTACATTTAGCCCTGAACTTGTACCCAAATGTAGCCCGAATCTACATTTAGCCCTGAACTTGTACCCAAATGTAGCCCGAGTCTACATTTATCCCCGAAATGAGGCCAGACCTATTTTCATTTACTCGGCACAACATTTAGGGGTCACACAGACGACCGATCTTACTTTTGTACAATTCACCGATCTTGTGTGTTAAACTACCGGTGTGTTTTGCTTGTCTTACGTGCAGCACACAATCTGGCAATCAGGATGTTGAATAAAGAAAACCGCATCAAAGAAAGATCATTACAAAATTGAAGGACAGAATCAGTGTATGAAATTGCTAAACAGTGGACGGTACATTATTTTATTATAGTTCCAGGAAGAATACATTGGATTATAAGAAATTAAATTGACCTGTGCAAAATTATCAGTTGGTGCTTTTATAATGGGTATGCCCCCATCGTGTCTGTATTGTGTGCTTGGAATCCCATGAATACTTTAGAGGATTTAAAATGCGGTGGATGTACATCTGTAGAAAATTAGTGTGTTAATGAGCAGGAACATTGGGAGATACCCTTTACCCCTTATTGGGTATGGTAGAAACATTCTTGGGTCGATCTCACAAAACTCTTCCTAACTTAGGACTAGTCCTAGGCAATGCTAAGAGATAGGACTAGTCTTGAGTTAAGACCAGTTACTAGTCCTAACTTCAGATAAGATCATAGTCTTATCTCTTTGTGAAATCGGCCCCCTGGAGCATGAGCCCATTTTGTCAAGACGGATTGTAGGCCTATAAAATGGAATGAAGGCGAATATTCTTAAGGCGATCTTTTCTTGCGACAATGATATTCGACAATTTTGTAAAGCACGGTTCAGATAAATGACATATATGGGTAAGTGTGATTAGACACGTATTGGTGTAACACACACCGAACACCCATGATTAGAAAAACAAACAAACAAACAAACAAACAAACAAAACAAACAAACAAACAAACAACAAACAAACAACAACAAACAACAAACAACAACCAAACAACAAAACAACACAAACAAAAACACAAGAAATGTCATTATTTCATTTCTCTCATGATTTTGCGCAATGAGCGTATCCGCTTGCCAGTTACATTATGCCTTGTCGGTAAACAAATGTAAAATAGTTTAATACACATTAATGGTTTAAAACGACCATGGAGTAAGACATTTGGTTTGGGGAATTGGGCAACCACAATGATTCCCCTGATATATTCACAAATTTTGTTTGAGTAGCAGGTTTCCGCTTAGCGGCTCTACAGACGTAATCCCATAACACCGACTGAAGAGTACAAGTACGCATCCAGATTGTTGAACTCCATTTCTGTCAGCCAGTCAACGCTTTCCCACACAGCACCACATTTCAATCAGATTGTGTTTCCGTCCGCATACGTAAACCCAATTATGCTTGCAACATAAAATAAACAGTTGCCGTATGTTTCCGGAGTTCTCAGTTAAGCTTCAAGGGCATTGGAGAGTATAGGGAAGGAGGCCTTGACGGGGGACTGAAATAGCCTGACATCGACATCTGACCGTAACACTTGCGAAGAAATACGAATAATCTGCATGCAGTTTTGAGGTCGAGTTTGTTTTCCTTTTCCTTTCTCTTCTCTCTCTCTTATAGCAAAATTCAACAGTAGTTTGTTTGATGATCACAGATTGGCGAGGAGGTATACACAACATGTCTCTTATCTACACTGAGTTTAGACCGCGAAGTGATTTCCAAGTCATAGGATTGTGTAATTAATTTTTTGTTTCCAATATGGGTAACCACGATGGAGTAATAATGGTAAAATTTTCTTTCCCTGAAAAGAGCAACTGCCGCTGCAATCTGGGCATGTTGTAGCTTCTCCTAGAGTCACATGTGATCTTACCATAAAGTAATGAATCAAGGCATGCACAACTATTTAGGCAGCACCATCCGAAAGCACTTTCCGTATACTTTTAACATTTCTGATTTGGGCGTAGACAGATTGGCAGACTGTCTTTGCATATAAGTTGTCAAACATGACTCCAAGGTTCCAGACAGATATTGAGGCCTTTAATCTGATCGTTGGCGACCTGTATTTGATCCAACTGAGTTTAAGCACATTGATGATTTGAACATGATTACGAGCTCTGTTTTTGAGTCAATTAGTTTCAGCTTTTTTGCATGCATCCAAGATTTGACTTCCATAATACAAGATTTACATGCGAGCTTGTGCCTAGAGTTGATCAGGAATACTGTTCACATTGAATGGAAGGTATAATCGTGTGTCATCTGCATACATAATGCAAGTGTATAAAATAAAGATGCGTAGATTGTGAACGAATGTGGGCCGAAGACGCATCCTTGCGGAACACCAGAAGGGAGTGGAGTAGTCTTTGAGATTGTTCCATTCATTTATTGACATACTGTGTTCTGCTCTGTAAGTAACATGAAATCCATTTTAATGCATTTCCCTTGAATCCCAGGGAACGGAGACGAAATAACATGATTGTGATCTACATGTATAGTATCAAAAGCAGAAGACAACTCTAATAATAACAGGTTGACTCCTTGGTGGATTTCAAAACTGATTGAGCTAAAGTAGAACGGTTCAGTGCATAGACAACTATAGATCTCATTTTTCTCCATTGTATAGAAGCTTCGTTTAATGTGCACCAAAGTTATGGAATGGTTTCCCCTAACAACTCCGTACACTTGACTCCTGACAGATCTTCAAAAGCCACCTTAAGACTCATATCTTCGAATCTGCACACATTGAATCCTTTGCACTTTGTAAGCGACACATGAAAGTCTGTGAACTGTTATGTCTTACATTTTTTCTTCATTTCTAAGCGCCTCTGATTAGGCGACTAGAATTATAGCGCTCTACAAATGCCTGATGATTGATCGATTGATATCACAAAGATCGAAAAGTCTACTCCCTGCTGAAATATTCCACAGGGTGCAGGGAAAAGGCATTACTCTTACTGTTCCATGACCCGTGCTTATATATTCCAAGTTCTGCCTTTTCGCACCTAATCATTAATATCGCAGACTGAATAAAAGAGAAGCCATCATTAGCCCAGTGTTAAGCCCGCTTGCTGAGTTTTGGATGAATGAAAGAAGACAAATTTGTTAACGGATACGGACAAAATGACACTCCTCTTTTGATCCCAATTAAATAAGATATAATTTTACTGTCCAACGAGGATAAATTCGCGTGGCCTGTCTTGACAACAGAGTACAAGCAATACACAGAACTTACACATAATTTATAAAAAACATACATAAATTTATTGCTATCACTGTAAGGACTTCCCTTTGTCCCTCTAACTTAACGCTCTCCGTCCTCAGACTTCGCGTACGAAAAATGTGAGGACACAACAGTACAAAAGATTCAAATGTCAGAACAAAATTGTTGCTTTAAAAACATTGTGTTCCTTTGTTCTGCTGTCTCCACTCTGCTGGTAATACCATGCCATTTCTAACGGGAGGTACACCTTTAATAGCTTTCCCAATTCCCGCCATATCATGGTCAAACTTAGCAGCCCCATGCAACACATCTATTTGACAAATCAATTCGTTTGCGGTGACAAAGAATAATTGATGTGGACTTTGACTTTCTCTAACACTAATGCAGCAGCATTGAAAAACACTTTACTAAGAGAACTGCATTGCCGATGACAATATTAATAACATACTTCAAATCTACTCGAGCAAAAGACATGTCCACAATCAGTGTAAATATCTGATAGAAAACGCCGACAAGCGGCAAGAAACGGAAGAACAAAATACCTTCGACTTTTCCCCCGAAAATAATCTCAAGAATCTGTAAATGTAATACTATTGAACGCATTCTGTTTCAGAGCAAAAAAACATACAAAAACTCTCGCATAGGCCTATGCTATACGGACAATATACACGGTGATATACCAGTACAAAATCGTTCGTACACGGTTGACCAATGATGTGAGTTAATGTCGAGACCCCGTAATTAATTTAATCGTCAGTTTATAATTAACTGTCACTCATCATTAGCGTTTCCCCCTCTGCAACTCATTAAAAGAATTCTTGGAAATATCTCTAATCTATCAAATTAGCTGTTTAAAACTTAAATATCAAAACTCGGGTCAAACGGCAAAGTTACCAACTTAATCGAAGACTTTAAGCCTAAGCCAGCCTTTCTAAAACACTTGTTTGAATCATTAACATTTGCATAATATAAACTAGTATAACCAAAGATGGATACGTCTGACTTTCGTTTAATCAAACCCACATTTGATGTCCATAAATGAAAAATTGCAAACATTGCGCGAATGATAGTGTGACATGGCTATGGAGGTGTCTTCTTGAGGCCAATACTAGACTAGTGGTGATAAGCCTGGTGGACAGACATACACAGAGCGGCAACAGGAACAAGAACACACGAACTTGTTGGATCAAGACAGAACCAAAACATCGAAACACAAGAGATAAACTGAGCATAAGACGCAATTAAGTAAACGTAAAGAAATACACTGGAGAACGGGAAACGAGAGTTCTCATAACAAGGCACGTTACCCTCGACGTTCCCATATATTTCCTCCCAATTATAAAGTACAGGAAGATTACATTTACAAGCTCAGGATGTTGGCCTCCCACGCATTACTCCTGACACTGACAGAACAGCATTGTGTTTGAGAAACGGCTAAAAAAAACGTTGCCTCGTCAGTGATCCAATTGCCGCCGGATCATAGGATGAGCCCCACTTCCAATAAGACCCAGAATCGATTTTGTTTTCTTGGCTTTCAAGTCACAACTCCATCCACAGAGCGCCCGTTTTTTATTTAATCAAAATCTACATTTCCTTTTCTCGTCGTGCTCATATTTCTCAGGGAAATTAAAATCCGTGCATTTCTGGTCAACATTAAAGCATGTGCATATAACATTGGTAAGATGATATTGTTTTTCTTCAGATTTACACATAACTTTCATGGTATAAACGAGAAGGTCATGGTGGTCAAACTTTCCTTTAAATTGGTTTGCCCTAAACGATGAAGTGTTCGATATGAGTTCTGATCTCGCGGGTCCGAAATTCGATGTTTGAAAACAGTTCAAACAGTGATGGGGGGGGGGGGAGGGGTCCACACCGTTCTCTTGACCTCGACAATCAATTGAGCTTAAACTTTCAAAGTTTTGCTATTTTTTGTATTATTGGGCACGCAAAGTTCGTGGAACTATGAACCCTTATCAAATTAATTTCAAAATAATTTTTGAATAAAATGCTATGTTTTTTGAGAAATGCTTTAAACTATATTAGTTTTGCGTTCGAATCTGATGTTTTAAAATAAATTTGAGAAAGTGGTCGAGTTTGTCACTATTTTTTTTTGTTTAACTCTGAAGCTCCGAAAGCTTAAACTTTTAGAGTTTTTCTAAAGTTATATTTGTATGTTGTGACACAAAAAGTATGACACGGGTCTTTTGCAATTACCAATGCTGGCCACTAATTGTGGATCTTTTGTGGTCTGTACTGAATGACACAATCATTATTCATTCCCCGTTCATCAATTTGGGCTAACCAATTAATAAAGCAAGAAAGAGGGGGTGGGGTGGGTGGGGGAGACCTTAATTTCTTGTTTTTGAAAGTTGTTGACAACCAAGTAAAAAACTCCGAATGCTGAGCCATCATTTTGTCATGGTGTTGTTTGTCCCGTGAATAATTTGGTCTGCTGTGTTTCTATGTTTTCATTGACACGAACGGAAATAAACTTGAATTGCGTATCAACAGACGTTTATCTGTTTACAAAAGTCTGAAAAACAGACCATTAACTTATTGTTTTTCTTGTCACTTGACACAAAGTCAAACTTGCACAGCGAGACTGCCTATGTGTGAGTTTGTTATACGAGAGAAACGGGTGGAGTTAAAAGACTTTGCAAACAGTGCACTGCTGCATCTCCTTAAAGGAACATTACAGAATTGTTTTTTTGCAACAAAACAGTTGCTGGCAGTGTAAGCACTTTATGTAATCCACCATATACATAAACTGACAAACCTGTAGAAGTTTGGGATCGATCGGCCATCTGGGTCACGAGAAAATAGTGAAAAACGATTACACATTTGCATGAAATCACATAGATTCAACAAATGAATAAAACGCTCACAGAGCGATAAACTCCAATCGGAAAATTAGTTTATTCATTTCTCATCAAATATGGCATTTCAGACAGAAATATTTCAAGGGATGTTTTCTACTATCATCATCATTAGACCGTGTAAGTTTTATGTAAATTTGTGATCAAAAAGTATATTTTACAATTTGTTCTTACCAATTCTGTAATGTTCCTTTAACTTTTAAGTACTTGAGTAATCAATACGATGAATCTGATGAAAACGCCGAGAACATGCCAATGACAATCCATGGAGATTCTATCGCTCGGGGCAGATCAGACTCATTGCTTGTGTTTCTTGTATTTCGAAACTAATCGAAAGATTGGTTTTATAGCTTTGCTTGTTGGTAAAACAATCCACAGACGACTGAGGGGGGACACCAGGAACGTGCTTTCCGTCCAAATTTATAGGCCTACGAATTTGATGGACAGAGTGATCATTTCGTGAGTATTGTCGAACATCGACTGGAGCAAGCTTTCACTTCCATGAAGAACAAAGGTAAGGCACCAGGATAATATGACATTCTTGCGATGCCTCTCTTGGCAAAACTGGTGGAAATCACCCAGCCACTCAAGATACTGGACCACAATGGAAGAGATACGAAATTAAAAGACCCAGACAATTACTATGATGAAAATGCACAATGTTGAAAGCCGCATATAATTGTAGAGTGTGAAATGAGCACAAGGCATGAGATTTCCAAAAATATGGGAAGAAAAGCAACTACATACACTGAAAATAATATAGACCTGAAGTGTTTGTTTTCAAAACTAATAAGAGTTTGAATTGAATTGAAATTAAAAATGATAAACATTTTATTATAATTATTATGGATTTTTCCTGATAATTTTTTTTTTGGGGGGTGACTGCATGATGTTCCATAAAGTAGACGAGGAGAAAAAAAACGAAATATCGTTTTCGGACACAAATGCTTCGACCGACACTCTCTGAGGGACAACCAACACTGTAGTCGATGTCACCGTGATATCCCCTAACGTTAACACAAAACATCGATGGGAATTAAATCAGAAATCTACATTGAAAGATATAACAGTTACTATTTTATCGAAGAGCTAACTTTGAGTAAATTTTGTAACTGGCAGTGTTGTAGTATACTCGTACTCGTACTCGTACTCGAGCACTTCTCCAGTACCATTTGATTGTACCTTTTGTCGTACTAGTACCCAGCTAACAAAATGCTCGTAATCGAAGTCAGTACTCGACAGGAAAATAATTTGTACTCGACTTAAAATGTGCTCAGACTTGGATTTTCAGTACTCGTAATCAGTACTCGGAATCCTTTCCGCTTATCTTTACGTGTATTAATTCGAGGAATAAAGCTGGAATACAGTTGAAGTTGTCTACGATGTGTTCATGTTTAAAAGAAATGTTATCATATGAAGTTATCGGCAGTACTCTGATACCCCATTGAAAAGTACTTGACTACACAACACCGGTAAACGGCGCTAATCGCCCCCTGGAAATATGTCCGTCATTCGATAAGATTGTGCTTGACTCCAAACCACTCCTCATGTCCCATTAGGCGAAGAGAAGTTGTCACGGAATCGTGGATTCAACCGAGCATATAGCATTAAACCACCATACACAACTTCCCCAAAAAGGAAATTGTTCACTCCCAACTTGGAATCTGAGAAGCCTTTCTCACTCTCAGGCATTTGACAGCTTACAGTTCCAGGTTTTTTTTCCCCATTATTTTCTTGCAACTTCGCTGACCAGTCGAGTCCTATATTTCACTGGTTTGTTATTTCATGCATGATATGTTGGGATACACCAAGTGAGGATACTGGTCTTTGACAATTACCAAACGTATACTCTGCCTTTAAAAACAAATCAAGTAGTATTCGTTGTTAAATACCAGGTACAATAATAGATGGACAACCCTTTAAAAAAAAAGGTAAAACAAAACTAGCTTACCTTGTGTATTAAACTAAACATGTCCTAAGTCCAAATCATGATTGAGTGTGGAGACTAGCAGGTGTACTCGAAGTTCATAAGGACCATTGAGCATAATATAGCAGTAGAGTAGCATTCAGACTCTGAAATCAGCATTGATCCGACAACCCTCACGGTTGATGTTGATAGTGGCACGAGCACGTCTACGCAGTTGCCCTACCATGGAAATATTTTGATTAAGATGACGCCGGTTATATTTCCCCCGTCACGCATACGCCACTTGACTGCGTATGGACATCTTCCCGCTGTTGCATTAGTCTCAGCCCAAGTCAATTACGTAGAATGCCGCTTTGGGAGAGTGTGTTACTGATTGTATAGTCCCCCTTTTCATAAGTCTGTTTGGTTATGTGCCTCCGTTTTCTTACTGAGCTAGCCAGGTGGAGACGTCACGTGACCAATGTGACAAGGCAAATAGCCCGAAATGTTATCAATCGCCCCGCACAAGTTTGCCTGTTGTGCTCGAGACGGCTTCGTTGTCTGAAAGCATGTTAGTATGTCACACATCTGGATGTCGCACAACGGACGAAGCGTAACTTACATGTACGTTAATTGAAGATGACACACACATATATATTACGATGACGATAGGAAATATGCAAACATGTGTTAACTTAATAACCTCCCTTGTGTAGAGGTGTCTGCTAAAATATATGCCAATGCATTCTAACACATATCATAACTTTGCATTCGCTAATCGCACTCCTCTCAACGAAAGATTCCCGCATTCGGAAACAATTACATTTTCCAGACAGCTGGGTATGTTGATATAGTGTAGACCGTATTTTAAAAAACATCTGAAGACTTGAAAAACCTTTAAGATTCCCAGCCCCCCCCCACCCCCTTGCACGAAAATTCTCAACTAGAGACGGGTCCTTTTTGGATAATGGAGCCAAATAGCATGCATTTGCGTCTTCGTCTCAGCTTTTACGAAACGAAACGAGAGAAATACAATTATTGTGTTACTTTCAGTAATTGAGGACGGGAAAAACGTATATACCGAAGATCTTCAGCTAGAAAGCGCATCCACGTCTACACTGTAAATTATTACGAGTTTTTGAGTACGGTGTACGTGACTGATGTCATTAACAGACGATCCAATTCTTCAGACATATACTCAATGAGGAAAACCCCACTCAATCTGATCGACCACCATGACTAATTACCCAGTCCGGCACGGCCACCTCGTCCTACATTATGGTTCATTCATATATCATTGTCACAGGGCAAATGTTAGCAATCTGGTGTTTTGTGCTCGTATAGGTAAGCTGGAAAAGGTCGTTGATTTGTTGAAGAGTTTACTCACGTGTATGTTTGTTTTTCCTTCAACTTGTATCAAAACAATGTACCAGAACATCCTCAAGTTGTTGTAAGAGCTACCTTGTAAAAAATTGTATACTTTACAACTGCATGGTGTGGGTTTTTTTAATACAAAGCTGCGAACCCGTAGTGTGTAAACGATATAAATCAATATAAATTTAATGAACGGTTAATGAAGATTATAATCAATAAACAAATGTCGAAAATTCTTAGAAATCATTATGCTCGATATAATATAAAATAAGGGGGGGGAAATCTCACTTATATGCCGCAACAATGCAAAATTTCAACCAAATACAAAACAAATCTGAAAGGAATTTTTATCTCAGGCTGTTTTGTCTGATTATGCATCACGCCCGGTTCTCAAATATTACGATTTCACAGCTTAAACTATACATAAAACAAATCAGAAGAAAACTAAATCAAAAAGTGGCTCGAACCTACCAGAGTTTTTTTTTTGCTCTAGTACAGGGGCATTTAGGATAATAGCATCTTCAGACTATTCAACCTAATGGTCTGAACATCGAAGGTTATTCACAACTTTAAAGGAACATTACAGAATTGGTTTTTGCTAACGAAACAGTTGCTGGCAGTGTAAGCACTTTATGTAATCCACCATTATACATAAACTGACAAACCTGTAGTAGTTTGAGATCGATCGGCCATCGGGGTCACGAGAAAATAGTGAAAAACCGATTACACATTTGCATGAAATCATATAGATTCAACAAATGAATAAAACGCCCACTGAGCGATAAACTCCAATCGGAAAAATTAGTTTATTCATTTCTCATCAAATATGACATTTCAGACAGAAATATTTCAAGGGATGTTTTCTATTATCATTATCATTAGACCGTGTAAGTTTTATGTAAATCTGTGATCAAAAAGTATATTTTACAAGTTTTGTTCTTACCAATTCTGCAATGTTCCTTTAAGTTTTTGCAAAGTCCCCATAAAATGCTTTATTCACAAATTTACCTTTTCTATTTTCCCTTTGATTTTTTTCCCCGAATTGTTTTGGAGTTCTACCCATCTTTGTTTCTGTTCTTGTTACGATTGTTTTCGGTCATCTCTTGCTTTTTCTGACTGCATGCCGCACCTTTATTTTCACTCTTTAACACCAGACAACTTCTGTTACACTGCTGACATACTTGTATGTGTGTATTGTGTTTTCAATTAGCATTCTACAAAGACCCGGCTAGGGTCGAAATTTGAGGCCATTACAAAAAAATCCATTTATGACCGTGGGTCATTTTGGTTTGTAGGCAGTTTGCAACAATATCAACTAATTCCTCTATTTAAATAAATTTCTTAATCACTTATAGTTACAAAGTAATAATAGAGGTTCACGGTGGATGTCTTGATTCAGTTTTGGGGTTGGGTCAATATGTTTTCGAACTAGCTTATATTTACAAATATACTGAACGAGAACTTGTTTGTTGGATGAGGTCAACCATAGCATTTCAACGCTATCGTCTCACACGTGGGAAATTAATCATTCTTATACATTTCGCAATAGGAGGCCATAGATGATGAGGCGTAGATTAGTCTCTGGCTCCTTCTAATCCTACATCTCGTACATCTTAAAAGAGAGCTATCACAACTTGTATTTAGCAGACCCGGTAAATCGAGGACTTCTCTTTGTTCACCCATTGTTTTGGCAGAATCTATTTAAAGCGACGTCCCCGATGGTTTTGTACACGAAAGCGAAGCTCGATGTATGGGGCAGAGAGTATCCCAAACGTTCCCATACTTGAACAGTCTTTCCTCTTGTACAAAAGTACCCGTCCTAAACTCCTCTTCAGAATTCCTGAGATTCCAAGCACACAATGAAGACACACAATAGTAGGTACACATATCATGCACCAAGTGAGAGCGTACTGACTCTGTTAAAGGTGCTGCATACGATTGGTAATTGGAGCCTACTGATTGTGTTAATCCTATATAAATGTAGGTACATACAATAAAACTAATCTGTGAAAATTTGACTTCAAAAGGTGGTCGCGTTTTTGAGATATCACCGAAAAACCGGAGCGAATTTTTCCTGGCGCAGGAAGAATATTCCCCATATAGGTATATACAGTCTGACAGAAACGCTTCTCAGATTCAAATTTTGGGGAATAAAAAGTGATATATTTTCCATAACCATAGTACTACGAAGTTAAAAGTTTCTCAAAATTCATTATACTACCCAAGGCTGCTGTACTTCTTACAAAGTAAGTTTTTATTGCCAATTATTTTCAGAGTCATTACCAAACAATCATGTAATGTGCCTTTAAACCCTTTTTTAAATTGTCAACGGGAGGACATCCCCGTTTCAGCAGTCGTAAAAATAAAAAGCGGGGTTGCAAAACGTCATTTTATACATGAAATTAGTCAATGACTTCTTAGTGGTTTGAATAAGAGTTGAATATCATTACAACAGTGCCTTCCCATTTGGAAGCTGTTATTGTCCTACCAATGTCCCTGTAATTTACATAATTTCGCAATTTGAAGATGGCCAATGAAATTGAATCGGCTGCAACAAGCATTGCAGTCTGAATATATCTCAATAAGTATCCAGAACTGATACGAAAATGTGCCACCTGAATAATGGAAACGTCATTAATACATGCAACTAATCAAATCGTGTAGTGGTTTTTATACAACAGTGCCTTCCCTGTAATTTTCATAATTGTCAAGTCTGAAAATGGTCAATGTAATTGAATCGGCTGCAACTAGGATTGCAGTCTGAATATATTTCAATAATGAAATATAACCAGAATTGATATTAAAGTGTGCCTGAATAATGGAATCGTCATTTATACACGAAAGTGATAAAAATGCAAGCCATTAACTTTGTATAGTGGTTTAGAAAAGAGTTTGATATCATTACAACAGTGCCTTCACATTTGGAAGCCGAATTGCTTTACCAAATTCCCTGAAATTTCCATAATTTTGCAGTCTGAAGATGGCCAATGAAATTGAATTGACTGCAATAAGCATTGCAGTCTGAATTTATCTCAACGATGAAATATAACCAGAATTGATATGAAAATGTGCCTGAATAATGGAAACGATGGGCTGTGTATATCTCTGCTACCGATAACGGTTAAAACATGATTTAATAAAAAAAAAAAAGGAGGAAAACTATGGCTGAATTTCAATGCGTCATATATTATATTGTTTAGAAAAAAAATATAAAAATAGCTTTGATATACATATGTTTTTTTTAAAACTTATCTGAAGGTAGAGAAATTTAATTTTAGCTTGGAAGTTGAAACTACTCTTCATTTATTTACGGGTTCGAATTTAGCTTAAAGATATCTTCATGCCGACGGGTCACAGAGTTAGCGCTTTGAGGGTCCCTTGGTGTCATCACCAAAATATATAATAACAACAACTACTATCGTTCACATTCACAATAATTAAATTAACTGTACAGTTGTGGGGGTTTTGCGGGAGCATGATTACATCAATCTACATTGACAAGTCCACAAGAAGTCATTTTTTACATATCATGTTTTTTTTATGTATCAGCCAAAAATGGCTCTTAAAAAAAATACAAACCGGACAAACAAGAAGACTTCCCCGGGCACTTAACTTGAACATAATGTTTGCTTAAACAGGACAATCTGTCCCATTGGCAATGCGAACTCGGGATCAACTCGTCTGTTGTCAACAGACGCACGCCCCTGGAAAGATTACTGCATTTTAAATAGTCCTGTTGTTGTTGTTGAGAAAATAATGATTCCTTACAAATTTCATTTGTGAAATTAAATGATTTATACACTTTACGCGTTACAGTGGACACCTCACGGGAAATTTGCAACCCTAGGCCTATTTACATTCTGGTTTATTTTGTATGCGATGTGTTGTTAATAATATTATGCATATACGCAGATCTCGGTTCGATAAAAAACATTATAAACAGCACGTGTCGCCTACATGTGGTTTTCCAAAATGCCCATCACTTCAAACAGTAGAATGAACAACTTTTTTTGGATGCCGCTGGCCAGCCAGCTCACGTTCATTTAAATGATTATTCTGAATGAATCGAGAGCCGCGGCTGTTTGATCATGGTTTTGATATTTACAAGTAAAGACTAACCAGACGGCAATTAACCCCTTGTACGAAACTAAAAAGCAAACTAATATGGAACCCATTAGAGGTAACGCCTGTAGAAATTGTCTTGGGCAATCCCAGGGTGGCTTTCTAAGACTTGAAAATATTGAACTTTAACCACTGTACTTTGAAATGTGTTCAAGATAAATGGTCGAAGCATGACATTTTATATGTTTTTATTATAAATATATTGGAATGTTCCAAAGCGTGAAATTAGTATCTCCGTCTTATTGCGACTACTTTTTTTTCCTGGTACACCAAAACAAAAGATATGTTTACTTATTAAAGTGACACACAAACAAACAATGAAACTTGTAAACTTAATAACAAATTTATTTCAAAAGGAAAAACAACCGAATTGCAATTTAAAGTAGACTAACGGCAGCAAAGTTAAACTTCCTTTGTAATAAAAATGTAACGATACAAGTATTCTGGAATAATCATAGATTTCTGTGACAGAGCCGGTATGTGGATCGTAAACAGAGTCAAGTAACAACTTATGAAATGGTTATCTCTCCCTAGAAAGTAAACTGAAAGTTAATCCCCAATTTTCCTCTTGACTCTCCAAGGGGTTAGCAGGCTTGTTACAGTTTTTTTTTAAATTGTTACTTTTTCGCACTGCGACTTTAAAAGTGAGCCAACAAATTAAAAAAGCTATTATATATTGACCCTTGACCCTCTCGGATAGCAACGCCTTGTTATAAGTGGGTGATTTGGTTTACACGTGATCTTTAAAGTTTTGGAGGGGGTGGGATTTTTCAAAACAACCTTGGCTGTTTTCATTACAAAGCGTCTATGACTCTGTGTGGAAGAAAACAATCTTGTGACGAGAGGGGTGTTTCCGCACTATTTATAGCCAAGCCTGAGTGAGGTACGGCGTCCCCTCCCAAAACTGAATTGTTTTTTTTTCTTTTTTTCTTTAAACTCTCTTGCCGAGAAGTGATTTGCCTTTTTATTCAGTTTTTTAGTTTTGTGCCGAGTTTTTGCTATAATTTTACTCTTACAAACACTATAATTAAACAATCATACATTTAAAATGTAAACGATTTGTTTAATTACATAGATCCTTTAAAAGATGTTGGCTTTGTAACATGTGAACAACTTTGTTTGCCGAGGGAAAATAACGATTTATAATTTTTCCCTGTATACATACTGTAAGCACGAAGCTGTTGGCCTCATGACACTGGCTGTAATAAGCAATTTAAGTACCAAAATAAACATTGGACATTTTGCTTTCATAAATGCTACAAAACATCTCTCGCACCTGTGAGGCGTCTTGGCTGGTTTATAATGTGATTATAAATCCACACCCCCGGTCGTAATACGATTTCCCAATCTACCAATAATAATAACATGGACTTATAATGCGCACATCACCGGAAACCGGTCAAGGCGCATACAAAAAAAACAACAACAAGGGTGACACAACAGTTTTTTTCGCTCGTCCCCAGCGCCTTGCCTTAAAACCAAAGGCGCTGGGATGGGCAAACGTATCAAGCACGCTCATTGGTTAATGCTCAGTCCTATCATGCATCACACTCACACTGCAAGCACTGCACGCATGACGTACTTCCTGAACAAGAATCTGTGGAAGCTGATTCCCCATCCCAGCGGTCCTGGATAGGCCGCTGGGGCCGAGCGAAAACAGTTTTGTCCAGAACAAGTGAAGAGAAAAATTAGCGAAACAAATGGGACTTCAATTCTCTCTTGAAGATGTTCAAAGATGTTGTTTGACGTAGTGTGGCAGGGAGCTTGTTTCGAATGGCAGGTGCAGCATTGGCAAAGGCACGCTGACCACAGCGAGAGGTTCTAAATCTTGGTTGAGCTAACATATATGAAGTTGAAGATCTTAAAACGCGACCAGATTGATGCGACAGCCATCGTTTACGTGTGACGTAGTTTGTTACGTCACACGTAAACCCCAAAAGGTAGCGGCGGAATCATCAACGGTTGTTATTTTTTGAAAAGTAAAAAAACCCCAAAACTTTGAGGCTGCATAACAAAGTTTCGACGATGGCGCAGTTTTGACAAGAGACTAAACCCAATCACGCTATCTGATTGAAGAGGTGATGATACAGCCATCACACCTTACTTCAAATCAGGATGTGCACGTGTCAAAACAAAAAACTCCGTTGAGTGTGAAAACTAATATAAGATCAACATTAATGTGAGCACTCATGCTCCACCCCTTAGTGTCATATACGATCCCCACAAACCCTCGTCTTTGCTCCATGGAGGTTTTTGATCGGGACATTGTTGTTCTGTTTCACTCATTGATGACGCTCAGCGGTAACTTGTAATGATACACGAACGAATTTCAGTTCCTGCCGAGAAAAAAAACATGACTTGTCGCTTGGTGTTCTATCTAACACGTAGTACTCAACGATTTTTACGCTGTTAAAACATTGACCTGTAGACAAACAGGATCGCTGTTATGATTATAATTGTTAAAGGAACATTCCAGAATCGGTTTTTGCTAACAAAACAATTGCTGGCAGTGTTAGCATTTTATGTAATCCACCATATACATAAACTGACAAACCTGTAGAAGTTTGAGACCGATCGGCCATCTGGGTCACGAGAAAATAGTGAAAAACCGATTACACATTTGCATGAAATCATATAGATTCAACAAATGAATAAAACGCTCACTGAGCGATAAACTCCAATCGGATAATTAGTTTATTCATTTTTCATCAAATATGGCATTTCAGACAGAAATATTTCAAGGGATGTTTTCTACTATCATCATCATTAGACCGTGTAAGTTTTATGTAAATCTGTGATCAAAAAGTATATTTTACAAGTTTTTTCTTACCAATTCTGTAATGTTCCTTTAAAATTGATTTCAAGGTAAATTTCTTGAAGTGCTAACCCTGGTAAACTCCCGGGGTATCCATAATAGCGACCCCTGTTAAGTGGGGTTGAGCCAGATAACAAAGGGGGTTAGTATACCCTGTGCTTATTTCTCCAAGGAAATGGCATCAAATGTAAAATGAACACGGGAGGCAGATCGGGTTAGGCCTAAAGTTCTCTAAGGCATTTTCTGCGGTTTTATTTCATTGGAATTTATTTGATGCTGTGAAAAGGGCTTTATTGAAAAATTCATCATAATCTCAATGTTTAAAGGTATAAGTTATATACATTTAAAAAAAAAAAAAAAACTTAACATGTTTTGTAATGTTTTTTACCGTGTTATGCCGAAAGAATTCTTGGCTGAAAAATCTGATTGCACTCAAGCGCAGTTTTCTGAAATGTTTTGTTTTGTTTTTGTTTTTGTTTCTGACGGCGTGTTAGATTGGAAAACTTGTCCTCAAGGTTGCCATACCAACAGGAGAATGGCTTTGACTCGCAGGTTTATGCGAGCGTGCCAAAAACACAGTTTCCTCACGTTCGCGTGTGCGTCCTTACTGCACATAAAATTATCAACACCCGAGCAACCAACTACCTTTGTACCACCGGTCAAAAGTTCATGCTTGTTCAGAAGTTTCTATAAACATCTTCAATATACCTTGTCTTTAAAACAGGTTCGCTCACACACTGCTTTGTGGTACAACAGTAAAAAAAAAAAAAAAAAAAAAAAAAAAAAAATTAACTTAGCCATGGGCAATATCTAGGCCTACAGGAATCCGTCTCTACAAATATCCTCTGCATGCTCGTTTTTCAAGAAAACAGTCTTGTTAGCTCTGACTATACAAACTATCGGATACAGATACTAAGGTTTACTACAAATTAAATTATATCCGATCTTTCGAATGGTACTCCTGGACACTCACGGGACTACTGATGACTCAAATGGCCCACTTTATACTGTTCCACGGGTCTAGTGATACGATGATGTTAAGAAACTACTGTGATTGTTCCTGATCAGGTATCGTCAGCTAACGGCAATATGATACTTCACTAATGGAAATCAACTTATCACTCAATACCATGGAGATTAGTACATAATAGTTTCCTATGAAAACTGCCTCTTTTGTCCTGATGATGAAATACATCATCGGTGATGTTACAACCATCTGACGGATGTTTTAAAATGAACTTCAAGGTGAGAGCTAAAAAGGAGGGGGGAGGTAAGGAAATGTGGGACGAGATTGGCCTTGTGGTGTCTTGCCCAGCCTCTCAACTCTGTGGACCCAATGTTCGCATCTAATTTGGGGTTAACTCTGTGGATTCCAGTCCCAGTATTCACTTTCGATCAAAATGAGTTTGAAACTTGAGGGTGCTTTATTACATACAGTTGAATCAAAATAGAGTTGCAAGAGCAGGAAGAGAAGCAACAATAGAAGCAACACACAACTGTTGAACAGTTACATCCTGGTTCGCTCAAGGTAGATACGTTTACTTCAAAGAATTCATAACAGAAAACAATTGATGCGTCGTCTTAAAAGAACACAGCATGTGTGTTTCGTGTGTTGGTTGTTCAATGACGCAAATACGCAATTTATCATTATAACAATGACATCACAACAAGCAACATAATATCTGCCCTACGAGATGTAAAACAACCCGATGTAGGTCAAGCGTGTAAAACGGAAACAGACGTGGAGGGAAAAACAACAACATACAATTGAAATCAGACACAAATGATAGTGAGTAATGATAGTACCATCTGAACACTGAGTCGAATGGAAATCATTTCGCTTCAAGGGTCTCTCAGTTTAAATCTAAGAAGCCAAGATCATCTTTACGGACACGTTAAGCCAGGTAATTAAATACCCATATGTTCGATTATATGCAGTTATATTTTTTGAAACATGCAGTGCCAGCCAAATCACTTATGGTTATATTGCGAGTGGTGGTGTTGGAAATAACGCCCGTTTCACACCCGGCAGATTCATAACCTCAAACTTCCTGTTAAAACGAAATTGAAGAGGATGTTGAAGTTGCTGAAGTTGAAATTCTCTCTAAGTACTAAGTTTACAAACCGCAATATATTAGTTTTAACGACAATCAGTCATTTCCCCCCTAAACCATCGACGATCAATACCGTCCTCAATTTTAGCATCTGTTGTCATCCCAACAATGGCCAATGAATTATGCATATAATAAGTTATTTTGCCAAATCTGTAGACGAATATACATAAGAAGAAAGGCTAACTTCTCGAGTCTGTAAACGTCTGATAAACACTTCGCTACGATATTCTTTTACTAAGTGATGGATGTACGGATTGATACCGCACACCTTGATATAAAGCACCATTAAGAAACGGGAATAATTAATGAGTATATATATATTTTACGTAAAACACGCAAGTATGGGCAGTTTTACTTAGGGGATTCAAGAAACGAACCCAGTGAGTTTCACCAGCAATTAGCTGTATGATAAATATATAATGAGATTATATTATATTTTGCAAAGAAACTACTATTACCTTCTTCGACGCGTGTTACACGAGGGTCGTTTTCTGAACAATATTCAGTGAATCGTCTCAAGTAGTCAAGTTACTTGTATTGTAGCGACTCCTAATCCACACGTGTAAATTAATAATGTAACGTACTCGAACACTGACCTCGGTATATTTTAAGGATGGTTGTGAGAGGTAAAGAAATATTTGCGAACGACACAGCAAAGGCTTTTGTGTACACTAGAACTTGGTTTCTTGTATATTCTATATTCCTCTATTTCCAAAGAACCACTGGCATGTCGAAAAACTAACCTGTGAAGAATTGATCGCGATTGATGTGTACGTCTGTGAGAAAACAGTTTGACATTGTTTGTATTGCTTAAGATCTATGGATTTTTAACGCAGATACTGCATGCTTATTATGAACGTTGCCACAAAGGCACATACGCAACTTGTTCATTTAAAAACAAAGTATGTTTCGCCTATTGGTTACTTTATCAACCTCACAGTGCAAGTTTTTGAGGATTATTGTTTGCTTTGTAAAAAAAAAAAAAAAAAAAACACGTTTCGCCTATGCTTATGAACGTTGCCATAAAGGCACATTAAGCAACTTGTTCTAAAAAAGATAATATATGTTTCGCCTATTGGTGACCATATCAATCTTTACAATGAAGTTTGTGGTTGTTTGCTTTTTTGTCAACAAAAACCACAAAATGTATCCGATTGCCCTGCATTTAACCCCCATGGACCCTGGTTCGAATCCCACCTCTAATATAGAGCATCGCATGAGGTTTACGTTATCAGTTCCTACCTACGTCGGTCTTGCCTACTACATTGGGGTTTTCCTCCCGCGTCAACAACTTCTTTTACACGTCTTCTCCCCTCTGTAAGTTCAGGACAACGGTGCTGATCTTTATTTAATATTTTTGATATGAGGATCTTTTGGTTCCATTACTAAAAATTGTTTAAAATAAAACAAATAAACAAATCTGGTGTCAAGAGAACAATATTTTGAAACTGATTGTCGATTACATCACAATTATATTAACATTTATTTGCCTTTAAAGGCCCTGTACACTATTGGTAAGATCGAGAGAAAAAAAATGTTCACAGATTCACACATAACTTACATGATTTAAAGCAAGTAATGGTAGAAAGGGTTCCTTAAAATAATTCTGCCAAAAATGCTATCGTTTCTGAGAAATGAGTAAAACAATAGTTTTTATCACGCGTGGTCTCTTTTCACTATTTTCTCGTGACCTCGATAACCAATTGAGCTCAAACATTCACAGGTTTGTTTGTTCATGCATATGTTGAAACACACAAAATGTGGACACTGATTTTGAGCTGTTACCTAAAGTGTACAATACCTTTAAGGCAGAGAAAAATTGAGATATTGAACTTACAAGTACTTACATAATAATGCTTTGAATACAAGAACAAGCTATATAATAGGAATTGTTCATTCCTTACTAACATGAACCACCGTGATAGATTGCCCTTACTGATTTCACCTGAGAATCTCTCCCATGTGTCACTGACTAAGGATTTCTTGTATCAAACAAAATCAGCCTCGGGATTGACTGCTATATAAATACATATCCATCTCATACCTCTGAAAAGACGGTCAATGATCTCGACAGTCCCACGAAGAGCTTGATGGTAACAAACATGATCAATTTGAACAAAAGGCAAATGCTAAGGAGCTCTGCATGGTTTATATAGAGAGCTGTTGTTGTTTATAGTGCACTTGTTTCATTTCGAATTAGGAAGATGTAAAAATAAACCAACCTATTACGCGAAGTTGTCATGCAAGGAAGCAGGCGCATTGTTCGCAGGAGAAGCTGGAGCACCAATTCGCACGGATTTATTGTTTGCACTTTGAAGTGAAAGGATTTGAACAGGCCTATTTTTATTCAAAATGGCAATTCAAAGTTTGCGTCAAGGGATAAGTGGAAATTGTTGTCCACGTGCTTATTGGACCCATATCTTGTTGTTTTGTAGACACTGAACAAAAAGGGAAGAGTCAGGTCGATCCAGTGAACATTTCGTTGAATATTGTTAGTTTCAGATATTACAATTCTGCAATTCTGCAATTCACTCACTTCACTCACACAATTCCTCCGGTTGTTGTTAAAAGCAAAAAAAAATTACTCACTCGAGTTCACGCGTCTTCGTTAAACGACGGTCCGAGTTGAGACGTTAATATGAAAATCACCTTTCGACCCCCCAAAAAAGGCCTCCGAAAGAACGACTTGTTGAAAGACTATAATTTGACAGGTTCTTGCATCCAGTCCTATCTTATTGTACAGTTTTTCACTTTGTGAATAAAGCACAATCCTCTCTCTTGACATTGGACCCAATATTTTGTATGATATTTGTATATTTGTATATGTATATATAATTTGTATATGAGTACAGTGAAAAAAGGACGTGTTATATTATCTGGATGGTGGTTCCTAAAAAAGATACGTTACAAAACGATGAACAATCGATACAAACTGAAAAAATCATACAATATATTGGGTCCTATGTCAAGAGAGAGGATTGTGTTTTATATTTGTAAGATGAAAACGTGAGCTGAAATTGTAACGCGACCATTTCAAACTAAATTTATGTGTGGTGATTCTGATTTATGCACAATATATACTAGTCATGAAGAACGTATTTGCTAAAAAATCTCTGAAACATTATCCCTATTTATCTAGCTCTATAAGGGAGATTGGGTGACCTTTCCCTCGACCCATATATAGTTATTACAAGTCAAAACTGAGTTTAAATGATGGATGAGATTCTTTCATCGAATAAAATAAAAGAGACTTAGCTAGGATATCTTTTTCTAGAGGAGGAGGAAGAATAAAGTGAAAAAAATCCGACTCTATATAAAAAGATTTGGTAGTGTTAAAGATATTACGGAAGTTCTGTTGTACCCAATATTTTGTATGATATTTGTATATGTATATATAATTGTATATGAGTACAGTGAAAAAAGGACGTATTATATTATCTGGATGGTGGTTAGTTCCTAAAAAAGATACGTTACAAAACGATGAACAATCGATACAAACTGAAAAAATCATACAATATATTGGGTCCTATGTCAAGAGAGAGGATTGTGTTTTATATTTGTATATATAGATTTTAAAAAAAACACACACAAACACACAAATGTAAAGCCCTGAAATTGGGAACCTCCTATTGTCCATCTTTTGTTTGTACTTTTTTTTTTGGGCAACAGCTCCCATTGCTTTTGTGCACACTTTCCAACTGGAGATCCTCACCCCACCGTGGACCCTATTGGCCTTCTTTTTTTAAGGTTCTCGGTTTAAGAGTGTTTACGTACCAACCAACACACACCATTTTGTTGGACAAAAGTCTAATAAACTAGGCTTAGAATAAGAAGATGCACAGCGTTCAACGGCGACAAAATAATAATGTGCATGCGCTTGTGAAGAGCTTTTATCTTTTAATATACAGGCCAAGGCCTTACATGACATGACAATAAAAATGAGAAGATGGAAACGTGAGCTGAAATTATAACGCGACCATTTCAAACTAAATTTATGTGTGGTGATTCTGATTTATGCACAATATATACTAGTCATGCAGAACATATTTGCTAAAAAATCTCTGAAACATTATCCCTATTTATCTAGCTCTATAAGGGGGATTGGGTGACCTTTTCCTCGACCCATATATAGTTATTACAAGTCAAAACTGAGTTTAAATGATGGATGAGATTCTTTCATCGAATAAAAAAAGAGGCTTAGCTAGGATATCTTTTTCTAGAGGAGGAGGCAGAATAAAGTGGAAAAAACCCGACTCTATACAAACGTTTGATAGTGTTAAAGATATTACGGTAGTTCTGTTGTATTTTGTGTCAATTTCTTTCATGATTTTCGAATAATGTGCTAGTGTAAAACAATTCTCAACAAGGCTATAATTTGTCTGCTTCTTTTTCCTTACGCGAACAACTGCTTTTATATGCGAAAACGTTTCCTCCACTTGCTCCCCCCCCCCAATGAAAACGTCCAGTTACGGCAACAAAATATGGAGCTAGGGCCTTTTTATAAACGTCCATTATTTGTGCAACAACAAAAGCTAGAAACCGAACTACCCAAATCGAGTGTTTTCACAAAAGCGGATTAAGGTAATGTTAACAGTTTTGGAAAACATCACATATAAAAAAGCATTAAAACAAATATTTTAATATTAATGATATCAATTGTTATGCTCCAGCTATCAACTAACGACAAACAAATAAACAAACAAACAAACATTCACAATCAATGGATATATAGGCTGTGTATACCTGTATGCTAAATGAGATTAATATAACTAGGTTGATTGTTGTGACCTGCAGAGCCCAATTTCATGGCTCTGCTTACCGCGGATTTCTGCGCTTACGTATCATAGAATTATGTGCTACAAGGGCTCCGTAAGCGCAGAATTCCGCGGTAAGCAGAGCCATGAAATTGGGCCCAGTAGAAGCGTGCATGACGTGTTTGACCAATATCACCCTGTCACCATTGAGCCAGATTTCAAGTAGGCATATGGTGCGATGCAAAAAGGCGTAAGTAGCACACGAAATGCTCTTGTGCACCACGATGAGTATATTCCATCTGGTTTCGGACCAATTGAAGTTCCAAGTGGTGGTCACGTTAGGGTCAACTTGCCGTCGAGACAAGGCTCCCACTAAAGCCATGAGACGAAGGCGAGAATGACTGTGATTGTATAAATAATTTCAGGAGAGGAATGTACAACGAAGACACCTGCTTAAATAGCACATTACTTAAGAAGAAGTGCACCAATGATGCCTCACTCCAGAAATGTGCAAAAATACGTCGACAATTTCACGCTCAACTGCATGCTCTCATGTATATTTTCCGTCGTGGCCTAATTCCTGCGTTAGAGAATAACCTACGTAGTTTCATATTAACTGTTTCCCTTTCAAACCATAATAAATTAAAAAAATTAAGAATACGAATATAACTTTTAAAAACCATACAGTTATGAAGTATGGGACCCAGCTACTGGATGCAAGCAGTTGTCACAAAATTTTGCTGGTAATCGAGGAGAGACAATAAGAGTGTAGTATTTTAAAGACGAAAAAACAGCAGTGGTAATTATCGAAACATTTGTTCAAGTTAGTTTCAATCTGCATAATATAGTATTCATGCGCTGATTCAAAAGTTCCAATCCCTCTGAGACATAAGGCTGAAACACTTTCAATAAGTTCGTGAAAAAAAACATTAAAAGATCAACCACCGTGTCACCATACCTATTGCTAACTACAGCCATAAGACCCAGGGGCGGGAAGGGGGGAGGGGGACTGCCCTTCATTTCCCAATTTCGGGCAAAACAGTGGTGAAAATCCGTGCACACCAAGAAGGGGGAAAAGAGACAGTGAAAGCAAAGAGTACGTTTTACCCAGTATTAGAAACGCGTGCTTTTGTTTGTATCTGTGTATAATTTAACCAAGGAGTCTCCATACGCCCACGGTAAAACAAATCCCAAACAAAAACTGGACGTTACACTTCCAAAACAGCAGCTAAATACTACTCTTCCAATCTCCGCCAGAAAACCGGTACTTTGCGCTATAATTATTCACATTCTCCTGTCATTACAGAGTACACGTTTGGTAATGACTCTGAAAATGAATGGCAAGAAAAACTTGCCATGTTTTGTACCTACATTTATATAGGATTAACACAATCAGTAGGCCCCATCTACCAAACGTGTACTGTGCCTTTAATGTAACTCTTATACCGTTAGCTCGTTGCACGCGCTGGTTGGATTTGGCATCCCTTTTAAAATTATCGGAACTAAAAGCCGCATATTCAGTAGCTCAAAACAGTTCCACAAAGTTACTGATAGATAATTACCATTATAGTAATTCGAAGGCTTTCTAATGCATCCACGAATTAAGTATGCAAAATGTCAACATCTTCACCGAAGTTTCACATTACAATGCTAAAAAATGGTAGATGTTCGGCCGCCGAATCTTCTGACTGCATTTGGCTTATTCACTTGCTTGGCAAATGCATACAGTCGTCTATTAAAGAATGAAATAACTTTGAGATATCAGTTCGTGAATGCATAAACCCTTCAGTTTCAAGAGACATGATTGATACGTCCAAGTGGTTCAACCTTCAACACATCTTCTATATAAACAACTGAATCTCAAAATAATTGATTATTGTTTTTTTGTATCTGAACGATTCGTGGTTGATGCTGAGACTACACTCCAGAGACAATGTTATTTGAGTTCGTATATCGCTGTGTTTATTTGGTCTTGATAGTGTTGACTTCATCAAGCCTGTGCGTAATAGGAACTGCATCCATCAGCCAGTACCGTCGCGGTGAAATTTCAGGTAATTTATATGCACTCAATTGCCTTAACTTATTTACATATACAGCATACCGTCTGAGAAGGTTGCAGTATTCCACTGCATTGCGTGTAGTCTGGAGTGTATCTGCTCCATGATAATTGATTAGTTTCATGGGTTGAATTACCGGTAACTATAAGGGTCCCATTTTCAAGCGCATCTAAGCCTTTGGGAAAGATGCATTCCGATTCAGGCTTGTGTACCTTGCGTGGTTTGGAAAAACAAGATCATGTATCCTCCAGACACACGCTTTTTTATAGTACGCCTTGAAGAAGCCGTGTGGGTACAAATTACATCAAGGAAGTGTTGCGGCAGCATAATGTCAAAACGGATTTCTTATAAAAAATGATCCAGATGGAACAACTTCCCGCTGTGATTTTGAACTTGTATACCAGCGTAAGCAATGTCTTTGAATCGGGCTGTTTTCCAACTAGCTGTGTTCATATTATGTTGTGTTGTCCCTTTGCAATGCCATTAGTAAAGTGTCCCGTTAGAGAGGAACTATAGCTACAGTGAGGTAACATCACAGACCAAGCATCTCAAGATAAATAACTCTAATTGCGATTAACGGAATCAATTTGATGCCATGCCATTATAGCAAGTGCACCATCAATGTGGAACTTGACACATGAGTAGAGGTACGGACCCACTTTCTCTCGCTCAAGAAATATAATGGCGATTCAGTGGAACTACTTAGAATGGCATGACATTATAAGAAGACATTGGCGTAGAACAATAGCCAATTAAAAAAAAAAAAAAAAAAAACACAATATTATAATTGCGCTTCAGTTGTCACTACTTTAATTCCATGCGAAATATTAAAACTAGCCACAGTGAAGTACCCTTATCTCAAGCTCAAGAAATAAAACTGTGTGCTTCAGTGGTACTACTTTAATGCATGTGAAATGTTACAACTAGCCAAAGTGAAGTAACTTTCTCTCAAGCTCAGGAAATATAATTGCGCTTCAGTGGTACTACTTTAATGCCAGGCAAAATGTTAGAACTAGCCAAGTGAAATACCTTTCTTTCAAGCTCAAGAAGTATAATGCCATGCCATGATATTATAGTATTAACATGGGCGTAGAACTGGCCAAAGTAAAGTATCTTACAAATAGCATTTCGATTCAGTGGAGTTTACTTTAATGTAAACGTATTATTGAATCTAAACCAGAAAATTATTTGCTCTAAAAATTACCGTCGATATCAATGTTATGTCAAGCTGCTGTTTTTTTCTTCTGACATTACGTCTGACCGTACATACCGCGTATTTAGTTCAAAGATTCGATTCAGATAATGTTACCTGGTTAACATTTTACATGTAATAGTTTTAGACTAGGAGACTTGGTGGTCTTGACAATTGACAAATCGGTTATGTTTTTGATGGTAGTTACAAAGCCCCAGTCTTCTGTTCTTAGAACCAACTGAAGAGGAGAGCGTCGAGACAGAAACCCCGTTTCTTTATTAATACAGGCAATCCATCGGGCTCCAGTTGATTCTCTAACCTCTTCCTAGTCTGTATGTTCGTCTTGCTTTTTCAGTTTTCTTTATGTTGTTCATAAGTATTTTGACTGTACTTTTTTAATGATTGTCCGAGAATTTGTTTTCATCGAATTTTAGATTGATGGAAGCCTATTCATTTGTATATGAAAGACCTACTTGCCTATAAGCTTGTTAGTGATTTCGGACAGCACAAGATGTAATTCCTTTTGACATGTTTTAATTTCCGGCGAACGTGACTTGGAAGTATTTTCAGTGGACAGTCAGCTGGTGACCTATTTACATCTGTGATACTGATAGACACATAAATCAGCAGCTCTTTTTCACCGCCTACTCATTAACCACAACACGGAGGCTGACAATGTTCACAGATTAGCCTATATGAACGACGAATGCCCGGTTCAAGGGATGGCAACACATCGTAACTTTTGAAAAGGACATTCGTTCAACTTTTCCAGTACTGAAAGACCATAGATTGTATTCCTTCACGTCATTGTTTTCACGAAGAGACATGTACTTGTCCAAACCTAGTGTGATAAACTATGTTATGAAATTATTATTCACAATTATTCCAGAGCGCCTAATTTCAAACTGAAAAATCAGCCATTTCAAATGTTGCTGTACAGGTTAAATACCCTAAAATGGTGCTGTAGGCGTAACGTCTTCCCCCTGACATTTTGTAAACCAAAAAGTTGGATATAGTGATCATTAGTCAAAACAGTCTCTTCGGAGAACGATGACCTATGTACAGCCGTAGTGTATGTTTTCACACAGTGAAGGGCAGGCTTTTCGTGTAAACTATTATGTTTTACGATTTCATCGACTACATCCCCTCCCCTCTCCATATTGATACATTGTACTTTATACACGTTTTGGGAAGTCTCTGGTATTTCAAAATAAGTTTTGAAATGAAAACTGGTACCTAGTTACGTAATTGGGAAAATAGGCAGTTACTTGCTGACGCAACTACTTTTCCCAACATGCTATGGTCTTCAAAGAGCCTTCAACTTCATTGCACCTTCATTATGGAATGACTTACAAGTTCGTATTCGGCAAGCTGACTCTTTCTGATTTTCCAGGGACTTTTAAAGACTCACTTGTTTGAATCTAAATTTTTGTAATAAATTACTTCGTATATTGATTTTTCTTTGTTTTATGTTTTGTGTTCGCATAGAGGCTCCTGCATTATGCACTTTATAAATGTCTCGCACTACTATTATTATATTACTTAGAGTATTCACAATTATGTTTCGATAAGTTTTTTAAATGAATATGAAGAAGAAAAGAGGTTATGATTGACACGCACGTCTCTTCGTGAAAAACAGAAACAAGGTTGATATCTGAAATTACAAACATTCTAGTAGTATGATGTATGTGGTTTCGGTTCGATTATGTTTGCACGATGTCAAGACTACTATTATTTATTTAATTTTACTGTGAAAAATTGTCGTCATTCCCGCTGACATGAACGATTCAGTGTGCAAATATGTATCATGGTGGAGTCAGTCAAGACCTAACAAAATAGGATATCAAATGTTCACTTCAAAAAATTGCACTATGTTCCTATTGATATGTGTACAGATCTTTTATAAATCAGATTTACATTAGTTATGCGGGCCTATACTATACCCCTGAAAACTACTGGGTCTGAATTAACCCGGATCTGGGTCCAGTGGAACCTGACCCATTTCTGGGTCAGTTTGATCCGGAATCTGTGGGTTAAACTGACGCAAAATCCCTTACAAAAAACACATTCCTAGTCGGCCTGATATATGCCTCTATAAAAACCTGATGTTAACGATCCCTTTGCTTACGTCGCACATCGTTCTGTACGGATTGAAATTTAAAAGCATAATTGTCATGCAACCAGTTCGTATAAAAAAATCATTGAGATAGCTTTAAGTTTTTACGGAAAGCAATACGGTGTGGTTTTTATTTTATACTACCGGCTGTTACAGAGCGGTTAGATTTCAATGCGATATCTAATTGAACTTGGAGACTGCAAGATGTCATTTTAAAATGGAATGCATTTTTACTAGCCTATGCCTTACTTGATATCGAGAAAAAAAATCGAAAAATAATTCGGTTCACTGATTTCGTTTTAAACAATCAACCAAACTCTACTGCTTCTTTAATGTCCACTGTGTTACTCTTTAAGGATTCATCAAGTGAACTATTAATTAATACAGTCAAATTATCAAAAGCGCACACTACCCCCTGTAGCATTACAGCCATGCGGTCTGTACATTTTCCAGAAACCGCACTATCGCATTACGCTCAATGCCTTTCTCGTAATTACGTTTTAAAGCTATGGTACGATAATTAACGTGCTTTGAGAATTGAATCTTGTGGTTTTCTTCCTGGTAGTAAAGGGTATTAACCTTTGATTATAATATTGTCCATGTGTGCCTGTAAGTTTTTTTCAGTACTCCAAACTCCAAAATGAAACGAACATATATTAATCCCCCTATATGAAAGGGAATGTCATTATCTTTGTGTACAACGGATGCCAGAACAATATAGCAATCAAATTATTATAGGTTCTTATAAAATCATGGTGGAATTTCAAGAAGCTTCTTGCATTATTTATATATTACATCGATGATCAAAGTATTAAATAATATAGCCTTTAGACAAAACAAAAATCAAAACAAGAGGCTATTAACGTCACTGTTAAAGTGTGGTTCATTAATGATACATTGATATTAGATAAAGTTCATGCAGTAACCACCCCCCCTCCCTTTCTGAGCCATTTTACATAGTCGCTCCATTATCGTTAAACTCAACATAAACATAAATAAATTAATAAACAAGTAAAATCAACAAACAAACGAAACAACAACAAAGGTTGTTCTGATCACAAGATAATATTCATCTCAACATGCGAAAAAAAAGAATAAGAAAAAAACAAATGATAGCTTCATTTTTTTGTTTTCAAACACCTGTTGAGCTAACTTCATATCTAAATATAAGACAAGCAACGTGAAGTGCACAAATTCCACGGCTAAAACAACAACCGGTTTTCGCTGTTTTCTTTGAAAAATGAAAATTGTGTTTGATGACTTCATAGAAATGTTCAGGATGTGAATAAGTTAACCCCTCCCCAGACAATATAAAATAATAACAATAACACACAAACAAATAATACAATAAACAAACAAGAATAATAGAAAGTATTTATTTAAAAAAATAATAATAAAACAAATAACATAAATTAACTAAATAAATAAATACGTAAGAAACGCCTCAATACCCAAAATAGAGAAACAAAACAAACAAGCATCAACAACAACAACGGTAATTGTTCTTATCCATCTAATAGTTAATTGTCATGTCGTCTGTACCTTTATTCCATGTTCCCAATTTGACTTCAGCGTTATTTAACGTCAAAGTCTCGTATAAAAAAAACATGCAAGTTTCATAATCAAGTCGTGTCATATCAACTGTACACAACCAGCGATGCGTTCAGCGTTTTACCCGGCCCGAGGAGCCGGATAAAGTCTTTTTTACCCGGCCCACGGCACCGGGGAAAATCTTTACCTGGCCCGAGGAGCCGGTGAAAGTTTCTACCTGGCCCTTGGCACCCTGGAAAATTATAAAGTAACAATTTGTTTTCGTTTACATGTAAAAAGAAGGTTTGTTGCTTCTAGCTGATTCGAACCAATGTCCTGCATGCTATTTGAGTTACCATCAACTATTTAGTTGCGCTAACTTTTCTCCTCGTAAAATACGCTTTCCTTTTCACTATAAACGTTACAACTATACAATGCGTAGTCTTTACCTTTATTCCATGTCCCCAATTTGACTTCAGCGTTATTTAACCTCAAAGTCTCGTATAAAAAAAACATGCAAGTTTCATAATCAAGTCGTGTCATATCAACTGTAGACAACCAGCGATGAGTTTAGCGTTTTACCGGCCCGAGGAGCCGGATAAAGTCTTTTTTACCGCAGGCCCCACGGCCACGGGGAAAATCTTTACCTGGCCCGAGGAACCAGATAAAGTTTATAACGGCCGGCCCTCGGACAACTCGGAAATCTTTACTGGCCGAGGAGCCGAGGTTAAAGTTTTCTACCTGGCCATCGGCGCCTGGAAAAATTAATAAAGTAACAAATTGTTTTCGTTACATGTAAAAAGAAGGTTTGTTGCTTCTAGCTGATTCGAACCAATGTCCCGCATGTATTTGATTACCATCAATATTTAATTGCGCTAACTTTTCTCTCGTAAAATACGCTTTCCTTTTCACTATAAACGTTACAACTATACAAAGCGTAGTCTTTACCTTATTCCATGTCCCAATTGACTTCAGCGTTATTACCTCAAAGTCTGTATAAAAAAAACATGCAGTTCATTATCAAGTCGTGTCATATCAACTGTAGACAACCGAGCGATGAGTTTAGCGTTTTTACCGGCCGAGAGCCGGTAAAGTCTTTTAACCGGCCAAGGCACCGGGGAAAATCTTTACCCGGCCCGAGGAGCCGGATAAAGTTTATAACGGCCGGCCCACGGCACCTCGGAAAATCTTTACCTGGCCCGAGGAGCCGGTGAAAGTTTCTACCTGGCCCTCGGCGCCCTGGAAAATTATAAAGTAACAATTTGTTTTCGTTTACATGTAAAAAGAAGGTTTGTTGCTTCTAGCTGATTCGAACCAATGTCCCGCATGCTATTTGAGTTACCATCAACTATTTAATTGCGCTAACTTTTCTCCTCGTAAAATACGCTTTCCTTTTCACTATAAAAGTTACAACTATACAATGCGTAGTCTTTCGTGTGTATGCGCGCGCATTGTTAGTCTTGGTTACATGACTTCATAGAAATGTTGATAGAAATGTGAATAAGTTAACCCCTCCCCAGACAATATAAAATAATAACAATAACACACAACAAATAATACAACAAACAAACAAGAATAATAGAAAGTATTTATTTAAAAAACAATGATGAACAAATAACATAAATTAACTAAATAAATAAATACGTAAAAAACGCCTCAATACCCACAAATATATAAACAAAAACAAACAAGCATAAACAACAACAACGGTAATTGTTCTTATCCATCTAATAGTTAATTGTCATGTCGTCTTTACCTTTATTCCATGTCACCAATTTGACTTCAGTGTTATTTAACCTCAAAGTCCCGTATCAAAAAACATGCAAGTTTCATAATAAAGTCGTGTCATATCAACTGTACACAACCAGCGATGCGTTCAGCGTCTGGTCTCAATTTAAAGGCCCTGTACACTATTGGTAAGATCGAAAAACACAATGTTCACAGATTCACACATAACTTACATGATTTAAAGTAAGTAATGGTAGAAAGGGTTCCTTAAAATATTTCTGCCTAAAATGCTATCGTTTCTGAGAAACGAGTAAAACAATAGTAATTATCGCGCGCGATAATTTGAAGAAAAAAAAACAGAAAACACATAAGATCTCTTTTCACTATTTTCTCGTGACCTCGATGACCAATTGAGCTCAAACTTTCATAGGTTTGTTTGTTCATGCACATGTTTAATCACACAAAATGTGGACGCTGATTTTGAGCTGTTACCAAAAGTGTACAATACCTTTAAAGACGTGATCTCGTTATTTTTCGTCAAATTTTGTTGACTTAAACATCTTCTCTTGGCTCATTGTGGAAAATATTTTTGTTTTTGTGGAGTTGTGCCCCCCCCCCCCCCAATTTTTTAAAAGAAAATAGCATTGAACTTACGTTAAAAAGATGTTCGCATTAAGGCATAACGCATGGGATATTATAAGTGCTTCAGGACAAGACAATTTGGCGCGTGGCACGTGTAAAGAAAGGTGTGCGTTTCTTATTTGTGTCTGTTCTGAGTATTAAGTAAACTCCAACGCTGGCAGGGTGGAATGATACTTTAGTCATATCTCTCCCGCGATGTTAAGAACATTTCTAGTGAAGACATTTCTCAAGATGATTCTTGCATAGGCATACAAAATTATTTTGAGATGGCGGCACCTGACAACGTCTAAGAAGTCTAAATCAAGTTGTAAGATCCACTTTATAGCACATTTTGTGGGTATTTTTCTCAGGAGACAAAAATATTTTGATTGGCCCCCAAAACCTCAAGTCCTTTGCATTATATTCCTAGAGTGCCGCCGAAGTCGAGTTCCCCTAGATTGTTTTGCAGACTGTTGTTAGTCTTATTGGACAGAGCTGAGTGAGAGACGACACTGCACGCCACTACTGAAAAAACAAACCTCCAAACCAAAACAGGAACTAGTTCAGAGGAAATTTAATTTCTTGCGTTCTAGTTATGAACTGTTCGTCACTGTCCCGATCAAAAAACATTAAGCATCATCCTTAAAGGTGAAGCTAAAGTTGGACGATGAAGAATAATTCAGATCATTATTAGAGGTTTTTTTATTTATTTATGTTTTTTGCGGGGGGGGGGGGGAGATACTCGAACTTACTTGTACAAAAAAACATTTTGTTTTGTTTTCTTTTGCGTTGAAGCTATTATACCCCTTCATTTATTCACGACAGACATGTTACTCATTAACTGGACACAGAAAAAGGCAATATAATAAACATAAAAATAATCAAGGGGTAAAAAAAAAAAAAAAAAAAAAGGGTTCTGGCGTGGGCTCCGGTAGTAATTTTGAAAACGTACACCTTCGCTTTGGAACTTCAAACAAGAGAGCGTAGCCTAAGCCGGAGCCTAAACCCAAGTAGTGGCTTCGAAAACGACCCTTAGCCATATGTCGTTGCTTCGAAAACGGCTTCAGTGCCTAAGCTGGAGCCCAAACATAAATAGTGGCTCCAAAAACGGCCCCAGTACCTAAGCCGGAGCCGGAATCTAAGACGCAGCTTCGAAAACGGCCCCAAGCCATATGTCGTTGTCTTCGAAAACGGCTTCAGTGCCTAAGCCGGAGCCCCGAACATAAATAGTGGCTCCAAAAACGGCCCCAGTGTCTAAGCCGGAGCCGAAATCTAAGACGCAACTTCGAAAACGGCCGCTAGCCATATATCGTGGCTTCGAAATTGGCTTCGGTGCCTCAGCCGGAGCCCAATCCTAAATAGTGGCTTCAAAAATGGCCCCAGTGCCTAAGCCGGACCCGAAATCTAAAGCTGCGGCTTCGAAAACGGCCCCAGTGCGTCTCGAAACATATTATACTATAATGGGACGGATTGTACCTTAAAACCATTGATTGAATTCCTTTCCATGGAGCTGATAGTACTTCATTGAATCACCCAACCGAATCAAGTCAAGTCTGTATGATGTGTACTGATCAGATGATCCTTCACATCGATTTCAGAAGGATCTGTTTCTTTGAGACAACGATTCTTGGAAGAAGAGCCACATCCTGTTCACTGATTAGTGTTGTAAAATGATAATGCCGCACAAAGCAACCGTCCCCACAAAGTTGGGGTTAACTTACAGCTCAATCAAAGAGGGCGCTTGCCCCCCGGAAACACTTTGTCGATAATCATCAGCATTTTCCGACAAGAGGACGACCCAAAATCAATGACATTTTCTAAAGTATTATTTATACAACGTCATCAGACACAAAGCGGTTTCTTGAACCTTTCATGTGTGACACTGTTTTAAAGGGTATCACGTACACTAAAAAAAATATCATAAACCACACCTACATTAGTTCTAGTATTTGAATAAAAAGTAACATATATGACAGCTTTCCTTTACAAAAGATTATGCGTCAATACTCCATTCGAAACAGTTCTAGTTCATGCTTTACTTCTTAATGTTTTATGTAAAAACGTTGGATTTTTAATGACATTGTTCCTTTCCACTTCTAAAACCTTGCCCTTCATATGAAGTCATAAGAAGACAATTATCAGAAAATTAATGCTCTTTGTTCACTCTCTTTAACTTGAGTAAACCGACTGCTCCCCCGCCAAGGCCTCCAGTGAGTTTTGCAAACCAAAACATAACGACAATTCATCTGAATTTATGACACTCACACTTATACAATATACTATTGTGAGAACAGGTTTCGCAACACAGTCATGACAAGGATGGATTCTTTTAATTGTGAGCTATATACTTGTCTTTGTACGAAGAATTGCCCCCACATAGCCACTTTTGATTCAGTTCCAGAGACCGTGGGCTGGCATTTGCATCAGCTTTCGGAAGACTTAATTTATTACTCTCGTCGATGCAGAACGAACTTCGGGTTAGAGACTAATCTATTCAATCACAAAGTTGCTATCTCTTGCGGAAGTAAAATAACACAAAGTCTGATACGTTACAAATACATCACTGAGCCTGCCAGGAGAGTTTAGCTGCTCGGGTAGATACAATTAAACGCTGGGCTTGTACTATCCCATCGATACAAACATATGTTCACTTCTTATAATTATTCCACAATGATAAAAGAGAAAAAAACTAAAACTAAAAATAAAAAAATTGAAGGCAGTTGAGGTTTAATGCGAAAAAGGCTCTAACTCAGTTAAGTTCACGATTAAAGCAATTTAAACAAACCATGTTGGCACAAGCAGTTGTAAACGCGGTTGCTCCCTCAATGATTTAACTTAAGCTTGCTTTTTACCATTTAAGCAATATTATTTCAATAGGGTTAATGCAACGCAAGTTATCGCTATATATCAATAATACAGGCTCTGGTGTCTTTCTGCTCACCACAAATGCAAATTGCAACAACGTTTTGCCATATTTTCCTTCAGGGGCGAGACAATTTCAGGCAGAAATGTCCTGTAATACGTTTGACTATGAAAGAGTTCTTTTCAGTCTGTTTTCACTCGAGCTGTTACAATTTCCAAATTAACATGTGTTTCTGTAAGAGGTGGGCCTAAAACGATATTCCCCCGAGGACAAACTACTCATCTATCTCTCAATTGGATACAAATTTACACTTGAAGGAAAGTTGCATTCATAGCTAGCAAAACGTAAAGTTGCAGATACTGGCCATACGATTAAGATTAGACGACTGTATGGTGAAACTAAGTAGGAAGATGGGATTGGCTTTTGTTCAATCTATAGAAGACGTCATACGGTCGTGTTTTTATTTGTTATATGACACCGCTATTTTAAAGTGATTTAAAGGAACATTACAGAATTGGTTTTTGCTAACAAAACAGTTGCTGGCAGTGTAAGCACTTTATGTAATCCACCATAATACATAAACTGACAAACCTGTAGAAGTTTGAGATCGATCGGCCATCTGGGTCACGAGAAAATAGTGAAAATCCTATTACACATTTTTATGAAATCATATAGATTCAACAAATGAATAAAACGCTCACTGAGCGATAAACTCCAATCGGAAAATTAGTGTAACCAACTGACTTGGAAGTACCCAGTCAATTGATTACGTAGTTATTTTAATTCATGTATTAACCCCCAAGTTCTTTTGACATAAACAACTGCTGCAGCCCATGTTCTTTGACCACTCAAGCGTGAAGCACACTTCCTCACACAACAGGAAGCTGGTGTTCAAAGTTTGATTCTATTATTACCTTGAAGATTTTATTTTAGAGCATAATGAGTAATAAAAATTGTCTTACTTATTTAATTTCCTTTTCATATAATTCAAAAATCATTGAAATCAGCCAAAAAATGTCGAAGTTCTTGGTCCTTGCTTCCTCAGTGTGTTTTGAAAACCCAAACACTGTTTTGCACACAACCTTATGGCGCTCCATAGGTGTTTGGCATTTCGGATCTTTCTACTCTAATTTGAAGCAATTGCAAAATAACAACCCTATTTTATTTTACCGTCATTGGAAAGATCCGATCTTTCTCTTTCTAATGATGGTAAGCTTTGGTATGGAGGGTGAACATGGACAAAACTACAGTTTTTTAACAAATGGCCTTTGTGCCCAGGCTTGAGTGCTTTGTTGTGTGTTATCTTGGTCGACTATAGTCGCCCTTGGGGCTGAAAGGGTTAACGCATTCCTTTTTTTATACGTGCCCCAGTTCTCTGAGCAACAGCTCACAAAGCATATTTACAGTTCACTGAGGCGTTAAGGGCGTGGCGCAGAGCTATCCTGCATTGGCGGTGCTCAACTCAAAATCATTCCTGCACAAGAAGCGACAGCAGCAAGACATGTTTTGAGCCTTCGTTCTTTCCGTTATTTTGCTTAGCACTTTTTAGTTGGCCTACGTTACATGTTCCGTCAACTAAATCTGAATTACACATTTAGCTCCATGCCACAGCCCGATGAAACTGTGCTAGCACCATTCCAAGTTCCACTGGTATGCCATGATTGAGTTGATGTCTTCCGAAGTTTGACCCCCTGGCTTAACCGGAAATAATTAAAACCGTCCTCACAACTAATTGTTAAGTGCGAATGGGACAACATCGTTCCTCATCATTTTTGCGGTAGCCTTAAAACCTTATAACTTATTATAGCCTCCTGATAGCCTTAGAGCATAGCCTCCTTATAGCCTTAGAGCATAGCCTTGTACTATTTTGTAGCATTGTAAATTTGCTTGTTACTTACCTATCGGTTTGCCCGTACAATTATACTGCGAGACCGAGTTATTTTCCACTAGTATAGTACATACAAATAAATCACTATTTTAACTATATTTGGAAGTTTCTGATCCTGAATTTTATTGTTGTGTTGCCTGCCACTTGGTTACATTAGTTTATTCATTTCTCATCAAGTATGGCATTTCAGACAGAAATATTTCAAGGGATGTTTTCTACTGTCATCATCATTAGACCGTGTTAGACCTGTGATCAAAAGTATATTTTTTCTTACCAATTCTGTAATGTTCCTTTAAGGAAGGAAGTTTTTTTTCCTTGTTTTCTTTTCAGAAGACTTAATGCGCTCGTATTGCTAGTGATTACGTGTGTTCAGCGGGACGTACTATGGGAAAGTTGTAGTGACAAATTGATGACGTCATCAGATGTCGAATTACATTTAAATTAAATATTGAAAAATAGCATTACTCATGGACCACACAATGGGTTGTTACAATCTATACATCATCGGAAAGATATTCAAAACTTTACAAACGCTACACAGAGTGTGTAACAGAACATTTCAAATATTCATATCTCAAGAACTACTCACTACTTAAGCACAATTTTTACATCAGGCTGTAGGTCCCTAAAACTGCTAAAAACCTTGATGATACCAGTTTGACCTTAACTTCTGGTCGAAAGCGGACGCTAAAGCCCGCGTATGTATTGACCCACATGTTAAACTATGTATAATGCAGAATGCAGCATTATGCTGATATTTAGTGTTACTTACCACTCAAAGACCTGTTGATGCTGGCGCTGCGCAGACTGCAGAGCTAACTTAAACGAAGTGAAACTTCAGACGTGAAAACTTAAATATGATGATCTTTTTCCGGGTTTACGATTTCAAATATCAGACAAAAAGTGAGAATTTTTAATGAGGCAATTTTAGGAAACTGGTCTGCTCATAACAACCAATGTGTATCCTCCGAGGTACGAACTAACACTATGGTCCGTTTACAGTCCTTGTGTTTAGTTCTAGGCAGTGGCAGTATTGTGGTTCATATTTTCGGGTTTTCCATGTATCCCGTATAGAAAGTCAGTTTAGATAGCTTGGGGCAGAATTTTCCATAAATTTTGTTTCTTTCATGAACTCTTCTGTTGTTCACACTCTGGTGCTTTCGGTATTAATATTTGAATGACTTTGAAAATGTTTTGACTGTAGAATGCGCGGTCATGCAAGGATGAATACACTATACTCCTGTATGAGACTCTTACTTGTGCTGTGTACAATCCAATAACTGGGTATATGTTTTCATTTTGCAACTATTTTCAAGTAAACTAAAAAGGTGTTTTTATCACACCAAGTGCCCTTTTTGTCGTCACTATATCTTTTTTAGCTCCATACATCCGTAAGGTAAAACTGGAACACTCACTATGTGGGACTGTTAGATAAACCTTCGAGAAATGTGTAAATGCAAGGTTTTTCAAAGGTACAATACACGGAAGATTCTGTTCCAGTCCTGCTGTTCAAGTGGTTTAAAATATAGACATCTTCAATTTAATGAGGGTTGGGCAGAGATTTGTCCTTGCGGAGGTGCCTTCTCATGAGAAACCACTTGTAAGAGAAGTGCAATACATAGTCCTAAAAGGTGTTAATTACTTTAGTTGAGTTGATTGCCTTAGTTTTCGGTTGCTTACTTGATGAATGCACCAAAAACATTTATTGCTAAACACCAAACGAAGCCTAGTTTTCCTTTCCTTTGGTCTCATTTGGGGCAAGAGAGGGTACGTGCAAGGTCCTGGGCTTCCCAAGCTTTCCGAGTTGCCCAATTGGCCCCTGGGGGAGCTGCATCAAATCATTTGGGATAACTTGTACACAACACGATCAATCAGTTTGACTGCCAGTTGAGTTTCTGTTGTTGTCGTTTACACTCTGGTACTTTCCACAGACACTTTGAATGACTATGGCAAATTTTGAATTGACATTTAAATGTTGACTGTTGAACAGAGCTGCACGTCAAGATGCAATCATGCAAGGAATATGTATACGAGCAAAATATAGTTACGGTGTTGCCCCATTTCACATGACACGTACACATGACACATGTCATCGTACACGATAAATCTTGGTTGCGCCATTTTGGGATTGAGATTAACACTGTTATGTAAAATGCCAGGTTATGTAACACTATGTCTTGCACTTGATTTCTCTCGGTTAAGTAAAACGCCACCTGCCCTGTTGATCTAGCGTGACAGTTATAACTGTGTTAAGTGAAAAGTATGAACTGTAGAAAAGTAAGAGGAAAATGTTGTAGAAAGAATGTTGTGAACGTGCTTGTACATAAACAACACGGTGTGGACTTTTTAAATAATATTATATGATAGTGTTAAGTGCTGTATGAGCCCTTTGGTGTGAAAGGGAGCAAATCAATGTCCCGTTTTTGATCGGTGGTAAGTGAACGAAGTTTGTTGTTACTGGAGTGAGCTCAAATAATGTTGCAATAGTTCAGATGAGTCAAGATAGTAGGTGTGTTATAAAGAGAAACTAAAGTTAGTATAAGGAGAAAAAAAAGAACTAAGTTTATATAGGACGCCTGTGTTACGAGAAACGACATTTGTGACTGATGATGTGGTCAGTTCACCTTGTCATCGACAATGAAATCCACAAATTGAGTAGAGCGGACAACAGAAATGTACGGAGCCCCTCAAGGGACATGTAAACAAAATTAAAAGGTGAGACAACAAAATAACAATAATAACAATTTGTTTTCTCGAATTGTTATTTCATTCCATTGAAATGATATTTTGTCCTCTCGGGATATTACTCTGTAGAAATGCCTAATTGCCTTAGTTTTCGGTTGCTTACTTGATGAATGCACCAAAAACATATATTGCTAAACACCAAACGAAGCCTAGTTTTCCTTTCCTTTGGTCTCATTTGGGGCAAGAGAGGGTACGTGCAAGGTCCTGGGCTTCCCAAGCTTTCCGAGTTGCCCAATTGGCCCCTGGGGGAGCTGCATCAAATCATTTGGGATAACTTGTACACAACACGATCAATCAGTTTGACTGCCAGTTGAGTTTCTGTTGTTGTCGTTTACACTCTGGTACTTTCCACAGACACTTTGAATGACTATGGCAAATTTTGAATTGACATTTAAATGTTGACTGTTGAACAGAGCTGCACGTCAAGATGCAATCATGCAAGGAATATGTATACGAGCAAAATATAGTTACGGTGTTGCCCCATTTCACATGACACGTACACATGACACATGTCATCGTACACGATAAATCTTGGTTGCGCCATTTTGGGATTGAGATTAACACTGTTATGTAAAATGCCAGGTTATGTAAAACTATGTCTTGCACTTGATTTCTCTCGGTTAATTAAAACGCCACCTGCCCTGTTGATCTAGCGTGACAGTTATAACTGTGTTAAGTGAAAAGTATGAACTGTAGAAAAGTAAGAGGAAAATGTTGTAGAAAGAATGTTGTGAACGTGCTTGTACATACAAAACACGGTGTGGAGTTTTTAAATAATATTTTATGATAGTGTTAAGTGCTGTATGAGCCCTATGGTGTGAAAGGGAGCAAATCAATGTCCCGTTTTTGATCGGTGGTAAGTGAACGAAGTTTGTTGTTACTGGAGTGAGCTCAAATAATGTTGCAATAGTTCTGATGAGTCAAGATAGTAGGTGTGTTATAAAGAGAAACTAAAGTTAGTATAAGGAGAAATAAAAGAACTAAGTTTAGATAGGACGCCGGTGTTACGAGAAACGACATTTGTGACTGATGATGTGGTCGGTCCACCTATTAAGCTTGTCATCGACAATGAAACCCACAAATTGAGTAGAGCGGACAACAGAAATGTACGGAGCCCCTAAAGGGACATGTAAACAAAATGAAAAGGTGAGACAACAAAATAACAATAATAACAATTTGTTTTTCTCGAATTGTTATTTCATTCCATTGAAATGATATTTTGTTCTCTCGGGATATTACTCTGTAGAAATAGGAGTATTGTCAATGCAGATGGAAGAATCGGAAAGAAAACTGTTGGATTTGTTGAAGAAGATGTATTTAGTTTAATAAGATTCAAAGAAGTCTGATTAGATTTGAGTGGAGACAAGACAGTTATAGTTAGAATAAGAGAAAGAAAATAGTGGTGTCTTCAGCAAACAAGAGAAAAGAAAGCAGGGAAGGTGAGTTATGTAAATCATTTACATATATCAAGAGAAGTGTCACCAAAATGGGTATTTGTCCAGATAGTCCTTCATTTAACAATGATGTTTTCTATCCTCACCAATTCTGTAAAATATAACCTTTAAGCAGTAGCCGAGGCATCACATTTATCAGAACCAGAATTGTTTCAACGGGGGGGGGGGGGTCACGCTCAGTTTACCCTAATGTGTTTTCCAAGTTCACGGTCGATTTTTTGTGAAACTGTTATACAAATGTTGATTGTAACAAAACCTACCACAATTATTAATATTGCCCCGAGAGGGCGTCTAACAAATTTTACTGACACGATCTGGGTGCACCTCACTAAATAAGCTCCCTATAGCAGCCAATGCTAAATGCTAAATATTTAAAAACACTCAAAAAATATTTTAAAAGTTTCTCGGCCTCTTAAAAAGCAAACCAAATATATTTTCTGAAAACTGAACTTCAATTTTCTCTTCAATTGGTGGTAGGTTAGCCCTTGGGCTTTTGAGCTAGGCTCATCCAAATTAACTGAATGACTAAACTGGCCAGACTCCATTTTTTGAAAAATGACCCTACACCTTTATAGCAAAATAGAGCCATTTCCTGAGGGCCAGTGTACCCCCAAATGCTCCAGGTTGAAAGTCAACAATCCCAAGGGCATACAATACTATACAATTTTTCGACAATCCATAAGACGCATGACCTTCAAAACTTTGATTGACAGACAAAGTTGTAGGTGTACATTTTATTAATGAGGCTCTGTGCATGAGTGTCTCTATATTGGTGCAGTGCACCCACTGACGCAATCTGACTGATTGTACGACTGATTAGCACACCAGTGTACACAACCACAACACGTACATGTGTACGTACATACGATATGTTAATGTTAAACCAAAGAAGAATAAAAAACCATAAAGCTATATATATATTGTGTAAAGTATACTCAGTACTTTCCGAGTTCGAGAAGCTTTCTAAGGGACATAGGAGAAAAAATCTTCGGTAAACAAAAACAATCTTGGTTCGAACAAAAATAACTTGGTTCAAACGAAAATGTTAACAAACCCGCGGCGCGCCTACGTGCCTGAATAGGCACAGACGTCAAGATTGATGACGCTGCAGGCACGCCCGCAGTCACGTCTCTAGGTCCGAAGTCTGTAGGTAAAAATATTCAACAAAGTCTGGTCATCAAAGCTAGGGCCTACAAAAATCTTCGTTCGAACGAAATCGAACAAAAATATATATTCGTTCGAACGAAAAAAAATCTTCGTTCGACCGAAGTCAAATAACAGTCAAATAAAGAGCATTTTGTTCGCTATCAAAAAGACACGTACAAAACTCACACAACTTTCAAACTTACCACATAATAAGATCTTCACTCTCAGATGTCAACCGCTTTTGTGAACTCATCGTTACGTCATCAGGAGTAGAATTACGTTAAATCAAAGTTTAATACTGCACAAATTCAAATCTCCTGACCTACGTAAGCTATTTTAACAATCTATTTGTCATACGAAAGGACTAACATATTCAACAAAAATTGCACTGCCGTAACCCCAATTTGACCTTGTTTTCTGATCCAAACCGGAAGTTCAGGTATAACAAATAAAACTGCTACCTCGTTTTGAGGTCTGCAATAAAAAACTGGAATTCGGACATGGTTTTTGTGTATGAAGTAACGTTTATTCCCCAAGCCTTCCAATTAGAAGACAAATTATGGCATCATCCTCAAAAGCACCCTTTCGTTGAAGTTTATTATTTGACTTTGCTTCCTTAAATTACCTGCAATTGGGTTCCGCCACGTTAAAAAAGACATATTCACTGCAAGATCTTGAGAACCTCAGATTAAATCTCATTACCAATTTGCAGAACCAAACGGGACCAAAACAGTCCGATTATGTATATGGCCAATTTATGGAACAAAACCCAGCGTTAAACCGGTAGTAGCTGTGATACAAATTTTAGCACCAGCCATGTCACTCCATTTTGAATTTTTGTCATACAAGTATACTCAATGATCTGCTTATCTAAATGCCACTCGGGTTTTTATCGACCTTTCGTTGGTTTGTCATGATTTTAATCTTTTTTTATTTAAAATTTGTTTATTTTTCGTTTCAATATATATATTTTTTAATTCCTCCCCTTATTTTTTGTAAATTTGTAGTGTTTTTAATTAAAATTGTTTGTAATTCAGCCTTTTTGCTGCGAGGACAGTTTTTTAATAAACCATATCTACCTATCTATCTTTCTGTCAAATATTATGAAGCTCTTTTTAATGGCTTTTATGTTCATATGTAATTTTAAAAAATTGATTTAACTAACAATGTTTACCTTCACACATTCCGCACACCTATAGTGTTTGTAATTCTACAAATACTACATTTATTGTGTGTTTCTCCCTTTTTTTCAGGGCACAAATGCACTGTCGACGGGAAGACTTACGATTCCAATCAAGTCATACCAGACATCAACTCTTGCAAGAGACAGTGCCGGTGTTACGCATCTCTCTTCGGTCGGACCGGCCACGTAGTTTGCGCTGTCAACAGGCCGTGTAAATACACCAATCTGTGCGTTAACCCGATTGTTGACGACTGTGGGTGTCCCAAGTGCCAGGTGGGAGGAGGGATATGGCCTCTGGAGTCAGGTGAGCGATGGACGGAAAATCTTTCAATGGGAAGGCTGCCAATTAGTTAAAGGAAGGGTCATAGATTGTTTTTTGTCAACGTGGCTGTGATTTATGGTAGAATTGCCAAGAAAGATACAAAGTGAATGTTCCACCTGAATACCGTGTCTATTTGTTGAGAAAACAGCAACAAACTGTCACGATATTTTCACAAGAGCGTCGAACCAATCCATGATTAGCGAGGTGGCAGCGGGTACCAACCGGGTACCAACCCTCAGAAATCTGAGAAACGGTTCATGCATGAATCGCTCCTCGAATTCAAATGCCTTTATTGATTTCTAATCAACGGATTCATTTCATACAAAATAATAAATAATTTCACCGGGATGCTTACAATCATTACCATCTTTATAACAAGTCAGCTTTCGGATAGAAACAAAAAACAAGGTCATTGATTCTTAAGTATGACCTTACCTTTAAAGCACTAATGCCGTAAAAAATATTGTTTTATTTTTATTTGCCGCGGTATGTTTCCTTCAAACTCATCAACGTGTTAAACGTTTTCGCCATTAAATCTATGGCCGGTTTGCCTGATGACGTCATAACAGGAGAAGGTGCAACAGTAATATTGACTCTTGCACTTGAAGTTGTGTGCATTTATTTCACGACTCAATAATTAGGCTAATAGGCTTCCTGTTATAATCTCGCACTAGCAGAGCAAGTGCGTTTTGACGGAAACAGATAGAACAAACAATCTTCACTTAGGCCTACTTTAAATTTATCGTCGGCATTGAAATACTCCCCATAATGAGTTCAGACCAGTTTGAATAGTACCTGTCGCTCCTAATGTAGAACGCATGGTGGTCAAACGCCAGTAGAACGCTTAGATAGTTTTACAGGCAATATTGTATCAGTGGTACAAAGCAAATCAACATATACCATCGACAAACAGTTATTGATGGAAAATCTCTCAAAATGGAACCAATACATTTGAAGTGTTTCCCAAAATTCGTTTGTTTAAAATTGGCAAAGAATACTTTTCGATGACCCGTGGGTAAAAAACTGTGTATACAATAGCCTGATCACAAAAGTTGGCAAAGATTCCAACACGTCTTGTTTAATAGTTGATATATACAGATAAAGTGCTATATCATTCTTCTCTAAAGCTGACAGTAATGTACAGCGTTGATTGCTAGTGTGCGTATGAGCTGTCGTATATAAAAACGGAGTCCTAAACATTTGCCACCTTAAAGGCATTGTACACTTTTGGTAACAGCTCAAAATCAGTGTCCACATTTTGAGTGATTCAACATATGCATGAACAAACAAACCTGTGAAAGTTTGAGCTCAATTGATCATCGAAGTCACGAGAAAATAGTGAAAAGAGACCCATGTGTTTTCTGTTTTTTCACACGTCAAGTTTTTATCACGAACTATTGTTTTACTCATTTCTCAGAAACGATAGCATTTTAGGCAGAAATATTTTAAGGAACCCTTTCTACCATTACTTACTTTAAATCATGTAAGTTATGTGTGAATCTGTGAACATTGTGTTTTTAGATCTTACCAATAGTGTACAGGGCCTTTAACCACTAATATCCTCATTAATACACAAACCGTTTCTCTTAGTCAAAGGTGACCGCTTAATTTAACAAAATGTTCAAAGGTTGATTGCACGGTGAGTTGATAAAAAAAAAGCATCCCATTAAATAGAATAAAGTACTAGAGAAACTTGTCAAGTTTTGAAAAAAAACAATTCCTTTCTGTCACAATGAATAGTCTCTCTCCTGACACCGCGTACTGATTCGGTGACACATTTTCCAATTTCCTGTAATCGAGTTGCAAGTCTCAGGACGGCAGTTTTTGCTCGTATTGAGCAAATAGAATATTCTCTTCGCATCCCGAGACACACACACATTATAACAAATCGTACTTTATTGGGAGAGGGGTTTCCCCAAGCAGTGATTCAGATTGGTTCAGACCCATTTCTTTGGGGTCCCATCACATACAGTGATGAAAAGAGGGAAGAAAGGAGTCCTCTTCCTGTTCGGGCTTTGCGGATGACTTGCTGGTGGCAATTAATCACGGTTAGTTATGTGCTGAGGTCCAATGTCCGTTTACGTACATCGAACTTTAAAGTTCATTACAGAATTGGTAAGAAACAAACTTGTAAACTATACTTTTTGATCACAGATTTACATAAAACTTACACGGTCTAATGATGATGATAGTAATAAACATCCCTTGAAATATTTCTGTCTGAAATGCCATATTATTTGATGAGAAAATGAATGAACTGATTTTCCGATTGGAGTTTATCGCTCAGTGAGCGTTTTATTCATTTGTTGAATCTTTATGATTTCATGCAAATGCGTAATCGGTTTTTCACTATTTTTCTCGTGACCCAGTTGGCCGATCGATCTCAAACTTCTACAGGTTTGTCAGTTTATGTATATGGTGGATTACATAAAGTGCTTACACTGCCAGCAACTGTTTTGTTAGCTAAAACCAATTTTGTAATGTTCCTTTAAAGAAGAAAAAGAGAACAACGTGTAAGATCATCTCGCAGCCGACCTATTTACAACAGCACCAAGCCAACTGTGGTTTATAGAATACACGACCAAGCATGCTAGTTGTTTATTGTTATTATATTGTACCCGCTGAGTACCATTAAGCTCACCAATCTGAAAGTCTTATGCATGGTTGGTTTTGACTTCCAGTATGATTGAAATAACGTCAAGTGAAACCAGCATTTACTTAAAATTGCGTTACGCCGATCAAAATGCAATGAAAAACACACACACACACACACAAAAACATATGCGTTCTCTTCAAACTAAAATGCATTTATGCAAGACTTATCATCATTCGTTTGTATTTATTTGATTTATTACAGAGTCGGTTATCTTGTCCGAGAACCGCCCGGCATGGCAGACCTCCACCCAAACATACCGAGGCATCGCTCGTGGGGCCAAGCTCGCAGTAGACGGTGTGACGGACGGGAATTTCCTCCGGGGAAACTCATGCACTCATACGGGTATAATGCACTTCCAAGACGATCACGTTCTGTACTTTTTTTCCGGAGGAAAGGAATATTAGCTTTTCGTTGTCAATGTAACATGCGCTGATCTAATAATGAACCAACGAGAGGGTTAGGAAACTGGGAAAAAAAGCAACAAGTTTGTGAAACAGTCTAAACTTCTTTCCTAGCTTCTTCCCATAATCTGCATGGTACGAGCAGTTTGCATGACTTTGTGTTGGATATTATGAACTCATAATTCTATAGCTTGATCAATGGCATGCTGAAGATTAAAGACAACCACTAACATTATTTTGTGAATACTGCATGCGCTAAAACCATTGTGCATAAAATTATGGGGTGTCCTTTTGTTTTGCTTGCTTTGCTGTTAACTTAATTTTAGTTTTTTGGCTTGTTTGTTATTAAAGACTGATCGATACAGTATACCATTTCGAACCATTATTCAGATGGAACACAGACTTGAGGAAGGTCCCAACTTTGTCCGATTTATACAACTCTGAATGTTTCGATGTTTAACATAGTTGACAATAAAACAAGAAAATGATAAACGAACAAATAATGAAGGGGTTGGGATATACAAGGGAGTGCAAATGTAAATACGACTTGGACTACAGTTACTCACAGGAATCAATGCGTATAAATTTATGAGGGTAGATTTTTAAAAATCACTTTCTGTAGAAATGCAAATCAGACTAGCATATTTTTTTTTGAGCCACAATCAAATTCACCTGTGATATTAAAATGCTTTGGCGGCCAAGAACGTGCCGGGATTAACAAGATTGCGACCTTCTGTTCACTATAGTTGTTGAATAAATCATAACGAGAGATGGTCCATCTTTAAAGACATCTTGGGGAGGAAATATACTTGACTCGGCGCTTTTTGCTTAACTCTTGGGTATTATTAAAGTTATTATGATGTAAATTATTTCTACATAAATAAATCATCGGCCTAGTTACATCCATTGCGTCGTCTTGAACTCGTAATGGAACAGATGTATAAATAACGCATATAGGCCTACTTTAATTCACACAGCTAGTATACTAATTCATACTTTGATTCACACAGCAAGTATAACTAACGCAAGTATACTGTGATGTGTACAGCAACTTAAAGTGTAACTAGGCTATAGCACAGAGGTATACTTTGCTTCATACAAAAAAAAATTAACACAAGTAGGCCTATACTTTGATTTTTATAGCAAGTATAACTAACGCAAGTATACTTTGGTTCAGTTTAGCAAATGTATAAACTAAATTATAGCACAGTCAGTTTCCCTTGTGGTATATTACTTGGTAAAGTATAGCACGTGTATACTTTGATTCATACAGAAAATATAACTAACGCAAGTACACTTTGATTCATGCAGCAAGTACATGTACTAAAGCAAGTGTACTATGATTCATGCAGCAAGTATAGGCCTAACTAACGCATTTTTACTTTGATTCATGAAACAAGTATAACTGTAATGTAATTTGATTCGCACATTAAGTACAACTACTACGTATGAATACTTGTATTCATACAAGTACAACTATTTCGTATGATTTATGATTCATGATTACGTATGATTCCAGCAAGTATAACTGTAATGTAATTTGATTCGCACATTAAGTACAACTACTACGTATGAATACTTGTATTCATACAAGTACAACTATTTCGTATGATTTATGATTCAAGATTACGTATGGTTCCAGCAAGTATAACTGTAATGTAATTTGATTCGCACATTAAAACACTGCGCTGCACTCTCGCACAGTCATCGACTGTACCGTTTTAAAAAAAATGTGATTACTCATTAACGGTGCGGTCAAAAATCGCGAAATTTTTTAAGTTCCTCAATGGACCATAGCCGGATAACACTAGTACCAGCAGATTTAGCTTGGGGTGAGTCTTCGACCTACAGTCACCTTTAATTTCGAAGCCCCATAGAATTCCCCTGAGGCCCAAGGAATTCCCCTGAGGCTATCCCTAACCCCATAAACACGATCCAAGGTCTTAGATCTAGCCGCTGTTACTTGGGGGCAATCAATCATCCTGTCACTGTTCCAGACATCGGGCAGACACCAGGTGCAGGTTGTGGTTTCGGGTTGGCCAAGTAAATAAGATACCTTGTTTCTCAGAAGACTGGTAAGCACTGGAAAGCAGTGCATAAAAAAATAAAAAAAATGAAAAAAAAAAAGATTTTGGTAACATTTTTTTTTTTTGCAACTGAGTGTGCTTACCATCCAGGGACATTGTTTTGCATTTTTTTTCTTCTTCTGGGGATTCAGTTAACGTTTCTGAGTCTAATGATACCATGTTAGAAGAGTTTGTGAGCAGCCAAAGTAGTTTTACAAGCAATTTCACACCGTACGGTAGCGGACCGTGCGATACTGTAACGGTGTAATTTTGATGGATTTGGGTAAAAATTTGTTTTTTGTTTCAACTGAGTGTGCTTACCCCCTATGAATATTTTTTTTCATTTTTTTGTTGTTCTGGGGATTTAGTGAACGTTTTTGAGTCTAATGATACCATGTTAGAAGAGTTTGTGAGCAGCCAAAATAGTTTTACAAGCAATTTCACACCGTACGGTAGCGGACCGTGCGATACTGTAACGGTGTAATTTTGATGGATTTGGGTAAAAATTCGTTTTTTTGTTTCAACTGAGTGTGCTTACCCCCTATGAACATTTTTTTCATTTTTTTTGTTGTTCTTGGGATTCAGTGAACGTTTCTGAGTCTAATGATACCATGTTAGAAGAGTTTTTGAGCAGCCAAAATAGTTTTACACGCAATTTCACACCGTACGGTAGCGGACCGTGCGATACTGTAACGGTGTGATTTTGATGGATTTGGGCAAAAATTAGGGTTTTTTTTGTTTCAACTGAGTGTGCTTACCCCCTATGAACATTTTGTTTGCATTTTTTTTTGTTCTGGGGATTCAGTGAACGTTTCTGAGTCTAATGATACCATGTTAGAAGAGTTTGTGAGCAGCCAAAATAGTTTTACACGCAATTTCACATGGTACTGCAGCAAACAGTGCGATAGTGTAACGGCGTGATTTTGATGGATTTGGGTAAAAAATTAAACAAAAATTGATTTTTCACTTTTTTTGATTTTTTTTTTCTTTCTTGGGATTGAGTGAACGATTCTGAGTCTAATGGTACCATGTTAGAAGAGTTTGTGAGCAGCCAAATTAGTGTTATGCGCAATTTCACACCGTACTGCAGATGACTGTGCGAGGGCGGGACGGACGCTTTTCAAGGTCATAGTGCAGCGGAGGGTTAAGTACAACTACTACGTATGAATACTTGTATTCATACAAGTACAACTATTTCGTATGATTTATGATTCATGATTACGGCGTGATTCCAGCAAGTATAACTGTAGTGTAATTTGATTCGCACATCAAGTACAATTTTTACGCATGTGAATACTTTGATTCATACAGCAAGTACAACTATTACGTATGCATACTTTGGTTCATAAAACAGGTGCAACTATCACGTATGGCTACTTTGATGCATACAACATGTTCAACTATCACGTATGAGTGCTTTGATTCATACAAGTTCAACTATCACGTATGAGTACTTTGATTGATACAAGTACAGCATTGTGTATGAGTACTTTAATTCATACAACAAGTACAACCATTACGTATGAGTACAGCAAGTACAACCATTACGTGCGAATACTTCGATTCATACAACAAGTATACAACTATCACGTATGATTACTTTGATTCATACAGCAATACAACTATTACGTATGAGTGCTTTGATTCATACAGCAAGTACAACTATTACGTATGAGTACTTTGATTCATACAACACAACTATTACGAATGAAAACTTTGATTTATACAACAAGTACAACCATTACGTGCGAATACTTTGATTCATACGGCAAGTATACAACTATCACGTATGAGTACTTTGACTCATACAACAAGTATACAACTATCACGTATGAGTACTTTGACTCATACAGAAAGTACAACTATTCTGATGAATACTTCGATTCATACAGCAAGTGCCATTTGTATGAATACTTTGATTCATAGTAATAACGCATTAATTTTATACTTTAATTCATACAGCAAGAAATTATCAACCCTGGTGGAAGGTCGATCTGGGAAAAGCTTCGTCGTGTCAAGTGTAGTGATTTTCAATCGAGCTGGAAAATACAGTAAGATATCACAACACAGTGTTTTTGTTCTAATGAATGTTATTTTAGAATGTGAAACGCTTTACGTTGTCAGCAAATGCTGACATATTTTAATATTTCCATTGTCTTTTCTACGTTGTACACACTGGTCAGCTCATATGCCATTAGATCCTAAGCTGGACAATGCCACATGTCCTAAGAAGGGTGTCAGTCAACATGGGACAGTTATTTGGTTAGGAAGGGCAGGACAAAATTCTGCCAGCATCTTTTGTGTACAAAATTGTTTTGTCAATTGCCAATGGTAGATGAACCGAATTATATAAATATTTTTTATAATTAAGCGAACAAAACAAGCTTAAATTTACCCAGGCGATACTTGGACATGTAAACAACTCACTTTGATAAAGAAAGCGTTGAAAAATTGCAAAACAAACCTTTTTAACCTACGGAAAAACTTGTCAGCATGTGCTGACAACGTAACACAGTTACGTTTGTCCCAAACAGGGACAAATGGTTGTTTGAGGGTACCAACAATAATTTTGACACACTGTCATGTAAATACACAAATCTGCACGACTCCAAACCTCCCTCTTCTGCTCAGTGGCGTAACCAACTTTTTCCATCGGGGCTGGGGGGGGGGGGCAAGCGGGGGCAAAGACATCATTGGGGGGGGGGGTAATTTTTGTATCGAACAACATTAATCATTAATTGTGCATTTTCAACCTCATTAGGGAGGGGGTGTTATTGCTGTCATCTCTGTAATTTTTTTCCCGCCCATCCTTTTTCACCTTTAGAAAAGCGACTGATTGGGGCTCGGGTACGGGTAGGAGACAGCGGAGTTATTGCTCGAAACCAACCATGTGGGAATATTGTCAAATCAGCCGATGTTACACGCCACCAGGAAATCACAAGGGAATGTCAACCCAACACGAGAGGGCGCATTGTTAGCGTTCAACTACAGAAACGGCGCCAATTTCTAACGCTTTGTGAGGTGAAGGTGTACGGCCACGAGATAACAGGTAAAAACGCTGATTTAAAATTGACAATTTCGGTACTAAAATGTTACACAGTGTGCATTTACTTCGACCCATAGCAGTTACAAAGAAGAACCATTCTTTGAAAGAATTATCATTAACAATTGAACGCGTTCACTACCACCAGCACCAGTTTATAAAGATTTCATATCTTTGCAAATGAACAAGAAGAAACTCCACCAGAGGTTTCTTGTATTGTAAAAGCTAAAACAGACTTAAAACTCTCAATAGGAAACAGTGGAGCAGTGAAAGCGTTCCAGGGTTACCCATCCATCCCGTCAAATCTGCTCCAAACTCCAGGCTACCCATCTGGGTTCATCCCTGGCTCATCTTCCGCCGGAGGAAATTGCTTTGTTCCCGATACACTAGAGAAACGCCTCCTGGTGATCCCGGATGGTGGTACTACTCTACTCGGAAGCTGTGCCAAGTGTCGTTGCAGTGCGGCGTCCACGTTTGCCTCCGCTAAACTAGTTACTGACAGGTGAGTCGATTTAAAAAACCAACAGGTGAGTCACGTGCCAACGACAACGACACCAACAGAGCTCGCAGAACGTGCCCGTGGTATAGTAATACCTCTTCGTTCCAGAAGTGTGTTCCAGTTCTAATGGGTTCGAACCTCGGCATCATGATCGGTCTTGGCTCTTGTGTCCGCAGGTTCGCAAGAACAATCATCTGTGGCAATAAGACGCTATGACTCTTCTGTATAAGTTTAATCCTTGGGTGGGTGACTGTTTAAAAGAACACGTTGCAGTTATCGTTTAAGAGACAGGGTTGGCCTCAATGGGTTTTTTTTTTGGGGGGGGGGGCACATGCCGCCATAACATCCAGTATATGCACTCTCGTGAAAGTTTGGAGGTTCAAATCAACAACGGCAACATCCATTATCAGTATTAAATAACAAACGATACAAAAACAACACATAATAAAGGCTTTTAAAAAAAGTGAAATGTCGAGTTTGCCAATTATAACTTCAGACCGCTGTTAAATTTTGTTTTACAAATAGGGATGTGAATGCGACTACTCGGGGTGTTGTGAATACCAGGGAAAACACTATGGACTTAATCAGGTCGTTCCAAACTACGAAGGGAACCAGTGTAGCAGACTTTGCAAATGTTTATCGGGACCCAATGGCGGTAAACCAGTCATCGCATGTTCTGCAAACAGCAATGTTTGTAATTTCGAGAGCAGATGTGTTCACTACGAGGTGGATAAGTGTGGCTGTCCCTTTTGCCCCAAAGGTATGTTTTAAACTAAAGGCTTTATGAGGGTTTTCACCTTCGACCCAGGTGACATTATGTTAACAACCAAGGGTAGACGATGGGGTTCATTTTCGACCAAGCACACTCCATACTCCCTATAGGAGGCAATGGGAATCCCAATCAAATCGTGATGTCAAAACGAAACTTTTCCAAAGTTGAACACAGTTTTATGAAAGCCCGTTAATGTCATCGCTATTTCGCTTTCGAGAGCTATTTATTTTTTCAAGAGCAGTTATTTTTATTTGCAAGAGCAGTTCTCGTACATTTTAGACCTATGCAAAACATTCCCGCAACTTGTGAACCAATCAGCATTCCATTTAAACTTAAGGATGTGGACCTATAAGGAAGAAGCTCTGAGTTTAGAACAACTGGGAATACAGTTAAGGTGACATTATTTTTCGCTTTTCTTCTGCAAGGTATCAGCGACTGTTGGGGGTACGATCCGTGGACGCAGAAAGACGTGTGCGTACCGGACGGTCATGGCCAGGTTGTAGTCAACCCTGACCATCCCGAGTATGTATGCATGTGCATGTATGTAGTCACAATCAAAGTCAATGGCAACACAGTGATACCTCATGACAGACTAAGGTGAGTAGGTGCCTCCAAACAGTACTACCTATCATTGGCGATTTCCCTGAAAGATAACTCTGAGGCCGCGTCCGATTCAAGTGACTTTGGCTACGGCTGTTGGTGGCAACGTTGAAGAACATGTTTTTTTTTTCTGACCCAGCCATTATTATACCACTGCTTAAAACAGCTGTTTTGGACACGGCCTAATTCTCCCTTCATAAAAACGAACCATGTTAATTTTGTTTTTTCGTCCAGCCTCGTTTTTGTTTAGAATCAGTGGAATACAAATCGCAATGACATGGTAAAGGTATACAAATTTCACAAATTGATCTCGATCATTCTGCTCTATTCTGAAAAAAGGTTTGATCACTTAAACGTTTATTATTTATTGATTTATTTATTTATTTATTATTATTTATTTATTATTTATTTATTATTCATTATTTATTATGTATATTTTGTTTTACCAACGGAAGTCCGATTTTTCTTATGTTCTTCGTTTGATATCACAGGAGAGCTAAATGTGGACAACTGTCGTCGAAGAAATAAGTACATGAAGCCAGCCACTCGAACACTGCAGACGGTCAATTAAACAAGTTATTATAAGGCTCATAATTTAAATAGGCAAGGTAATTGAGGTACACTCCTGTACACTCTAAAAAAAAACCCCTGGGTCAGAATTGACCTGGGTTTCAGGTCCCAGTGGCGCCTGACCCATTTCTCGGTCAGATTGACCCCAGGGGGAAGTTTGCCCATTTCCTGGTCATTTTGATCCGGATTCTGGGTCATATTGACCCAGAAATGGGTCAGGCCCCACGGGACCCGGATCCGGCCAATTCTGACCCGGAAGGAGTCACAAGACTGAGTAAGTTTGCCTTAAACCAGCCCAAACAAGCTGTCGGGTGTTGTTTCCAACATACTTATTTGCATCTTCGGCAGAAAAAACTCTGTTGGTGGTTTTGAATGATTGTTTTCTAAGGAACTTACACCTATCATTATAACACATTTCCACAACAATTTTGGGTTAAAAAAGTACAACTGTTGTCACTGAGAAACGTGCATGGTGTGGCAAGAGATTCTGTAGTCACCCCCCCCCCCTCTCCCTGGCTCGAATAATTATTGTATCCCCATTATGACGAATATTGTGTAGAAATTTCGTCTGATAGCGCCCTCTTTTGACTCAACTTTAGCCCATGTTCATTTTTACCGTATGGGGGACACACACACCGGGGAACAAAATCGCCCATGACACTGGACCATAAACTGATTTGATTGATAATAAAATAAATAATTCACGGCCCGATTCTAAGGGCACATTGATGCATATACAGTGATGTCTCTTTCAATCCACGTCTTACTTATTATATCGACGTGTGTTTTCAATAAATGAAGGACACGCCCCGCTGTCGTTTGTTATTAACAGTTCACTTTGCGAAACCAGGTTGCGTTATTAGCATCTGTAGTAAAAGAGTTAACGCTCTATTTACTCACAGTCGAATTAAGGCGACGAGTTCTAGTTTTTCAAATTAATAAGAAGCACTTTAATCAATCAGTTTGGAGTTCTCCCATGACCGACCGACGCGTCGGAAACATAAAGCGCTTCAGGCCTTTCATATACAGTAATTATACATTTAGTGCTCCCCCGAGTCCAGAACTGGACGAAGCCGAGTGGTCAAGAGGTTACAAAACACCTGCCCCAGAGAGCAGAAGATTGTGGGCTTCGTTTCCAACTACTTGTCTACTTTCGGGGTTTCGCTACACCGGACTGGCAATGCTTCGTATACACCGGTAAAGGAAAACAATAAAACTGAACAAGATTCCATCTTCACATACAGTCTCAAAGAAGTACAGTGATTTGTCCCTGTACTGTAGCATCTTCTCAATGATACATTTTGTACAGATGATTCCATGTAGAAATCTCTATTTCGTCTATATGGAGACCTTTTCCACTTTTGATCTCCATAAAATTAATTTTGATACATTTTGAGACGCAACCACCGGATCAATTGTTGTTGCAGAGTGTAATTGCCCATGCCCAAAACAGCCAATTTTCAGAACCAATGAGAACGTGCATTGTAAAAATAAAAATTTAAAAAATAAGAAAAAAATAAAACATAACAAAAACAAAGAAAAAGACACCAGCAATTATAATTACCAGTGGATGTGGTGTCTTTATTTGAGAAAAATACTGTTATTTTTGTTGAGGAAATAAAAAACTTTTTTGAGTTTAGGCAGTAAATAAATGCCTGGCTTGTGGTGTACGGAGGGTAACAGATTTGTCAAATGGACGGTACGGCAATTATTCGTACAGTTGGAAATTTAATCTATTGATAGCTACATTAATTATAATCCTATTGGCTCTTCATATTCTAACTACAGCCAATGATCGTATTTATACAAGCCCTTGGCATGTTGCCAATCACTGGTGTTAAAGCAAGAGTTTGAAGTGCTAATTAAATGATAAGCTCAGAATATGACTTAAAGGAACATCACAGAATTGTTTTTTGCCAACAAAACAGTTGCTGGCAGTGTAAGCACTTTATGTAATCCACCATATACATAAACTGACAAACCTGTAGAAGTTTGAGATCGATAGGCCATCTGGGTCACGAGAAAAATAGTGAAAACCCGATTACACATTTGCATGAAATCGAATAGATTCAACAAATGAATAAAAACGCTCACTGAGCGATAAACTCCAATCGGAAAATTAGTTTATTCATTTCTCATCACATATGGCAGTTCAGACAGAAATATTTCAAGGGATGTATTCTACTATCATCATCATTAGACCGTGTAAGTTTTATGTAAATCTGTATTTTTTTTACAAGTTTTTTTCTTACCAATTCTGTAATGTTCCTTTAAGTTTAGCTATCGAAACAAAATCTGCACAAGACCGATCGTCACTCGCTAGAAAATGCTCATTGTCGCTATTACACTCTAAAAACTCCCGGGTCAGAATTGACCCAGTTCGAGGTCAAAGGGTGCCTGACTAATTTCCGGGTCAGTTCGATCCGGAGTCTGAGTCAAAATGACACAGAAATTAGTCAAACTGACGCAGAATCCGAGTTAGAATCCCATTTTCTCAGAGTCAGCCCGTTACCCATAAATGGCGGGTCAAATCTGACCAGTTTTTTTTTATTAGAGTGTAATGTATGGCAATATTTTTTTCAGTCGGCATAGTAATAGTCTGATTTATTTCAACTGATCGCAGCGGGACTTGGAACATATTGACCACATGCACTGCAAGATCGGTTGCGTTCTTTGGCACATACGAGCACTGCAGAGCGAGAACAGAACGCAGCCATCACTATAAAATGCTCTGTTTAATCAAACCCGATACACCAAAAGGTTGTCATTCTTTCTGCAACGAGATCACAGTCAGATTTGTCTATCCCTTAATGAATGATCAATGCTGGATTGGTTGCCTTCAGTCCAGCACTTCGATGGAAACCAAAGACTTGTCATCAGTCGACCACTCATAATCATTGTGCAAATCAACATGTTAAACCATTTTAAGGCTCAATCGGGTTCCTCTTTCTAATTTAAAAAGCGCAAGCATGGACACCCGACCCGGGGGCAAAACCCTTTCCGTCATTTAGCAATCAGCTCGACATCACTAATTCCTTCTTCAAAGTCTAATGAGGCCAATATCGACTTTCATTCGCGTGTACATCTCAGCAACATAAAACAAAGTCTTGTTCTGGCGTCACGGTATGGGCTTTCTGACACGAACATTGCTAATTCAGTCGCTGTACGCCCAAGGCTCTCCATAACTTTGGCGCCTCAATCTAAGACCCATTTCTTTATGTATTGTTTTGTTAGTTCATTACTACTGTAGGCCTGCTTGCTTTTGGCCAAAAAGAGAGAGAGGTTATTTCTCACGCAGACCCCCGACCCCTTCCCAAAAGTTGGCCGTTGTTTTATTGTCTTATCCCACGGTGAAGGAAATAAAATTAAGGGCATTTCGAAATACAAAAATGTAATTCTCAAGAAAAAGTTGTTTGTCGGTGTATGTCTCTATTCAGGTGTTTTATTAGCCCACCTTGTTGGGCTGTTATGGCTCTCTTTTAACATCGGTCTTATAACAGACCGATGTTAAAAAGAGAGCCATAACAGCCCAACAGCCAACAAGGTGGGCTAGTGTTATATATAATATACATCGTTACTCAGTACTCACTCGAGTACTACTCGGGTACCGTTTGATGGTGCTCGTGCTGAGCTAGCAAAGTACTCGTATACTCGAAGTTCCAGGCTTGATACTCGACTGAAAAATAACCTGTACTCAAAGTCATGTACTCAACTGGATGTACTCGGACTCGATTGTATTGCTCAAAAATGCGGTTGCCCAAACTTTGCTATCCAATAAAATAGAAAACAAAGTACTGGAAAAAGGAAAAATTGAAATTGTGTTTGATGTATTTATGTGTAAAAGATGGTTATCATAACAAACACAAATTGTCATCTAAAGTTAGTTTTAACATTAACAATAAAGTACAAAATAAAAGATAACTTAATAAAGTAATAGAATGTGATGATACCTGATCATTTTGAAGTATTTTTTCGTAATTTAAAGGCACATTACAGAATTGGTAAGAAAAAAACTTGTAAAATATACTTTTGATCACAGATTTACATAAGACTTACACTGTCTAATGATGATGATAGTAGAAAACATCCCCTGAAATATTTCTGTCTGAAATGCCATATTTGATGAGAAATGAATAAACTAATTTTCCGATTGGAGTTTATCGCTCAGTGAGCGTTTTATTAACTTGTTGAATCTATATGATTTCATGCAAATGTGTAATCGGTTTTTCACTATTTTCTCGTGACCCAGATGGCCGATCGATCTCAAACTTCTACAGGTTTGTCAGTTTATGTATATTGTGGATTACATAAAGCGCTTACACTGCCAGCAACTGTTTTGTTAGCAAAAACCAATTCTGTAATGTTCCTTTAAGTATACTTAAAATTCCCGTACTCGTACTCGGAGATCCAAATGCTTGGTACCTGTTGTTGGACTCGTTACTCCAACACTCGTACTCAATGGTCCGAGTACTCTTCTTTGAGTTCTACTATAGGCCACCTTGTACTATAGGCAGTACTTGATACTGGGCTTAAAATTACTCGACTACGACACTCTTAATGGGCTGACAGTACAGTTTAAAAAAACGTGCCGTCTCATCACAGCCAAACGAAGAAGTTTTAAAACAGTTTTCAAATCACAGTTTATTATTATTATGTGTGATTTACATAATCACCTACAAAAGCACACAGTACAGAAACGTTATCGAATTACGGCTTCATTGATTGTGAATCAAATTTTGGCCACTTGGCCTAATAACAATAATCTAAAACACACGATATTGAAGAGCTGATCTTCTGCAAAAAGCTCCCGAGCCCCTCTCTCCTCCCCACCTCGGTCCCAACAGTGTTAATGCACCCCCCCCCCCACACACACACACACACCCTCGTCCATACTGCATGGGTATACAACAAGGAAAATGTCCAACTTACAATCATTTCAATTGCACTTATCATAGCTTGTCATTCAATATATTGCAACCAACCCTTCACCTCAGAAGACACCTCTCAATTTTGCATCCGAAACTCAGACTTACCAAATCGCTGTCCAAACTACAGATCAAGTCCAAGAAGCCATTGGTAGAGCATAAGTTGATAACTGACAGTGCAGCCGCTGCCGCACCAACACATCCATCCCATGTGCCATGATCCTGGCGATTTAAAAGATCATACCAAAAGGAGTGAATCTAAGAAACTAAACTTGCGCCCTCTATTGGCCTATTTTTTGCAGTGCGATTTACTCAGTTTTTATTATTTTTGTTATTTTATTTTTTGCCCGATGACTTGTGTCTATTAATAATGTACAATAGATTAACAAAAACTACAACATAACTCGTTCTTGTAAATTGACGACAAAGTTGTAAAAAAAAACACCCAGCGGTCTCTTCCGGGTCGATGTCATGTCTGTGCTGTCCATAGTTATTGGTCAACCTTGTTTCGATAGCCGACCTCCATGCCTGATGCGAGATGGAAAACTTTCCTTAACTACAAAGTTGCATACTAGTAACTGGAATCCAGGAAAAGCCATTGAAAACTCGTGAGCTAAACGAACATTGATCTAAACTGTGCTTCGTTTGAGGTATTTTCTATAGGGTGTATACTAAAGTATGTGAATAATTATTTTAAAACTTAGGCTAAATTTGGGGTGGATGGGTCAAACAGTTTTGAAGAAAAAAAGAAGATTTTTAAACATTATGCTCTGAATGGCCCGTATCCCCGTAAGTCCACACTGTCAATGCAAAAAGTATAACTTTCGTTAGCAGCCATAGAAGCGTATGTAAAACTTTTACTTGGTTGCAGTTATGGGAGTCCATACAACACGAAACCACCATGGACGACAGCAGCAACGTTACATAGAGTGCCCATAAACGACAGTAAATAACGGTTCGGCATCTCCATAAAAAAATCCACATAAAACCCACAAGCTATTCAAATAAAAACACTCACCCAATCCCGGATATTATCACTATTGATTTGGTTGAAGTAGTGAGATAAAATTTCACTGCACATCACCAAAAACGATGAAAATCATTAGACTTCCGCAGGACGATATTCTGCAATTCAAGACCTGGATGCATTGAGTACTATAGTACCGAACTACCTGTTAATCAACTCCCTCAGTTGTGACGTAACTCCACTGTAAGCCACGCCCACTTCACACAAACTTGCAGCTGGCGCGCGCCACTGACCGAAAGTAGTTGCATTGTGCCCGATTTTCGGTGATGATTAATGCAAGAAAAGTTTAACAATTGGACGTGGCTTTCAGATGAATTTTGTGTTTTGGGGGGTAAATTATACACAAACGTATGACAGCATTTGGATGCACATGCAGTTACATTCTTCCACTGGCTCAGAAATTCAACTTGCAGCTTTCAAATAAAAACAAATCAATTCTGGTTCTAAAAATCAAAATGTGTATTCGTTGGAGGAGAATAATTAGGCCTACTCGACGATTCCATTCAAACCATAGGTAACACATTTTTCGTTTTGTAAGAACCAATTATTTTCAAGATCTTATATCATTTTAGCAATACATTTTACAAGCCGTAACGCAAAAAGCAGTAATCCTTTTTTTTTTTTTTTTTTTTTTTTTTAAATAGAATGATAATATATAAGACCAATGAAATATTGGACAATGCTTAAGTGTAATAACCTTTTATAGACGCGGCCAACAGGGTTTTGCGGCCGTCTGACTTTAGCATCTCTCTGGCATGAAGTAATTTTAAAGTTGTAAACAAATGAATATCCCTTCTTACACATGAGAGTCAAGTATAAGATCGCGAGTAAGGGTGTGTATTAGCATTTTGTGTTTAGTGTGTGGCTGGGTGCACATAAATAACCGCGATCCCAGACTTTAAATCAAGTCTAGTTGGCTAATTGGAGGAAGATAATTTTTGTTTTTTACAACGGAAGATGAAAAGAAAAAACACGAATTCCGGAAGTTTCTCTTTAGGATTATTGCATTCAATTTGTTACAATATTTCTGATAGTTGATGATTCTGCTAAGTTCGTCTAAACGTTGAGGGCGCCATCTGGCGTGCGCGTGTCACCAGTACAGCCAGCTGATGGACGAAAAGCAATGTTTTTCACGGAAATCCTGAAAATTATTTCAAGTTTGAAAGTTTCAGCTTGACATTATTTCCGGATTCTCTAAATTATTCTAAGGACTAACAATTTTTTAAACCAGTACCTTAAAATGTTAACTGTTCAATGAAATTTATCAACACCACCGGGTGGCACAAATTTCACAAATCATTTCCCACACACCATCAGCAACCCTGTGAAAATGTCATCAAATTATAGGGTCAAGTATTTCAGTGAAAATAACAACAGACTGTGTGTGTTTTGTCAGGGATTAGTTATTGTTCAAAATGCTTATTTTAATTACTGCAATCAAAATAAGTAACGATTTAATAAATTACAAAAAATGGTTCACTCTACCTTGTTTCTTAATTTGTTTTTGTGTGTGTTTATGAATGTCCGAATAACAAGAATAAGATGATACTGGTTAAAGGCATATTACAGAATTGGTAATTGTAAAATGTACTTTTGATCACAGATTTACATAAAACTTACACGGTCTAATGATGATGATAGTAGAAAACATCCCTAGAAATATTTCTGGCTGAAATACCATATTTGATGAGAAATAAATCAAACTAATTTCCAGTTGGAGTTTATCGCTCATGAGCGTTTTATTCATGCATTGTACATCGGTTTTGCACTATTTTCTCGTGACCCAGATGGCCGATCGATCTCAAACTGCTACAGGTTTGTCAGTTTATGTATATGGTGGATTATATAAAGTGCTTACACTGCCAGCAACTGTTTTGTTAGCAAAAACCAATTCTGTAATGTTACTTTAATTTATCCTCTATTGCATGAAGTGCACCCCCATGCAACCAGTGTTTTTTAAGTTATACAAAAAAATCAGCGAACAACCATGATAAGCCGGTAAATCAGTACCAGAGACGGGGAGGTCCTATTCGCACTTTGTGTGACCCGAAACATACATGAAATAATAAACTTGTGAAAGTATAAGTTCGATCGGTCTTTGGAGTCGCTAGAAAGTCGTGAGTAATCCCTAATTACTGTTTTCAAATATCAGATTTCAGACTACTTATTTTACTAGCTCATATCTCAAAAACTAGACCGCCTAGCATTTCTCATTCCTGTGCATAATAATTTCAAACGAAGTTTATACCCGACCATCTAAATTTGAAAGGTTATGTGTAAATCTGTGAATATTTGTGTTTCAACTTTACCAATGATGTGCCTATGCTTTGCTTTGTTTTGTGTATATTTCTTTTTTAACAGTTTACAAAAAATGCAAATTATACAAAGAAGAGCCTGTCATCTTAGCATCCGATTCTCCTCTGTTATGATTTATTTGGGTAATTTTATGTCATTGTACAGGTCAAGTTGTACTCGTTCCCAATATTACACGTCATTAAAATAGGGTAAATATTGTTATAGACAGAGCGACGTACTTCCCGAGAACAAGGTTGTTGGTTCGTCATGACCTGTGAATGACGTCACTGACCGGCTGCTGTGAGAAGAAAGACTTGCAGTTATCCAGATGCTGGCAAAATACCTACAGAAAAGGTAAAATTTATCGGTTTATTGGGAGATCAGAAGAAGAACAACCTTCGGGGGAGTAAGACAAATATCACGTAGAATTTGTTGGTGGTGAATTTGAAGGCCAATAGTCAAAATGAATGGCCTCACAGTCGGTGAATTGTGCTGCTTGTTTTGCTGTCCGCCATGTCCGTCTCGCATCGCGGCCAAGCTGGCTTTCTTGCCACCAGAACCAACTTACAATATCGTAACAGACGAGACTGGCAGTAAAGGCACCCTGAATCTGACAGAACGAGCAGAGTGGCAGTATTCGGACCGTGAACTCGAATCCATTGAAGTATTTTACACCCGTAATAAACGTGGAAACAGAACGGCATGCATGTTTGTACGCTGTGCCTCCAACCCACGATACACTGTTCTTTTTAGCCATGGTAATGCAGTAGACATTGGGCAGATGAGTAGTTTCTACATAGGACTCGGTTCACGAATCAACTGCAATATATTTAGCTATGACTACTCTGGATACGGGGCCAGCAGTGGCAAGCCTCTGGAACGGAACCTGTATTCGGACATCGACGCCGCTTGGCAAGCCCTCCGTTCTCGCTACGGGATTAGTCCAGAAAGTATTATCCTGTATGGACAGAGTATCGGTACAGTGCCTACGATAGACCTGGCAGCACGTTATGAATGTGCCGCTGTCATTCTGCATTCTCCTCTGATGTCGGGGATGAGAGTTGCTTTCCCGGACACCAAGAAGACCTGGTGGTTCGATGCGTTTCCAAGGTGGGTACTGAGATTGTAGCTTGAGACCTTTCTCATGATAAATATTTAATAAAGCAATGAATATTATGACTTGCTTATATGTCAAATCTGCAAATTATTGACATATTGACATTTCATTTCATTACATTTACTATCTCCTTAAATTATGTTCCAGTACTAGTACAGGCCTAAAAGTTGGCAAGACTACACGAGAATCAAAATGGATTCTCGCTGAAGAATTCACGAGAATCCAGGATTCTCGCAATTTTCAGGGAATGGATAAAACTGTTAAGCTTTCGATTTTCTTGGCCATCTTGCGTCGCGTGCCAAAGAATTTGACAGCAGAATTGAACCCAACTCTCAACGGCGGTGTGTAACTCAACCACATATGAACTCATAACATGTCATGTTAAGTTTGAGTGACCTTGGGTCAATCTGTTTTTATTCTGTCCGCGGATTGGTTGATAGTGCCAAAGATCCCGTTTTGGAGCCAATAGTCTTCCTCGACTGTAAGGGTTGTTACCAAGTACAGCGATGTACTAGCCCAGGTTGGACTCCTCCGTTGCATACAACGCAACGGAGTCTAGGAAGGTCCCGTGCCATTGCGAAAAAATTTATAACAACATTTTTTCATATTTTTACCTTTTTGAGGAAGCTGAAACTTGACTCACATATTCCTTGTGTCCTAAACCTTACGCCTGCTCTATTCAGAATTGCAAATTAAATCCTTGGATGACATTATTGTGAAAATATAATGAAAAATTTATGCATTCTCGGCGACAGCCTAAACTGACAAGACGTGAATGCTTCAGCGCATGTGCGTCCTCAGACACGCCCACAAATCTAACGCGGAAGTCGGTCGGGTTGCTTTGCATGCCCCGCATGCGCACATAAGCTTTAACGGTCACTTGGTACACAACGCCAGTACACAACTCGGACTTATTTTCGGAAATAATGTCATCCATGGATGTATTTGTTAGTTGTGAACTCATCAAAAGTGTAGTTAGGACACCAAGAATGTATGACTGGAGTTTCAGCTTCTCAAATCAGGTAAAAATATGAAAAAACATTAGCTCAAATTATGTTCGCATTGTAGAGGAGCTTTATACCCAGGACGTCAGTGCAGGCACTGACTGACGTCCTACCAGGGCTAAGCGATGTACCTGCTTGGATTTTTCCACAAAATGTTTTGAGAATCAATATAGTTTTTCATAAAAGTTCACAATTTGGTTAATATTTTCATTATTTAATGTTTTCTAACTTTTATAGAATAAACTGGAGTCCAGAAAAAAGAAACAGAAAGAAAAGAAATATTCCGATAAACTTGGGAAATCGACTTATCCCGGTACATTGTAACCACGTGTATAATTAAAGCAGATTGATGCCGTGAGCTTACTATCCAGGAAGACTATTGGCTCAAAAATGGGATCTTTCGCGCTATCAACCAATCTGCGGACAGGATAAAAACAGATTGACCTGGGGTACATTTTCGCAGCTGGAACCAATAACTGTTTCGGTCATTGGCCAGTGTTAACTGACGGTTAAAATTCAACCAAACAGTTATTGGTTACGACCGCGAAATACAAACCCCTGAGGCCACTAAAACTTAAAATGATTTATTGATGGCAGCACACGGAGTGCGCTTGTATTTAGGACGCAATCCGACGTGAGTGGTTGATCGTAATGTAAAAATTATACCTTTTAAAGTTTGTAAACAATAAACAAAGAAAATGAGGGGTGAAAAAACCGAACTTGTCGGATTAACGAAAAATTGTTAATGTTTTTTTTTAATGGAAAGCGCGTCTTCGAAAAAGTAAAAACAATATTCATGTTGACCCAAATATAAAGCTGAAAAGTGATTTTCCCCTTCTGAATGCTGGCAATGTCATGTGAATCTACTCAGATTCGCGGCGTAACGTCGGGCGCGAATCTTTGCGCGAATCGATTCGCGGATTCGTACCGGATTTCTAGGCCTGTAGTACAGTAAGTCATCACCTTGCAAATCCTTTTATGAGAACAAATATAAAAACAAAACAAGAAATGAAAAAAATATATATATATTCATTTAAAAAATAAACAACTAAAACAGTTTTGTCTGTGCACACAGTCCATAGTCTTATTGTTAAAAACCATTAATTCAGACACACAAGGGCAAACTTTACAATATTTCAAAAGACAATTTTATGCAAGACTTGATGTTTACAACTGATGTGCGACACTTTATTAGTTAGGGGGAGGAGATGGAGGTTGAACCAACTTCCTGTCTTCCTAAGGTAGTGTCTTGATGGTCTTGAGAGATAATGGTTCTCCAGTCAAGACTAAAAGCAATGATTGTTTGAGTGCCAACACAGTACCACCTGATGTTAAGTACAATGTACATGTAGTGAATAAATAATCAACTTACCGAACTACATACATACTACATCCACACTGTAAATAGTATGGGCACAAAAATTTGTACAAAACTGACTGGAATCCAAAGGTGCATTGAAAAGGGTAAAGTTTCTAGAGCAACCTTGCTCTATGGGTAGACAAAGTAGATTCTTGCTGGTCATGTTTGTAATTGTACTGATACTGGAGTCCATTCCTCCATGGTGTGTTCGACCAACAGTATCAACATCATCTAGGATGTACATGTAGCAGGCCGGGTCATTTTCTATCCAAATGTCGATTCAAACTCGCAAAGACCAGCCTGATATAACTTGGATTTTCAGCAAATGTCCCTGTTTGGACACTTAAATTGTAAATGTACACAGAAATATTAACAATCTATTGTAAAAATTGTAGTTTTTTTGGAAAGTTTTCTGTTTCATTTATTTCATGTGTTTGTTTTAATATTGTACATGTTTTGTACATTGTACAATATTGCAAAAAACATGCAAAAGACAGTCCCTAGCGCTGCAAAAAGCAGATTAATACTGACATATTATTACAATGTAACACTAGAAACACATGTATACATATGTACACAAAACAAAAACTTAGAAAGTCCTTTCATATTTTCAGTGGATAATATTATTTACAAACAAGTACATTATTGATCATGTTGGTACAATGTACTAGTAATTACTAGTATACATACAACGTAAATGTAGAAACAATTGCTATATTAATAATGACAAGGCAACTTTTGTATGTCAGAAAAGGTGGAAGTATACTATACAGTATTGTATCATGTACGCAGGCAGGCGAATGAACTGCACTGTACATAATGTGACTGTATCTTTTGATATCACACTCATTGCATACAGTTCACTTCTGGTCAGTAATAATCAGTGAATCACTCCTTGGGTACCATTTATTGTAATGTATCCTGTAGTAGATACAGTTTGTATGTATGCATGGACTACAGGTGTGTTATGATCATCAGTATGTATTTATGCCCAATGCAATGCAAATGACTCACCCAGAGGTCAATGAGTCATTGACCCGAGGACACCAGAATACACTCTGGCTATTACACAAGGGAGATGGTTTAACCAGTGCTTACTAAAGCCCTTGAGCATGTTGAACTGTCAATACAGACTTCTAGTATTGTACCTAAGGTGTGTCTTAAGTTGTCTGTTTAGTAACTTTTAAGACAAAGTACAGAGTTGATATTGTCAACTGCAGTTAAATACATTAATTGAAATATTAATAATAATTTATAATAAAAATAATGATAACTGGCCTTTTTCACCAGGTACATGTACATGTAGGCCTACATGTACAGTATGCTCAGTGGTCTATACATGTAGATTAAGATCTGCTCCGCCTGCTCGTGGGTCAAAGGTTCAAATCCCTGTGAATTTCTTTTTCCTTAGGACTCCGAAAGCACTGAGAATACAATGTTTATTTGCACATCAGCTTAGGATAAAAACAAAAATGTTGTTCTGTAACCCTGAACCCTGATTTGAGACAACTAATCTGTACTGTACTTCTAAATCACAAGGCCTACATTGTAAGTGTTTATTTATGAAACATAATGTTGATTTCTTTATTTACCCTAAACCACCGTGACCAAACACAAAGTTTGAAGATACATGTAATTGCACAGCTCCGTTGCGTTGTGTGTTGTGTTTATTGAAAACTTTGGGAGCTGTTTAAATTCCTCTTTTTAAAAGACCAGTTATGTTCTTTCTTATACATACAATTTTATTCAAACTTGCAAATTAGGACATTATTTCAAATTTTGTCCATGTTATTTTTTTGTATACATTAGTTACAGTGTGTGGTTTCAATGACATGGTACATGTACATGTATGCTGTTATTTTTAACAAAAAATGTAGAAGCCTTTTTGAAAAGTGCAAGCTACATGTAAACAAGATGTTAAATTTACCAGTAAAAAAAAAAGGGTATCCAAAGCCATAAATTTTGAGTACTTCTTTGGTTTTTGTCTAATTTTTATGATCTACCTTGCAACTGATCCATCTCACAATGGTTTCCAGTTTGGCATAACATGACACCACATTTTCATACATGCCACATAACCCTATAACACAACGGAAAAAGGAAACGACAGACTGAAGACCGTGTCAATGTGTACATTTTGTTTCTCATGGTGGTACAGGCCTCTATTCAATTGAATGCAAAGTGCCCATGTGTGTAAACACTAAGTGCACAAAGTAAACTGCCCTGACCACACTAGGGAAAACATTTTTCCGCCACTAAAAGAAATCCTGGGCAGAACCCTGGTACATGTACATTATGCACATATGTACTAATACGACGATGTAAAGGACTGAACGCATTACCAGTCCTTATTGTCATTACTTATGGTGAATCATTCTGGGTTGATGCCTTTGGTGTACAGTTGTGTGTATTACACTGACATTGGTACACCGTCTGCCCGCGTATTATAGGCTAATGTACATGTCAAGTATGTACCTGTACTAAAATAACATTTCATTATACAGCATGATTGTACACCGGAAAGACACTTTGTGTTGAACTTTTATTGACATTTAAAAATGCCGATAAAAGTGAAACAGGTGGTTAAAGTGATTATTTTGTACATTTTTTTTGTTGGCATCATGAAATGGGTGGAAAATTGTCTGCTATTATGCACTGTGGTTTCATCACCTGGTACATGTATCAGTGTTTTGGGATAGAATGTGTGTGCAATGGATACTTTGTGTACATCATTTTATTTGCTCATTGTTTGCTTGAAACAGTTCTTGTCATGAATAAAAATATGTCAATGGTATACATACATGTAATAATTTACAGGAAGCAAAACTGATTTAATTCCAGTACTTAATAACCAAACACGCAACACAAAAAACGCCTTGTGTGCAAGAAAAGCAGACACGACGTGAAATGTAACTATGATCAGGCCTGGAATTACACGGAGGCCTTTGTTGCCCTGGTCTTGGCCTTCGTGCCCCTTCAAAACTTCCCCATATACTTTAAGATTTTCCAATGGACGTGCCCTTTACAAAATGAAATTGCCTTGCCCTCTCCAAGATGAAATTTCAGGCCTGCTACATACATGTGCCTTTAAATGACAGGATGATAATATGTAGACTTTTACTTAGAGAATTAAAGTGATGGTACATATGTACATAGCTGTTTCCAAATTAATGTACAATAGGCATGTATTTCAAGCTGAATCCAATTCTTTTGAACTTTTCCCTTTACCTGCAGTATCGACAAAGTGTCAAAGGTGACATCTCCAGTTCTGGTAATCCACGGCACTGAAGACGAAGTCATTGACTTCTCCCATGGCCTGGCCATCTACGAGCGCTGCCCGCGCACCGTTGAACCACTGTGGGTGGAAGGCGCCGGGCACAACGACGTCGAGCTTTACGGGCAGTACTTAGAACGTCTCAAGCAGTTCATCACTCAGGAATTACCGGCAATGGCATGAACATGCCGACTCTCAACGTTTTCTATATTGACAAGTCTGACCAAACTCTGAAACTCTGTTGTGAACACTTAGCGGGATGAAAATCCTCATGCGTGAAGGTGAATTGGTTGGTCCCCATCGCTGAAACCTCATCCTAAAGCCTGGTTCAGACTGAAAGCGGACGTCAAATGTAAAGCAACATTGTGGCATCAGAAATGTAAATTAGCACAGAAGTTTGTCTCAAAAATATAACAGTTGTGACGTCACATTCTGTATAGAATTTACATGTCTGTCCGTTAATACAAATCAGGCTTACGTAAACTACCTTGAGCTCTTGAAAAGAAAGTATTTTCATATTTAAAGGGGATAGCAAGGTGTTTTGGAATGTACTGTTTGGCTTTTGAAGCAAAAAGCTTCCTTTAACTTTTAGTGTATAGTACAGTACAAGGACCAAACCAATGCAGCATTATAGCTCAGCTTTCTTAGTAGTTATTGGGGAATGTATTTAAGTAAGAGGTAGACAGTTTTGAAAGTTGGTTCATTTCTTACAGTGGCAATACTTTCTGCTTTTAGATTTCACAGTTTACAGGTAAAATACACCCAGTGTAGATGTTTAACTCTTAACGTGTTGGTACGTGTCTAAAAATGCACTCTGTTTCTGCAGGTGAAAGAGCTTTAACCAATTCTTTCAACTCGAAGGCAGACTTAGCACTAGCTTCCTCATCCAGTATTTTAGTGATCGGCTCGAAGAACGCTTTTCTTTGGTGCGCTCCAAGCGTTTGAATGTAAACTGAACTATTAGAATTGTGTGACAGGATCAAAGTCACAATGATTCATCTATAATGGAAATTGAATGATTTAGTCACTGAGTCTGGTTGATTGCACAGCGCCTATTATACATGCTATCATTCAGTGGTATGGAAATATAATCAGCTTGTATACAATTTGCCGGGTGCGCTTGACTTGCCCATTGCATTACTTTGGGGAACATTAACCTTTCAAAATTCAATGCACAATAATTGCCTTTGCATCTGTGAATTGCCCCTTAGCTTTATTGTCTTGTTGTTCCATAGCAGGCAGTGACAGCTTGTGGTTCACCCCTTCATTGCAATTAAACAAGGCTGGCAGATCACTTGAAAAGCTGTTAAATTGTCACAGGCGGACATTTTAAAAGTCCTGTATGATGAAGTACAATGTGTGTTGTATACCCAACCACAACATTGTAAATCAAATGTACATTTAGTTGTTTTTTTTTGGTGGTCTCTGCTGTCAATCCTTTGTAGGCGTGTTACTTCAAAGAGGCAACAGAAGCAATTCCTCCATGCCACTGATCAGTGCCCATGTAACCCTTGAAACTTTGTTTTAACTGAAAGTTAAGTTTCTCTTTTAGAGGGCCCTTGACAAAGAAAGCTGCCTTGCCCTTATTTAAAGAAAGAGATATCAGGCTTGGTTGGTTGATGAAGTTCCATATTATTAAATTTGCCTTTCCAGTACAAGAACTGATCATTGTTAGGCCTGTGTTTTGTTGTGTTTTTTTTTAACAAAGAGATGCCAGCCTTTTCTACATGTGTATGGTAAGATCAAACTGGCATCATCTTATTACAGAAAATAGGGGGGGGGAATAATGTTCCTCCCAGCTTCAGTTTGAAACTTGACTTTTGAACTGTTAACTTTGAAGATAGAAGCACTGTGACAAAATCTGTGGTCTTCACTCGGTTGGCCAGAAAAAAGTGGGTGTATTTATTTTCAACCTTAGACCATCTTGTGGGTCAAATTATTGAATCTACATCTAGACCTTGTGTTGTGGGGACCTTAATTGGTTGCACCTTCATTGTATTTTTAAGGGGCGAGTGGGTCGCCAATCCAAATAATTTGGAATAAGCAGGAGAGTTGAGATGCCAATATCACTCTGAATGGTGTAAGTAATGCCAAAGTGTTAGGATGCTACAGAGCATAATAGACCAAGTGTAGTTAGGCTTTATCAATTAGCATGGCAAAAACAACATTCAAAAAGCAATCTTTGATTTAGGTGCATGATAAATCATTTGCAAAGCAGACTTGAAAGCTGGTCAAGTAAATGGTCCCATGTGGCCTAATGTATTTGTAAAATTTATTCGCTGGTAAGTTAAACCATTAATGTACATGTAAATAAAATGTACCTACAAACAAGTATGAATTGTATTCATTAGAAATAACTATACATTATCAATAAATATTTAAAACTACCTTTGGACATAATAGTGTGTACATGATGTGCTGTACTGGTACAGTTGGTGTACAGTGTATATAAACAAAGAGATGGTGCATCGTGTACGTCGTCGTGTGATCTTCTGTTTTCCGATGTCCAGCATTCTTCATCTCGAAATCAAAGTGAAAAGTGAAAGGGATATGTAAATAGACATCAAGGGATGTCAGCTGAACACAATATTGATGGTTTAATACTTTACCTTTATAGCCTAGTTGTCTTACAATAAATCAGTTTGTAATATACTTTGAAACTTCCCAATTAATTTTAGGTAATTTTTGTTTGTTTTATTTAAAAAAAAAAAATAAAGAAAAACATGGTCCTTATTTTACAAATCAGCTCATTGACATATACTTACAGGTGTATACTCCATATGTACAAGCGCCAACTTTAAAACATAACGCATTGCATACTGGGAAACCAAGTACAGTTAAATAATGTATCAAGCTGCCAAGCTGGACGCCAGCTGTTATAATTTACATGTAACTTTGCCAGGTTTTGTAGTTGTGTACGGCATGGCTTCAAAATCAGCGCACCATGATGGTTACCAGTATTGCTTGGACTCAGATTTCACCCACAATCCTTTGCAAGCCGATCATGCGCATTGGGACATGCATGGGCTATTGCTCTTGAAGTGACGCAAGCAGGTTGTCTATTTTGTTTCCTTGAAGTACACTCTTATTTTAGTAAGGTGTCATTTTCGCCAAATAATCCTGGAAGATAGGAAATTTATGCCAACTTATTTATTGCTTAACTAATACTTTACATAAAACCAGTTTGTTTTAGCATGGTTTTAAAGGGCATTGATGTGTCCATAGAGAAAGGACCCACAGGTCTGTGGGTAATTTCTCTATGATTTGATATGATAATTTCTCCATCTTTTGTCAATGACAGTGACGGTTCAAATAAACAAACACTCTATGTACCGGTGCTAGGCTATTTAGTTCTTTCTAGTCCGGCTTTTGCAGGAAGGAAACGAGATGGCTGCCCCTTGGCGTATAAGGTTGGTCTGTTATTCCAAACTATAAGAAATTTAGAAAGTTACTTTCAAATTGGACCTTGTGGAAAATTGAACACACACACACGACTGGATGTGGATGTCTTATATATATATCCTCTCAGTTGTAGTTGATTTCATGAATAATGTTAACATACATGTACATGACTGGTGGGGGACAACAAGTTTTAAATCGTAAACAATTTAAAAGTCGTAGAATTCTTCAAAATTAAAAGTGACATTTAAAGGCGATTTCGAATTAGAACGCTATTTTTTTATGAGGACACATAAAACTTCAATTGAATGAGACTGGGATAGGATATTTTTATTTAAATTAATAACATATTCAGTATACTTGCAAACAAAGAAAATCCTCACAAAATTGTGGATACGTTTTGACTGCAGAGAAACATGCAGGAAGGGATGGGTGTTAGTTAAGCTGTTGCCATCCACCCTTTTAAGGTTAAGAAAGATAACCACTATTTTTGTTTTAATTTATTTTGCTTCAACAGAGCCTTGCTCTTGTACTTACTGATGGTATTTTGTTGATATGATAAATTGTGTATTTTTTTTTTGGTTAGTTGACCTACTGTATTGTTAGTAGTTTTACTGAACTTATGTCGATGTGCGAAGCATACTCAGTGACTTCATTTGATTTTTATTTGTGTTTGGAGCTATTTTTATTTGAGCTTTTAATGTATTGTCATTTCTTGTAGGTTTGGTGCTCATGTTAAATTGAATATCAAACATTTAACGGTTTTAAAAGTCACTTAAAAAAAAAAAGTTGTGTTAGAATTAATAAAATAGTGAAGGAAAAGTCACCTTTATTAGAATTTTTGTTTTACTTTTTAACAAACTAAAAAAAAAAAAATTATTTGGTTAAGACAGAAACTCACTACGTTAAAGATTAATGTCTGATGTAAAAACAGAAGAAAAGAAATGAGAAATGTACAGAGCACAAACAATCTTTATAATTATACATGTACAAGAAATCTGAGCAGCACTTTCTATTCTATAGACAGGGTAAATATGCCAGACCTTTATGCAGGATCTTTTTTACTAAGAAATTCCAACTTTTGGACAATTCAGGTTTCAAGCACGGATTGACCGTTCCCATGCTGCTTACATATTTGATAGGTGTGAAGTAGTCAAGGAAAATCATGGTTGTCCTTCCATGACTATAGATAGGTTGCAGTATGATGTAAATCGGCCATCTTTACGGGCAGTTTGGAACAAACAGTCATGCGTTTCGTGTGAGAACGGCGTGCAGCACGCGCGCATTTGATAAAACTCACTGCAGGATTGGTTAGTGAACAACGCGGCTGCGTTAATAAGTTGAGCGCTTGACGCATCTGCAAGCCAAAATGCACTTTGCCCGTAAAGATGGCGTCTTTTGGGAACTATCTATACTTTTGACAGATCGAGGCCATGTGGTCCTTGCAGCCTCGGTTTGGATACATTCATTTAAATGGGAAAACAACATGGCCACACCATGAGAACAGAATTAACACATCATTGGCCCCCATTGTGTCATAAGTTTGGGTATGGACCGGGTTGGACTTTGTAAAGGTTATGTTTAAAGGGGCACTGTTGTCATGATCATAGTCTGCTTGTGGCTGGACATGAAAACATGAACTCTCATCCAGTTACTACATGTGCGCGCGTTGACCGTCACATCACAAACAAAAGTTTTAAAGGGCACCTTCATTATTATCGCGCGCGTGCGTGCAGTAACTGGGTGAGAGTTCAGAATTTAATGTCTGGCCTCAGACTCGCTGTGATCACGTTAAAGAAGAAATGCATTAAAGGGCGCTGTAAGCTCATAATACAGTGGTGAGCAGCACCAGGAAATTGGCTCCTTTCAACCAGCGTGCTGAATTCTATACACATTAGTTTCTTGGGCCAATTTCCCAGGAGCATTTTGCTCGGAAAACAATTTTGTCATGCAATTATTTCTGCTGAATAGGTCTGGGTTGTGCTCCGTACATGGTCAAGCCATCATGAAAGTTGCATTGTACAAAATTGGAATCATAGTACCCAAATGATTCAATACATATATCTATATCATTGTTAATTACTAAAAACTACTAACGGTAAATGAACACCGATTGTTTTTGTCGTGCTCATACTTTCACATAAGATCTTCTTTTTGTTTATCTCTAATGTGGAGTTGCCCTTGTTTGTGCATACTTTTCATACATTTAGCACCGTTAAGTTAAATTTTCTTTTTACACTTTTCTATAATCCTTGCCATTGAGGTTATGATTATCGACTAAGTTAAGTGCAAAATCATTTTAAAGGGGCTGGCATTAGTTTATTGATAGCAGGAAACAATGGCACATTTTTTTTTTTTCTAAAGAGGACAGTGATCATATCGGCTTTGGCAGGATATGCCACCATAAAGACAAGTTGAAACCTGTTGCAGCTCTTACAAACGAGGCCCTGGCCCGTCGGCATTGTCATTGTAGAACAACCCTTTTAGTTCTACTTGTTTTACAGCCATGTTGAAATTTGCAGTTGTGCCTGGGTCGGGTGCACCCAGTTGTACAGCCTGAAGCGACATGCGCAGGTGTGATTTTACTATGGCTACCTTGAGAGCTACAATTGGCCGGGGCCGGTATTAATTCTCAGTAATAACGTTTAGTTATCTAAAAAAAGTACAGAGAAGGAAAATGTTGCATGTACATGACAGTGATAAGATATTTAACCCACATTTTTTCTTGTCTTTATGTGAACGTAGTTCTTTATAAATTGTGAACTTGGCACAAGATGTAGTAATAAAATGAAAACTATTATGACCTTTGACAATCGGTTAATCAGAATGTGTCTTTTTCCTGTCTCGGTTCAAAGCCTACTGTTAACGTCAATGATTCAGTAATTATGCCTGCTAGATGGGATTAAGGTACTGGTAGAACGCATTTAACAAACATTCAATTTGCTTTCATTTAATTCAATGCAATCGTTCATTTCCGTTTTGAAAGGAGGTACCGGTACCAGCAAAAAGTGTCGCAGTTTGTATTCGTACACGTACAACGGGGTATCATGATAAAATCAATTTGGATTGAATAGCTCCAGATCTATTATACCTGGGAAAACCACGTAAACTTTCCTGGGGATGGACAACATTTGCTGCAAAGCTGAAGCAAAAGGGATATAAACCGTCAACAACTTGTGCTCTTAGAGTTGCATTATTGAGACCATCATGAAGAGAGCGAGGACTGTTTGGGAAACGGGACTTCATTTATTTATAAGCATAGACACAGAGTATTGACCCAATTCACATGACATCATAACATCACAAATCTTAGTTGGGCCATTTCGGGATGTTAGTTTATAACCTGTGGTTACCGTGTGGTGTGTGGCTGGGCATTTTTAAGTGGTTAGATGCCTAAGTGACGCTTGCCCGGTTAGATGCCAACCATATCTTTACATGCAATTTAATATAGCCTGCCCGATATTGGGTAGAGGGTGTCCCCCCCCCCAATGTTCCCATACTATACACACTATTTTCCTCTTGTATAGAACTACCCCCCCCTAAAATCCTCAAAAGAATTCATGAGATTCCAAGCACACAATGAAGACACAATAGGAGGGGGGGGGTACCCTCTGCCCCATATCGAGCACCAATTGGAATTTAACTTTCACGATTGCAGACCATGGCTCGTTTTAATACAAGGGGGCTAGTTAATTTCCTCGCCTCCAGCGCCTGAAACCGAGTGAATCGGAGTGCATTCCAGACAGGGAACAGTAGGACTTGCTAATTTTCCAATTTGGTGAAGGCCTGCGTCCCTTTTAAAAAAATACTTGTGCTGATTGTCTACAAGATCAATATCCAAGTTTCATCGTCTCTGTGGTTTCAAACCTGAAAGTGGAAAAAGTCCCTGGGACCAGTTATTGGATTTCACAATGGCGTCCTCACATGTTTTGTCACAACGACTGGGTTGTGATAACGTACCTCCCGTTTGACATTGATCGATGGTCAGTAATTAATTCACGTATCCGTTTGCAACAATCTTTGGTTTTAAAAATTTTTTAATAATAATAAACCCACAAATTTGTTTACTAATCAACGATACTGAAGAGGATGTTATCTCAAATTCAGTCTGGTAACTGCGCGGGTGGGTTTGAATCCCTGTGGTTATAAATTACATACACATTTCCCATTATTAAATGTTGGCAGTGTGAACTGTTTTATGCGATGGGTCAGCACCATTTTCTCAATTGCAAAAATGCTTCTTGTCACATGGTTTTGCACGCCCTCTAGTTCTATATGGTGTAGACATTGTGTACATGCAACATGGCAGGAAAACTATTTTTAAGGCAAAAGGTCCAACGAAATGAAGTGTGGTATTAGATTTTAAAATAAAATAATAAATAAATAAGTAACAGTTATAAATGTAGGCTCGAGTGTGAAAGAGTAATTCACACATAAAAAAATGTTGAAAAAAAAAACATTTTTGCGAGGAGACATATGATAACAGTAAACACTATAAGTCAATATGAATCAAACATTCCACAAAGCACTTAACAGTAGAAGGAAAAACATTAATAACAAAACAATAATCCCAATTTAAAACAAAACAAGGATAAAAATTAGGCCACACCAGCTGTTGTCTTAATTGAAAATCATTAAAATACTAAACCACTATTAATAGCCGACTGATTTAAAAATCAAGGATAAAAGTTTTGAGTTCCTTGTGCTTGGTACAAAATGTATCATTGGCGATAGGCTCTGTGGCTTATTTTGTATAAATATAAGGTTACATCGTCTTTCGGCGGGGTAGATGGATGACGTTTCTCCTATTGTATTTGGTCACAAAAAGCCTGTGTTTGTGTCTTGTCTCATCGGCTGATATTACACCAGCACGGCAAGATCTGTCCAAATTTTCTACCCGGTTAAAGCTCATGTGCAACATTGGTCATTGTCAAAGACCAGTATCTACACTTTATGTGACCCAACATACAGTGTACATGAAATAATAAACTTTTGAAAGTGTAAGCTCAATTGATAATCGGAGTCACGATAAAATAGAGAAAAAAAACTCAATAAATGTTTTCACTGTTTTCAAACATCGGATTTTGGACACGTGAGATAAAAACTAATTGTTTTACTCATTTCCTAAAAAACTATAGCATTTCGAGCAAAACTATCTCAAGGGAAGTTTTCCACCATCATGACCATCTGTATTTCCAATCTTACCAATGGTGTGCACACCCTTTAAGAAAGCAATTTGTTTGTGACCTGTTCAGAAAATAAAATAGTCTAGAAGTGAAAACCCAGGGTGAGTGTGATTGAACAACTCAATTCCGGAATTTACAACCGATGTTCTATTTCACAATAATATTGAGCTTGCTTTATCTCGAGCACAAATCCCATCTGGTTGAATTGCTGTGATTTTCTTCGGAGACCGACAATCGTGGTTGAATCTCCCAAGGTTTAAAAAAAATAATAATAAAATAAAAAAATACTTTTAAAACAATGTTACCGCAAACCAAATAAATTATATTAAAGCGAAGATTGCATTTTTTTCAACAAATTTTCCCTTTGTGGGAAGTGATGGTATTTATTAGTACGTCAGGCAAAATTGAATTACAATATCATGAAAAATGATGAGACATTGCACACAAACGAGGGGCAAGTTTACACAAAGAAAGTGTGCCCAAAAAACATGCCCCTACAGTCGAATAATCTAATCCCCTCTTCATCAACACACATTACATTCTGTTCCCTGCAACAGAAAAATGCAATAAACAGTAACTTTGATCGGTAAATCTACGGAAAGAGGAGCGCCCCCACGCCCAGTAAATAAGAACTTTAGGCAAAGAATAGTAGTGTACCCCAGAGATCATTAGGCTGAACAATTTCTCCTCTTGGCCCAATTCACCTAACGTCATCACACCATATTCTTGCTTACGCCATTAATGGACGAGTCAGATTTCCAGTGATAATGTGTAGAGTGCATTTAAGGTGACGCGTGCGTGGTGATACGCGCACCATATCTTTACATACAATTTGACTTCACAATGAGTTAAGAGTGATCTTAACTGCAAATCACTCTTAATTGCTTAAGCAAAGTGTGAGTTCACAATACAAATCACTACGGTAATACCGACAACTCATCTTAAGATGAATCTTAGTGCTTTTTGAAATCGGCCCCATGGTGGGTAGACTGTAGCCAAGTGTGATGTCAGTGCAGGGGCTCTTTAGGTGTCATTGTCAAGAAGATTTTCTAACTTCATAGTGCTCCATGTGTGTTAGCACAAACATCAAGTGCAAATGTTTCTGATACAATAAATCACAACCATCTGACATTATTTTTTTAAACACAACAACTTGCCCCCGTGACACACTCTTAGGAGCTGTGTCATCTTGATCAAAACAGGCCTGTACAGCTGTCCAGGAAACTATGAATTCTTACCCAGTTACAGCGCCCTCCCCTCGTATCATATCTACGGAGAGCGCGTGTGCTGTAACTATATAAGAGTTCATAATAGACAGATCCATTAAGCACCGCCCTCTTACTTGTTGACCAATCAGAACCTTGGCTATAGGCCTACAACCGAAAATCGGACAAAAGTCTGACAAGCTAAAATCCCATTAGAAAAGTAACACTAAAATCCCATTAGAAAAGTAAACATGCGCACGCGCGTAAACTTAAAGCCCCTTTCATGTCGTGAGTGTGGCATTGGAGAGGTGCACATTTGCTGCCCACAAGTGCATTGGTGATGCAGCCAATGCTGTGATTGGTCAATATGTTAAGGGGTGGGGCTTAATGGATCGGTCTATTCCATGTACGGCCACATGCCTGCTTTGATCACGATGACACAGCCCCTTTAAACATTGTTTGATCGATGCATTTTTGTTAACTGTCACATTAATAATTACAGTGTTTTACCAAAAACCGTTTCCGGTAAAGAGAATGTGCATAGAATAGAATCTTTAGAAGAAAGATTGGTTAGTCAATCGTCTACAACACTAAGTAAACCACACTTGCTCTTAGAGCCAAATTTTACCTCCGATAAGGAACAAACACCCTTTTTTCTTAAATTAGCTAAAAAATATAACCTCATATTATACCACTATTATATATAATAGTTTTTCAATAGAAATTTGTGAATAAAATCTCAATTTGTACACAAAATATACAATTACACATATACTATATCTTGACCAAGGTTCCCCACTAACATAGTGAGTTTGGCGAGTCATTTCAAACTCCTTTATTAAGAACCAAGGCAGCTGCGTGCAGCGAGACACAACTCGCACTACAAGACCAACAATACACAGATGAGACACTTTTCAAGAGTTTGAAATTTGCTTAGCTGATCAACATGCTGTTGCTTGGAACCGTGTAAATGTGACAATATGTTATTATATTAGGTATTATTATTACTTTCTGGTAATGAAACCAAGGATGCCTCAAAGGCGATCGTAATCACTGTAAACTGGGAAGCCTGAGGAAACCTGTAAACAAGGGGTACTTGCAGAGAACCAGAAACGCTCTTCCTCCGTAAGTGTTCTGGGTTCAACTGAGGAAACCTGTAAACAAGGGGTACTTGCAGAGAACCAGAAACGCTCTTCCTCCGTAAGTGTTCTGGGTTCTACTGAGGAAACCTGTCAACAAGGGGTACTTGCAGTGAACCAGAAACGCTCTTCCTCCGTAAGTGTTCTGGGTTCAACTGAGGAAACCTGTAAACAAGGGGTACTTGCAGTGAACCAGAAACGCTCTTCCTCCGTAAGTGTTCTGGGTTCAACTGAGGAAACCTGTAAACAAGGGGTACTTGCAGTGAACCAGAAACGCTCTTCCTCCGTAAGTGTTCTGGGTTCAACTGAGAAAACCTGTAAACAAGGGGTACTTGCAGTGAACCAGAAACGCTCTTCCTCCGTAAGTGTTCTGGGTTCAACTGAGGAAATCTGTAAACAAGGGGTACTTGCAATGAACCAGAAACACTCTTCCTCCATAAGTGTTCTAGGTTTAACTGAGGAAACCTATAAACAAGGGGTACTTGCAATGAACCAGAAACACTCTTCCTCCATAAGTGTGCTGGGTTCAACTGAAGAAACCTGTAAACAAGGGGTAGTTGCAGTGAACCAGAAACGCTCTTCCTCCATAAGTGTTCTGGGTTCAACTGAGGAAACCTGTAAACAAGGGGTAGTTGCAATGAACCAGAAACACTCTTCCTCCATAAGTGCTCTAGGTTTAACTGAGGAAACCTGTAAACAAGGGGTACTTGCAATGAACCAGAAACACTCTTCCTCCATAAGTGTGCTGGGTTCAACTGAAGAAACCTGTAAACAAGGGGTAGTTGCAGTGAACCAGAAACGCTCTTCCTCCATAAGTGTTCTAGGTTTAACTGAGGAAACCTGTAAACAAGGTGTACTTGCAGTGAACCAGAAACGCTCTTCCTCCGTAAGTGTTCTGGGTTCAACTGAGGAAACCTGTAAACAAGGTGTACTTGCAGTGAACCAGAAACGCTCTTCCTCCGTAAGTGTTCTGGGTTCAACTGAGGAAACCTGTAAACAAGGTGTACTTGCAGTGAACCAGAAACGCTCTTCCTCCGTAAGTGTTCTGGGTTCTTTTTTTGTGCACTTCCTATCCTAGTACACTGGATCTACGTCTTTACGTCCCATTCGACAGACACAATATCAATAGTAATATTTGATAGTTTTTCACTTTAATTAGACTATGCTTCCATTTTTAGATAATCAGACTTGAAGAAATTTTGCTCTTGTGCACTTTTGACCACTAAACAAATATTGTGCGTAGTGCACTGTAAAATATGCCATCAAATGTTCTCAAGAGAAATAGAAGAACAATTAGCTATGTGTCAAATGCCATAAGATCAAAGGAACTCTACTTTTCTGATTGAACCGTTAGCAGAATTAACACTTTTGAATCAGAAAATAAGGGTGGTAAACAATGGGATTAGAACAATACAATAGTATCCAAGAAGATCAAGTCCCAGCTACATATAGCTGCCTTAGCATTAAACATTTCTAAGCTTCAACAAAAGTTGGCTAGCTTAGGCCCTTTCCACAGCTTTGGCTCCAGCTTTGGCTCTTTCAGATCAGTAACTTTGAAAATGTACACTTTCTGTTGGAGATGGTGCCTCAGCATGTCAGCAGGCATATGGTCCAGAAGCCAGAGCCATGATTTGGAAACAATGGCCTTAAAGAAACAGGCTACCAGCCCAAATAAAGCCATGCGGCTTTCACTGTTTCTCACTGGTCCAATAATTTGCTTTTATACAATAATTATGCTTAAAAACATTGAAGACTTAGCAGTGTCATGCAACTGAGACAAGTGCTGTTGGGTACAGTCTCTAAGGCTGAAATTAATCTTGATCTTCTCAAGATTTGTCAGTGCACTTTGTGATGCATATTTTATGTGGAATATCTGTGCAGGACTGACTCCCTTGACCTTTACTCTGAAGTCTTGGCCCGAGACATCAGCGATCGATAGTGGAATGTGTATTTACGCTCGTAGTAATTCGTAACAGCATGATTTCACCAACTTGACCAGCTCTCGTAACGTCTTGGGAATTCTCCAGCATTGGGTTAACCTTTTTCTTTGTTTTTTTTCCCAGCCTTTGCTCCGGAACCTGAGCACTCAATCGCAGTAATAAACTTACATAAATTGTTATCATTAACAAGTATGACCCTACGTCACATGATAACTTAAAGGTATTGTACACTTTTGGTACCAGCTCAAAATCAGTGTCCACATTTTGTGTGATTAAACATATGCATGAACAAACAAACCTGTGAAAGTTTGAGCTCAATTGGTCATCGAGGTCACGAGAAAATAGTGAAAATAGATCTTATGTGTTTTCTGTTTTTTCAAATTATCTTGCGCGATAATTACTATTGTTTTACTCGTTTCTCAGAAACGATAGCATTTTAGGCAGAAATACTTTAAGGAGTCCTTTCTACCATTACTTACTTTAAATCGTGTAAGTTATGTGTGAATTTGTGAACATTGTGTTTTTTGATCTTACCAATAGTGTACAGGGCCTTTAAGTGAATTTATTTCTGCGATTGCGCGCTGATTTGTTCCTTCGGGGAGAAAATTATGCTGGGGGGAAAAAAAAGTTAACACAATGCTGTACATCGAGCATACATGCACAACCCATTTAGGCCAAGACTATTTACTCTGTTAATGATGGATTCAGGGCCACTCTGAAGAAACGACCCTGGACCGCTTCTTGTAAGGCAGAATCAAACTGATTGAGTGAGAAGGCTGGACCCACCAGTTGCTCAAAGGGATATTTGTTGGCTGTTCTGGACATGAATGCTACAGCCTCATCCAAATGGTGATCAGCGTAGTTGTGGATACCTTCAAAATATAAAAGTCAAATAATAGGATCTCGATTAAATGAGGAAGGGAGACACACAATGTTTCCCAAAGCCGAGGTCAGAGTTCAAACTAAAAGGGCCTTACCACACTATGCAAACTCCGCACTATGGACTATACTGCTTGTAAATTATCGGTTCGGTTGCGCAAGTGAATTTTTTTTATCAATGTACTAATACAGTCCCATGAAAATTATGCAAACATTGAAATGTGGTTGTCTTTTCTTCATGGAGATTGTCTAAAACTGGTTGCTTGTGAATTGCTTCTCGTGATATGACCCCCATGATTCAATACTCTATTTCAAGGCAATTGAGAAAGAACCGTACATGGAGGATGGAGGTGGGGGTGGGATTGGAATAGCAGATGGATACTTTTAAAGCAAAAATGAAGTACAGGTGCCTACATAGCCAAATTCCTATACCCTTTGGTTGTTTTGTGGTCGAGCGGTCAGGTGCATTGGACTCAAGCTCTGGTGTTTCTGATCAACAGAGTGTAGGTTTAAGTCTGGGTCTTGACATTTGTATCCTTAAGCAAGACACTCAATAACCATTATTGCTTCGTCCTTCGGATGGAACAGAAAACCGTGGGGTCCCGTGTGTTGTGTAATACACGTAAAAGAACCCAGTTACACTCGTTGCTAAGAGAAGGGATTTGTCCTGATGTTTCTGGCAGTGGCCGATAAATGCACTGCAGCAAATGAGTCTCATAATTCAAAAAATTTCTGTAAAAATAATAATAAGTGCTTTGAGACACCTGTAGATAGAGCGCTAAACTAGTTATTATTATCATATAAACCGACCCCAAAGAGGAGACTTGGTTCTACAAGAAATTCTTGTTCATTCTCCTGTGCTGACTTACCTTTAATTGTAAGGCACTTTCTGATGATGCTTTCTGCTGTCACATTAAGATGTGAATCTGGATGCACAAGGCCTACTAAGATGTAAGTACCTCCAGGTTTCAAAAGTTTCATCCCGATATCGATAGCTGCACTAACCCCACACACCTGTAACAAACAAATACAGCATAACGTTAGAAGAATGGGAGGTCATAAGTATTTTGGAGAACATTATATGCATCCAAAATCCCGGTTCATACTTCCTGCGAATGCGAATGTGAAACGCATATTGACGTCACAACTCTGTTTTTGCTGCAAATAATTCGCATGAGTAGAGCACAGCTCAACTGCTGCGAATTATTCGTTGCGAATTTGTGACGTCAATATTCGCTTTGCATTTGCATTCACAGGAAGTATGAACCGGGCTTAAGCCAGAGAGATGATCTGCCTCGGCAAAGCACAGGTAAAACGTACCTCACTGTTTTAAAAGGTGCTTACCCCATACATGCTCTAACCTATTGAACAATTGGAAAGAAAGGAGCATTCCTGAATCCACAAAAGAAAAAAAAAACTATATGGATTTTGAGGCAATGAATGGTGAGATATCAGTGTATATTCAGTTTGCGGTAACACCATTTGCTGTGTTGATTTGTGCTTGAGAACTTGTCTTGCTATTTATTCTACTGAAGTAGATTTCGAAATTCGGGAGACTACTTAGTTCTCTGAAAAGAACTGTCCTGCTTGTTAAGTACTACCTGGGGACTAGGAAATTGGCTGGGACTAATACTTTTGCTAAGTGGATTGAGAGCAGGATCGTTGTTAACTTCACTGCTGCAGAGTGAGTTTTTTTTTAATTGGTCTCAATGTTTATACTAGCCTGCTCTTTAAAGAAAAACTAGCATTATTAGGCAAGATTTAAAGGGCTATGTGTTTCACTATGAACAACCCATATTGTTAATTTCTTGAGATCTGTTTTTTGCTGGTCCCACTGTTCAGGTCTCTCACTCAATCTTAGACTCTTGAGTCTGGTCCCAGTCTCACGGCTTAACCTACACCACTGCAAATGTTATGTACATGTAAAACTGCACTATTATAATGGATGATTGCCACTAATGACTACTGTCAAACACCTTGAGAAAGGCATCAAGTTTTCAAGGGGATATGGTCTACTTCATCTCCCGACATGAAACACCATTGTCAGGTTGTGTACGGATAAGATTTCACAGTACTGATACACAATAACCCACATATGGCTCAGAATTATTATTCTTTTCAATATCGGTTGATGATACTGTCTGAAGATTTCTCCTCTCCCTGTCTATGTGAAGCTTGGAAATAGTGGTCCAAGTACAGTCTGTAACATCCCCCCAATCTCAAAGGGAAATGAAAGCAGATACAGCTGTGAGTAACCGCTTATACATGCAACTCATGTAACTTCCATTAGCTGCTGTGTGATAATCATGGAGGCTGGCGTAATTGAGCAAATATAGCATGCCGCATCCCAAACCCCGTATTAGCTAACATGACTGATCAAGCAGTTAAAGGTCACACTTGTGTTAAAGGTACGGTGTTGTTTTGGGTGGTCGTATAACTGAGATAATTTAAAAATGTATTTACAAATTCTAATTGACTAGCGGACTTGGAATTGGTACTGGCACCAACTGTCTTGAGTAATGGCACTAACTATCTTGAGTAACGCTTCTGATCAGCAGAGTGTGGGTTCGAGTCCCTGTCAAGACACTTTTGTCCTTAATAAGCAAGACACTTAACCATTATTGCTGCGTCCTTCGGATGGGACGTAAAGCCGTAGGTCCCGGGTGTTGTGTAATGCACGTAAAAGAACTGAGTGCTCTTATCGTAAAGAGAAGGGGTTCTCCCTGATGTTCCTGGTTTGATTGGCTGCATATTGCGCCACATATGTCAAGGAAAAAGGTCTCATACTTCAAAACGTAGCTCCACATATCTTCCAGGATAAATACTGTAGCACTTATAAACATAGTATTAAGCGCGGTAGTATTATATTATTAACGCTAATATCAATAAGTAATAAACATATGTATATTATCTGAAAATTTGAAACAATAATAGCCCAATGCATTGGAAGAGTCTTTAAGATATGTTTTTGTTGATCCCATTCTTGGTCTCAGACATTCCGATTTCTCATTTAGTCTTAGACTTTTGAGTCTAGTATCAGTTTCAGTCTGAAGACCTTACCTATACCATAGAGAAAGGACCCTGCCTATACCATAGAGGATGTTTTCTTCCTCCATGCCTTTAACACTGCCAACTTGACTGTTTATGACTGTGAATTAAAACTGTGTACATAGTGTGTTTATTCAGTTTGCAGTAACACCATGTGCATACTTTGCTCAGTCTCCTGATGATGACTAGAGCCAGGCTAGTTGAAATGTTGAGATTGAGACCAATCAACAACTCACTCCCTCTGCAGTGAAGTTATACTAACGAGAAGTCCCCTCGATCCAGTAAGCGAAAGAATTAGTCCCGGCCGATTTCCTACCTCACCAGGTAGTGCTTAATGGGCAGAACAGCTCTTCTTAAGCAGAATCAGCTTTTTTGTATGGGGCTGATGGTGGCGTGACGCACACGCGTTTGTGCATCTGCCTAATGCACAACTCTACGGCGATTGCCAACCAATGGTGTCTGTACGCATGCGTGAATGTAAATAGAATACTTCATGGGAAAGGTCCAGTCTCCCCCCTCCCCTCCCTCATAATTACCACTCCTTTACTTTGACTTTAATAGTTGATTTATTATCATAGTCATATAATAGCCATACCTCAATGACGATGTCAACCTCGTTTTCTTGTAGTACATCTCTCTCCTTTCCTATGGGACAAGATCAAATGGAAAAATATGGATGAACATTTTGCAATATTGGAGTAAGTTGTGACCGTGAACAGACCCATTCATTATGAAAAGAGTATGCAGCAATGGCAGAAGTAGACTATTAACCACCAAAGTAAAGAATATCAGCATCAGTTTGTGGAAGAATAATGGATCATCCTTGAGTCTAATTAAGCATTGTAATAGTATGAGACAGATTTACGTATTAGGCCTTTGAACATCTGCAGTGAGATGCAATATCGGAGCCCCCCTCCCCCAAGGTTTTCAATTCCGTTCATATTGAGCTTCTTAATTTGGCAGCAGAGCTACTAAAAGATATATTATTTTTTTCACTGATAGCAAATATACAGAATCACTTTTTCACTGATGAGATAAAAAGGTATTGTTTTAGTGGGAATCTACACGTATATCTCTTTGTTAAACAAAAGTCAGTGTGCACATTTGAATAATCACATATTTTATAACATAAACAACAATTTTGTGGTATGGAATAAGAAAGCTTACAGATGATTTTGTTTTCCTAAATATAAATGCATTTTCACAGCATATTTGACATTAAAATGTTCGAACGAAATGAATGAAATGAATGTACTCATTGAAAACGTAATAAACTCGTTCTAATTTCTCTAGTCATTTAGAGTTCACAAATCTTCTTCAAAAAGCAATCCATCAAACAAAAAGAACAAAACAAGAGGAACAAGGGAAATTGGCAAGGAGTAGAAGTCAAAGAGATCAGGGAGGGTCGACAGCAGGGAGGGTCGACAGCAGGGAGGGTCGACAGCAGGGAGGGTCGACAGCAGGGAGGGTCGACAGCAGGGAGGGTCGACAGCAGGGAGGGTCGACAGCAGGGAGGGTCGACAGCAGGGAGGGTCGACAGCAGGGAGGGTTGACACCAAAAACATTCTGTAAAACAATACCTGTAGGAATAGCTATCCCACCAAATAACGGGGCCATCTTGAGTCTGTTGATGTTCACATCGGAGCAGTATATCTTACCAAATCCAGCATCGTGAAGCAAGGCAGATCCATACATCCCAAGTAATCCAGCTCCCTGTCATAAAAATTATCAAAAGGGCAAATTAGTAACCTAATACAACATGTGTGTATACCTTGAGTTAAGTAGCTTTGGGGATGTCATTCATTGGTTATTGCTAGGTCTGTTCTACATGTACTATAAAGAAGTACAGTAGAATGAGGTGAACCAAAACTGATTAGGCACACCAATATGATTCCATGCGCACAACCAGAGGTTGGTGTTCTTGATACTTGTGCAGAGAAGAAACTCATTTACAACACAGAACAAAGAGTCTATTACTCCAAATTTCATCTCCATCACTGCAATGTTGTTTGAAGACTTTAGTGAGACATCCACTGAATGTAACCAGTCATGCTGTTGTCCAAATGGGCTTTGGAAAATTCAAACCCCAGGAACATGTATCCATGAAACATCCAAATACATGTATACTCTTTGCTCTTGAGGGAAAACAAGTTTGTGATTTTCTTTGTTCTGATGAAGGGTTTTCAAAGGATCCCTTTACAAATTGTTTAGGCAAGGTTGACCACCAATGTTAGTTATACAAAACAAGGCGTATGGGTTAGTGTTGGGGGGGGGCAGGGGAATGATTTGCCAAAAATGTTCCCACAGATAAAAACATAGGTACCAATTTCTAATACAGTAAAAAGTCGCTTTGCTTTTTCTTCCCTATTCTTTTTCTTCTCCCGTGCCCAAATTTTCCACAGTTTTTGTCTGAAATTGGGAGGGCACTAAAAGTTGCCCCCTGCACCATGGGCTGTATGCCTATGATACACACTTGCAGACCTGATACTAAAGTATTTTAAAGGCAAGGCCGTTTTCCCCTAGTGAAGGGCAACTCTATGAGGGAAATCAAAAGTTGTACTGGAACATTTTAAAGGCATTAAGGCAATGACCAGGAACATGGAGGTAGCTGCCTCCATAAAGAATCCAGCCTGCATAATGACAAATTGGACAGGGACACTTTACAAAAAATTAAAAAGTGATGGTTTCATTTCATGATATTTAGCCAAAGCCACAGTCATCGTAACTGTGTTTTTCTTAAACAAAACAACTTTTTCTGGTATTTCTATAAGAACTGGCAAAATTTTCATGCAAGCAAGACCAAATCATTCTTTAGAAAGAAAACAGAAAATTCTCTCTGAAAATTGTTTTCATAGAGAAATTTAGTTTTTGCTTTCTCAACAACTCCTTCATAATGCAATCTAATAGTGTTCCACTGGAAGGAGACTTAAAGTCATTGTTTGTATCAAAACAAGAGAGAAAATTAAATCTCTGTTGTACAAAGGGAAGACTAAACAAAACCCTCGACAACAAGAGGCCACACGGAAATTATGACCAACAGCGACCCAACAAATGAAATAAGGGCACAATTTATAAAGAACCAAGCCAAAATAAAAAACTTGACAGGAAACCAAAATATTAAGTTATACACATATTAAACTGACAATTATGGCATCAATGTCATGTATGAATTTTTACAATCAAATCTAGCAATACCTGTGCTAGCTACATAACACTGTAAGCAAGTTTGTTTTGCTCGTCAAGGGGTATCCATGCTGAAGAATTCTCAACAGTGTGGGCTGCCGCAACTGAAAACACTGAAATGGTTACACACCTATGTTCCAACACCCCTATGTTCCGACATCCATAGTGTATTTTTCTAATCTTTATCCTATTCCTAACCCTAGCGCCAACCCCAACCCCAACCCCAACCCCAACCCCAACCCTAAACCTAGCATGTAGAGTACAAGGGGTAGTATCGATAGGGCAGTCACCCCAGTGGGGCAGCTTCACCACAAGGTTTCCATAGTTCCACTTGTACCCTGGAGAGGAATTCTGTAGAAAAGGGGAATGATAAAGCAACAGAGGTGCGACCCTTGATCATTGAGTGTGCAGATCGAAACAAAACATCCTGATAAATTGGTCTTCAGGATCTCACTTCTCTGCCCTAGTTAGTAGATCTATAATTGACCAATGATGCAAATTCAGTGACAAACAGGATAATGTGATATGGCTCATCACCTCACTAATGCAGTCTGCGCTATATGGTTAATAAAACAAGTAGCCCGGGAACACCCAACATGTAAATGCACATAGATAATGCATCTCATTAATGCTAGATATGCATCCTGTTAAAGGTATTGTACACTTTTGGTAACAGCTCAAAATCAGTGTCCACATTTTGTGTGATTAAACGTATGCATGAACAAACCAACCTGTGAAAGTTTGAGCTCAATTGGTCATCGAGGTCACGAGAAAATAGTGAAAAGAGATCTTATGTGTTTTCTGTTTTATCAAATTATCGCGCGCGATAATTACTATTGTTTTACTCGTTTCTCAGAAAGGATAGCATTTTAGGCAGAAATATTTTAAGGAACCCTTTCTACCATTACTTTCTTTAAATCATGTAAGTTATGTGTGAATCTGTGAATATTTTGTTTTTCGATCTTACAAATAGTGTATAGGGCCTTTAATGCTACCTACATGCAAGATGCAGTACATATAACTGTGTATCAAATACAGCAAAACATCACAGAGAGTCTCCACAACCTCAACGACTGCAAAAGTCAGATCCTCCAAATCTAATAAAAAATCTACACTACGCAAACACAGCACAGGGTCTGAGGTTACCCGCCGCCATCTAAATCAAGTTAATTACGGTTCGTTTTCGATAGTGTTTTTTTCTGTTTCGCCTTTCCCTATAGTGTCCTTGGTTGTGCACAAAATGTATTAGAGTCAATAATAAACTTTGCCACCTGACACGACACGGAGAGCAAAAAAAGCAACCAAGATTCCCCCAGACAATGAGGAGTCAAGTATTTCCCAAACCACACAGTGTTAAAGTTGCAGGTGCAGCTGAAACACTACAGGGGAAGGGGGAGGGTCTGTACCCTTCTAACAATTTGCTCAGGGTGCAAGACCTATCTATTAAATCAGCTAGACCACCTTCAAGCAATGGCGTATAACCCAGGGGGCAGCCCCGCCCCCCAAAAAAAATATTTAAAAAAATAATAATAAATAAATAAAAATAAATAAATAAATAAATAATAATAATAATGTATAAAATAAACAAATGAACAAATAAATGAAGAAAAAAAAAGAGAACAAAAATAGGGGGAAAACAGTGAGGTAATTTGGGCACAGCGAGGAGAAACAAATTGGGCGGAGAAAGCAAACAATTTATCTTCACCCGGTATTAGAAATTAGTACAGAACATTTGTTATCTGAGTACAATTTTGTGCAAATAATTCCCCTGTCCCCTACACCAAGGAGTCCCTATAGGCTCATGCCTTTAAAACACTCAGTGGTCAAGTTGTTCCGATTGTTTTATTCTCCAACATGTTTTGAGCACTCAACTCAACATCCAAGACTCACATGTAGACACTGACCATCTGATGAACTTAAAAGACAAAATACTGGACGGGTAAATTGTAGACAAAAATACATTGGTCACTTTCAATTCTGAAAGCTCAATGAGTTCATGCCAGTACCAAACCCCCAGAGAAATATTTCCATTTCAAAAACTGTCAAAGTCCAGAAAACAGCAACTGAAGACAACTAAATCATTGTTGCATAAAATAATCCGATTGCCGCAATCAAATTAAGTCATATGTATGAATGTGTACACCAACTAAATCCAGAATAAAACTTTTCCTGAAACTCTTCATTTTTGCCCAGTATGACACTCATCAAAAAGTGTTTCATTTCACATTATCAAACCATTTTATTGAGTTTCACTCAATCATATGTAATCATTACACACTTGTCTACTTTTCTATAACAAAAGAAAAATAATGTTAATTTGGTTCAAGTTGATCTTTAAAGGAACATTACAGAATTGGTAAGAAAAAAACTTGTAAAATATACTTTTTGATCAGATTTACATAAAACTTACACGGTCTAATGATGATGGTAGTAGAAAACATCCCTTCAAATATTTCTGTCTGAAATGCCATATTTGATGAGAAATGAATAAACTAATTTTCCGATTGGAGTTTATCGCTGAGTGAGCGTTTTATTCATTTGTTGAATCTATATGATTTCATGCAAATGCGTAATCGGTTTTTCACAATTTTCTCGCGACCCAGATGGCCGATCGATCTCAAACTTCTACAGGTTTGTCAGTTTATGTATAATGATGGATTACATAAAGTGCTTACACTGCCAGCAACTGTTTTGTTAGCAAAAACCAATTCTGTAATGTTCCTTTAAATCACTCGAGCTCTCATGGCAACTATTTTTCTGTACTCTTCACTGATACACATTCTAGGCTCTTTAATGGGAGTACTACTGTCCTAGTACATACAAAAACCAAGTCCTTAACATCCCATCTGAAGGACATTTCCATTATCCGTGTAAAGTGTCTTGCTCAAGGAAACACGCAGTTGCTAACAGGCCAGACGAGACTTTTAAAGCCCCTTATTCTGCATATATGACAGAACATAAATATGGCCCAAGATTGATCCATCCACTCCATGTCATTTCGAAGCTCACTTACTGTCGTGTCTGGAAAAGTGCAACTCAACTCACCCGTACTGTACATGATTTGTTACTTAACAAAAAGAATGGCTGTATAAGTGCATTGTGAACAGTTGGGTCGAAAAGCAACTTCTACAAGAAATTATTCAAGAATTTCTACAAGAAGTTTACCAACCCTAAAAAAAAAAATCAACATATCACTTAATTATCTTTTGTTTAATCCTTACTGTTTAATTTCAGCCTAGAATTTGCCTCTGTATCAGCAGGGCTCATTAAATTTTGACACTGGATCACAGGCCCAAGGCCAGTAGTTTTAGTGTCGGGCCAGTACACTCATAACTGGACAAGTCCGGCCGACAGTCTTGGGTTTTCCAATCGAATAAAAGCAATATGATTTTCAATTGTTGACTTTGGGTCTGATAAAACACAATTCAATTCTATTGAGTAATGAAGTATACATGATCATGTTAATAATGACAATTGAGATAAACCTTCCCTTATGTCTTAGTGCTTGTTCAAATATTGAAATGCATGCTAAACTGTGCCGGGAGGTTTCTTCTCTCATTTTGATATTCTGGTCTTATAAAAACAATTCTGGTCCAGTAAATATTTTCACTAACAAGCCCTGTGGTTTTGTGGATCCCCCCTCCCCCCAAACCACCCGCATTCAAGCCATGATCAGACTTTGTGCGACTACAACACTTGTTCTAATTACTTTATATCGTCAAGCAGACTGAGTGGAAATAAACTAAACTGAACTGAACTGAAAACAATTCTAAACTTGTTGTTGTTGTTGTTGTGTGTTGTTGTTGTTTGTTGTTGTTGTTGTGCTAATTCATTCCAAGACTCTGTGGGTTGAAACAGCATGCAACGGTTGCATGGTAACATGCTATTACAGAAACTGTTATTTTCAAATGGTACATGCCAGTGTCTGAACGCTACAGAGAGCTGTACATTGAGAGTCCACTCAGTATTTGCACGTGGAGAGACAGGAATGCCAAGTGTAAAAGCAAAATGCCACTCAGTACCACTCAGTCATGTTTTCAAAGGGGGTTACCAACAAAAGCCCTCTCCCACAGCCAAGGTGAAAATGTGGCAGTTATTGGTTTCAGGATTCGATTCCATTAATGGCACTTAACTTTTCCTCTATGATTCTTACTAAACTTACATATTATGACACCATACAAATTTGACTCTCTAAAAGTATATTCTTTAAACAGGAGTGTAGTAAACAGGGCTAATGATAAAGAGGGGTGTGACACCCCCACCCAAAATAATTTTTTATTTATCTCAGTTGGAATTTTTAGCCTGGCAAATGAAGCACTACATTTAAGTAGAACAAGAGCATCCAGATTAACTCATTGTGTCAAACTAGACTAATATGTTTCCTTAATGCAAAGTTTGGTAAGAATGGTTTTTTGCTTTGACATTAAACATTTATTATAACAGTAGGGTTCCGTGAAGGGTGCGCTAGTCTTTCTAAAAAATAAAAAAGGAGAATATTAAGTAACTTGGTTTCCATACACCCCTGAAAAAAAAAGCCTGTCATCAGCGAATAAGCCATTTGCGTGTTTATAGATTGAGTAATATCTGGTCCAATGCCTTGATCAGACACAAGCGATTGCCCAATTTAAAATTCCTCAGACTAACTCCAGTGTTGCTATGTTACATGGTTCGATACAAGCTCTTGCATCGCAGACCTCCAGATCAGCAATCAGCATACAGACTGGTAGCCTTGTGCCACACATTACATTGAGAATTGTGTATAGGTGTTTGTCATCTCATGGAGCTGAGAGAAAGCTTGACCCGAACCGTGTGATAACCCAACACTGGATGTAGTTATTACTACTAAATTATTATCATATATTTCAGATAATGAAACCAAAAAATGCCTCACAAGTGAACTTAATCATTGTAGCTCGCAAGGCTGAGGAAACCTGGAAAACAAGGGTACTTGCTATGTGAACCTGAAACACCGGGGTTAATCCATAATCTTCCTCGATAGGTGTTCAGGGTTCTTCTACCTGCACTACTAATCCTAGTACACAGGACCTATGGCTTAATGTCACATTCGAAGGACAAATCAATCATGGTAAAGTATCTTGCTCAAAGACACAAGTGCCATGACCAGGACTCGAACCCACACTCTGCTGATCGGAAACACCAGAGCTTGTGTCCGGTGCACTTAAAACGCTCCGCCACGACACATTGATTTCTGAGGAATTCAAACTGCGCATTCTCTTGTGACTGAACAAGGCCTTGTAACGGACGTCATTCACTACTAACTCACAAATGGCGTATTTGCTTCCATACAACCTCCAAAAGAAAATGCCCTTGCTATGCCCCTGTCTTCAAAGAGTGTTAATAAACTATCTTGTTAGTAAGGCAAACCAACACAGCATACGTTCATGACTCTGCACTTTATAACACATAAATTTGACCAACCATTTCCTGACAAACAGAAAGAACCACAAAAAAAAAACACCACACAATTCAAGGGTATTTCTATTTACTATTCAAACACAGACAGGAACTACACAAGCTTGTTAGTATTAAATTGGAAAACCAATTTAATCCGACGCTATACCTTCGGGTCCACTGACTGTTTATAGACTGTATGGCTGCACAAAATGATATGAGAAGTGAACATAACGAACATGATTAAATGGCAATCTAATTTTAATTATGGCCGACTTAGAAATTAGCGGAACAGATGTCACAAGGAAAAAATACCCTTTGTAAAAAAAGTATGACTGCAGCTTGCATAAATTTAAGTGGGTACATGTGTTACTGGTTACTGTACATGTAATGTATGATATTGGGAGGTTTTTGAAGTTCTTTTTTTTAAGTTAGATTTGGTCTGAACTGATTCTGAGAAATCAGTTTCAAAAACTCATCACAAGGAGCTAGCTCCCGGAAAAGCAAATGAGGAAAGACAACGGAGCATGTAAAATTGCAATAAGGATGCAGGAATATATCAAGGATATTTGATTTTTAAAAGAAATGATGTTGAGGCAACTCATTAACTCCAGCATTCATTTGAACAAATGATTGTGAAATCTTGAAATCTTGAATTTTAATTTATTACTCTCTAACGGAGATAAAAAAAATGCACAAAAGAATGGTTCTAAATATTAAATAGCCCCCAAAATTATTGTCTTTGCTCCCCCCCCCAAATGAAAATGTCTGGTTACGTCACTTTTACCTATATAGTAAGTACTTATGATACAAGAACATGCTAGTGATGCATCGTCTGAAATTTTTAAAAGTTTTTTTAAGGGGCTACAGAGAATACTATACAGTAGATTTTTAAAATACCCCTCCCTTTCCCGAAAGTAATACTGTATAAATATATAATTGCTACAGTGTAGATTTTAGGGGCTTTTTTCCCCTCAGTTTTGCACTTCCTCTTTTTATTCTACTGAAGAAATACATACACAGATGTTATTTCTAAAAAAAACCTTTTAAAGTAGTCATGGTAGTACATGGCCCTTGCACCGCTCTTAATTTGCCTGTGATGTGAAGACATGTTTTTGTTTTAACTTGAAAAGCCCTTTAAGGGGCTGTGTCTTCATGATCAACGCAGGCCTGTGGCTGTACTATGGAATTATTAACTCTCACAGTCTCTCACGGGCGTGCAATCAGTAACTATGTGAGAGCTCATAAATTCATGTACAACCACAGGCCTGCTTTGATCATGACAACACAACTCCTTCAAGGTGACCAAAAAAAACCAACAAACATATTTTGTGTCTGCGACACAAATTGTAAAGGGGAAGCAATCCAGCATTTGTTTGACCTCATCTTACTTAAAATTTGAATGGTATTGGGGAAAAGTCTGATGACCGTTTCCACCCCCCAGTATGTACCTGTATGAGCACGCTTCTCTTTGAAGGCCTCTTATGCTCAAAGCTCCCTACTGCATTCACCATAGTTGCTAAGGCACAGTTGATGGGGGCAGCCATTTTGTCAGTCACGTGATCTGGTAGTTTGACAATGCGCGTTCCTTTGTGTAGGAGGATATGTGAGGAGTAGCACCCACTCAGCCCAGATCGAATGTGTAGAGATGAATGGCCATACTAGAAAGTAAACAAAATAAACAAAAACAAAAAACTTTAAGTAACAATCATCTTCATCATCGATTGACTACAACTTGCGCTTCCGTTGCCACATGTCCTATCCATCGTCAGTATTTTGAATTTATCAGCAGTCTAGGCATCACTGTGCTCCATTAGGGTCCTGACCATGGTTTTGGAAGGCGCGCACAGAAGTACCCAGTACAACAAATGAAAATACAAGCTGGCCCCCTAAACTCCAGGCAAACCCAGTGAACTACCAACAAGAGTGTATGTAGTATGTAGAGATAAGGGGACTAGGGGTACACATTTTATTACAAATACACTGGTTATAATGAACAGCCTTGCTCTAACAACAATGGAGGAATGGAGAAACTCTTTGCAGATCATGCTTCATACAATATTTTTTCATTCTTCATTAATAAAGAGTAGGACAACCCCCCCCAAAAAAAATAATAATAATAATACATAATATAGTAATAAAATAATAAAAGTAATGATAAATAAACAAATAATAAAATACCAATTAAAAGTAAATAAAAATTAAAAAAAGAATTACAACGACCAACTGCAAAAGGTTTGTGGGTTCAAATAAATAAACTGAGCGGCCTGCATTTTGTTCCGCAGGTCTCAAAACTTAGCACTGAGTAAACATAGCACTTATCACACTATCGGTGTTAGGTAAAACCAGAATTAAATTGAATTATAATCTAACAAAATGTGTGTACCCATGTCGAATGACTGTGGCTGCGAAGTGTACATATGTTCGTAGACGACTACCCGGCAATGCAGAACTAATAAGAGCGTGAGTTTCATTTCAATACGAGTGCGTACATGTTCAAGGTAATTGTCTGTTTTTACACGACCTCAGTGCGCATACACAAACAATAGTATGTAAGAGAGATCTCTAGCTGTACAGCTGAAGAGCAGAGCTGAAATGAATGGACAATTTGTTCACTTTGACAAGAATACACGGGTTGCCCTTGGCCTATTGTCTATTAGGGTGGGTCTAAATGCACAATGCAGGGCAGATTTGTCTGAACTAGAACTGGGTTAATTGAACACCAGCTATCAGTTTATCAAAATTCATTTGTGTACCGAAGTACAATGTAGTTAGTTTTCTTGAACTACTTACCCATGATATCTGTGTGCATGATTGATTTAAAAAATATAGCGTATCTTGGTAAATAGGCAGGAAATTTTAGTAACCAATTTGTCAGTTGAACATAGGTAAAAAATAAGGCAAGCATAAGCAAAAAACAACTCTCCCATGCTTGTTGTTGTTTTTTTGACGGTTTATTTGTGTTTGTCAACCGCTTCCACATGAATCATTCAGCAGGTCCTCTTACTATTCATCAGGGTGAATGTACCGCGTACATTGATGCCATTTATGATGTTTGTGTTTCGAGTCGTTTTGTTTCGAATTTAGTTGAAACTTACGCAGCAAAATCTAAAAGCGTTGAAGAGCAAGTTTAACTGTTATTGAAATTCAAACAAGGAAATTTTCAAAATGTGTTCATCATTCTGAATTACAGTGTAATAATACCTAGGTTTAAGATTTATGTAAAGGCAGGTTGTCATTACAATGCACAGGAAAAGAACAGATGCTGCTTTGACGATAGAAACAGGAAGCGCTTTAACTGGGTTTATTTATAAAATAGAGTGATCAAAAACCTCATCAGTGAGTTAAAGGTATTGTACACTTTTGGTAACAGCTCAAAATCAGTGTCCACATTTTGTGTGATTAAACATATGCATGAACAAACAAACCTGTGAAAGTTTGAGCTCAATTGGTCATCGAGGTCACGAGAAAATAATGAAAAGAGATCTTATGTGTTTTCTGTTTTTTCAAATTATCGCGCGCGATAATTACTATTGTTTTACTCGTTTCTCAGAAACGATAGCATTTTAGGCAGAAATATTTTAAGAAACCCTTTCTACCATTACTTACTTTAAATCATGTAAGTTATGTGTGAATCTGTGAACATTGTGTTTTTCGATCTTACCAATAGTGTACAGGGCCTTTAAGTCACATTGTCACTATTCAGATTATTTTCCTTGTGTAAAATTATTACACAATGAATTTTTACAACATTCTGTTCAGCATCAATTTGGAGTTCCCTGTAAAACATTATTCCTTCTAATACTCAAGGTTACAGCTGGATATACACAATATATGCTGATTTAGCACTACCTTGAAGATATTGAAGCATTTCTGATTCATCCCATCCTTGCATCTCTCACACTCCCCGCAACTGTCAATCACGGAGAACGTGACACGGTCTCCGGGTAGCAGGTTGCTAGGGTTACAGCGCTCATTCAGGACTATTTCTGCTACTCCTTCATGCCCAAGAATGCTGGAAGATTGAAGAATAGATGAAATTAGATTACAGATTTCACTGACATAGTTTGTAAAAGCTATGCATATAATACTCCTTTCACGAAATCCACAAGGTCATGGTTGCAAATATTCAGTCGATTCGTTTTGCTTACCTGGCGCTCCTCTTCGACTTTGCTTACTGCCCTTTGATTTTCGTTACATGTGTTCTAAACTTTGTTGTGGTATTTTTCCCCAAAGTGGTGATACATTGTACCTTTTTCATGTGCACGTATTCTAGCAAACTGTGGCCTACCCCACGCAGCATTTCCCCTGCTCTATGATGGCTTCCTATGTTGGGATGGGTTAAATGCAAACAGCGCTTTGAATAATGTGACTTAAAAGAACATTACAGAATTGGTTTTTGCTAACAAAACAGTTGCTGGCAGTGTAAGCACTTTATGTAATTCACCATATACATAAACTGACAAACCTGTAGAAGTTTGAGATCGATCGGCCATCTGGGTCACGAGAAAATTGTGAAAAACCGATTACACATTTGCATGAAATCATATAGATTCGACAAATGAATAAAACGCTCACTGAGCGATAAACTCCAATCGGAAAATTAGTTTATTCATTTCTCATCGAATATGGCGTTTCAGACAGAAATATTTCAAGGGATGTTTTCTTCTATCATCATCATTAGACCGTGTAAGTTTTATGTAAATCTGTGATCAAAAAGTATATTTTACAAGTTTTTTTCTTACCAACTCTGTAATGTTCCTTTAACCACCTGATTTACTTTCAGGGAGGATACCAATGTGTGGAAATGTGAACGCCCAGTCAAAAAATACAAATCTGAGTGCATTGTTTGATTTTATTTCTCAGAAAGCATTCAAATACAAACAAAACTTTGAATCTTGTGGAAAGGTGCTACATAACTGACCGATATTATTATTATTAATTCCTTTAACTGTATCACCACCATGCTGTAGAATTTTGCTGCTATGACCGGACATTTCTCATTTCTCTTTCAGCTTAATTGTGTACTTGTGATATTTTATGTTGATATTTATTGTGTCAAGGTTACCTGCACTTGCCATAGCCAGGCATGTGTGTGTTACATAATGCGTCCATTTGTTCAGCCGTTACATAAAATTAAAGCAAACATTAATCTAACAAAAATGTCTGAAAATCACTTTAAGACTTAAGGAGAAAAAAACACAACTTAAAACAAATGTTGAAATGTTGGATCATTCTCTGAAATAAACCAATATTATAAAGCGCCAACTTTTTCTCAAACTTGTCTTCATCCCTTCTTGGCTAAAACCTCTGAACAGCAGCGCAGAAGTGAAGCACGCCTAAAGTAACATTGACCCAAATATCTATTCTTACAGTCACAACTCCCTCCTCTTACAAACAAAAATATATAATATTACTGCAAGAATTTGTTAAAGGAACATTACAGAATTGGTTTTTCTAACAAAACAGTTCTGGCAGTGTAAGCACTTTATGTAATCCACCAATATACATGAACTGACAAGCCTGCAGAAGTTTGAGATCGATCTGCCATCTGGGTCACGAGAAAATAGTGAAAAACCGATTACACATTTGCATGAAATCATATAGATTCAACAAACGAATAAAACGCTCACTGAGCGATAAACTCCAATCGGAAAATTAGTTTACTCATTTCTCATCAAATATGGCATTTCAGACAGAAATATTTAAAGGGGTGTTTCCTACTATCATCATCATTAGACAAAGTAAGTTTTATGTAAATCTGCGATCTAAAGTATATTTTACAAGTTTTTTTCTTACAAATTCTGTAATGTTCCTTTAAAATAATGTATCTTGAAGGCAATAATTGAACTTTCCACAGTACCCGTGTGATTTTACCTAACTGTGCGCCATTTGACGCGGGAGATATTGAGTGATCCCGAACTGGTCAAGGGTAAGATGCCCTCAACAAATATTTGATGTACGTGCACAGCCACAATCATGGGTACATTTTTGTTACAAAGACACCAAAATGAACAAAACGTAAATTTTGAGAAAACTCTTTGCAGATCTTGTATTTGTCAAACTCAAGTACTTTCTCTTCATTCACACAGCGCTGGTTAATTAATGTACAAACAACATTGAAATAACTGTTACATCACTGGTCTTCAAACTGTTGTTCATAACATGGACACAACAAAAATGTGTACCCATGATTGTGGCTGTGCACGTACATAAATGTTAGTCACCCTGGCGTTCAAATTTGAAAGGTAAGAAGTTTAACAGCATTTTTCAACCAACATCAAAAAAATGTATACATATTTGAACCTATCTTTATTGTATGACAAATATTGACTGACTTAATCAATCATACTGCATACATTAAGACAAAGTGATGCCTCAAATGAAGCAGATATTTTAGATTATTGCTGTCCCGGCTCAGGCCATTTCAATGGATTTGACATGCCTGAACCGGCAGAAAAAAGAACAGTTTGCGATGAAATTTCAAGGGGGGAAGTAGTCGGAACCGGTGAGCTTACATTGTGCAAGTACAGTACTATGTGGCAACAGCCTGTAATCGTGATTTGTACACTGGTGTGAGGGTGGCAAGGAGGCACCCCCCCCCCCAGCTACAAAATAAAATTATAATAAATTCTTCATTCCATCCAATTAATACATCTAATCAATAAATAATAAAAAATACATGTACTAAAACAAAGAAAAAGATAAATTTAAACAAAACAAATTTATAAATGAAAAGATACATTTTCTGTTGTAAAATTTTGAATAAATAGATACATAAATAAATTATTACATAAAAATGTTATTCAACAAAATGAAAAGGCAAGATTGAAATAATGCAAATACCCACTGAAGCTTTACTGATTCACTTTCACGTTTGTCAGAGATAAAAATCTGAGAGCAATTTTTTTTTTCCCCTCAATGTCAGAAAGCATTTGATACACTCGCTTGCTTTCAAGAAATCTACATAACCAACCCTTAATTTCATGCAAAACGTTTGATGGTAATTTTAGACCTCAGGTTGAACCAACTCAATTGTCTCTCAGCTTTATACAATACCGTTACGACACAGCAAGCCCCAGGTGCTATCATTAGCTGTTAATGGCGTAATTAAAGTTTAATGAAATTATTCCATGGCTAAAATCTCTTATCTTGTTTTTTAAATCTGCGTAATTTGACACATTTGAACTGTTGAACAAGCACTGAGAGAAGATTTATCTCATTTGAATTAAATATGGGTACATGTACACGTATTCTTCAACACTCCACAGAATTGAAAGATGTTTATCAGACACAATGTCAACATTTGAACAAAAATACAAGACTGCTGGACTTGTCTGGTCATGAGTTTACTGGCCCGACGCTGAAGATGAGAGTTTACTGACCTGAGGTCCAGTGTAAATTTCAAACCCATGCTTTGTACTAATGTTATAGTGTTGTACATTTTCTCAGCGAACCAATAACTACATCAGCAAACAATTAAATGTACTGAATCTGAAATACACTAGTTTTCAAACCAAAAATGCTTCATTCATTTCAACGGCAAATCCCACCAGACCTAAGGGGCTCAAAATCAACACCAGACTGCAGGCCAGAGGCCGGTGATTTTAGCATCAGGCCATTAAAACCACCACCGGACAAGCCCGATGGACTTGTGATTTTCAGTTGAATAATAATACCTCATTGTGTAATATCTATGTGAAAAAATGTTGACTATGAATCTGATAAATATCTTTCAATTCTGTTGAGAATTGAAGAACACTTACATATATAAGACAAATGAGATAGATCTTCTCTTATTGTTCGTTCAACTCATTTAGATTCTGGTCTTGTAAAATATTTTCTGGTCCAATAAACATTTTTAGCTACAAGCTCTGCGGTCTTGTGGATTCCGCCTCCCCCCCCCAAAAAAAAAAAAAAAGAAAAAAAAAAAAATAAAAAATTTGAGCCCTGCAAACCCCTTTTTTAGTTTCTACAACTGCACAGTGGTGATCACTAAAATAAATGAGCAAATATTGCCGTCGGCTCAGTGCTATACGGTCGTTAGCTGCAATTTCAAACCCTGTATTGATCAAAAGGTCATTAAAAGCCCTGTACACTATTGGTAAGATCGAAAAACACAATGTTCACAGATTCACACATAACTTACATGATTTAAAGTAAGTAATGGTAGAAAGGGTTCCTTAAAATATTTCTGCCTAAAATGCTATCGTTTCTGAGAAACGAGTAAAACAATAGTAATTATCGTGCGCGATAATTTGAAAAAACAGAAAACACATAAGATTTCTTTTCACTATTTTCTCGTTTCTCGTTTGTTCATGCATATGTTTAATCACACAAAATGTGGACACTGATTTTGAGCTGTTACCAAAAGTGTACAATACCTTTAAGTGAAATATGCAAATAAATTCAAAAAAAAAAAACATTTTTTTCCTAAAAACTGAATGTTTCTTTTTGCTGAACAAATTTTTGGAGACCACTCTTGATCAATAAACTTCATCTACCAGGAGCTCCAAACTGTGCAAAACCAATTTTATGAAATCCACACAAACTGCACTAAGGACCTTATAGTCCTAAGCCGACCGTTGTGAAGTTGTGACATGACAAATTCTCAACAAGCAAACCCCCAAAACAAAGTGAAGGTCACAAACTCATTGTTTAAACAACCACCTTAGAATTTACTGCACTCATCAAAAACGTTAAATCTGTGAGGAAATGAAAATGAATGTTAACAAAAATAATTTTACACAAAACACTGAATAAATTGGCATTTTTGTGTTTTAATAGAGACATTGTTAAATTGTTTTCTTTTCCCGCAAACCTACGATACCCTATTAGTTTACACAAGTTATTTTGATGGATTTTACAGATTAAACTAACAATATTATTATTATCCCTTGGGCATGTTTAAAATATTTTTGGGGGATTGAAGGAAGTGTTTCCTGGTGTCTAGCGGGCCTTTATCCTTTATTGCACACTTAATTCACACCTACTGTACCAGAAAGTGTGCTTAAAGGTATTATACAGGATTGGTAGAGCTGACAAAACAGTCGCAAACAAATTTCATGTTTTGTTTGATTAACCATATACATGAAATAACAAACCTGTGAAAATTTGAGCTCAATTGGTTATCAAGGTCACGAGAAAGAAGTGAAAAGAGACCTTATGTGTTTTCTGTTTTTCAACATCGAGTATATTATCGCGCATGATAAAAACTATTGTTTTATTCATTTCTCAGAAACGATAGCATTTTATGCAAAAATATTTGAAGGAACCCTTTCTACCATTACTTATTTTAAGTCATGTAAGTTATGTGTGAATCTGTGAACATTTGTGTTTTTCGATCTTACCAATAGTGTACAGGGCCTTTAAGTAGCGGTCATCGTAGATTCTAATAAATCACCACACAAAATATTGTCTTTCTCTCCCCCCCCCCCCCCGCCACAGAACACAAAATGCAGAATAACCTTTTTAAAAATGTACAGTCTTCTCTCCCATACCAGTTTTGCATCATCTACAACAATTGAAGTCTCAATAGGCTTCCTCCTTATTGTACTCAAAGTCTCCTGGTCGCGATTATAACTCAGCATCCTCTAAACACCGTATTACTATCACTATCAGCGCAATATGCACACGGTCTCTTCGTTGTTTGATGTGAGCGTGGAATATTAAACCCCATTGATTCCAATCATGTGGAAAATTTCGTACAGGCCAAGGACATAACATTTAAGGGAGTATCAAATTGAATTATAAAAAAAATCACAAGTTTTTTTTCGTCTGCCAGGGAAAATAGAAACTAATGTGGCATGTGTGCCGAAAACAGCTGCGGTCCTTCTCTGCAATAAACAATCCATGTCAGTGTTTGTTCAAAGTGATTTGTAAACACATGTGCATTATCATTTTAATTATCTGACTTGTTTTTTAATGTGATCTGGATAACAGAAAAATCTAATTTGAATTGAAAGGAATGACAAAGCTCTTTACAGGCTATTGATTTTCGAATGACACTTCTTTTGTTTTAGTATTGAAGTATGCTAATATCAAATGTTTAACATCAGGTGCGTCCGGGATAGCAGCCACGACCCAGACCAAGACAAGTACAGTAGTAATTTTAAAAATGATATTATTTTGCCATTTAGACTTTGAAAGCAGAATGATGCACAGCAATGTCCCTTTCTTAATTAACAAGTGAAATTCGCTCACAAATAGCCACCAAGCTGCATGATCAATTTGTTAATGGCCTTGAATTTAAGCGAGTAAGGTAGGTATACTCCAAACAGCATGACTGCACTGGATAAATTTGGAATTCAGTCGGGTAAACAAAAAAAAACAAAAAAAAAAAAAGGATTTTGAATTAAAATGTAATGTAATTTCTCTGTAAAAACCCAGGCTGTAAAACGCAGACATTCAAGCACACATTATACTCCTTTGTAACCAGCATTAAACATGAATATTACATTGATCCGGTACAAGAACATTTTAATTAATGGTCTTCTAAGCCTCAAGTGTGCATGAAGCAGATGATGCGTGTGTCACAGAGAAAAAACATATGAAGCGTATCAAATTCTCCAACAAAGCTTTCTTCAAGAGGAGAATTTTAAGTAGCCATTCTTTCGCTTTTTTTGTTTTTTTTAAATTCACGTACATGTTTCAAGTCAGTTGATCATTTTCTCAATTGAAAAAATTTAGGTCAGTAAATTTACCTTGAAATGAGTGATTCCTGGCAAGAATGTACAGTAGACATACATCAAGGTCCGCTCAATGTGACATTGGCACAGGTTGTTTGTTCAACAGATCCTAGTCCGCACCCCCCCCCCCCCCGCAAACAACCGGCCAAGAAATGAAATAAAAACATCTATATCAGAATATCTATATTCACTAAACATCTTGAACAAACAGGCATGATTGATCCTATTCTAATCTGACTTGTAAAAATGGTCTTCAAAAACCGTCAAAGCCCATACCCTGTTGATATAAAGTTGACCTACTTTATTTCAAGGCTCAAATATCTCAATGTCTGAACAAAACTGACAACAATGCTTTCACTCAGAGAGTTTGGTTACTTTGTCATAAAATTGGAGTGTAGATTAGTTTTAGTGTGGATTAAAGACGATGAAAGCTTCAATGTGACATCCCGCTTCCTCCCTCTTTCCCTAAATAGTATCATGCCTGACATGTGGCAGAGGCAGTCCTCATCCTAAAACCCCCCCCCCCCCCGCCCATGTTCCTCCTACTCTAACGCAGTCTTCCCCTCTTGTACAGAGGTAACCCTTTAAAAAAAATTACATAAAAAGAAATAAAATTAAAAACGATGTAAGATAAAAATAAAAAATATTATAAAAATAAAATAAATAAATAAAATAAAATAATAATAATTAATAACTAAATAAATAAAATAAAAAAGTAAATAAATGAAATAAGAAAATAATAATAATAATAATAATAACAAATAAAAACAAAACAAAACGGTGAAGACTTCCTGAGATTTGAAAACACAATGAAGACACAATGGGAGGGGGGATGTCAACAAGCCACATATCCAGCACCAAACGTCCTCAAATTGCAATTTCTTTCCAATTATTGAATACTCTTGTCTCAGCCTTAATTTTAAAAATTGTTGTAGTTTCAACTGACACTTATGTCAAATATCCAACTTATGACCCAACCAAGTAGAAAGCTGTCAGCAGCATTTCTGCAGTAATACAGTTGGTATGTCTAGCAAAGACTGGTGACGGTCCACTGTCCATTACACATCATCCCTATCTAAAAAAAGAATACAATTCAAGCCAATCTGATCTCCCCCCACCCAAAAAAAAAACCCAAACAAACAAAACAAAAAAGCAATTTCCACACCAAGTAAACTCCAACCTATTGACAGGTAATTTAAATAACCAGCTAATGGAATCCCTGAGCTAACAGTCCATGAAGCTCCCTGCCAACTGATTCCACCCACAATCAACAACGCTTGCTTTTGTAAACCATGTCCTTTATATTAATTAATTGGTTATAGTTCAGGCATGAAAACTCTCGCTAATAACCTTCTGAGTTAAGACCCAAATACAGCACTCCCCAAACCCAAATGTTGACACAGTAACTGGGGAAAAAAATTAATAGCAACAATTGACATGCACTTTAGGGGGAGGAATCTGCAGTTTGTCGAAAATTAGGAAAAGTGCAGGCACTTTTCCTATATTTTGTCAAACTGCACACCTAGACTTGTATTGTGTCTTTGATAGTTTTGTGGCAAAGCTGAGGAACCAAAAAAACAAAGAAATCAGTCATGCAGCAGGAAAAGTTGCATGCCTGCTGGGCAAAGTTTCCAAAAGTGTGTTGTAAGTATACACAGTGCTTTTTAACTTTATTATTGTGCTTAACAAATTCAAATTTCAAGTCTCTCTCACATATATAACTTTTCTTATTGCATTTCACATTGTTTACTTTTACTTTAAATATTTACCTTAGGGTATTAAGCTCTACATGTATGGTGAGTTAAAGGGGTTGCAGTTGATGGTAAACTAAATTAACTGGTTTAAGTTTTTGCGAAGTCCGAAGTCTGAAGTTATAGGCCTAGTGTACGTACATGAAAGTTTATAGGTATATGAAAGATATCGTGTTGTATGATAGTTATTGTATACGTTCATGATAGTTATCATGTACACATACAAGTACATCATATTTATCGTGTACGTACGTGGACAAGATGGTTATCTTGTACCTACACATACACAACAAGAGCGAGATTTTTTTTCAAGTCATGCTAGGCACTACGGCTAGTTGCGATAATCGTAACCCTCCATCCTCCCGACGGTCGGAGACCGGAGGAACCCTCCATCCACCCGACGGTCGGAGGGTCCTCCGACCAGTCGGGAGGATGGAGGGTTACGATTATCGCAACTACACTACGGCTAGCTACGCTTCGGTGACGTGACCATCAACACAGCAATCAACAACTGAAGAAAAATACTATGAAAATGGAAGAATTTATGTTTGACCTGTATAATGATTACAATAGAGCTTGCTCATATAAATATGAGCACTAATATTAATAAATATAATCATAACAGGAATATGACCACTACAATTTAATCATGGAGGTAACAGCACGAAACCTCAGCCTGCAATCCGTCCCACCGCAACCACTGAAATGCACATCGGACTCGAAACTGTCAAGTCTGACAACTAGCATGACTGGATCCATCCATCGGTTTCATAGCTTGCACACAAAATAATGAGTAAAACCAATCCACAAGTCACCACAACGGCAGTAGTGCACTTTATTGCAGTAATCTACTGCCGTTGTGGATTGATTTTAGAATAATGGCCATGCACGACCGTGTGTCATTTCTCAATGTTGTGTGTGCACTTGCCGTGCTGTAAACTTTGACAGTGGAAAACATAAACAAACCAAAATAACAGATGCAATACCTCGGGTCGCCTCTTTCCTCTTCCCTTGCAAAGTGTGGATATCGGAACCACATATTGTTGCCAGACGAATCCTGGCGAGGACCTGGCCCGGTGCGATCTCTGGGATGACGGAACTGTCAACGATATACTGCGGACATTTCTGAGCTCCTAAGAACACGGTTCTTTTGCACATGCCATTTGCCATTTTTGACAAGTCGAGCAACACTGCTGCTATTGTTGTGTGTAGTGTGGTCTCTGCTGTCAAACTGCGCGGTGTGTGCGTGTGTGTGATCGGTGATCGGGCTGCACTGTATGAGCCGACCGTAATGCATGTAATGCGGAAGTGAATGGTACGCGCTCATGCGCTGCCTGCGCTGTATGTAGTGCACATTACTACAAGTTTGCCCAGAGTTTTGAGTGGCATGGACTTAGAAACTATAAAGTTGAAACTCAGTGCATTTCTATACGAACACAGAGGGCGTTATTGTCAGATTCGAATCTTTACGGCCTATCCTATCAACAGGGTGAGTTTCGATGGTGTTATTATTTTTATTGAATTGATTTGTATTATTGTAGTCTGTCTGCATCAATTATAATCAGTCTATTAAAAACGGTTGACAAATATTATTGCCAATGTTTGCGTACAAGGCTGAGTCAACCAAACCATGCTGGGGCTCGAGGGGCAATTTGATTCGTGCTATTAAATTTATGATAAGTTCACCGTGAAAGAGAAATACATAGGGAAACAATTACTTGTAATGCCTTAAAAAAACTTCACAAATGAATAGTCCTCCATACAGGAGCGTAGCCACAGGTAGACCCGGGCGGGGCGAACGGGGCGGGCGGGAAGGGCACGTCCCAAGATGCACATTTGTATGCTGAGTGGGGATACGGGATACGGGAAAATGATTTTCTAAAACACACAAAACAACGCCATTCACACAAAAAATCCCTACGGTTAGCCCTTTAATACACCATGACGTAGTTCAGTCTACACAAAGTTTGGGTTTCCATTCGCTCCCCATGTCGATTTATATAGCGGTCGACTTTTGAGACGATAGCGGGCGTCCCACCCACCTGTCCTTTCCATGCAGTGCTTTTCTTTATTGGACTTTTTTTGTTAAAGGCACAGTAGGCTACACGTTTGGTAATGACTCTGAAAATTAATGGCAATAAAAACTTACTTGGCAAGAAGTACAGCAGCTTTGGGTAGTAACTTTTAACTTTGAAGTGCTACGTCTACGGTTATGGGAAAAATGTCACTTTTTATTCCCCAAAGTTAGAATCTGTGTGTTCCTATGAGGAATATTCTTCCTGCGTGGTAACCAGCTTCTGCTAAGCAAAATCTTTCTGTGCTGAAACAACTTTCTTGCTGAACAGCTTTGTGAAATTTAGAATCTGGTCAGTACCAATTGTTTGCTTATACAATTTTTCTGCTAAGCAAATGAGCAGGGAACCACTTACAAAAAATATACAATACTGTGTAAAAGGTTTCGGTGGTATCCGACATTATGCTATGAAATGGTTTTTTTTTTTTTTGGCTAAGCATAATTAATGTTAAACAGCTTTGTGAAATTTTACTTAGCTATTGGCACCTAATACTGACGGTTTTGTTTAATTAAAATGACACTGACAAAAGTATGTTCATGTGCCAAAAGCTAAAGCAAAAATTATGAGCCTATTACTGAATTTCTTGTTGTTTTGATGTACTTGTTAATTAAGCTGACGAAAGGTAACTTTAATTCAATCAAAGTTGCTTGTTGAATTTGGAAGTAAGTAGAACAAAATATTACAACAAGAGATTAATTTATCAAAATCTTGCCCATTTCTTGTTGACATAAATTATGTTGAGGTCTAGTTAAGTTCATGTTGATCTGTTGCACCAAATACCAGTTGTTTTGTTTCCAAGTATTTTGTTTGCATCAAAGGAAGGGTCAATCCTTCCCAATATGTCCCAACTTCTTCCCAACTGACGCCCCCCCCCCTCCATACCCTACCCCGCCCCCCCAATACGTTGGATATGCGAGCATTTGGTGTTGTTGAAGGCAGCTAGGTTTATACTTTTGATTCCCAGTAAAAATAAATAGCATTAATCAAGTGACAAAAGTCGCAATGATAAGTCAAACTTTGTAATACCATTGAGACACTACTAAGCAAAAATAAGCAGGATACCAGTCACAAATTGTACATGTGACATATGTTAGTATGGTTGGTAATCTTGTTCTGGTAAGCATAATTTTGTCACGCTTAGCTACTTTTGTGCTTAAGCTGGATACACAGCGCCCTCTCTTGTTACTCACTTTACTTAATTCCAACATGGCGTCAACATTCAAGCAAGATATGCCGCCGAAAGGCGGCTATGCTCCCATTGATTACAAGCGAGCTCTTCCCAAGAGAGGCGTTTCAGGTTAGTGTTCTTACAGCTTACAATATGTAGAAGCCTTTTGTAATGTTCTGAGGACGTATGATGGGTTTTTGTACACGATAAATACTCTTGAAAAGTGAGATAGATTAACCATTTATAGACGATCATATGTGTACGTAAACTCAATGTAGTCGAATCAAGTCTCATGACTTTGTTGTTTAAATGTGACCGCGGGTCTATGATACCGCGGTATTTAGAAAATTCACTTTTGAGGTGCCATCATGTCATATAAATTACACTAGCATGACTAATTAGTAATAGAAGTGAGTAATACTATTAATTTAGCAGGGTCGCAATATTTAAAATTTCTGCTCCAATTCTGACACTCTGACAACACGTAAGACTACAAAATTTCAAAAAGTTACTGCGATTTTTGGACGATGTTAAGCGCAATCTTTAAAAACTAGCATTTTTCAAATACGTGCATGCACTTTCCAAAACACTGCACTGCAATTTACAAGTACACCTTCGTGTTCGCAGTTTAGATTTGCATGCTAGATTTGTTAGGAGAAGTATTTTATAATTTTTATATTTGTTAATATAATTTGAATTAAAGATTCAAATTATGCGCGAGACTTCAAGGTCCATAAAACTCTCTGTTTTTGTTTCTGTAGGTTATCTGATGTTTGCAGCATGTGGAGCCTGTATGGTGATTGGAACATCAGTCTTTAGTAGAGGCAACCAAAGAAGAAGGTAAGAATGATCAGGGTTCGACCTTAGCGGTGGTCCGCTGGCCAAATGCCAGTTGAAACGGCGGCGGACCAGCTGAAACACCTTGCCAAGTGGTCCGGCTGGCCAGTCAAAAATATCAGCAACAGTACAACAGAACTCTGACTATTATTATTTTTTTAACAGAGGAGGCTACCTTTTTATAAACAAAAGCTGCAGTTTTATATGAAAAGACTTTTAAAATAAAAACTGCAGCTTTTGTGCAAGTAAATTTAATAAAGTTTCGCCGCACGGAACATCCAAGTTTTCTTCACACAATGTAAACATGCACACACAGCGTATGTACATGTACACAGTTTGCTGCATGAACAGCACGATCAGCCAATGGAAAAATTCGTTTCTCACTAGCTGTAGGAATTCAACAGCCAATAGCAACATTCCTTTCACAAGTGACAGTCCACCGTGTCTAGTTTTCACCTCCTTGGATAGATGGCCCATGTACTGTGTGGTGTGGCTATGCAGACTTACTGTGTAGGCATGGTGAACTGGTTTGCAGCCAGACTACAGGTACATGTTTCTTTGACTCACATGTGGATGATGGTTTGTTTATTTCGACTGAATGTCAGTGATTTGGATTTTTACAACTATCTAAACTGATGCCTCCTGCTAGCAAAGTAAGAAATAACTGAGATCTGGATATGTTGCAAATAGTTTGTATTAAATTGTTCTTTTTGTGGACGAAATTTGGAACATTGTAAGAACTTTGGTCTCATTTTTAATCAAGTGAAGGCAATCGGATCGCTACGAATACTTTAGTAAAACCATAGAGGAAGAAAACTAATAGGCTATATTTATGAATGATAAAATTACTAAAGCGATCGTACGTAACCCTCCCTCTTCGGTACCGTTGATTAATGACGATTATCAATAACAAGTTTATGTTTTTTATCGAGTCAGTTTACAAGTTATTTGTTTGTTTTAATTAGCCACAAGCATTTTTTCATTAAAAATGTACTTGTTATACTTTGAGTTTGAGTACAGTTTGAGTGCACTTTGAGTGCACTTTGAGTGCACTTTGAGTGCTGTCTTTGGTTACTGGAACCATGGACTGAAACTATCCAAAGATCATTTTTTGCTTCTGACCAATCTGACCTGTGTTAAAGGAACATTACATAATTGGTAAGAACAAATCGTGTAAAGTATACTTTTTGATCACAGATTTACAGAAAACTTACACAGTCTAGTAATGATGATAGTAGAAAACATCCCTTGAAATATTTCTGTCTGAAATGCCATATTTGATGAGAAATGAATAAACTTATTTTCCGATTGGAGTTTATCGCTCAGTGAGCGTTTTATTCATTTGTTGAATCTATAGTATATGATTTCATGCAAATGTGTTATCGGTTTTTCACTATTTTCTCGTGACCCAGATGGCCGATCGATCTCAAACTTCTTCAGGTTTGTCAGTTTATGTATATGGTGGATTACATAAAGTGCTTACACTGCCAGCAACTGTTTTGTTAGCAAAAACCAATTCTGTAATGTTCCTTTAAGTAAGTATCTAAACATAATAAAGTTTGGCTATCAATGCAGTTAACCTTTTAGCCACTGGACCGCCCAGCCACCCAAAGTAATACACCGCAACATGGGTAGGAGGAAACGCTCACCAGCTTGTGTTTGGAGGGGGGGGGGGGGGAGGAGTAACATCAAAATAAAACTAAATAGTCATAGGTACACGTCGACACAATGGCAATCGTTTGACCATTTTTTTTTTTGCCCTTCGCAGTTATAAGTTGAATTGTAAAAAAAGGTACGCTAATTATGATAAATTCAGTAGCTCTAATAACCAAAACCACGCTCATTTTTAACAACATATTTTTTCTTTCTTCATGATGATACTGTCGAAAACTAATGGTTAGCAATTAATCAGTATGAGCAGTTGACGCCAGTTAACAGCCTTCAAAACTATTGTGTTCATTTTAACTTTATGAAAAATAACCTCCATGAAATTTAACGATAGCCGTTATTGTTAATTTCCCTTGGGACATGTCTCCTCCGAAATTGAAATAATTATGTTAATCAGTGACAATTCTAACGAAAAGGACGAAAGTTGTACCTAAATAATAAGTCTTGTGTATCTTTTAGAATATTTTAAACCATGATTCTAGTAATTCACTTAGAGAGTCTTGAAAACTAAAAAAATGTTCAGCAAACTCGGGCGGTTCAGGGACTAAAGGGTTAACTTGACGTTGCAATTCATTGAATTGAAATAGTGATGATCGAAAATCAGGATATTGTTTCAATCGTTATGAAAAATGTTATAAAAAACTGACGGACCAGTCAAAAACCTGGCGGACCAGTTAAAAATCAAGCCAACTGGTCCTGCTGGCTAGTTGAAAAAAAAGTTAAGGGCAACCCCTGATGATAGTGTGCCTCAGTCAAACATATCAAGATTGACAGTCTACCCCTTATTTGTTGTTCTTGGTATGCTGGCCTTCTCTCCTCTCCCCGAAATTGCAATTTCGACCACTTTTGTCAGACTAGTCACCAGATTTGCCCAATTTTAATCACTTTTAGAAATCATGATACACATTCTAAGAACATGGATTTGGTCTCTAATGTGTCAGGGTTCTGCCCACAGTAGTTGGTGCCGGAAAATCATTTTAACAATTTTTTTACAAAAAAAGGACAAAAACTTACAAGAGCCAGAGCAAAATTCTCATGAAGCGTAGACAGACTCGGGTTGAGTTTTGAAACCTCGCAATTCATGACCTAGCAACATTTCGACCAATCAGCGTAAGCCCAAACATATGCGGACTCATCGTTGAGCGCATTTTGTTGAGTTGCGCAATCACAGGTTATTTATGATGAAAAAATTACAGACTGAGCACGCATTTTGTATGGGATGCTGTTCCTACAATTACAAACAATCAGCGCAATCTGCAGATGGGGCAAATTCGCTAAATACATTAAGTGCACACACGCACAGTCGTACACAGTCGCTCGCACACAGTCGCACACACACAGTCACACACAGACGAGCACCACGCCCACACAGCGGTTTGGTTTACACTGATTGATTGATTTAGGGGAAGTGCGTTTCATGGACATTTCGCTCAGTTTCTAGAAAGTTTTTGTTCGTTTTTTTTCTTCAAAATAATTTTTCTCAATGATGTTTTGAGTGTTATGAATGGATTCATTACACATTGAAGATCAAATCCATGTTCTTAGAATGTGGGTCATGATTTCTGAAAGTGGTAAAAATTGGGCAAATCTGGTGACTAGTCTGACAAAAATGGTCGAAATTGTAATTTCAGGGATTTTTTACATTGCATGACTCGTAACTCTCCGGTCTCCGACTGTTGGGAGGATAGAGGTTTACGTTTATCGCAACTATGGTGTGTGCAGCCATTGCCACATTTACTTTTGACAAAAAAAAGCAACAAAGGGGATGTCAGTTTTAGTTGATTTATTTTATTATTCAATTTTTATTTTTTAAATCACCCTCAAATTTCCATCGAAATAGGCGGGAAAAAGGTTCCTAAATAATTCCGTCCATTATTTGGTTGAAATTGGATGTTAATTCAAACATAAGAACAGCCATCAACCCTAATCATCTTCATTGTAAGCCTGCATGCCCATTCACATGTTGAAACACTTTTGGGATGGTTTCAGGTAACTTAAAAAAATAATGATAGTACAACTATTAGAAAAAGTGCTATTGAGACGGATGCAAAGGGGTCCCCTTTATTTGTCTCTTATCGAATACATCTCTCTTACTGGTTAAAGGAACATTACAGAATTGGTAAGCAAAAAAATTGTTAAATATACTTTTTGATCACAGATTTACATAAAACTTACACTGTCTAATGATGATGATAGTAAAAAACATCCCTTGAAATATTTCTGTCTGAAATGCCATATTTGATGAGAAATGAATAAACTAATTTTCCGATTGGAGTTTATCGCTCAGTGAGCGTTTTATTCATTTGTTGAATCTATATGATTTCATGCAAATGTGTAATCGGGTTTTCACTATTTTCTCGTGACCCAGATGGCCGATCGATCTCAAACTTCTACAGGTTTGTCAGTTTATGTATATGATGGATTACATAAAGTGCTTACACTGCCAGCAACTGTTTTGTTAGCAAATCCAACTCTGTAATGTCCCTTTAAGTTATTCATAATACATAAATCTCTTTATTTTCATTCTCTGTTCAATTTGAAGGAGGCAGGCTCGGGAGCAGCAAGAGTGTTTCATCGGAATTACTCCTCTCATGAAAGCAGAGGATGACAGAAGGTAAAGGGGCTTCAGATTTGTTTTAAATACATATATTTCTTTTCACATGCATTACATCTACAAAAAAATTAGCCCAAAGCCTTGAGACAGAGATGCACGATTGCTAAGAATTAAATGAGATTGCTGCTCTGTTTAAATATTGATGCATGATCAGTATTTACAAAACAAATAATGTTGCCGATGTTTACCGAATACCGTGCACTTTGTGTAATAATAATAAAATGGACACTTATAAACTGCCAGTTTCCACCAATTTTGACACTCATCATGGTGCATGAAATTTATTGCCCCACTCTATTGGCCATTTGTTTCATTCCTTAAACCATCTCAGCTCCCTGGGGTGAATGCAGCCTGTGCTGTGCACTATGTAGCATACCAAGCTAAAGTAATCACTAGAACCATCTTTGCCCTTACAGGTACCCATTAAACCCCTGGGTGAAGATAAGCAGTTGTAGTTAACTGTCTTGCTCAAGGATTGACCGGATTCGAACCCACACCCCGATGACTTAGCCACTAGAACTTGAGTCTAGTGCATCAGACCACTCGGCCATGACACTTAAAGTATTGTTATTAAAAACTTTGCACTTGTTGTTATTTGTACTTGACAAATCAGTTGCAATGTTTAGCTGTAATTTTAAATTGCCACTGCAGTGTGTTATCCTAGCCCTGATTTTGATGCAACTATTGTCTTTTGTCTTTCCTTGAATCCTCCAGAGTGTTGAAACTTCTCAAGACCAACTATGAGCAGGAGGCAATCATCATGAAGGATGTGCCCGACTGGAAGGCCGGAGAGAGCATCTACGACACCAAACGATGGATTGATCCCATGATCCTTGACCTCTACTACCTCCATCCCAGGAAGGTCAGGGACAAAGAAATGTTTGGGTACAGCACCTGGATATGAGGTTGTTGTTGCTATAGTTACGTAGCATCATCTTAATATGTCTTGCAGTGGAATGCGTCAGGTTTATCAAAGAGAAAAATGACTAATATAGGGCATGAGAAAGATTTTAGAAGCTGGAATGATTTGATTTACTTGAGGTGGGGTGGTACAACACTGGTTTTAGGACATATACTTACGTTAAATTATCTCAATGGAAGCTGCTTTTGAACATAAAGGATAGAATGAACAGCATTTTCTTTTAGCTGCCATGAACAATTCAAAATTGGAGAATGACTGGTAAACTGACTTTCTCAGCCACAAGTAAAAGCTCAGTTTTGAATTTCTCAGAGAAAAGACACAAGGCTTTTGCCAATCTGGAGGTAGCCTCTGCCCCAAAACATTGGGTGCAGCAACACTGTCTGTAGCCTGAGGAATTTACAGCTGAGAAGTCATGAAGGAATCAATTTTACCAGACTTTTCCAGATTTTAATCACATGCAGTGTATTGTGTGATAGATGGCAGAGAACGACAGTTGCTTTAAAGATAAATGGTGTATCCCATCCTTCCAAAAAACATTTTCTACAAAGATTTGTGCACACCAGTTTTACACAGTGAGCTTTGTATGAATGAATCTAGTTTATGTTCACTATGTTTAAAGGTGTTATACAGGATTGGTAGAGCTGACAAAATAGTCATAGACATTGTTCATGTTTGGTGTGAACAACCATATACATAGTGAAAATAGTGAAAAAACCATGCTCAATTTCAGCATGTAAACACAAGTCCTTAATTTTTGTTGTACATTGTAACAACCAAAATCAGCTATTGCATTTTTTAAGGTTTTCTTGGAAGTTTTCTCGAATATGACTTCATTTCAGAGGGAAATATTTTACAGAAAACATGGTTCTCGTATGAACTTCATAATCAGTAAGCTTTCAGACTAAAATTAAACAAACTATGTTTTTTTCATCCTTACCAATCCTGTATGTTACCTTTAATACAAAAGTGTTGTACCCTCCCTGTAAAGTTAAGAAATTGAAACGTTTTATGTGGGGAAAGCAATGTAAGTCTAAAAGAGATGTAAACTAGGATGATACAATTTTATTTATATCAACCACCCTCGGGTCAGGCCTGGAGAGGGCAATGCCATATTCATTTTGCAAAAGGGCACTTCCATTGGGAATTCTTAAAGTGTATGGGAAACATTTGGAGGGGCACCAAGGTCAAGACCAGAGCAACAGAGGCCATGACCTCCGTGGCCTCTGTGTAATTCCAGGCCTGTTCGGTGCCCAATTTTCCTCACGGAGAGGGTTCATTCTAAGAGATTATTCTTTTATTCTGATACCTTTTTTTATTTTAACCATGCAAAGGAGTTTCTTAATACCATCGGAATAGAATCGGGGGAATGTTCAGGTCGGACACTGTCTTCTGTGCTTGCTCTCTGTTGGTGAAGAGACCATACAAGATGCAGGTACGGCAGGTTGTTATGGATTGACCGTTATAGAGCTGCTTTTAAAATCAGACAAAGTTTTCTGTTATTTTTGCTCAGTCTAAACAAAAATAAGCAGTAAACCAGTTGCAAACACTACATTTGACATGATATTTTTGCTGGTAATTTTTTTTTTCTGGTAAGCATAATTGATTTGTGCTTTGCTAATTTTTGCACTTGAGCAACTCCATGAAAAAAAAGCTCCGGCTTTTCTGAACTTGCTAAGCAGAGAAACTTGCTGAACAAATTGATTTGCCAAGCAGAAATAAGCAGGGGGATTTTGGTCAAAAGCAATATGCAGTATGAGACACTTAAAAGCAGGTCTGTTTTTGCAGAGTGAAATTTCATGTTTGCCCATCACATATGTGTGGTTCAAAGCTTCTGTTAAATGGGCCCAGTGGGTAAGTTGACATTTCCAAGACTGAATTTTGCTTCATACGCGGATGAAAGTGACACTGGTAGAGACACACTGCATTCCTCCCAGTTCTAGTTCCACAATAAGTACTCCATTTTAAAACTAAAATAAGACAATTTTGAGGGAGTGTAATATGGTTGTTACACTCCATCAAAATTGTCTTATTTATGTTGTCTATGTTTTGCATCTTACAAGGTCCTTAAATATAAGTAGAATTGCTATTTCCATTTACACACAAGGTAACTGTTTGTCTTATATGGCAATAATCAGAGTTTTTTTTCAGAACTGTTAACTTTCAAATCGACACTTTAGTTAGCAGAAAAAAACTGCTAGATTTCATTGTTTGATTGGTGCATTCACTTAAATTTAGTTGCTGTTTTTTGAGTAATTGACAAGAACATTTCCCAGACAGTATTGTAAATAAACATATCAGTTGAAACCAATTTAACTTCAAGGCTGTTTGAGTGATTTTCATTGGAAAGTCTATGGTTTTTGTGCAGACCATACAGATGATACTTTTGATATGGAGCACAGTAACTTTTTTTGTTTAGGCATTGCTCCAAGTTTCCCATTGTTGGGTGAGCTGGTACAACAGCAGGTACTAATGTTTACACATAGCAAGATCTGAAGGCTTCAGGCCCCAATATCATGGCCTTGCTTACCACTGAATTCTACACTTACGGCACCCTGTAAAGCATGTAATTTTTATGGACCATAAGTGCAGAATTCTTTAGTAAGCAACCCATGATATTGGGCCCCGGCTCTGTCAGTTATTTTGAAAATGTGTGTACTTTGTATCGGGGGCTTCACAGGCTGCAGCGCCTAAACCAGGGCCCAATTTCATAGAGCTGCTTAAGCAGAAAATATTGCTTAAAAATTTTCTGCTAAGCAAAAAAAAAGGCAGGAAACCAGTCACAGATTGTGCATGCGAAATGGCATTTTGGCTGGTAACGTTATTTTGGTAAGCATAATTTTGTTGTGCTCAGCTACTTTTAGTGCTTAAGCAGCTCTATGAAATTGGGCCCAGATCTCGAGCCCAAGCCATAGTTTCAAAAAGGGCCTATGTTAGAGGGAAATACGGCATCAATTTGAACAACTTTGAGTATTGAGTGTCATCTGAGACTCAAAACCAGACACCAAAGGCAACTCAGGTTCCAGACCGAGCCCACCAAACAAAGAGTAAGACCATGTCAGAATTGGCAGCTACAGCTACGGCTAGATTTACACCTCATCACGTCCTTAGCAACAGTCGTAGCCGTAGCTGTAGTCCCCAATACGGATACTGCCTGTGACCACCTCATTAGCTCCTTTTCAGGGAATGGATATTACAGAGATTATGCATGCAGCCTGTTGAAAAAATCCCTCAACCTTCACATCATGCTTCCCTGCGAGAGTCCTAGAATCAGACGCCACATGGGCAGAGAAGTTCTGCATTCAGCGGCACGATCAACAGCCCAGAGACGTAGTAAAGCTGCTACTACCTCATCCTCTTAAGAGCAATTTGAGCACATCTTACTGGTATGTCTTTACAGCTCCTTACCATCTCCTTATCAGGCCTTCAATTTCATGGAGCTGCTTAAGCTAAAAAACATTGCTTAACAATTTTCTGGGACATGATAGTATGTCGGTAACCTTATTCTGGTAAGCATAATTTTGTTGTGCTTGGCTACTTTTTGTGCTTGAGCAGCTCTATGAAATTGGGCCCTTGTTAAGATGCCTACTTAAGGGCCCAACACTGCACATCTCCTTCCCTACACGTTGCCTTGAATCGGCCGAGTTGGTCTATAAAAAGTGTTTATATACCGTTTGTTATGAAATGCATATGGTTAGAAAGAATGTTTTAAAAGTAAAATACAATGATCCACACAAATTTGTCTCAAAATTGCGTGGTTTTCCCTTTTACATCGTGAACTAACACAGTCGGCCATTTCATGGAGTCAAATGTTTGACTCCACAAAATGGCCGACCGTGTTAGTTCGCAAAGTTAAAGGAAAACCACCCAATTTCGAGGCATATTTGTGTGGATTATTGTTTTCTACTTTTAGAACATCTTTCTAACCATATGCATTTTATAACAAACGGTTACAAACGCTTTTTGTAGACCAACTCGACCGATCCAAGGCAACATGTACCTTTAACGGCGATACTCTGTATTTTCTGTAGCTTCATAGCTGGTACAGTTACTTGTACTACTAGATGAAATTCAGACGAGTTGAAAAAAAGAAAGGCTCACAACTCTAAGAAATCAACCCCTTAGAAAAATTGAAAAAGTCCTTTTCATCAAACATGGAGAAAGACTCCACTGGCAATATTGGAAACTAAGTCTGTTTTGGGTATCTTTAACAGCTTGGTAATATATTTGGACAACAGAACATAATTTCATTTTTTATAAGGCAAAACGAAATTGGGATTGAACACGTTGATCTTTAATGTAATTTTGTACTGCTAATAAAGCGTTGACTTATTACCACCATGAAGAACTTACACCAGCGTTATCTTGAGCTGGTGAAGTGAACATAATTGTATCAACAGGGGTGCTAAAGTTTTGTGGTTTGGGGTTAAATTCAATTTCTGCTTCTGGGTACAAATTGAGGGGGGAAGGGGGGGGGCAAATAAAGTAAGGGGGGGGCATTTGCTTAACCTGAACATGTGTATAGAACAGAGATTTGGCACGCCCAGGTAAGTGTATTTACACTGTTATTTATTACACACAGTGCTATATTTTAAGATCCTTTGTACATTGTAATTATCCTTGACATTATGCTACCTGCTGAATGCAATAGATTGCTCCACTTTGTTCATACAAGTGAAATCCACAACATTTTACTTCGGTGCTTTGGGACCCTATTTCATAACAAAGCGTAATGACAGCAATGGCCTCAAATGACTGCTTATCAGCTGACATGATTATGGGTCTAATACTTCGCTTTTGAAAAAAAGGCAAGGTAGTTTTTTCTTTATAATAAAGGGAAACCTCTATGGCGGAAATTTTAACTTGTAATGGAACAAGGCAGTGGCCAGGGGCATTGGGGCAATTGCCTCTGTTGCCTCTGTGAAGTAACAGGCCCTGGGGCCAATTTCATAGAGCTGCTTAAAGTTAATGGCTGATTTTGTGCTTACTGTGCGATTTTCCATTCCATAGCACTGCTAACGGTAAGTGCAGGAAAAGGAGCGAACCTTCCGGTGCTTACTGTAAGCAAATGAATGATGCAAGCCCATGGTGAACTCCCAAGCTGGCTGCCTACCTGTCTTGCCAAACTTGTGAAATACGCAATATATTCTTACGGCTTAGCAGTTCAATAAAATTGGCCCCGGTATTAGCACTGAATTTCTGCACTAACTGTGTATGCAAATTTTAGAATACTTAAAAGTAAAATGAAGCATGCAGTCACACGAGCAAGAGTTCCTTTGTAACACAAGTATTAAAAAGGGTGTAATTTTCTGCTACTTATTTCCTTTTTCACATTTAAAGGTAGAGTCATAGTTTGGTAAATATTCCAAAAATGAATGACCATAAAAACTTACTCGGTAAGAAGCACTGCAGCTGTTGATAGTATAAACTATTTTGAAAAAGGATTCCCTTCGAAGTAATGGTTTGGATGATTTTTCACCCAAAAGCATTTGAGTCTGATTCATGCATGAATCGTTTCTCAGATTTCTGAGGGTTGGTGTCCGTTTGCAAATGCTGCGGCCAGAAATGCAGTTGGTACCCGCTGTCACCTCGCTAAACGTGGATGGATTTAATGATCTTGTGAAAATACCAAAACAGTTTTTTGCTGTGTTCTCAACAAGTAGACAATTTATTCAGCTGAAACTTTCACATATGACTTTTATTGTATCTTTCTTTATGATTTAGCTTACAAGTTAGCTTTACAGTGACAAACACCAATCTATGACCCTAAGTAAGTTTAAGCAATGACATCCAATTTTCCAGGTTGAAATCATCGTGGTTGTGTTTAAATGAAGATCATAAAGATCATAGACTATTTGTATATGTTTGTATTTCAGTTTAAAACTACAGAAATATACAACAGGACTTACGTCTGAGCATTTTTGGTAATAAATTTTGAGACATGTAAAAGCAACAAGGTTCTGTGAAAAACTATTTACAGTGTAAAATGCCATGATTCATAAGTGAGAAAGTGGTTGCACACAAAATGAATACAGTACTATTTTGAATAGAAATAATTGGGAGCCTGTAGTCATAATTTAATAGAAAATATATCATTTTTTATAATACGACTATCTTGGCCTCCTCATATCGTCATGGTACCAAGTGGGACAGAGCTTCGTTGTAGTTTACCACTGTCATACTGATATCTGTTCACTTTCTTGGTAGTGTAAGAAGAGAGATGGGTGGTGCTGAATTCACGGTTACCATGGAGGGGAGGTGTGATGTTAGAAGTCCGAAGCTGGGGGAAAAAAATTTGCATAAGAATAAAGAACTTGTGAATGTGCACAAAAAACGACAAAACATCAAACTTTGTTCAGTGTAATCTCTGAGATGTTAAATTTTCACAGTTTTTGTGTGTACAGGGGTTGATTTCACAAAACTCTTCCTAACTATTCCTAGGCAATGCTAAGAGATAGGACTAGTCCTAAGTACTGGTCCTAACTTTGGTCCTAACTTAGGACTAGTCCTATCTCTTAGCATTGCCTAGGACTAGTCAAGAGTTAGGAAGAGTTTTGTGAAATCGACCCCAGTATGTTTACTGATTACTCTTCCAAAAGCATCAATCGTTTTTTCTTTGTTATCTCTAAAACATCAACTATGTCACATGTTTAACTAAGTGTACAATTTACAAAACCTTAAATGTGCTCTTTTGTTCATAATTTTAGAAGTTGTTTGTGATGGTTCCAGCTGCTGGAAGTGGAAAGGTAAGGCCTTGTTTCAAAAAGCTGTTTGCGATTTGAATAGTGTCTGGTACATTGACTTGCTCAGACACAAGTTACCACTTAAATTTGAATCCCTCAGACTATATCAACAGTTGCTAGCCTATGTTACGTGGTTCCAGGCAAGCTTTTGTATAGCAACCTCCAGATGGGCAAACTCTGGTACGATTGTGCCATGCACATTCATTCAGAATTGAGTATGGGTGTTCATTGTCTCTTACTTATGTGAGAGACAACACAAAAGCTTGCCCGAATCATGTGACATAGCAACTGTCTCTACAGTCTGAGGTATTCAAATTTAACCAGTAACTTGTGAAGTCATTGTGCCAGACATTGCTCAAGTTTAACTCGCAAATGGTTTACTTGTGGCCGTGGCTATGGCTGTTACTAAGGGTGTTGCTATGGGCATCTTATGTTTTAAGGCTTGTTCACAGCATAAGAAAGTCCAAGTGTCTTACAGGGTTGGCCCTTAACTTGTTTAATGACTAGCCAGCAGGATCAGTGAGTTTGCCATTTCACTAGTCCACAGCTTTTTCACTTTATATTCAGTAGGGATGCTTTTCAAAACTGTACTAGCCAGCCGGACTACTTTAAATGAAGTTTGACTGGTCCTTATGTGTTTGAATTAGCATTTGGCCGTCGGACCACTGTTAAGAGAGAACGCTGTCTTACCTTTGCTAGGGCCTCCTTGCTTACTGTGTATTTTGGAAATTCCTCCCAAGAAGGAAAGTTATCCTTCGTTGTTGACGTGTTCACCTCTTGTCCTGTGGAGCAAATTTAATAACCAATAAAGAAATACTTTTTATTCTGCCAAGAACTAGTGGAAGTCAGGTCAATTGATATATTTATAGATTGCATATATGTTAAAAAAAACTACAATTTTCTGACAGTTGATTTCAAAGAGCTGCTTTAGCAGCAAATATTGCTTAACTGTTTTCTGCTAAGCAAAAGTAAGTAAGATACCAGTCACATGGTACATATGGAATGGTATTTTGGCAGGTTACCTTATTCTGGTAAGCATACATTTGATGTGCTAAGCTTTTTTTGTGCTTTGGGCCCTGTTTATCACTTTATTATTCAAATGATTAAGTTACGAACTGTTTGTTGATGCAGAGCATCTGTCAATAATTTTATCATCACCCAAGAGGTTCATCCTCTAGACCAAGGGAAACCTAGAAAAAACTGTCTCACATAATCACTGGTGATAAAGTCTTTTAAAATTGTCTCGAGGTTCAGGGAACAGCATCATCTTGACCAAGGAGAGACCTTGGGTTAGCAGGGTAATCAGGGAATGTTTGCTTGTGCCCGTGCGTACTCCACGTTACCAGGAATTCTTCGCTTACACAGCTATCGCAGAAATTCGGCGCTTGCACCGTAAGCGGGGAATGATGATCGCAAGCGCAGAATTCGGCGGTAAGCAGAATCATAAAAACAGAGTCTAGACTGAGGGGATCGAGACCGAGACCAACTACTCTACAACAGTTCTTTACCCATGTTTATATAGAGAGTTTGTAAACAATCAGCAAATGACGCCCATTGGTGGCTTCATCATCAAGACCAAAGCAATACCCATTTTGCACGGTTGCATTAGTTGATCAAATTTCGCGACCACTACTGTTGTTCTTACCCGTCCCATAGTAGTCCAGAGGTACTTTGCTTTTCTGATGACCGGCGACTCGCTCTACGGGTACGCTGACTGCTGGGTAGGCATCGGTCTGTGTCGTGGAGTAATACGCCGAGTTCTGGCTGGGTACGCCAAAGGTGACCCTACTGGAGGTGAGTTTGTTTGCCCCGGATATGATGTCGTTGTGGAAACCGCCAGGGGGCTGTTTTTATAGAGAAAAAAGAAACAGTTTTTCATTTGAACTTGAAGACAAAGTATTTGAATCAAAGTCAAAGCCATCAGAAATTGATTTCAATGCACAAGATCACTTGGCCATACACGACGCGACACAAATATCATGTTTGATTTTATAAAAGCTGACCTTTTTGTGGTAGGATGTGTAGTTGGTGGTAGTTACTCGACTCTTCACTCTCTCTGGGTTACGATCCCCCTCAGGAAAACTACTGGCATTGCTGTCATATGAGACAATCTGTGTTGGCTCTGCAAGGAAGAAAAGATGTATACAATTCTATTTTAAAATACAAAGAAGCAGTCATACAACTTCTTAAAGAGGGACTCCAAGCCCCAGGTCGAATTCAGTTTTGTGATTCTCATTTTCCAATAAATAGAGTCCTTATGAAAATGTCGGAAAAAAATTACAAGTCTCTAACCTCACGTTAAAATGGTGTAAAATGCCACCATGTTTGATAGATTTCAAGTGCAATTTTTGTCAGAATCCAAAACTGGATTTGACCTTGGAGAACCTCTTTAATCGAAACTGATATTCTGCTTTTACCCTTCTACTGGAACATTTCAAGGGGCACCAAGGCAATGACCAAGGCACATGGAGGCAATTGCCTCTACTCTGTTGCCTCTGTGAAGTGCCTTTGACGTGAAATACTTTTTGTGAAATGTGGTAGCTAAAAAAAGAGAGTTTTGATGTGGTTCATCATAAAATCTGTTTAGATTTGTTAAAGGAAATAAAAGATTATGAATGAGACTAAATGTTATCACACATGGCATTTTTACCAAACGAGAAGGACTGGTAAACTGGTGTAAAACTTCTCAGCATTTTTTCTTTCTCCTGTTTTAATGCCTTATAAAACAATGGTGGAGTATAATAGCTGAGCAGTTTGGAACAGAATGTAGGTGGCGGATAATTTTCATTGCAAACAGTAGTTTTGACAAGGGTTTGTCTTGATCGTGCTATTTGTTAGACTTGAATACGTAAATAAGAAGTTTTTATCATTTTCAAACCTGGCATTTTGTCCAACTGGAAGGAATGCGCGGCCGTCGTTTCAAACTTGTCGTACTTCTTAGCGTGCCCCACCTTGTAGTTGGTGTCCCCCAGCCTGGTCAGGGCATTGTCCCGCCTGTAAACGCGGTAGTTGGCGCTGCCGGGTTTGGGGTAGGACATGACCTGGGTGGTCTCTTTGTGAACCAACTTCTCCTGGTCGCCTTTTGGGATGTTAGAGCCAAGAAGCTGTTTTGGGGAGAGTAGAAAGTCAAAATACTTTAACTTTGTTGTTATTTTTAGAGTTTGCCTGTAAAATTGTTTAATCTGGCAGTTTTTAAAGGATATGCCAAACATTGATAATATTTTGTTGCAGTTTTGCACATAACTTACATGGTATAAAGATGGTAATGGTGTAAAACTTTCCACTGTACATATATATATTTTTTTTAAGCTATTGTTTTTTTTAATAGAAATTAGGAAAAACATTAGTTTTTATCTCGTGAATCAAAATCCCAATGTTTCAAAACAGTGAAAACAAATAAGGTTTTTTTTCTCCCACTATTTTCTTGTGACTCATATGACTTTCTCAGGCTTAAACTTTCACAGGTTTCTATTTTATGTTATATGATGGGGATAAGTGCTCTTTGACATTTACCGATGTTGTTCACATGCTTCAAGCGTGTGTTGGAGGCAAATTCTAGATGATTTACTCTCTTTGATTCAACACATTCCCATCACAACCTCAAACAAGTATGATGCTCAGTTCTTGATATGCAGTTTTACAAAAGTACTGAAAGTTCAACTTGAGATACACAGAACCAGTTCATGTTACATCCAGTTACTAAAGTTCCTTTATTTATGAGAAAATGGCAAAACTACTCGTCTCTATTTATCCCAGGAGTTTGAAGAAGGCCTTTCATTATGAAATGTGCATTCAGAAAGCATGGTTAGGATGAACTGTTTTAGATCTGTAAAATGTATTGTGTATATTTTGAAAAATCTGGGTTCAAATTCACGAAGAGCTTAAATTGATCTTAAAGGCAGGATATACTTTTGTGCAAATGTCTAAGACTAGTATCCTCACTTAGTGTATACCATCAACATGCATAAAATAACAAAACCTGTAAAAAATTGGGCTCAACTGGACATCAAAGTTGCAAGAAAATAATGAAAGAAAAAACACTTTTGTGGCATAGAATTGTGTGCTTTCAAATGTCTCAAAAAAGCTTCACTCCTCATTCCTATCTCAGACTCAAATATTTTAGTAAGAAATCACCTCTTTCTCAAAAAGTACATTTCTTCAGAGGGAGTTCCTTCTCACAATGTTTTATACAATTAGCAGCTCTCAGGTGCTGCTCACCGAGTAAGTTTTTATGGTTATGTATTTCTTGAGAATTTTCAAAAGTGTCCACTGCCTTTAACAGCCAGTCGATCTAAATATAGGCAGAGTGTGATGTCACAATACAGATCACTTTGGTAGTAATTGACAACTCATCTTAAGACGAATCTCAGTGCTTTGTCGAGCCCTGTTACGAAGTGAAATGGATAAAAACATGTAGACTAGGTTTTCTAGTTCTGTGTATAAGTAGTTCATTCTTACGTCTGGTTTGACTGCAACGTAGGGTAAATATCTGCCCGGAAACTGCTCCTCCGTGGATGTGGCAAACTGGGTGTGGGTTCTGTCCTCGCCTCGGATTGTACTTTGGCCTCCTGTAAGAATATCACCCAAATAAATTGAATAATGGACCTAAAGAAAATAGTTATAGCAATTTGGCTACCGAACATCGTTTTAAAAAAAGTAGTTTTTTGTTAAATACATTGTACATATAACAAAAAACGACCAGCATCCATCATCTAATGAATTAATCTTAATTGCTTTGAAGAATTTGTTTCAAAAGTAGATTTGAATATGGAGTGAAAGCAAGATGTTTATAGCTTGATGAGAGCATAAACAATAAACGTCACTTTTTTGTAGTAGGATTTGAGGCTTTACAATGTGTAGAAAGTGAGAAGTAAACTAGGTTACGGGAAACAACCACGTGATAATCTCTTGTTGATAGAAGTGAATCATCGCAAGTACATCCAATGTTTTTAGTTAACTTAATTCAGATGATGTCCCAGAATTCTTGTCAGTGCTTACCGTCATGCATGCAAGGTGCCTTTAACACCTTGAACACCTTGGTGTCATGGCCAAGAAAGTTATCTCTGTAGTCAGACATCGGCATCTTCTCCTTGTCTTTATCTCCTTGGGGAACGTAGCTCTTCATGGCGTTATCCAGCGGGAAGCTCCTACTCAGTGGCTTGGGGTAGTAGTGGCTGGCGTGGGTCGTGTGGAAGGAGTCCACCCTCTCGTCTGCGTCCATCTTGAAGTTGGTCTTGTTGAGTTTGAGACACATCGACACCTTGGGGAGGGTGGTACCGGTGAATGAGACGTTGGACTCGGTTGCGTTCTGGCCGACCTGGTACGGGTCTCGGTGCATCACCTCGGCAGGGGCTGGCGGGTCTGAAGCGGCTTCTCTCCCGTAGTGGTTGTGCACCACGTAGTCCTTGGTGAAGGTGCTGCGCTTCAGGGCGCTGCGTGACAGGCGGCGGTCATTGCCGATGCGGAAGTGGGAGGAACAGAGGAAGTCTTTGCCCTTGAGCTGGACGGGGATGCGAGGAATGGCCGGCAGGACGACAGATTCAGAAGACATCTTGATTGTGTTATAGTTATATGCTTCAAAGAGAAAGAAGCTTCAAACGGTGTGTTTTTACTCAAGCGTAAACATTCAGCCCTGTCGTGAAGATTTTACACAGTGATGAGAAAATGCTGCAGAGAAAAAAAAGTAAAATACTTCTTATCAATATATTTCACGGATAATTCAATGAAGTGCAGGTAACAATGGCGTCTGGATCCCACGATGGATTTTGGTCTACTTGGGCAGCTCATATCGGGAGAAGTAACCGCGTAATAAAAGATAAAGGTCACCCTTCTTTCTTCTTCTTCTTCTTTATTAATACATGCATGGCTTCTTCTTTTTCACGTTTTTATATAGACCCCTTAGGTTTTTATTATTTTAAAAAACTTTTGATTCAAGCTGTTATTTTTTAATAATATCGCTCATATGTATTAGTCGTCCGTAAAAATAGGGGCTTATCTTTTCCTTAAAAAAACAAGTTTTTAGTTACCACTTGGCAGTCTGAGTTAAACTAGCGAACTAGTCCCGCTTGCCTCCGAAACAACCGCACAAGCTGACAAATGGGAGTTGGTTTGTGGGTTTTTTTTACACGTAAAAGACCAGGTTGGACAGGCCTAGCAACAGTTTTTCAAATCTGTGTTATTGTCACAAAACTTGAACTTTGACAGCAATAACAAAATGAACTCCATATTGTCGGCATCAACACATGTCGCGATATATCAACAAAGTTGTCGTATTCCACTTGTCCATTGCATAGCATCAAGTTTTAATGTCAACGTGAATGAGCGCAGTGTGATCCACAGAAGACCTGGAACTGTATTTTGTTTGTGTTTTTATATATATATTTTTTGACAATTAGCAGAATTTATGGCAGAAAGCGGTTTACCTAATGTATTCTCAGCAGAATTTATTGTTTGTTTTTGGTGTTGATTTTATTTTTATTATCCCCACGAATAATGTAGAACGGATGGTCGAGTGCTATTTTTATAACCATGACTGTGGGTCTGTATCAAATGTAGGAATTATACACAAGTCATTGTTTAACTTGAAAGTGAAGCTATCCATCGGTAACAATACAAAAGGTAAATGGATACGTGCGCCTGTATCGCTAGCCAATGAATCAAACATCAACAGTTTTAAAATCAACAAATTGAGCCTTGTATTTTGCAAGGAGAGACAAAACCGTTGGCAAACCATGCTATTGTGACGCGAAACATAGCTTGGGACGCCAGTTGGGTCGTCCATGACGCTCTAAGCACCGACCAAGTTTAAATTCATCGTAATAATTGCTAACCAATGGAAAGGGAGCTAGCATTAGTGTCGTTCCTCCAGTCTTTAACCTGTAAAAGTTTCATTAATGGTGACGTATGAGTCGTAGTGTCCCTGGGAGCGGAAGGTTATAACAGTTTTTAATCTGATTGTTTTTTTCAAGAAGCCATATTTCTGTCTGAAAAACTGTCATGTGTAAGACAATCGTCCCTCCAATCTAAGATCTTTTCAAATCGGCACTTCAGAAGAACGAACAAAATACGAACTTGCAATTCTCGACAAAACATCAAGTTCTGCTTTTCATTGTTGTATTGAAACATAAATCACCGAAAGGTTTCCCTAGAACGGAAGACTTGGGAGGAAACATAAGCAGAGTAATGTAGTGGATGTTTTCCACAAGTTTGTTGACTGATTGTGTTTGTTGAGAATAGGGAATCAACGTACTCGTCAATAAATATATATGTACATGTATATTGTGCTATCGCCCAGGTTTAGATTTATATAGGGCATCAAAATTGCAAATTCTGACTCTTAGAAACTAATACGCCTGTAGACCCCATTATAAGTCTTGTTCACAGCATGCTGTGCGAAGTTTTCATCGTAAAGTTTTTTTTAACTGTTGGTCAGCATGCTGAATAACACTGCCAGCAAGTATGGAGTGGCAACAAGAACGGGTTCGAAGGCCTATAATGTATACAGGCTTTCTCTTGCTGAAGGTGCTTGGGCGTCAAAATATCTCCGCAATATTATTTGCATTCAAATTATAGATACTTTTACCGCGGACAAAAGTGATGGGCCAAAGTCTGGATATTGTGCGCTGTGTTTGGATAACTCGTTTGCGTAGCTGGGTCCACGATAAGAATCGAAACTTCTGGTCTGGGGAATAATTATGAACGATCGTACTGGTGTGAATGATAATTCGCAGGGTAAAAGTAAGTCGAAAAGTTCACCCGGCCGGCCAGGTAAATAAAGATGTCATATGGTATGTTGTGCCCCTGTGTTTGTGTCCCTATGTGGTAAATTACTGTCGACACAATTCGCAGTATGGGGGGGGGGAACACACATAATCTCCGGGGGACAGAATCTCCTGCCACACCGGCCAAGCCCAGAATACTCGTCACCGGGGCTGTGTCATGTTTTTAGTTCATTCAGACGCAATATAGCAAAAGATCCAGTCTATTGGATTTAGACCCATGCCATTGGTGTCCAAGCTCGATTAGCACTGGCAGTTACACCATGAAGGAAGGGTTACGCAAGTATCGTGGATAAACTAATCTGGACCCCACCTCTGACGATGAGTATTTTGCCTAGTCGTGCGGTTACCACGGAAACGTCAATCATTCTCGCTACCATTCATTCTTCCAATAGGCATATACCCTATACTTTAACTCAATTTTGCGGTTGCATGCACCGTTATAAACTGTCCAAACTACTGAAATTAGCAATTGCCAACTTCAATAAACCACACTGGTCACATAATAGCGCCATGTTTGAAGTATAAACAAGTTGTCTAAAACCCAACATCCTCTGCGCCGTTCTTCCGTTTGTTTAGAAGGCCATAAAGTTGACATACCTCTTCAGTGAGGTGCAACGGTTACACGGGGTTTATCGCTTGCGCACACATACTGCTCTTGGGAGAGTAAACAGCGACTCGTGTGCGCCTTTTTCATTCACTCGTCATGGTCAACATCTACATGTACATGTTGCTAAGCTGCGCAAATAACGTTGCCGATAAAGTTAGAGAACTGAAGGTGCCCTGAAAAATTGTTGTCCTTCATCTAAATTCCCCAGATGTCGTTCTCCAACTCCTAATGATGGATGCAAGCCGCTGAATAAAACAGGTTTGCTGGATTTTTTTCTTCACATCCTGGAGTATCTATAAAATGAAACTAAAACCAAAACAACTAACCAGAATGGTTGTTGATTCGTCTTTTCAGAAGAAAAGAAGGCTTTCAGGTAGCAAACTGTTGCTCATTATATTTGTCACTATGAGAATGAAAACCAAATAATATCTTTTCTTAAATTTGTTTGTTCCTTTCCGCATGGGAATCCATTTTATCAGTAGGATGGGAAACTTATGAACTTCCCATTTCACTTCCAACCAAAAAAAGAGAACATAAACAAATACATTAGTTGTAAGTCATCAGCAGGTGAATTTTGTCCACACATAAAAAATCATCAATAATTTGTACAAAATAACAAACGTTCATTTTAAAATTCAGCATACTGAATGAGAATGTGTTCTTCTTCATAATGCAACCTGAAAGCCACCTGTATAGATGATTGACTGTTTACCGACATTTATTCTCGTCGAGATTAGCAGGTGTTTTGAGGTTTTGTGGCTCCCTTTTATTTAATGTATTCTTCCCATTCGTTGTCCTTTTCCCGACTTGGTATTTCTCTCGTCAATTTGTATTCTTTTCAATATTTTGTTTACGTAAAGGTTTCATGACAACGGCACATTCCCTCGTGGTTTGAAGTGAGCTGAATGTTTATAGTGGCAGGTGAAATAATGTAAAAAATAAAAAACGGAAAATAATGTACAAAATGCAATCGGTAAGAAGGAAGCTTAAGGTCTGGGTTATCAGTATTCCATGTTAAAATGTAATAATGAAGATGAAACATATACCGGCACTTTCCTGGCCATGTCTTATAATTATACTCTGCTTGTTTTCCATACAACTATGGAAATGTATAGACAAATTCAATTTATTGAGGGCTTCCGTTGAAAAGTAGATGCGGTTTGACTGCTGACCCGGTGTTTGAAGACCAGGTATTTGAAGACAAAGTTGGTGTGATGTTTCCATAAGGATGCTTTATAATTTAGATTCTGATTCAGATATAGGCTAAGGGACCTATATTCGACATTCTCTTTGAACATTGTCCGCTGTATTAGAATTGCGGATTGCAGAGGAAGAACACGAATTATTCCGAATTCTCAGTGACAACTTCCTGTGGGAGAAACTACACTACTTCAAACCGATCTTAATTACTTTAACCTGCGTGAAAATGGAGTAAAAGTGGTAAATTCTATTTCGACGTCCTTGTGAGCCTGGACTCTCCTCATGTCACTCAAACAGAAATGCCCTACGAAGGCAACACAAAAATACGGCAAGTATTTTTTACTATCCCAGTCTACACAGAAGACAGAAAATGTGAACTAACTACTGAAAAAATCCACACAAACACTTACCTTTCTTGACGAGTAGTCTTGTTTTTCTGCGTATGTTCTAAAGACATAAAATAAATTTGGCAATGTGTCTAAAGCTACCCATATTTTGAGGGAATATTTGTCCGATGTACATTACAATGTATACTTCGCAGTGCAAGTATTTCGTTTAGTGTTATTACATGCAAGGGCTAGTAGCTAGCTGCTCCACACTGTCCCGTGTGTTACTACGCGTACCCCCAAATTGACGTTACTATGGTGACGGTGCGCTCCCTCGGGGTGTGTGACGGGACAATGAGGTACACGGTAGGGGGTGCGCATTCATAACCAGTCTGGAGTATGATCCTGTGTTTGTGTGTTGTTCAGGTATGCTATGTTCACTGGAGGTAGAATGTTTCAACTCTCGATGACGTGACGAGAGCTGCATTATGATGATTTGATCGAGTCGCCGGTGGGCTCCTTCAGAAGCCTTTATACTGTACGTGAATTGCGAAAGCGGAGCGAATTTTCTTGCGTAAATATTTTTTTTATGCGCCCTGATGATAATTTGCGCCTCAAACAAATTGTTCGCTTCGCATACGCTTTTTGCGTTTGAATTTATAACTTATAAGAGTCGGGCTTCACTCCGAGTTTCGTAAAAGAGGCGACACAGTCACGGCGTAGAGATCTCTGTATTTTGAGGTAGAGGTGGAGGATGAATTAAAGATTTGTGTATAATGTAGGTCTATTAAATGTGTAGGCCAATTTTATTGTGTAACTTAAAGGAACATTACAGAATAATTGGTAAGAAAAAACTTGTAAAATATACTTTTTGATCACAGATTTATAAAAAACTTATACGGTCTAATGATGTAGAAAACATCCCGAGAAATATTTCTGTCTGAAATGCCATATTTGATGAGAAATGAATAAACTAATTTTCCGATTGGAGTTTATCGCTCAGTGAGCGTTTTATTCATTTGTTGAATCTATATGATTTCATGTAAATATGTAATCGGTTTTTCACTATTTTCTCGTGACCCAGATGGCCGATCGATCTCAAACTTCTACAGGTTTGTCAGTTTATGTATATGGTGGATTATATAAAGTGCTTACACTGCAAGCAACTGTTTTGTTAGCAACAACCAATTCTGTAATGTTCCTTTAAAGATGCAAATATATTGAACATCGTCGTGCAGCTGATCCAGGTTTGGGGGTAAATGTTTAGGGATTCACTGTACACCTAGCCCGAACCATCGTACCGTACGCGCTTGCATTATTACTTAATGTTCTCTTTTTTAATATCATCTAAAGGGAAATTTTTTTTTAATTTCTCCTGACACAAAATGTAAACTTTGCACGAGCATCGTGTCCAATTTTAGAATATGAAATCCTCATCTACACAAAGATATCAACAAGTCAGAAAAGGGGGCTTAACTTTATGCTCTGCTGACCCCATTCAATATAATTCAACTAGAATCTCTGAAAACTAGACGAAAGAGAACTGACCCTGTCCGAAACATATAAATATCTATATTGAATCATGGAGGTCTATTTTCTACCTCCATGATTGAATGTACACAGAATGGTCATCTTTCCTCAAACCTATACAAAATACATGGGTTATACGGGGTCATTCCCGAAAGCTACCGGCATCGGCGATTCTAAGCCCTACATGACTTTGGGAAAAGGCCTAAGAATTTTTTGAATGATCGTGTTGTCTCTCGCGCCCGCCGTACTTGCCTCAGTTTCTGCGACCGACCCTCTGAGGAAGTTTACGGAGAATCTGAGATCCCTGCCTTTAGGCTAAAAGCGATAATCGACCAAATTTAATATCAAGTAGACCTAAGCAAGTACTAAAACTAGACGAAACTTGGGACCGTGCAATGGTATGGTATGCAATGCTTTGACATTGGCCGTGGAGATGAAGAAGTTCCCCCTCTGCGTGCACATGTGTTCTGAGGTTTCGGGTGTCTTTTTACTATAGTTAAAAAGTCAGGGTAATTTTTCCTATTAAGGCTCCCTATAATTTGTTTCCTTTCTATGAGAATAACTTATTTTTTGCTTTCCGAATTTTCTGACCGGCATCACCAGTCCCGTTCATTGGAACACTTTTCAGTCAGATCAAGCAAGAGGCGAGGGATTGCCACAAAAAAGTTGCCGTTGATTTGATATAGCGCCCTCAATAAACAGAGGCAATTCCCGCGATTCTCAAAAACAATAATGGCCGCTGCTCCAGACGAAAAATCCATGGACAAGTCGTCTGTTGGGCTTGGCTCGTCCAAAAATGAAAGTTCACTAGCGGTTTCACGTTTGGAAGGAGCAGGAGAATGCGATGAAGGCTCTCACATGATACGACTGCGGGACGCTCTTCAGAAAACGGTGAAAAAGTGCCTGGAAGCCGGAAGGTATGACTCGAGCAAAGTTTCAATTCGGTTCAAGAAATACGAAATCGATGTGCCTGTATTTCCGACACATTCATTTATTATGCGTGAGCAGTTAGTCATTATTTTTTCACTCACAAGGCAATTGTTGTTCTCTCTTGCCAATAATACATTACAGGTACAGCACCTTCGCACGCAGCTACTCATTTGCCCATGAGAAAAGACCGGCAGCTTTAAGAAGCATCAGGGAACAGTTTTTGGAAAATCTTGAATCATCTGTTCAGGTTTGATTTTTGATACTTTTAGTATACTTATGCTAGAGTACTAGAGTAGTACTTACTAGCCTAATGTATTTAATACTATAGTATTACTGTTAGTAATTTACTATCTAAATAAAGAATACGAAGCCAGAACATTATATATTGTTAACCATTAGACCCAGTTATTGGGGCGCGTACTCCTTTTTCGAAAAATTTTGACGTTTATCGGTCGTACTACTTACTAATACTAGCGCCCCAGGGAACTTATTGTACGTAACTACATCAATCTTCATTTTATTGGGTGCCCTGCCTCAAACGTGAAACCATGCGGTTGAGGCAGGGCACCTGTCAAATTTTAGACGGGTGCCCTGCCTCAACTGTGACGACAACAAGGTTGAGGGAGATAGGGTACCCATCAATTAGACGGATGCCCTACCTCCCTCAACCGCGTTGTTGTCACAGTTGAGGCAGGGCACCCGTCTAAAATTTGACAGGTGCCCTGCCTCAACCGCGTGGTTTCACGGTTGAGGCAGGGCACCTGGGATCCTGCTGAGAGCGTGATCGCATTGATATAGTTGAGGCAGGGCACCTGGGATCCTGCTGAGAGCGTGATCGCATTGATGTAGTTACGTACAATAAGTTCCTGGGGAGCTAGTACGACCGATAAACATCAACATTTTTCGAAAAAGGAGTACAGTGCCCCAGTAACAGGGTCTAATTAACCATTATGAATATATCATATTTTATAAATGTTATTTACCCTACAGCTACAACAGCTACCCAAAGTCCCAATTCCTTCTATCCAATATCATAATATTGACAAAGTGAAGGATTCAGAAGGACTCGACCAGTAGGCCCAACAAACTGCTAAATCACTGTCGGTTCAAGCATTCTAATCTTGTCCTACAATTTGGTGTGGTGGAGTGTATGAGGAAATGGGAAGATTTGGGCCACACCCTAGTGACCCTATCCATATTCGTCGCCTGCTAGTGACAGTGTAGTAAGGGTTATTTACTATTAGTCAATAATAATGTTATTGAAAACTTTCAACTACTTTGTATATCCCATTCCCACTGCCACTTTCTAGGGGACTTTTTAATGGATGTTGCACTATATTTATCTTTTTTAAAAAATTATCCTCTTGAGTAATTCAATAGTTAAAATACTAACTATTGACCTTTAAAAAAGATAATAATTTTGCAGGAATGCGCACTCATGCCCAAAGGAACTAATGGCATTTTGTAATTTTTGTTTTCAAGACCACCCTAGTTCTGAATGAATAATGCATGATTTTTAGCCTTATTTTATTTTGACCACGGCGAACAGAACTTGAAGGGTTTGGGGGTTTGTATTATAGTTCCGATAATCGTAAATTAAAACTAAAAGGAAGAAAGAGAAATGGACATGACCATGTACTGGGGGGAGGGGGGTGGAGGGGGTAATACTTTTAGAGCTATGTATGACTATGACGCAGTTGTTACATTATCAAAACAAGGTAAAAGAGACTAGAGATATAATGTAGTGTAACAACCTAGAGTAGAGGGGGGGGGGGTTGGCTGCTGAGAAAAAGAAATGGTAAATACTGATCAGTACTGTAGTGTAAAATAATCATATTTACTTAATATGTTTTATTCAGATCATTCTGTGAACTTAATATATAATGTGACCCAGTCATAATATTACTAGTAGGAATATCAGAACGTCTAGTATTTTCTGTTTGTGATTGCTGCAGTTTGGCAGCGCATGCTCAGTTAGTGTAAGCTAGACCATCAGCTTCGTACAATACATACATTGTAATGTGCGGTACATGAGCTACAAAGTAATAAAATACATTGTAATTAACTGGTAAACTTTTAAAGTTTAAGCCTTCCCCCAGTTATTTCTTTGCCCTCTATGTGTCCCCCAAACTGAAGAGAAGAAAAATGTCTAGTTACGCCACTAATGTTACCCATTTTTGTGTGAACTTAACTGTCCTAATCTACTTTCCTTTACAGAAAGAACTTGAGCTGATGGTCGAAGAAGAAGGTCTCGTCAGGTTATTCAATGAATTAGACCAACACATACACGATGCGCCCACACAGCTCTCACAGCCAGCCTGGTAAGATGGGAATAACTCATGGACGATTTGATGCAGCGTTTTGTTTACTGATAAAACCTTTACCCATTTAAAGTCTTTTCAACCTATCAAGCTGTGATCCATGCCAAAAGCTACACAGTTCCAATAATTTGTATCCCTTAGCAGTGGTCCGTTTGCCCAATGCCAGTTAAAACACCAGAGGACTAGTCAAAATTCTCTTTGACTAGTCCTGCTAGTTAGTTAATTGCTACTACAGCATGTAAACCACTGATTGTTCACATTTTTCAAATTACAAGTCCCATGTTGAAAGAAAAACCCCAAATATGGACCAATGAAAAAGTTGTGGGACCAGCGAAATGACAAGCTGGCTGGTTCTGCGGGCAAGCCACTGAAAAAGTTAAAGGCAAACCCTGCCAATCCGTGTTACCAATCTGTGTCAACATGGTTCAAACCCACCCTGCTTTCACACTGCCCAACGCAAACTCTCTTTTTTGTGCTACAAGTGTAAGTCTCTACACTGGTAAAAAAAACCAACCCACCTCCCGAGCAGGGTTGGTTTCGACATGGATCGAGTGCTTTCATAAAGCCTGTAAGTACACAAATTTGCTAAGCACAGAAAAATCCTGCTTAGTAGAAACAGGTTACCAGCTAAAGTTCCATGAAGTTTTCATAGATGCCTGAAGCATCCTGAAGACAATCGGAGCGTACTAATTGAAACGTTAAGTTGTTACACCATCGGTTCTTTTCAGAACCATCACAACTCAAAAGAGAGATTCCATGTACAAGGTTTTTCCCACAAAGCTAACTAGAATTGAAACAAAAATTGCCATTTTGCAGGAGACCTTCAGGTGACCCTGTAGAAGACGTCCGAAGCCACCTCATCCAGCCCAAACTAAGAGAGAAAGAGCGATTGGAGCACCTGCTGGAACAGGTTCAGCAAGAGAATAAGAGGCTATATCAGGCGCTGGTTCCCCGTAAGCAACACCTGCTGGACACCAAGCAAAAGATCACCGAGGGACTGAAAACATTTGAAAAGGTACACAGACTCTGGGGGTTTAGTACAGAGCTGCCAACTCTCCCTGATTCTGCAGAAAGTTCCCTGAAAGTAAACCCGTTTTTTCCATGTTTCGATGAACAAATATGAAAATCTCCCTGATTGTGCACACTTTTTCTCTATTATGTTGAATGTAATTCTAAATATCTCCCTGATTGTTGTACAAAATCTCCCTGATTGCAAGATGCAAATGTTGGCAGCTCTGTTAGTAATTTGGACAAAGATTGTTGGAAAGTAGAGGTACAGGTTGAAGACTGCAAAATACTGTTGTATAGTGTTCTGTCATAAAGTCCTAGTCCACTGTTTGTGTTTGTTTATTTGTTTGTATAAGTGTTTGCTGATTTTTCTTTGTAAACATGCATGCATTGAGACCTGCTATTATATTTTGTTCATTGGCAGCTCAACTCGACCACGGACCTCCATGGTTCACTTAACATTATTTTTTATCTCAATGCATTTGCATGTCATTAGGAACCATTGCCTACAAGCTTTGCTTCTTAAATGGATCCCTCTGCAGTGTCACATATGTTTTTACATTTTTGTTCTTTTAACCTATGTTGTGAAACATTTACTTTGCATTTTGTAATGATTACTTTTGATGTATATTGCCTTTTTACTTTTTGATACTGTTGAAATAAATGAACACTGAACCTTGAACCTTGAACAGGCATGCAACTTTTCAGCTGATCAGCTGGTTTCCTTGTTTTGGGTTTCTCAGCATTGGCGTTGAAAATTGAATACTAACATTACAAATTCTTGCCAAACTGACACTTTCCCCCTTAATTTAGTTGTATGATTTTAAATTATTTTGAATCTTGAAAAAGTTGTAAACGAGTTTAGCATCACACATGCTTTGGTCATTTGCACCCAATACTTGTATAAGCTGCTGTTAAAGAGAGGCAATCCAAATAACTATTGTGATAAGTTCAGATTTTGTTTTTGAATGTCTCTTAATTGCAAAATGGAAAACAAGCTCTGCCCTGTATGAAAATTTAGCTCAAGTGGGAGGGGTGAGGGAATCTGGGGAAATGGGATGTTTGGTCTTGATTTGTTATTTGAGTACAAAAGGGATTTACTCCCTAGGCCAACTTGCTGATAGGTTACCTCAAGGGGTAGATTGTGCAAGTTTCACACATTGTACTCATTAACCCTTACTCTCTAGGCCCACTTGCCCACAGGCGACCCCAATCCTCCAATATCCTCTTCTCCTATGTCACTTTACACCAACGTGTTTGGACTTGGATAAGATTGGTTTGCCTATGAACCCAGTGATAAGCAATTGTTTTGGGGCCCTTCTGAATCCTTCATTTTTGAGGATATAGAATTAATTGGGAGGGTTAGGGGACACGAATTCAAGACTATTATCTCAGTTGGTTTAAAAATTTAAAAACGAGTTGAATAAAATGCATTTTTTCTTGTGAATGAATCGTTTGTATAACTTGTTTTTTGTTTCTCCACCAAGGCTGCAGCAGCATGCAAAAAAGTGCCCACAGCTGAAATGGAAAAAATGAGTGAGACTTTGTCTGACGCCACCTAATTGGGAAACTCAAGTCAGTGACAGCATTTTGGCAGTTCCGTAGAGGGTCAAGTTGGCATTATTGACCACGCCCTTCAATAGACTCCTCCCCTCTCTACTAAGAGTGAAAGTGATGAAATTACTTTCCGCCCAGATTGAACGATGGACAGATTAAAGAGAGGACCGCCCAAACAGTGGCAAGGGTGGATTTGAGATTCCCAGGAGGTATGGCTAATTGTTTAAGAGTAGTTGGATTTATGGCGATTTCTGTGCTGATATTTAGCCACATTTGTGCCAGGTTAACTACTGAAGGAAGGAGGATGCTTTTGCCAAGAAACTGAAATGAGTACAGGGCGGATATCGGCCGGATGAAAATGGAATAACAAGATGATGATGATGCAAAAAAAAAAACAATTTTCTACAACTGTTTGTTCGTATAGCGCCTTGGAGTACACGGCTGTCGACTATAGTGAAAAAACTGCGTGTTGAATTATTTTAAAGAATTCAGCACTGCATCTAGTGTTAAGATGCAATGCCCGCGCTAGGATGTAGGGAATAAAAAAATGAATTTTCACAAGCGAACAATTGATTAAATAATTACTGAAGCAGTTGACTAAACACAAAAAGTAAAAGTTCTCTAGTGTAAACATTTAGTGTATTCACAACATTTGAACCACCCTCAGATAAAATGGACTCGTCCAGGCAGTCTTATTGGCCAGCCCCCAACAGCTACAACAACCATGTTTAAAATGTTTGCACAATGAGTAAAGAGTATTGGTTTTGATGATGAAGCTACGAACTTTGCGATTATTTTCAATGTTGGTGGCAGTACAACCTCCCCCCTCCCCTATAATGGAGCTGGCACAGAAGTTGGTAGTAGCCGGTCAAACTTGCTGGCTACCGGCTTATTTTGAAACCCAAGCACATACATGCGATAGTCCTTTACCAATTAGGTGCAGCCATCTTGTATTTCTTCCTATCATAACAACACAACCAAACTGAGGCTGGAAGGACAGAATAGCCGGAACCCCTTTTGGTCCGTCTAGCATCGATATTCTCTATACACTGTTGTACACAGGGTACATGTTAAAGAATAATGTAAACAGAATGAAGACCACACTTGAAAAGTAAATATCTGTCATGGACACACTTTAACAAATTTGTATTTTATTTCAAATAATTCAGTTACATGTATTTATAAACCAAAATATAATTTGAAAAGTATTAATTTTGTTTTACCTTTCAAGATCATACAAATCATGGAAGTTACAATCAATAAGTATTTAGAATTAACCTTGCGCGTATGTGATGAGCACATGAAGCACCCCCCCTCCCCTAAATGAACTTGTCTTTACTTTAACGACACAGCATTTCCTTGTGACATAGCGTTTGCTAACATGACGTAGCGCCAAGGTTTTAGCCAGGATTTGGTCAGAGGGTGTCTTAGCTTGCTGGAAATTTAAAAACTGGGTGTCCAAATTGTTCACTTACAATACATTTACATGTAAACGACAGATACAACAGGGTGTCCAAATTTAAAACAGGGTGTCCGAAAGACACCCAGACACCCCTCTGGCTTACACTATGCACCTTTCGTTAACTGTAAAGTGCTTCATGAGTAGTATTCGATAGTGCCTTACATGAATTGTCTGTTAGGCTATTCTTGAATCTTTTAGTAAAGGTGTCAGTTTATTAAGTACTTGTTCCTGAGAGCTACCGTACCTAGAGTCAAACATCTTGGTCTCTAATTTCAGTTAATATTCATTTAATTTCATTTTGGTAATGCGTGTCCTAATTAGGCATAAATCCAAAGATGGCGGCACCCATCACCACGAGGCGGTGTGACTTTGGATTGATTTATTAGCCAGTGTTTGTACATATTTTGTCCTGAAAGGCCTTATAATCGTTTGCTTTATTAATATTTTATTCCATATTGATGATTAACTTGATTTGATGATTAATTTTCTTCACCAAGACACGGTGACATGTTTAGTTTTCTGTCTTTGTTGTTTTCCAGATTAAATCTTTTTTGAATTACATGTTAAGTTGTTGACGTGCTGTGTCCCAATCGTCTCATATGACGACCCGTCACATTCATAAATCCCTTGACGCCCCACGTGATTATACTGTCTGCCATTCTGGGAGTCAAATTGCACGTAAAGATATAATGCCGATTCCCTCAAAAATTGCCCTCCACGATAACACCATGTGAATCTGGCTTCCAGAGTGACGCAACTGAGATTTACTGTGTGATGACATTACATGTAGGTAAACTGGGTCAATATTAGCAGTTTGTACACAATGTGACCACGCATAATTAGTTACAATATAGCTATGCAGTCCAACACACTTAATCCAGGGTATGTATGGAGGCCTATACACATATATTTTCAAGAACTACATGTTTGGTTGAATGTTCTGCAGGTCTGATATTTCGTTCGGGTAAGGGAATTAGAGGCAAAGCAGATTTCCGTAGTAAAGAGCATCTCAATGAGGGAAATATAAATTTGTAGCGGAACATTCCAGGGGCATGAAGGGCAGTTGCCTTCGTGACGAATCGGGCTGTTTGTGGATTGTACCGTTACTTGGACTTATTTGGGTCTCTGCCCGTCACTCATCAACAACGCATCGTCACACGGTAGTCTTTTGTTTGACTCTTTGCCATATGTTTGCATTTGTGGAGGATGAAGGGGACATGCCAAAGGATACAAAATTATTGTCTATTTAAACAATTTGTGTTTCACATTTGAAAACAAAAAGGAAATATTCGTAAAATTGATGCCTCTATTTCCTGATGGACTTGGGGGACAAGACTAATTGTACATTTCCTCAATTCGGGCAGTGTCTTCATCCTAGCTGCATGCTGCGTTGTATTCTGGGATCTTTCTAGGAATTCTTCTCAGCAACTTTGATGACAACCTAGAAAGAAAAAAAACATATGTAAAAGTAAGATCAAGACATGGGTATCTTACATCCAAACTTTGCACAGATAGTTCCCACTTGACGTCACACATTAAAAAGTCATCCAAGTTTATGGGCAATAATCTTTTTTAAGTACAACCATGTGTTCTGCATAAATAACCCCTTTGTGCTTATTTGAGCAGCTTGGGGTTGTATGCTCCAGAGGGAGCTGAGACAGTTTGAGGAAGGGTCTGATTAACAGGGATAAGAATGTTGTTTTAGTGCTTTGATCTAGACATCTGCTCTAGCAATGCAAAGGTCGTGGGTTGGAATCCCACCCGAGTGATTTGACAGTGGCATTTTGGGGGCACTGTATGACCACACTATTACAGATGGAGTGAAAGGAACCAGACATGGGTCACTTTCCATTTTTGTTCATAGTGGGAGCTTTCAAACAAAAAGCTGTTGAACAAAGACGGGTTTTAATTGATTTGATTTCTTGTTTTATTCCAAAAGGAACCTACCCCATTACCCTGGGGAAGGGCTACAACAATATTTAAAAGATACAAATTGCAGTTTACATCATGACGGAGGAGTTAGCAAAAGCATCAATGTTAAACTAATTATTTGGAACATTGATTTCCTTTAACTTAGCAGCAATACAAATATAATAGTAAGAGTAAATCAGCGTCTGCTACTCACCGTTTTGATTTCACAGAATTCACTGAGTGATTCTTCACCCCTGTGAGGAGGAACAAAGTAAAATACGTCAACCACTGATTAAAAAATGTATCGTCCTTAGGGTAAGGAATGAATCACATCTGGTAAATGTCAAGAGTGATTCTACAAAGTAAATTTTTGGGCAAAAAGAAACGATCATTAACATTTATTTGTGGATTTTGATTTACTTTTTCAAATTTATACACATTTTTCTTTTAACCCCCTTTTGATCATTAAGGATATCATTATGGATTATGGATATTAAATTGCAATAGACCCCTTGCATTGGCCGCCATCTTTGATGAAACGTGCACGCGTGAAGAGCTCTATCATTGGCTGAGAGTCGTGCGTAGCGAGTACTTGCGTGCAGGTTTCCATTGTTGTTCATCAAAGATGGTGGTCAATGACATCATGTGCAATCCATCTACTAACCCTTCTACTGTCAGTGACTCTTGGCAACATTTTCCAGTGAGTTGACCAACCATTTGAAACCATTCGACTGCCAAGGTTGTGTACGGTGGCACAACTGTGCACAGAACTAACTGTGTACTGTGGACATGCATTCCCTCATGATATCATATTGCAGGCTGGCATAGTTTATCTATCATTCAAAACCACAGTGAATGGTATTGAATGGTCAGACAGCAAAAGGGTTAAGGACCCTATAGCACTGAGCCGATGACTCCAATCTTACCCTTCCCTTCCAACACCAGACATGTTGTAACCTCCGAACGGAGCATGAAAGTCCACCACTCCATAGGTGTTGACCCTGTCGGACAATAACAGAAAATATGACAAAACCCTTTCTGCATAATCATCACAGTTCACACAGACAGGGATTATTTTGATGAGTTTTCGACTCAATCAAATGTCTGTAAAAATAATTTGCCACTCTCTCTCTCTCTTTTCATTTCATTTATTTCTACCTAAGACTGCTTCTGTTACACCAGTATGCGTTTATATGTGTTATGTTGTCTAGGGTCAAAACGTCAGGCCATTAACTATTTTTAAATTAATAATCACAGGTCCTTTTTGTTGGTAAGCATTTTGGAAAAGCTAATTCAATTTTTTACTAAATAATTTGAAACAGAGGTTTGGTTTGGTTTTTAGAAATTGTAGATAGTCAATTGAGTGTTTTAATTTTTTGGGGGGATGGATGTGTTAAGTTTGGTTCTTCAAGAGTTTATAGCTGGTTTGAAAGCCACAGTTGTTTAAAGTAACACAATACCAAGAATTGACAACTAACCAAACGACTCCGGCCCTGACGCTGTTGGCAATTGCAAGGGCTTTATCAATGTCTTTAGTGATGACTGCTGCGGCAAGACCAAACTCTGTATCGTTAGCTCGATCAATAACCTCCTCGAGAGTCTTAAACTTGATGATCTGCTGAACGGGACCAAAGATCTGGAGGAAATGTACGGAAATGATGAATTCAGAGGGATCAATAAAGGGTCAAAGAAAGTCCAATTTGCAGTTCCCTACTAAATAGAACAATTCTAAAAATATCGGCAAAAGAAATTGCGCCAATTTTTTGTTTGTTTTTATTTTAGTTAAAAGGTATTTATTAATGGCTATAACAGTGTGAGGACCTGGCCTTTACTACGCCGTAATGACCTTGGCTGGTGGCTGGTCACTGTTAACCTGGCTATTACCATGCAGTGAAGACCGGGTTCTCAAACTGTTACTCCCTAATTAAAAAACTGACCTCTTCTCTGGCAATTCTCATATCATCAGTAACTTCTGAGAAGACGGTTGACTCGATGAAGTTACCCTTCCCTTCAATACGCTTGCCTCCACACTGCAGCTTAGCTCCCTGGTTCTTGCCACTTTCAATCAATTCCAAGATTTTAGTAACCTGGTCTGTGTCAATCTGCAGGAAAATGCAAATCAAATTTGTATTCAAAACAGAATCAGATTTTGAGAATCTGTTTAGTTATTTCATTACACATTCAACAGCGAAAGTGCCAATAACTGGATACGGGATGGTGATTGGGAAATGAGAAGACAGATGTGGGAGGAAAACCCCAAATGGGAAAAAAAAACCAAGCAATCAGGTAGGGACTGAAAAACCCATCCACAATGCAAGGTGGGATTTGAACCAGGGTCCACAAAAACCACTGAGCAAACCCGATCCCCCATCAGAATCATTTGGGGTCAACCTGGTCGTCGGCTCACACACACCCAGGCGTGGTTGCAGGACTTCTCCAGACCTCATATCCCGTAGCTGAAGAGTTTTCGCTGGGCTAGAGATATTGTTTAAAAAATACCTTAAAGATTTCTTTCTCTTTCTCCTTTTACTGGAGGTTTGGAATTGGAAAAGTATAAATAAGCAAATTTGCAAAAGTATGTTTGTATTTCGAAAAACACAAGTGCTTCTTTGGCTTTGGGGTTTCTGACTGAGAGGTCAAATTCACTGGACTCTGGCCAGTGGTCCAGTGGGTATTTTGAGCACTGGGTTACCTACTAGGCCCATTCTCACAGACCTTTTCAACACTGGGATTCGAACCGGGTCCACAGAGGTGAAAGGAAAGGGGAATAAAACAACTTGGCAAACCATCATCACCACTTCAATACAGGCCTGAGACTTAATTCTTGCAAGGGCAAGGCAGTTTTCTTTAGTAAAAGGCACCTCTATGAGGACAATTTTAATTTCTACTGGCAGGGGCACCAAGGCAATGGCCAGGGGACATGCCAGTTGCCCAGTTGCCTCTGGCCAGCACTTACAATAGGTCCTGACTCTGTCTTCTCATCATAAGGGTCTCCAGTGATCCTCTTGCGTGCACGCTCAGCACTCTTCTTAACAAACTCGTCGTAGATGCCCTCCTGGACATACGTCCTAGTCCCAGCACAGCAGACCTGCCCTGAGTGGCAGAACAGCGCACTGTGGCTCACCTCCACTGCGTAGTCCACTGAGAAAGTAGAAGATAATGTTGATATTGTTATCAAAACAGAAAAACATTCAAACAAGTTGGGTATTCTTCTTCTTCTTCTTATCAGCACGCCGCTCTACTAGACAATCATGAACACAACATCAAAATACTGTCATCATCCCCAAATCACTCATGTCTCAACATCAGAGATCCTTCATATCATCCTGTGCCAGGCTCTGGAACTCACTGCCTGCTTCTGTCTTTGCATACCAATCAGTGTTGTGACCAGAGGTTTTTTTAAGAAAACTACTGGTTAATTTACCTCACCTACATAACTGAAGCGTAGCGACGAGCGAGCGGAGGAGCGACGTGGGACGTAAGGGCTTGAGCGTAGGACGATTGCAATGGGGTGGAGGTTCAAATTTTTTACTTTTTACACCCTTAAAAGTACATATTTTATGGGTTCTAGACACTAGCTACAATGTATTTTGTTTCAGGCAAGGTTGTGAGTATCATGAATAAAACAACCTTTCGCAAAGCGGGCCAATCAGGTGCTTCAATTTACGTCCCATTGATGCATGCCACACATGTGTTGAAGAGTTTTCAGTTACGTAAGAAGAATCCTTAGTATTTAAGCTCATTTAGTAGCAAAAAAGTACCGGTCGGAAATGTCGTAACATTGCTTGAGAGCCGGTCAGGATTTTTTAGGAACTGGTTAGTGCCGACCAGCCCCGACCAGTGTAGTCACAACACTGATACCAATCAGCCCAGTCTTTCAAATCCAGGATTCATAGGACTACCCTTATGAACAGTAATGAATTTTTGTTTACAATTGTACTATTTCATGTATTTATCAGAAGATTTTAAATGTAAACATATGTTAGCTTCTTGTATTGTTGTAGTATGTTTGTTAAAATCTTGAGCGAACAAATAATAATAATAATAATAATTATTATTATTATTAGTTTCTGGTAATGACTTAACGCCAGATCTTGAGTCCGGTGCATGCATTAGACCCCCTGACCATGACATGCTAGTACATGTAGCGCGCTTACAACCTGTGAAAATTTCACCAAATTCAGTTGTGAGAAAATTGATTTAGCTGTTGCAAACTGCTTACCAACCAAAAGGACCTATGGTATAATTTAAATGCGAAAAATAGTGAGTGGCCTGACTAATTTTGTACTTTGCCTTTGAATATTTATAATAACTGGTTACACAAATTTTGATTTGAAATACTTACAATCCGCATCAGAAAAGACCACATTAGGGCTTTTCCCTCCAAGCTCAAGAGCTACATGTTTCAGATTACTCCTACCTGATGCTTGCTGAATCAACTTGCCTACCTTCAAAAATATACAAACAACATTCAAATCAAATCCCCCAAATTAAACAAAGTTGTTCAACATGCTGATTTTGATAGTATTTGTGTTTTACCAGTACACTGTGTTAAGCACTGTATGCTCGGTGCTTTTCCAATTGCTCTGAAAAAATCCGAAGGCATAATACTCGGGTGGGATTCGAACCCACGACCTTTTGCCATTCTAGAACAGATGTCTCACCACTGGACCACAAAGCTTGCCAGGTAGCTAGAGGCTGTTCGAAACCCTTTATTTTAGCAGGGGAAACTGCAACAACTTTAATAGATGTTAAATTTGCATCAGGGATAAAGAATGTTATTTGTAAGAAGTAACTATAAATAAATAGTAAACCATGTATTAACACGTTGACTGCCGGTCATAAATTTGAAGGGGCGTTCCCATTTGCCAAGCATCCCAGTGTGGTGCGCATGCGTGCATACCAAATAAGTACATGTACTTTTTTTTTGTCAACATGTTGTAGCATACAAATTTTAACGATGTGTGCTCACCACTGCCAGAAGCGTATACGTTGCATTCTCAGTGATGCCAGTGTATTCAATTCACTATACAAAAGCCTTTCATTCTCTACGAGTATACTCGTAGTGGCAGAATCCGTTACACCTGTTACTACGAATATACTCGTAGGCGGCAGTCAACGTGTTAAGATCTCTTTTGTGGGAATGTTGGCTCTGAAGAGAGCCGGTGTGGTCTTGACGTTTCCTAACAGTATACTCTGCTCGTCTTCTATACTACTGTGTTTTACACTTCTACAACTTCTTTCAAAGTTTACTGATTTGACTTGCATGTCTGTTTATAAGGCAAGAGAGAAAGAGTCGATCAAATACAATTTCTTCAAAGTTGACAGCAATCTTGACTAAACTCGTGACATAATGGAGTGTCATGCCCAGCAGTGTTGTAGTGCATCAGACTCAAGTTTTGTTTTAGTAAATACCATGACCCCCCCCCCCCAAATGTTCCCATACTCTAAAACACAATTTTCCTCTTGTCCAGAAGTACCCCCCCCCACCTAAAATCCTCTAAAGAATTCCTGAGATTCCAAGCACACAATGAAGACACAATTGGGGTGGGGGGGGGGGGGTTACACCATACCCCATATCAAGCACCAAACGTATGCAGTTCAGAGCAAAACACTTCACCATAATTACTTTGTCCTTTAGAAGGGACATAAAGCTTTGGAAGTCCTGTGTGTTGTGCAATGCATATGAAAGAACCCTGAGGGGTTTGTACTGGTGTTTCTGGCAAGATTGGTTGCAGGGCTGCACAACATTTATCCTACACAAAATTAAAATATAAATAGGTCTCACAATTCAATCATAGCTCTGCACACCTATACAAAATAGTGATTGTTCTGAGAAACCTGTCTGGAGTACACGTAGATAAAGCACTAATAAAGAACTGTGTAGTGTTGTTTGATAGCAGACTTACCGGTACTGAGCCAGTGAATGTAACCATATCAACGTTCATGTGTTCTGAGAGGGTGGCACCAGCTGTAGGTCCATACCCAGGGACAACGTTGAAAACACCAGCTGGGAAACCTGCCTAAAACAACAATGAAAGGGGAGGTTTTATTATTTAGTGTTATTATATTTTTATCCATAATGAAACCATAATAGGGTCCAGTGCAACCAGCCAGCACTGTGTAACCTGCAGGGCCAAATTTCATAGAGCTGCTTAACCAGAAAATATTGCTCAATGGTCTTCTGCTAAGCAAAAAATAAGCAGGTTACCAGTTACAGATAGTACACAATGACATGGAATTTTGGCTGGTAACCTTATTCTGGTAAGCAGTATTTTGTTGTGCTTAGCTACTTTTTGTGCTTAAGCCCCTTGTCGAGAAGATGATGAAGAAATAGCAAAAAATAGGGAAAACCTATGTAATCAGGTGGGGACTGAAAACCCAATCCACATGCATTGCAAGGTTCATTTGCTTTCTATGGGTATTTTTCTCTCTATTTTGTAGGGAGCACGGCTCTGGCCATGCTCCGAATACTCTTCACTTGGGAGTCCTAATGTCCTAGAGCTCTCTTTGAGTATTGTTTCATGTTTTAATCATCCGTTTTTTAATCAGGGAAATATTGTACTTTTATGGGCTACCATGTAGTTGAATTGGGTATTGTAAATTTGTATCAGGTGGTAGCCAGTCTTCTGTTGACCTTTTGCCCTTCACATTTAGTGACTGAGTTGTGCTATTTGTATTGTGTGCTATTGATTGGAGGATTAACATCAATTCAAGTGCAGAAGATCATTAATAATATTTTAGACATCATTGTATGGACTTTGCTGTAGTATATTAGTCAGTGCTCCTGCCCATGCCTCTATATAAATATGGCTAGACACAAAATAACTACAAGGGCAAACATCAAGTTAGTTACTTATTTCAAGAACAATGACTTGGCAAGATTTTGTCATTGTCATTTGCATCATGATATTAACCATTAGGAGTGTTGTTGATAAAAAAGACTTCAACGTGGAGATAAGACTGGACGATTAAATCACTTGGGCAGAATACACAAACCTTGGCCCTTGCTCATAGACCTTATCAGTCTGAAAACTATAGACCTTGTCCTATAGTGTATAAGGGACCGTTCACAGTCTAAGCCCCTAATTCCCTGCCAAATGTAACAAAAACACTGTTGTTGTGTTTTGCTGCAGTCAGCAGTCAACTCCAATCCCATACGTTGTTGCACTGTGCTGCATTTAGCAGGGTTCTACATGGCCTTGACATGACCATTTGCATTTCCACTCCCCAGCAAAATTGTTATTTCATGTGTATATTGGGGTCACATAAACACCAGATACTGGTCCTTGACCGATTACAAAAATGCTGTTTGAATTCTTGAAATACACATTTTAAAAAGTACCTCCTTGACCAAAGCAGCGATGTACAATGCTGTCAGGGGTGTCTGCTCTGCAGGCTTGACCACTATGGTGTTACCACAGCAGAGGGCCGTCGCCACCTTGCGCACCATAACAGCTATTGGGAAATTCCAGGGCGTGATGGCCCCGATCACACCCTTTGGTTCATAGCGTGTATAGCAGAAGAGTTTACCATCTAAACAAATAAATTATAAAAAATGAGTATAAAGACTTCAAAAGGGGTACTGTTGTCGTGATCAAAGCAGGCCGATGGCTGCACATGGAATTATGAACTCTGACCCAGTTACTGCACGTGCGCATATGCTGGCCATATCAGATCTAAGGCCAGGGCACGCGCACGCGTGCAGGGACTTGGTAAGAGTTCATAGTTCCGTGTTCAGACACAGGCCTTCTATGATCATGACAAAAGTCCCCCTTTAAACACACACACATGTTTGTCGACCCAGTAAATCGAGGACTTCTTTATGTTCTCCAATGGTTTGGACTTGTTTTATTTAGTGACGTCCGCATTGGTTTTTGCACACGAAAGTGAAGCGAGGACGTAGTCCCTCTGAAAAAACTCCAAACAAACCAGGATCCCTGTTGTTAAAGTCCTTGGTTTCTACGGATCAACACATTTATAAATGTAGTGAGGATACGTATTTCAAGAGGGAAAATTGTGTTCTCCGTACGACTTGGAAAGCACGGAGCTTGATCACACATCAATGTACATTTGTAAGGGTCAAACCAAAGTCATATTCTTTAAATCCGTATTGCTACACGTACATCAATTAGGAAGTGTCCGGATTGGTGGCTACGGCTTCTGCTAAGGGGGGTGCTATTGGCAGCCTGTGCTTGAGTGCATTTTAACAGTGACTGCTCTATGGTCTGACATCCCTGTGTTCTGACAACGTTCAGATAACCCCTCATGACCTACACGCATATGGTATAGGTTTAGGGTTAGGGTTAGGGGTAGGATAAGGAAAATACATCAGGGGTTTCGGATCGTATGGGGTGTCGTAACATAGTTGTGTAACCATTTTTAGCGTGGCGATCATGCAGCAGTCGTTCATTTGGACACACTGCCTTGCAGAGTGAATCTTAAATTACTTACCAACGGGAATGGTCTTTCCATGTATCTTGTCTGCCCATCCTGCATAGTAGCGGACCATCCCAATAGCACGGTTCACGCTTCCTCTACTGATTGATATGATCATACCATTGTCCACGGTCTCCAAAGACTACAAGAACATGTTGAAAGCCATGTATTAATAAAAAACAAAATTCAAAATGTAACATTTTGGTAATAATAATAGTGATACAGCATTTGTCAGGCGCCCTTTCCTGTAAACCATTCAAAGGCGCCGGTCTAGAAGAAGCTAAAGTTAAGTTTTCAAATATTATCAAACTGTTGGGAAAGCAAGCGTGAACAAGTGTGTTTTTAGTTTCTGCTGGAAGAGAGTGATGCTGTGCATTTGTCTGAGGTCTTCAGGAAGTGAATTCCAAAGTCTTGGTGCTATGTTGGAAAAGGCCCTCGTAGAGACTCCTGAAATCCAATGAAAAACACCGTCATAGAATTACACAGGCCAGTCAACTCAAAATTTACCAAGGCACTTCAAATGTACGACGACTAGCCCAAGGAGCAGGGCCCAATTTCATGGAGCTGCTTTAAAAGCAGAAAATATTGCTTAACAATTGTCTGCTAAGCAGAAATAATACATACAGAAATAAATGAAGAATGGTGGGGGTCTCCAAAAAACAGGGTCTGTCAAGTACATGTAGGGCCTACAGACCCCCATGACGTGTGTAGCTTAAAGGAACATTACAGAATTGGTTTTTGCTAACAAAACAGTTGCTGGCAGTGTAAGCACTTTATGTAATCCACCATATACATAAACTGACAAACCTGTAGAAGTTTGAAATCGATCGACCATCTGGGTCACAAGAAAATAGTGAAAAACCGATTATACATTTGCATGAAATCATATAGGTTCAACAAACGAATAAAACGCTCACTGAGCGATAAACTCCAATCGGAAAATTAGTTTATTCATTTCTCATCAAACATGGCATTTCAGACAGAAATATTTCAAGGGATGTTTTCTACTATCATTATCATTAGACCGTGTGAGTTTTATGTAAATCTGTGAAAAGTATATTTTACAATTACCAATTTTGTAATGTTCCTTTAAAGGTATAAAGTTTTTACAGAATCTTGAATTTGTATACAACACACTACAAGAAGTTACACAAACAAAAAGGACTAGGACAATTAAGACAAAGACGCAGGCCTACTTACTGCACAGCAGTAAAGTATTGTTCACGAAGATCAACCGGCAGAGGGGATTAACGCAAATAGTAGAAATGAATTGAACTTAAAGGTATTGTACAATTTTGGTAACAGCTCAAAATCAGTGTCCACATTTTGTGTGATTCAACATATGCATGAAAAAACAAACCTGTGAAAGTTTGAGCTCAATTGGTCATCGAGATCACGAGAAAATAGTGAAAAGAGATCTTATGTGTTTGCTGTTTTTTCAAATTATCGCGCGCGATAATTACTATTGTTTTACTCGTTTCTCAAAAACGATAGCATTTTAAGCAGGAATATTTTAAGGAACCCTAATTCTACCATTATTTACTTTAAATCATGTAAGTTATGTGTGAATCTGTGAACATTGTGTTTTTCGATCTTACCAATAGTGTACAGGGCCTTTAAATCAAATTGGCCATTTACATACTTTTTCAGTAAAATACACTTCTGGCTTAACTTAGTGACACTTACTGCCAGATATTCTTTGTCTCTTTGTAGTAAGTCGGCCAGCTTCAAGAGATACTCTGCTCTCTTTGACGCGTCCATAGTTCTCCATGGTGACCCACGTTTGAAAGCCTCCTTTGCAGCTTTGACCGCCAAATCAATATCTGCCTGTAGAAATGTCACAACAAAATAATTCATCTACAATGATCCTAATCTCCAGGCCTGATCCTGGTCTGAAAATAATTGATTTTAAAATACATCTGATTTGCTGGAGTCCTACCAGCCTAGGCCATTCCCTCAATAACTTGCCCAATCCCTCCCATTAAGTGGCCTGCCGTGGCTGAGCAGTTAAGAGCACCGAACTTAAGCTCCACTCCTGGTTGTGGCAATTTGTGTCCTTGAGGAAGTTACTTTATCATAATTGCTTTGTCCTTCGGATGGGATATAAGCGGAAGGTCTCATGTACTAGGGTTGGTACTGCATGTAAAATGACCCAGAACACTTATGGTGGAAGAGTAGTAGGGGTTAACCCTGGCGTTTCTGGTTCACATCGCAAGCAGCCTTGTTTACAGGTTTCCTTGGGCTTGCGAGCTACAGTGATTTTCTTATCAGTTCACTTAAGAGGCATCCTTGGTTTCATTACCACAAATTATACATAATTATGATAATAATAATAATAATAATAATAATAATAATAAGTGTACTTTGTATGTTGTTTGTCGGTTGCAGACCAGGGCCCAATTTCAAGGCACTGTTTACCATAGAATTCCTGTAAAGTGAATGATTCTATGGTCTAGAATCGCAGTAAGCAGAGTCGTAAAATTGAACCCTGATGTAACAATATGCCATAATGCTGAACAGTGCGACTGTGCGTTACACATGTTACAGAACATTTCCAGAAAGTATCAAAACCTATAGACCATGTTACATTTGTTTACAGAGTGGTGACCTCGTACATTATAATGCTATTCCTGACGGGCAAGATGCTACACAGGCTCAATGGGAAAATTTATATTTTGTGTCATAATTTTCACATAAATTCCAAATTTACAAAAGCAACAGCTGTACAGCTTTTGAGATGTTCCCCCTTTCTTCATACCAAAAGTTGAGGAAAATCAGACAGTGCGATCTCCATAAAACATAAGATTTGTTGTATTTTTCCATTGAGCTGTGTACAAATGTGCCCGCCGGAAGTCCAGGCTCTGTGGCTCTTTTGTAAACATGTGATGTCACAGGTCACATCGCCTATACATGTACCTTATCCCCTTCCTGGATGTCGCAGATTTTCTCTCCCGTCGTTGGGTTGACGGTGGGGAATGTCTTCCCACTCGCAGAGTTCACAAACTCATTGTTGATAAACAACTGCATCGAAAAAGAAGAGGTGTTACCATGGTTACAGTAGCATCTTGAATTCAAAATTTTTGCCAAGTGGTCCAGCTGCCCGGTTTATTGCTTCTAAAAGTTACCTGTAAACCACTAACTGCACTGATTTGTTGATATGGTTCCAAACTCAGCTACCATACAAAATGACAGCGGCGAAAGAAAATTGTGACAGACGTGGACCAGTGAAGCACTGAAAAAGTTATGGGCAAACCCTGTTCGGACGCTGCCCTGAAAAATGAATCGTGGAAGAAAACTTACCTGTGTGTACTTAATTTCTGGGACAGCCATGTTAATGAGCTAATGACTGCAAGGGGGTTGTAGCTCGTTCTCTTCTGGCCTTTTGTCTGCAAATCAACAGTAAGTGCCTTTAAATATAAAAAGAGGCAGAAATTTTGTGAGGAAGTCACCTTACCACCCCATTTTGCCCCCTGAAATGAGATTTAAAAATGCACAAATAAATGGTTCGATACATTAAAAGCCCCCACCCTACTTCTCTCCCCCTCACCCCCCCAACTTCTTCTCCTCCCTTGCAAGTCGCCTTACCAGAAACTAAATTTTTTTCTTAGGGAGGAGGGGGGGGGGGGGGATGGAAGCGGGGGAGAATGTGTTTTTTTTTTTTTTTTTTTTTTTGGGGGGGGGGGGTCTACATATATTTAATTGAAAATCGAACCATTCACATGAATTTTTGGCGATCTCATTTGCCCACCCCTTTTGCCGCACAAAATGTTTGGTGACCATTCCTCTTCTTTAAGCTGCATTGCTTCGGATGTCGTTTCTGACAGTATTGATAGCGTCGATGGCTCTCCGGTGCTCTTTGCCGGGTAGATCTGTGTGGTCATTAATTCTGTTGGGGTGTACCCTCCTGTATACTCTTTTTAGGTTTTTTTGCTGCATTCCACTGTGGATTTTTTTTAGTCATTATTGCTAATTTTATGGATCGTATATCACAACCATTTATGCTCTCAGGGGTGTTTTTTTTTTTGTTTATGCTTTTTAAAATCCTAGTACTTGTAAATTTGTTTTCTTTGTTTTTACTATTTATTGCTAATTATTGTTTGTTAGTCACATCCAATTTGGCATGTGGGCCACGAAATGCCATGTTATTAATGAAATGCCATGAAATTAAATGAGTTCTGACCAAAAACTGGTGACACCAGGATAAACAAATAAAACAAATTCTATCCACCACACTATACATTTGCCCTCTGCCCTCTGCCCCCAATGGAAGTGTCGAAGTTACACCACCACTGTGTAGGCCTACACATGATGTAGATCATAAATTTATACCCGCTAGGGGTAATTTGTTCGTCCAACTTAATAGAACATCAAAGTCTAAAAACAGTGTTGTCCATCGAGGCATCTCATACTGGAAAAGTTTAGATGATTCTCTTAAATCTTCACCCTCTCTATCTGTGTTTGTTAAAAACCCAAGAGCTCAGTTCCTTGACTCTTATTCATAAACTAATAAGGTGCAACTTGTAAGTTGTGTTGGCCTTGTCTCATATTGTCTGCTTCTTTTGTCCTTTGTCCTGTTACGGTTCTTTGGTTGTATGTTTGTGTGTCCATAGGTTAGGGAACAAAAGCATTCTGCTTAACCTTGCACCTAAATGTTTTTTATTTATCTGCTGATTACTATTGAATCACTGTGCACAAAATATATTTCATATCTCATGCTACTGTATTACTAGGGTAATTTCAACGTGCATTATTGTAATGAATGACAGCATTGAAATAAATTTTACTGAATAATACTCAGATAAATAAGAATACCTCTCTGTAAATGAGTATTATACTCTGCCTCTGTAGAGCTCCTGCCTGCTGCAGTTGTAGTGTACACAACCCAAACAATGCACTTGTAAATTATGGCTGGCTTCCAAGTTCGAGCACCTCAGCACAGTCAACTTTGTCCAATCTATTCACTGGCATGCATGTCCATCTGCTGATAAAGATTTCATAGGCTGCCTAAATCGTATACTTTGGGTCTCAATCATGTGCAGTGCATCATTGTGTAATCTGTGGCCAGATAAAGAGCAAGGCAAGGTCATCTGCTAGTGCTAGCCTGGATCAGTGGATCTATACTGTATACATTTGGATACTGCCCGATAAACCACGAGATCATGTGACAATGAGATCATGTGACAATGAGATCAGGTGACTGTATGAGATCATTGGCATGCTGCATGGGGCATGTGTGCAAACAATTTTACCCAGTAAAATTGGTCCCCTGGAATTTTGTCCTCTCTGAATAAATATATTGTATTATCTTGGTACTATTGAGGTCTATAGAAGAGTTATAGGAGAGGCAGGGGGGCGATAGGGGAGTGAAAGTCATGATAGACTTATATCTCATAATTATGACTTAGTACAAGCATCGTACAAGCATGGAGGTATAATTTAGTGACTGAAATACACCATCTTCCTGGTTTTTATTCAGGAGGGTGAGCGCCTTTTTATTCTTTTATTTGTAAAAGTTGTTCAAGGAGGAAAGTGCCAGACTACAAATTAACGGGCTTTATCGGAGAATGGGTAAATTAAATCAATCGTTGAAATAATGGTGCCAAGATGAAGTGAAAACAATTTTTTTTTAAACATTCCTTTTAAAGGATGCGGCTTCAAAAAAAGATCAGGGTGGGGACGATAACCTTTTCTTAAAACTTGGCTTTATATACTTATAGGCCTACGTCTCAAAAAATACGACCTGTATATGTCATAAATATCACTCAATTGGTTCAAGTCAAATTGTTTGAAGCTGCTTATTTGTAATCTGCTTACTTGTAATGTTTCTTTCACTTATTGTATATTTTATTGCTCTCTTTGCATTAGGCGCTTTACAAATGTCTCTTTATTTTTTATTATTATTATATTCATGACTTGTGCTAATTATAAGATATATATGTAAATCATATAGTTATGATTTATTTCTTTTCTCAATTCCCTTTGATGCTTCTGTAAAGGTCTCTGTGAATATTCGCACCCATAATTCTATTGTCTCCTTCTTTTTTAACTTGGTGGAGATTACACATGATGCAAGATTCTTATCAACATTTTCAAACTTCTTGCAACCACAAATTTCTGGAGGGGGGGGGGAATTGAAATACACAAATTGAAACACAATTTTAAAACAATACTGTCCCTTCAACTTTTAATGACAAAGTACTCCAGGGTTTATTAACAAAGATATTAATTACTCTTTGCCAATCTTAATTGCTAAGCAAAGTGTGATGTCACAATACAAATCACTATGGTGATATTGACACCTCATCTTAACTCTCAGCTGTGAAACCCTAACCTACGTTTGGATTTTGCTGAATTTGGACCCTATCATCAATATGTTCATCAAAAATCACCAACCAATAAATTCCTTAGTAGCATACAACATTATGACTGTTCAAGGCAAGAGTATAAAATGCTCATAGGCTAAGATTGATTTATAACCTTCACAAGGCAAAACAAATTCAATTTTTGCTTGTTTTTTGTTTTGTTTACACTCAAGCATTAATGACAATATTAATAATGATACTAATAGTGGAGAAGTGTACTGTGCCATGTCTGTCACATAGTGACGCTCCTGTCACAGAAAAATATCCCTCTAACAAAACTGGCATCTGAGTAAAACATACGCAAAACATATATCTAAGAGTAAACTACTTGGGGAAACCTGACTGGGTCAATTTCAATTCAAATCTGGGGTGAACAGAGAAAAATTGTGGACAAATAGGAAAAACTATAAATAAATAATAGTAAACTTACGGGTACAACCATGTGTAAATCTCTTTTGTTTGAGTGTTGGCTCTGAGAAGAGCCGGTTTGGTCTCGACGTTTCGAACAGTTCTCCTGAAGACGAGCAGAGTATACTGTTCGAAACGTGAAGACCAAACAACACTCAAACAAAAGAGATTTACACATGGTTGTACCCGCAAGTTTACTATTGTTTATTTGTAGTTTTTCCTAAAGAAAAATTGACTGGATTTGAACCTCCAGATTAACGTGCAAATGCTCTACCAACTGAGCTATCTAGCCCAAATGTTGACAATCTCTCTAATATTTTGTCCAACCATGATAGGATTTCAAACAGACAAGTGTAAAAAATATAGTTTGTTATTTGCACCAACTTTTAACTCTAACCAATCCCCCACACCTAACACCATAAAAAAAAAACCAAGTGCATATTTTGTTTGTTCTGTTGGACTTATGACTTATTTTTTATTATTATTATATTCATGACTTGTGCTAATTATAAGATATATATGTAAATCATATAGTTATGATTGATTTCTTTTCTCAATTCCCTTTGATGCTTCTGTAAAGGTCTCTGTGATATTCGCACCCATAATTCTATTGTCTCCTTCTTTTTTAACTTGGTGGAGATTACACATGATGCAAGATTCTTATCAACATTTTCAAACTTCTTGCAACTACAAATTTCTGGAGGGGGGGGGGGAATTGAAATACACAAATTGAAACACAATTTTAAAACAATACTGTCCCTTCAACTTTTAATGACAAAGTACTCCAGGGTTTATTAACAAAGATATTAATTACTCTTTGCCAATCTTAATTGCTAAGCAAAGTGTGATGTCACAATACAAATCACTATGGTGATATTGGACACCTCACCTTAACTCTCAGCTGTGAAACCCTAACCAACGTTTGGATTTTGCTGAATTTGGACCCTATCATCAATATGTTCATCAAAAATCACCAACCAATAAATTCCTTAGTAGCATACAACATTATGACTGTTCAAGGCAAGAGTATAAAAGCTCATAGGCTAAGATTGATTTATAACCTTCACAAGGCAAAACAAATTCAATTTTTGTTTGTTTTTTGTTTTGTTTACACTCAAGCATTAATGACAATATTAATAATGATACTAATAGTGGAGAAGTGTACTGTGCCATGTCTGTCACATAGTGACGCTCCTGGCACAGAAAAATATCCCTCTAACAAAACTGGCATCTGAGTAAAACATACGCAAAACATATATCTAAGAGTAAACTACTTGGGGAAACTGACTGGGTCAATTTCAATTCAAATCTGGGGTGAACAGAGAAAAATTGTGGACAGATAGGAAAAACTATAAATAAATAATAGTAAACTTGCGGGTACAACCATGTGTAAATCTCTTTTGTTTGAGTGTTGGCTCTGAGAAGAGCCGGTTTGGTCTCGACGTTTCGAACAGTATACGACGTTTCGAACAGTTCTCCTGAAGACGAGCAGAGTATACTGTTTGAAACGTTGAGACCAAACCGGCTCTTCTCAGAGCCAACACTCAAACAAAAGAGATTTACACATGGTTGTACCCGCAAGTTAACTATTATTTATTTATAGTTTTTCCTTAAGAAAAATTGACTTGATTTGAACCTCCAGATTAACGTGCAAATGCTCTACCAACTGAGCTATCTAGCCTAAATGTTTGCAATCTCTCTAATATTTTGTCCAACCATGATAGGATTTCAAACAGACAAGTGTAAAAAATATAGTTTGTTATTTGCACCACCTTTTAACTCTAACCAATCCCCCACACCTAACACCGTAAACAAACAAAAACAAGTGCATATTTTGTTTGTTTGGTTAAACTAATGACTGCACTATTTTAATTTTTTTTTTTTTTTTTTTTTTTTACCCATACACCGATGTGTGTTAGCACTGTATACTCAGTACTTTCCCGAGTCCTGTGAAAAAATATCACAGGCATGTTACTCGGGTGGGATTCGAACCCACGACCCTTGCAATACTAGAGCAGTGTCTTACCAACTAGACCACCGAGATTGCCCGGTAGCTAGAGGCAGTTCGAATTCTATGTTTTGGCAGCGGGTACCGCAACGATATAGAGTATTAGTAGTAAGCTGATTATGCTCTTCATGAGATCGGGCATACAACCACAATCAGAATTTGGGTGTTGAGTAACCAATCGGGTGAATCCAAAGTACAAATGTTTCACAGATTACTATTGATATAATACTCATTTTAGCATACCCTTATGTTACAAAATGTTTCACCAAAAAGGCTGATTAATTAAAAAGAAGTTTATCATATTTAGGAGGCATGTGAAGTCTTTTTGAAAGTGGTTGTTTATCCTTGAAAATTTCCTCTTGAAGTCGTTCTTCTTTTTTGATTTAGGAGTTCTTCACCGATACTTTCACGATGACCTGCAAAAAAACCCAAAATAAAAACAATCAGAGAATGCGCTCTTCCTTTGCTGCACAAAAAAAAGCCAAACCAACCAACACAAAAAACGAAAGAAAGAAAGAAGGAAAAACATGAGAGAAAAATTTAGCTGTGCAATAAAAAGAACAGAATTGTTCTCTGACCCAAACGGTTAAAGGCACCCAAACAAAGATATTGACAAAATAAATAAGGAGACTGCCAACATCAGGGCTAGATAGCTCAGTTGGTAGAGCGACGGTACGTTAATCAGGAGGCCACAGGTTCAAGTCTCACTATCGATATTAAAAAAAATTTTTACCCAACATTCAAAAGAAATAGTTTCTATGCACAAAAATAGGAGATGACCCAAGTTTGGCTTTATGTGTTGATCTAGTAAGTGAACACGGGTACCATAATACATGTTTTCCCACAAACTGGAAATTTGAACGATACATTTTGTTCAATTTTTGTCTGTAATTCAGCTCATTTTTACATATTATTCTTTTTTTCTCTACTCCAATCAATATTGCAAACTAAACCACAAATGTAAAGCCTGTAATAACCATTGGGTTTACTTTAAAGCACAGAGCTTGCACCACAAAATACTACACTGTAGGTGTTTGATCACGCCTAATTTCTCAGAGCTGTTTTTTAAACAGAAAATAGTGCTGAACAATTTTCTGCTAAGCAAACATAAGCAGGAACACCAGTCACAGATAGGACACGTGAAATGGCATTTTTTATTTATTTATTTAGCTGGTAATGTTTCGATAGTAAATCAACATTCTCTGTAATTAACAGCAACCCCCTACCCCCACCCACCCACCCAATATTCCTTCTCCGTCACACAATGTACACAATTTAAGTTTAACTCACCGTCTTCACTTCATAGTAACTAACCAATGAGTCTTCACCCCTGTAAGAAAAAGTATACAATAGAAAAAAAGGCCAAAAACAAAAATGGTCAGTCCTTTCTAGTTTTAAGCAACAGGTTTTCATTTAATGAAATGTAAATTTTCCCAAACAAGAAAAACAAACTTTATAGCAGCAGCATTTAAAATTCTTAAAGTAACTTGTGGTGCACGGTCAAACAGTAAACTTTGTAAATACAGAAAAGAAAGAACAGTGGAGGGGAATTTATTTAGAGAGTTTTTCATTTTTCTACAGCCCACAAAGTTTAAAGGTATTATACAGGATTGGTAAGGATAAAAAACATCATAGTTTAATTGTAGTCTGAAAGCGTATACTCATTATAAATTTCATACTTGTACCATTTTTTTCTGTGGAATATTTTTCTTTGACAGGATGACATACATGTACTCAAGAAAACTGTATCTTAAAACCTTAAAAAAACCACCAAAACAGCTGAATTCGGTTGTTACAACCAAAATTAAGGACAATGTGTTTACATGCTAAAAGTTGTGCGTGGTTTTTCACTATTTTCTCCTGACTCGCACAACAGATTAAGCCCAAGTTTTCACAGTTTTGTTATTTCATGTATATGGTTGGTCACACAAAACATGAACACTGTCTGCGGCTATTTTGTCAGCTCCACCAATCTTGTATAACACCTTCAGAGAAATAATTATGGGCCGTTCTGCTGTTCCTGTGAGGAGTTATGTATCCCTGATGGAGCATCAAGTCATACACTTGTTATTGATAGCAGGTGTCTAAGTAACTTACAGGTCTCTGCCGATGCCTGACATCTTGTAGCCTCCAAAAGGAACATTGGCACCCATTCCAGAGTAATTATTGACCCTTGAAAGAAAAGAAAGCACCACCATTATAAACAAACAAATAAACAAACAAACGTTAACTAACAAAACAACACCCCCAACATCCAACAAACAAACAATAACATAAAGCCTTCTACAGGCCTGATTTGTACAACGGGTAAATATTTATGACAAAAATGTGTTCTAAATACTTAATATAAAAAAATGCAACTAAAGGTTATCTACAGGTTATAATTCCACTTGAGTAGATGATAGGTCAGGAAGAGCAAGTCAATGATTTATGGTCCACCGGGCTGTTGTCAACAGGCTCGCTAGGCGGTCTAGTGGGAAGACTTCTGGGCCACATTGCACGTCACTGCTTACCAAAGCATTGTGCGTTTACGGCGCCCTGTACAGCGACTCTAGAATGGCAGGGGTCATAAGTTGAAATCCCTCCCAGAGTGATTTGCCACTGATTTTGTTTTAAATACTGTACTGGGGGGAAACATTGAGTGTACAGTGCTCATTACACATTAGTAAATCTTTATCCCAATGCAGTTGTCTATTTAATTATGTGCATGTATTGACCCAATTCCCTCGACATCATCATCACAATACTCGTGCAATTTTGGGAGTCAATGTCCCCCTGTGTTAAACAGTGTGCACATTGTATGCGACGCAGAATTTACACACTTGTCATCATTTTTATGGGCAATTCGACCCTTCCATTGCAAAACAGCCTACATGTAACTCAAAAAGATAAAATGTACATGACTCAAGACAGATAAGCTGTTTTGTCATTAAAAAACGGGATGAAAGTGTAAAAAGAGGCAAAGATCTGGACATGCTATATTCAAAACCATAGACACTATAGTTTGAAACTTCCATAAATGAAAAAGGGCCCTCAATTTACCCAGAAATTATCTTATACCAAAAACCCAAATTTTTGAGTTGGGCTGTTTTGCCATGGAAGCGCCGAATTTATCTCCCAAAATGGCAAGCGTGGCAGACAGTAGCCGTGTGTGGCATTGGTGTAAGGGATCAATACACACATTAAGTAGGTGTGCTCGTTTGTACTATCACCCCCCCCCCCCCCCCGGACGTGTTTCCACAGTTATTGGTGTTAAATTCACCACTCAACTTTTTTCTCAATCCAAACATTTTCACTTACATGATAGTTCCTGCGTCCAGGCTGTTGGCTACGGTCAGAGCTTTATCCAGGTCTTTGGTGAACACGGCCCCTGCCAGACCGTACTGGGTGTTGTTGGCCTTTTCCAAAACTTCATCCATGCTCTTGAACTTAATGAGAAGCTGTACCGGACCAAAGATCTTTAGCACAAAATGAGTAGGGGAGAACCAAAGTGAGCACCCAGATTACCGAATGGCTTCTCCATACTGCGTACTGTGAAGGGGGGTAACCCTGTTTCAGCCCCAGGAGTAGGTGGCAACGTTCCCCCTGGTGACAGTTGATTTGGGTCAACAGCCCAAGACAGTAAAGTGTAGCCCTCACCTTGAAGTGGCCGTCCGGCCTTGTGAGTTAGGCGAAGTGTCATAAAACATTTTTAAAATTCTGCATATCTGCATCTGTTGAGTACTGTGCAAACTCCTTAAGATAATATCCCGCACAGGCTTGCCGTATAGTGTATAAGCAACGAACACTTACTGCGTTTGTTTAAACAAAAAATTAAAACATTTCTATTCAGAATGGCATTCGGCATCGTGTAATACTTTCTACTTTTTTCTCTGCACATCGCTGCATCCTTGCCATGTGGGTTGTTTGTTCAAGCACCTTGAGTACCTTATTGGTGCATGTAGATATATGCGCTATATATTCTAGTATATTATAAGACGTGTGTTATAAAACCCACATACCTCTTCCTGAGCTACTCTCATTTCATTGGTGACGTTAGAGAAGACAGTAGACTCCATAAAGTAACCGTTACCACCGAGGGCTTTTCCTCCACACTCTAGTTTGGCACCTTCCTTCTTGCCGATCTCCACATACTCAAGGATCTTATCCAGTTGGGTCTTGTCAATCTAAATACAGTTATTGGGCTGAGGTTGTATTACAGTGTTTTTTAAAGAGGTAATAACTCACAGTATTTGTGACTCTGAAAGGGCATGTAAACCAAATCAGGGTAAGCCCTTATCTTCATCAGTGACTAGCCAGGGGAACCAGTTAACTTGTCATTTCACTAGTCCGCCAGTTTTTTAACTGGTGCATATTTTATGGTTCCCTTTCACTTCCGGAGACACTGGAATTTTCCCAACAGTCAAAAGGTCAAACTCAATGACTGCATATTACGGAAATTCAGGAATGAACTAAAAAATTTCCTCTACAGAAATGTTACAAATTCTACAACAATGCTCTCATATGCACCCAATATTCGTATACAATGACAAACCTGGGGCCCAGATTCAGTCTTGGATTCAAACGGGTTACCAACGACGCGTCTCTTTGCTCGCTCTACGCTCCTCTTCACAAACTCATCATAGATTTCCTCCTGTACGAAGGTACGAGACCCGGCCGAGCAGCACTCCCCCATGTTAAAGAAGATTGCTTCATGGCTCTCCTCCACAGCACTATCCACTGGGAACAATAAAATAATATAATAATACATAGTCCTAAAAAGCGCGCGTATCTACCAATATAAGGTACTCAAGGCGCTTGAAAGAACCCAGAAATTTTACGACAAGTTTATTTTTTTGAATTATGAGCCCAATTTATGTAGCGCCTTGAAAGGGTTTACAAGGTGCTGCGACACATTCAGCAGCCACTGCCAGAAACACCGGGGCAAACCCCTTCTCTTAGCGATAAGTGTAACTGGGTTCTTTTTATGTGTATGGGACCTATGGCTTTTACGAACTTCCCAACTTGCCCTGTGGGATACTTAAAAGCTGTGCTTATATTTCTTCCTTTTCAAATGTGAATAGTACATTTTAAAATTGTGTTAAAGTTTGTGAATTTTTTGAGTGTGTGAATGTTACTTCATTTGACCATTTAAAGTGGTTGTGATCGTAACCATTATAGATCAGTAAGATACATTTATGACAAGACATGGTTAAAATCTGGGCTCTAAAACTTCCTGTGGTCGATTTCACAAAACTCTTCCTAACTTAGGACTAGTCCTAGGCAATGCTAAGAGATAGGACTAGTCCTAAGTACTGGTCCTAACTTAGGACTAGTCCTATCTCTTAGCAATGCCTAGGACTAGTCCTAAGTTAGGACGGGTTTTGTGAAATCGACCCCAGGGCCAGTAAAATGCACAGTTTGTTAGCCTGGTGGGCTACTTTAGAAAAGCGCAAGGCCTGAAGGTATTCCCTTGTTGCACTGACACCATGCAAAACTTCAAATCTTATTCATTTAAATTCTTACAATCAGCATCAGCAAAGATGATGTTTGGACTCTTCCCACCCATCTCCAAGGACACACGTTTCAGGTTGCTTGTTCCTGACGCCTGTTGGATAACCCTTCCAATCTATAAATAGAAGGTGTTTTGTGGAAGGTCACACCCAAAGCTTTCAAGAAATTTCCCTTATGTTTGGTGTCGGAAACTTAAAGATGCTAGGTCCAATTTTGGGCCGATTTGACAACAAAAGTTTAAAAATCCGCCACTGATAAGTAGTCGTTATATAAAAACTAATAATGAATTATTGTTGGGCCCGACATTTTCTCCTGTCTATCAGCCATTTACACAACATTTTGCATGATACTTGGGGCATTGTCTGTGGCCTAAGCAAAATCTTTTGTATAATTTTTCTTTTTTTAAAACAGCTTGTCTGTCAAAAATTGTTCCGAGAAAAAACTCTTCAAAGAAATCTTTCTTTTCGCGAAAATCAGGCCGTACAACTTTAAGCAGTAAAATAATTATTGACAAAACAATCAACATGGATTTAGCACTGGTTTTAGTCAGAAGAAGTACAAATTGAATGATTTCCCAAAATGCTACAACAAATGTTTTCAGTTGCTACTCAAAACTCATCATCATTTGCTACTCAATGTTAAGCATTCAATTTGCACAGGAATGCTTTAAAGTTTGAAGAAGTTCACCATCAAACTAAGTCCCGCAAATGCTGGACCTTCATTTTACAATTCCTAGTGGTCAAGTGCCCAAGTACCTCGGTTGAGCCGGTGAAAGCGACCTTGTCCACATCCATGTGCTCTGAGATGGCAGCCCCTGCTGTTGGACCAAAGCCAGGTATCACATTAACAACACCAGGTGGGAAACCAGCCTGCATACATGTAAAGGAACACAAATACACAACTTTATATAAGATGAGGTCACAGTACAGGGTTTGCCATTAATTACTGTTTCAGTGACTAGCCAGCAGGGCCCAATCTCATGGCTCTGCTTACCGTAAGTAAAGAATCGGCGCTTGCGGAAGCAGGGAATTCCGCGCTTACGTCAAGCGTATTTCACGGGTGAGCGGGGATTTTCGGCTTGTGCGCGTGCGTACTCCACGTTACTAGGCATTCTACGCTTACACAGCTAGCGCAGAAATTCGGCGCTTGAACGGTAAGCGGAGAATGGTCACCGCAAGCGCAGAATTCGGCGGTAAGCAGAGCCATGAAATTGGGCCCAGGACTAGTTAACTTTTTATTTCACTGGTCTGTCGGCATTTGCCCTTGTCCATATAGTAAATAGGGATGCTTTTCAACACTAAACTAGCCAGCGGAGAGAATTTTGACTGGTCCTCATGTGTCTTAACTGGTATTTGGGCAGCAAAACCCTTCGAAGTAATATGGTTTGGATAAATTTTCACCCCAAAACATTTGAATCTGAGAAATGATTCAATCATTTTTTCAGTTTCTAAGAGCGGGTGTCCATTCGCAAATTCTGTGGCCAGAGATGCAGTTGGTACCCGCTGTCACCTCGGTAAACGTTGACGGATTCAATGTTCTTGTGAAAATACTGTGACAGTTTTTTGCCGTTTTCTCAGCAAGTAGACACTGTATTCAGCTGCAACTTTTACATGTGACTTTTATTGTATCTTTCTTTATAATTTTCTCTATATAAAATCAGCATTATGTTGGCAAAAACCAATCTACGACCCCACTTTTAAAAAGAATTCAATTTAAAAATGACAAATATATATATGAAGAGTACTAAATCATCCTGACCTCTTTGATGAGCGAGCAGCAGTAGATAGCGCTGAGTGGTGTCTGCTCTGCGGGTTTGATCACCATGGTGTTTCCACAGCACAGGGCAGGGCCAAGCTTCCAGCCAAACATTTCAGTCGGGAAGTTCCACGGGATGATTGCTCCGCATACGCCCACTGGCTCATGGCGGGTATAGCAAAAGAAATCACCCTCTGTCCGCAAAAGACACACCAAAAAAATCTATTAATCTACAACTCCGCCTTTAAGTGTACAGAGCACAGAATGGCATAATTTTGCAATTAACTGATTTGTCCTTCGAACGGATATAACAGATGGAATAAATGCATCATGGATATAAAAGAACATTAACAAAAAATTACAACCCTTGTACTGTACACTCAGTGCCTTCCCCAAATTCTGTGCCCCCTAAACTTGTTGCAGTCCTCGCTGCTCATGTTAAGGATTTGAACTGGCCTTCCGTCACCGGCCACGGTCAGTGGTCTACTGGTGAGACATCTACTCCAGAATGGCAAGGGTTATGGGCTCGAATTTCACCCAAGTAGTACGGCTGTTGATTTTTTTTTCCCCACAGGACTTGGGAAAGCACCGATTATACATCTGTGTAAGGGTAAAATGGCCGCCTCCTTTTTTTCCCTTTTTCCCCCCTTTTTTCCCTTTTTTTTCTTCTTCTTAACGATCTCTGACGAAAAAAATCAATTCTAAAATAAATAAGATCGTATTTTTAGAACTTAGCACACAAAAAAAAACACACAGAAAAAAGCTGGCAGTCATCTTGAAACCCGGCAGATTGTCTTGAAAAATGTGTCGGGCGGCCATTTTTTGAAGAAAAAAAAGAAGAGAGAAAAAAAAGGCCCTCCTCCTTCCTTTTTTCAAAAAGGCAGGACGCTAAACATGTTTAAAAAAAGTTTTTTGCCTTACTCATCGGAATGGTCTTGCCGTGTATCTTATCAGCCCAACCTCCAAAGTAACGAAGCACCTCCACAGTACTCAACACGCAGCCTCTCATTGTGGAGAATAATGCTCCGTTGTCCATAGTGTCAAGGGACTAGAAGACAATTTAACCACCATGACATTTATTATCCGGGCCCAATTTCAAAAAAGCTTGTTAGCAAAAAAATACTGCTTAGCAAATTTCTTTGCTAAGCAAAAAATGAGTGGGGCACCAGCCACAACTATGTAAACTTTATTTTGGCTGGGAACCTGGGCCTGCTAAGCAAGATTTTTCTGTGCTCACAGGCTTTATGAAGTTGGGCCCAGGTTGCTTCTGAGTACAAAACTAAATGGACAGTATTAGAGAAATGTTTACCCTATTTTGTGTTATAATTTTTTTTATTCAACCCAAAATAAATTAATACCCCAATTCTTGTTTGAACTGGTCATCAATCTACAAATCAACATAGTCTATGTCTTCTAGTGACCAATTGAACCCTTGTACCATCATCGCACACAGCTACTGTCTGTGGCGCTTGCCATTTTAGGTCATTTTTGTTGGTAAGCAGTTTCGCAACAGCTTATATTCTAAACTTCTCATGCCTGGATAATCTGATAATTGCTCAATTTAATACTTACAATTTAGTAATTGACTTTGTACAGTTAGCATGAAAATTCATCTGTGTTGGTAATTTTGATACAATTTGTTGTTCAACTTTTGATCACAACACTAGGAAATTTGTATTTTGTACAGTGTTTTAAAGTTTTATAGGAGTTTGTGCATGAGCTATGGGGAAAATTTTTTCCACCACCCCTGCTGACCAAACTGACGACCCCTGTTGATTGACACCACTCCTAAAACGTGTGTATTATCAAATAACACTTCATGTGTTAAAACCCTGCAATGATGCACCTGTTTTGTCCCAACGGTATTATGTCATCCTGCCAGAGAGGTGTGTCAGGCCCATTTGATAGGTTAAGATGGTCTGTTCTGCCTTATCTCAATGATTTATGTCTGCTAAACCAGTCTGCTGTCGGCACAAGATCACAAGACCTTCATTCACAAAAGGCCATTGAACCTAGAGCGGTCAGACACAACATGCCTTACCACTAAGCTGTGGTAGTGATCTGTGGCGCACGTGCCGCAGAGATAGGAGTTTGTGCATGAGCTATGGGGAAACATTTTTTCCACCACCCCTCCTGACTAAATTGACGACCCCTGTTGATTGACACCACTCCTAAAACGTGTGTATTGGTACACTGCAGGATATCAAGGAGTATCACGGGGTTGGGATCTACCATTTTGAAATGGTTATGTTTTTCTTGATATGTGCCAGTGCACTGTGGTTGGGTGCATCACTGCAAGGTTTTAAGGCAATGTTTTTGGTTAAAAAAAAGAAAAAATCAGGGGATTCAGTTGGAAAGTTGCATAGGCACAGTCAGGCAACTATGTGATATGACTCAATTTACTAGCGACTCACAGCAATGTAATCAGCATCTCTCTCAAAGAGACTAGCCAGCTTACACATCAGCAATCCTCGGTCGCAGGCGTCCATTCTTCGCCATGGGGAACCACGTGTAACCGCAGCCCTGGCTGCCTTCACCGCTAAGTCAACATCGGCCTTTACAAAAAAAACACACACACAAATCAAACCAGAATTCATCAAGCATGTAATTTTTTTTATCATGAGATTACAGGGAAATGAAGTTATTAGTTTCAGTCTAAAAGCGTGTCAAAGTCAAGAGAAAAGGGCGAGCTAAGTAATCGGGGTGCCGGTCATGACACTTGTGTCATTGTTTTTCTTCAATTGCAGAGTACATGGGTACCCACTACAGGGCCCAATTTCATAGAGCTGCTTAAGCAGAAAATATTGCTTAAAAGATTTCTGTTAAGCAGCAATAAGCAGGATACCAGTCACAGACGCTACATGTGAAATGGTGTTTTAGCTGGTAACCCTTTTTCTGGTAAGCGTAATTTTTTTGTGCTTAGCTAGTTTTTGTGCTTAAGCAGCTCTTCGAAATTGGGCCCTGGTAAGAGCAGAGATGGTTCTTGTGAATGATTTAGCTTGGTGTGTAATGTGTAGTATAGCAGTCCTAGTGTGTAGCTTATTAGTGCATTATGTACATGTACTTGGCAGCACAAACTGTATACTCCCAGGGAGCTTAGATGGTTTGAGGAATAAATGGCCCATTGACCGGGCCTGGGTAAAGATTGTTCATGTACCATGAGCCTCCACATCAGCAGATACATGTAATGGCACTAAACATGTGTTTAGTCCATGATCGTTGTTTTTATTTCAAGCTCTGGCCTCTGTTGCCTCTCTTCTTGGCCTTGGTGCCCCTTCAAAAGTTTCATAGCATTTACCAGTGGAAGTGCCCTTTTGTGAAATAAAATTACTTTGCCCCGTCAAAGATGAGATTTCAGGCCTGATCCCAGTACCAATCCTGAGGAGAAACACTTTCATCTGAATTTATGTATTTTTTTTTATAAAGCATGTGAAGACCCTAAAAAGAAGACTCTTTTCATTGCAGCAATTGTACTAGAAGTAAAAAGAAAACACAAACACAAGTATGTGCACAAAATCCCATATTAAATGTAAAATTTGTATTTTTTGTTTTGACTAAAACACAGTGGATGGCAATTTCAAATTGAGGAGGATAGAACGAATTACTCTTCCAAAAACCAAAGTTTCATCCCTTTATGTCAAAAATCAGGGGTGGATCCAGGATTTTGTAACCCGGGGGGCACAACGGCACAACCAAGATTTTGTATTACTGTAGAGGGTAAACAAAAAATGGGTGGGGTCCAGGGGCTGGCCTTACGGCCCCTGGCGAAGCCCTGGTGGGGGTTCAGGGGGCGAGGCCCCGGTGGGGGTTCCCCCTGAAGCTCTGAGCCTTAGGCGTTCTGTGGGGTGAAAAATCATGCCTCCATGTGCCTAAATCAGAGAAATATGCACGTGCCCCCTGCCCCCTCCTGGATCTACCCCGCCTGAAAATGGGGTGATCAATCCCCATTGTTATGAGTTAAGATTTAATGGCCTTGGGGACCCAGACCTCACAGCCACAGGGGCAAGCATTTTAACTTCAACAAGGCCGAGTCGGTCCATTCAGTAAGATAGATTGCAAAAGCGGTTGAGCATGCAGTTTGCAAGAAACCTCCCTTTAGGCCTATCATTTGCATTACAATACATTAAATTCCGTTCCTCGAATCCTGTAAAAAAACTAATCCTACTACATGTTTTCACACACTGAAACCCTTGCAGACATGGAAAATTGTATTACTTGTCATTGCAGAGGTCATCCTTATTTTAAACACTGACCCAGTGCACATTGTCTGGTAAAAACTGGTTTGGGCTAGTAAGCACCAGTTCTCAACTTACCCTATAGACCGATCCATTAAGCCCCACCCCTTTAGCATATTGACCAATCACAGCATTGGCTGCCTCACCACTGCACACGTGTGCAGCACATGTGCGTCTCTCCAATGCCACACTCGCGACATAAACGTGCGCGCTTTAAGTACGCGCGCACGCATGTTTACTTTTCTAATGGGATTTTAGCGTGTCGGACTTTGTCAGACTTTCGGTGGCGTATAGCCAAGGTTGTGATTGGTCAACACGTAAGGGGCGGAGCTTAATGGATCGGTCTATTGGCTACTAAAAACTGTGCAACCTACTTGTTAATATTTTGTTTTTTGAAGTGTTTTTTTTTTAGTGTGTGAATGTAACTTCATTTGACCAATAAATTGGCTGTGATTCCTACCATCAATGCTTAAAGGAACATTACAGAATTGGTTTTTGCTAACAAAACAGTTGCTGGCAGTGTAAGCACTTTATGTAATCCACCATATACATAAACTGACAAACCTGTAGAAGTTTGAGATCGATCGTCCATCTGGGTCACGAGAAAATAGTGAAAAACCGATTACACATTTGCATGAAATCATATAGATTTAACAAATGAATAAAACGCTCACTGAGCGATAAACTCCAATCGGAAAATTAGTTTATTCATTTCTCATCAAATATGGCATTTCAGACAGAAATATTTCAAGGGATGTTTTCTCACATCATCATTAGACCGTGTAAGTTTTATGTTAGTCTGTGATCAAAAAGTATATTTTACAAGTTTTTTTCTTATCATTTCTGTAATGTTCCTTTAATGTTTGATATGATACATGTTAAAATTTGGGCTACTAAAACTTCCTCGGGGCAAGCAAAATGCACTGTTTACTTCCCTGGTTGGCTACTTATCAACAAAGTTAAGCGAGAGGCCCGACATGTCATTCAGGGTACATTGATGTACACACAGACACTCTCTGACGCTCATGTGTTGAATTTACAAAAAGTCTAGCAGACCTTGAGCTTGTTTGCTTGAAAAAATAACCACCTGCATTGCAAAGGGCAATTCTCTGTCATGTAAATTTGTATTGACAATTCATAATTTTTTTTGTACAGCATTTGCTATGGGTGCCAGGCACGGTTCTAGGGGGGGGGGGGCTAAAGCCCCCCCCCCAACTTTTGTCTAGCCCCCCCAAAAAAATGCAAGGGAAAAAAAGAAGAAGAAGATACATGCTTAAAAATACTGTATCTTCATTAAAAATTGGAAATGAATAGATTTGCACGGGGCAGCACGGTCTTTTCACATATAATATAGTTTTGGCCCAGACTACACGTACGGTTCAATGTTTCACGTCAGACAAGCGCGGTGTTTAGAATTTGCGGTTTCCGCCGGCGCGCGCTCCCGCCTCGTTTTATTTTGTATTACATGAACGTAAAAACCAATCTCAGTTTGGATAAAACACAAGTGGCTTAACATATTGTCACCGGAAAAATGTTCTTTTTTAGTAAGTTCTAACCTCTTAACCTCCCCTCCCCTCCCTTCCTAAAAACCATTATGACTGCGTTCCGGTCCAATTATTTTTCTTTGATTGTCCATTAATAAAACCTCTCTATATGATGCTTTTATCGAATACCATCAAAATAAAATTCATGGCCACATGATCTCATCATTTGACTTGATTGCACAAGGCTACATAATAAACATATCCCATAATATTCTCAATCAAAGTCGTTACACCACTGCAAGCTTTTGTTCTGTCCACCGTTTTGGAGTTTTGGAGTCAAAATAATTTGCACGCAACTGCATCATGTGTTGTATGATTATTGTATCTTTATACTTATTACGCACCAAATACATGAAAAATGCACTGTAATGTTGCTTTTCGACTCCCAAAATGAAATAGCAGTAGCGAAAGTTAAAGGGTGACGTCACATGCAAAAGGTCTAGCCACCCCGAAAATTGTGGCTCTAGAACCGCGCCTGATGGGTGCTGTCATGGTTCTGGGTGTCACCAGGCATGATATTTATACAGCACTGGCTCAAGTGCCCTTAGAATTGTTCCAGTAGAAAAGATTGCCTGATCAAAGTACATGTATCAGGAAAATTTTGTACATGCTTATTGATAGCGTATCGGGAATATTCAGAAGCGTGTTTGCCCAGCACTCCCAGCAGGATATTGTATGCCTGGCTAGAAATGTTCACGGTACATTTAACATGGATAAATAAATAATGACAATATTGTACAATTCAGTGACACTCCGTAACTGTCGAGTTAAAACCCATAGAGCTCATTATAACAGTGTTTCAGTTTTATGTCTAGAGTTCGTGTCTGCAAGTAGTATTGTGCTTAGTATTCTGCACCAGGCTGCCCTTTTCTTTCTGGTGTTGTAGTCTGGGTGGTACCAGCCTGTTCCACATGCATAGTGATTGATGCGATTGATGGTCATGAGGTTACGTGTATTGCACTGAATAATAGGAGAGCAACCACTGTAAAAATTTCCCTCCAGCAATTGAAAAGAACAAATTCTAAACAATTATCTTCTTCTTCTTTTTTAAACCATAGTTTACATTTAAACAAATTGACAAAATCAGAGTTTAAATTCAGTTTAGAAAGACCCGGATGTACACAAACAAATAAATATGCACTGGGATGCAATAATTTTGCACGAAGTGATAGAGTGTTTTTGGAAAATAAAGATCAAAGTTTTTTGCACTGGCGCGACAAACTTTACCTTTATTTAAAAAAAATTCTGACCAAAAAAAAGAGTAAAAAATACAGGCCTACTATAGTAAATAAAGAGATCATACCTTATCCCCTTCCTGGATGTCGCAGATTTTCTCTCCCGTCGTTGGGTTGACGGTGGGGAATGTCTTCCCACTCGCAGAGTTCACAAACTCATTGTTGATAAACAACTGCAGCGAAAAAACAACATAACTTAATAGACCTAATGAATTTGTAACACTATGGTAACAGTAACACTAATTGTTGGACAAAACATCAATTGATCAACAATTAAAATGACAAATGTTCACTTGAGTTTAATCACCCCAAAACTAAACTAGACGTACAGTGTTTGTAAACAACAAACACACAGGTGTTCGTGAGTGATGTCAGATTGTGTTTGAATGAAATGGGTACGACATTTAACATAGCAATTAAATGTAAGGCAACAAGCGTCTTGACATAAGGCTAGCTTCCACTCCGTTGCACTGGAATCAGTCGCGAGTAGTATGCCACATGCCACGTAAGGTATTGGATCGAGATTTTGATATTTTAATGGCCAATTTCACTTAGAAATATATCTCAGGTCGTATGGGGTCACCCTTTGAATGTGATTTGTACAATTCGGCCGGAGCTTTTTTATGGTGCAAGTACCTTACATGTAGCATTTATGGTTCTCCGATTATGATTGTTTTTAATATTAAACGTTGATTAATTGTTATGACGTCATCGATGACGTCATCGCACCAAAACAATTTGGGTGTCATATACATACTACAATCTATAAGCGAGTTCGGCATTTCGCGCGCGCTATGCATGCTGGGTAAAGGTCAAAGGTAATTCGGGATAAACATCGCCGTTGTCACACGCGCTTGTGTGTTACGCAGTGTGTTAGCATCTTGCAGACGCGAATAGGCTCACACGTCTTGCTTTTCTTTAATTTTTGGTCAATTATTTTTTAGAGTATGAGTGATCAAAATTACGAGAATTTGAGTTCGGATGACTTCATGCGATGGAAAGTTTAAGCTTTGAAGAACTTTTTAGCAGACAGGGGACTGAAAAGAACGGGAAGAAAGAAAGAATTGAAGGTCCCGGTGCTGCCGTCTGCAACTGAGGAAAAGAGGCAGCATGCTCAGCAATATCGTGAGCTGCTAAAGTATGGTGACATTATGCTGCCAGATCCTGTCCAAGACCTCACAGATGGATGGCTAGGCTAGGGGAGTCAAAGGGGATTCTTCAGTTGCTACCTACCATGCAGTTATATTGAACTGGCCAACCATCTAAACAATCTAGCTGTTCGAGCGGGTGAACCGGCTGGAGGTTCTGGGAGCACGACCACGAACAGAAATTTTATTTGTAACAGGGTGCTAATTAAAAGATATTAAGTTGGAAATACAAACACCCAAGAAGGGTAATTAATTTTTAACATAAACACTAGGTCTTTCACATGAACATATCAGGATATTTAATTTATTTGGTACTGCCAGAGAGAGGTTCAAATTGCTATAGGGCCTACACTTTTACCTAAACACTTTTAAAATGTCCTGTTTTATGTACATAAAAAATAAACGTGTTAATGGATGCACTTGCTCTTTTATTGCACATGACATAATTTGAAAAAGTGTGACGGAGGTTGAAACTGTCTACACATACATAACGGGGTTTTAAATTGATATATTTCAGGTAGTAGGCCTACGTGTTAAAAAAATTTGTTTATTTTTCCTGACTTTGTTAAGTATTATGGTTAATACTGTCTATAGATAAATACTGACATGGGATTGGCAAAAATATTAACAATTTTTCATTGAAATCCATGATGTTTAGTGAATGTACATGTTTACAACAAAGTTATCACAAGGAAAAAATCTTAAGAAAATAATGCACACATTTAAAGGCCGTTACAGAAAATGATTTCCTTTAATGTGTATGTTAAATATAATTATATAAATAGAAATGTAAAAATATAGTACAATATAAATAACTTTTTGTACACACTAGAGCGGCCATAAGGAAGCATAAGATATAATCCTTAATTTGGTAAGAGGTAATGTGCATGTTGTATGCAATAAGTAGCAATTAGATGCATTTTGTGCCTACTTGTTTTGCTGCAGATTGAACTGTATGTTTTTATAACTGTTTTGTTCTTTTATGAATAAATTGCACATGCCATACTTTGGCAAAATCTTACAGAAATTGAAACTTTAACATTTACTTTTCTCAGGATGACTTATGTTACAAGTGGGGGTGACAGATTAGTGATTGCTGCATAAATGATGAAGATTTGATCAATCAGGGGGAGTAGTGTGATGGGCAAAATGTTTGATAATTTGGAAGCATTTGAGTCTTCCTATAGCTCATTCAACATGGTCCAGACTTGCGAGGAGATGATTTAAATCTCCTTGTAACTTTAGTTGATGTCACCTTTTTTTACCCTGGAAAAGTATGAAGGGTGGGCTACAGGTACACCGTCCTCTTCCGAAGTTGCAACCATGTTCGTTGCAAAACAAAGCTTTCCACTAAGCTGAAACGTGCTATTTACACAATTCAATGCAGCACAAATCCTCATTGGCTAAAAAAATAAATAAACCAAAAGTTCTATCAAAATAACTTGCCAAATATTTAGTAAAAACCAGCCCACAACTAACATTATTAATAAGTTCTGGATTCAATAGCAAGACAATACTTTAACTTTTCATTTAAAAAATTGCTTTCAAGAAAACAAAAATGGAGAGAATTTTATCATCGAGCAGAAAAATAAACACAAAAAGGTGTCCAATGACTTCCAATTCTACTTCAGTCACAAACAAATATAGTTTCAAAGAGTTGACATTCAAATTTCCTTCCTTTTTTAAAGTCAAAATATCAATAAAATCGTCTTTGATTTCTGGAGTTGATTTACTTCTCCGTGTTTTTAGTGGTGTACGACAACGAACGGGGCCCCTGCCGGGCCGCGGCGGCCCCCGGTGCCTAGTGTTGACCAAAGGGGTCCCGAATACTCGCTTTTCTCAGCTACATTTGAGCAAAATTTCGTTGTTTAATGCCTCACAAAATACAATTTAGTTGGAAAACCCTGCTTAAAGCATGTAAAGGAATATATATATATATATTAACAACTAACTTATTTTCCGAGAAAGCCTGCCATCTATCCAGGTGCGCCATAAGAACAACGTGTGTTTGTGCACTGAGCTAGTACGCGTGTGCCAATGTTTATCCCGAATGAACTCTCACCCAGTAAATCTCGGACATGCGCAGTCGGAATGCCGAACTCGCTTATATACATAGTAAGTTTCAAGACAATAACCTTCTTGGTTTATGAGAAATGAACGTTTGAAATCTGAATTTTGAACTTCCGGTTTCAACCGGAAGCAAAGGTCATATGGTGTCACATTGTGTATGTGATTTGCATAATCTGGCAAGAGATTTTTTATTGTGGAAATATCTTACATGTAGCATTTGTGATTCTCCAATTATGATTTTTCTAAATATTAAACAGTGACTTATTGTTATGACGTCATCGATGACATCATCAAACCGAATTTCACACATACATATTTAAACACAAAGGTCTAAGTATTTGTGAAGTTTTAAGTCTAAAACGTTTATGGTTCATGAGATATGACGAGTTTTCTTTATGTAAGAAAATTCAACTTCCGGTTTTGAGCGGAAGTAAAGGTCACATGGGGTCGTACCTAATGAAAGATTTGTAGAACTGTTCAAGGGCCTTCAGATGATACAATGATTAAAGGTGTACCATATTTGGTTCATAGGATACAACGTTTCCGCCAAAAAAACCTTAAACGTCCGTTTTTGACCGGAAGTAAAGGTCACATGGGGTCACATTCTGTGTAAGAGTTGTAAACAAAATGTTGAACTTTCATATGAAGCAAAGATCATGTATTTATCATTTATGGTTCTCTAGATATGGCGATTTACAGTTTTTCTCATTATTTTTTATTTTGGATGTTATGACGTCATCGATGACGTCATCGCCCCGAAAAAGTTGCGGTTTTGTCTATACACTAAGGTCTAAGTGCATGATAAGTTTCAAGTCTCTAGGAGTTATACTTTTTGCGAAAATTGCGAGAGAAGGATCTCAGATAAAGTGGAAAAAAACAAAACAGAACAGTAACAATAGGTTTTCGGGCGGAATGCCCGAACACCTAAATAGTTAACACATTAAAACCAAACTAAACCCTGAAGAACAATAGTGGCGATATTTGTGTACGAACATGACGAACAGTTTAATACTCACCCACGACACTGAGTGACACCATAGAGAAAAGACTCTATGGTGACAATGCACTGACTCTTAACTGACTAGTGACAGCATGTGGTCTCTACTCTACAATACTACCTCCACGATAATACTAGTACTACTACTAATTACTAATTAGTAAAATTGATTAAAAATTAAACACTACCTGTGTGTACTTGACTTGAGGAGAGTCCATAATTCCGCTCGCATCCAATTTCCTTCTGAATCTTAGTTTTTGGCCGTTGCGTTTGATTGGATTCGATCGAGTAGATTGTTAATGCGACTGCCTGTGACTTTGCGAGTGCAGACTGCTGAGTGCTGGCTACAGTGTGCGAAGCATGTGTATACAGACTTTCAGAGTCTTCATCGAGTCATCAGGGCATAGAGAACTAGACGTACAGTATTTGTAAACAACAAACACACAGGTGTTCGTGAGTGATGTCAGATTGTGTTTGAATGAAATGGGGACGACATTTAACATAGCAGTTAAATGTCAGGCAACAAGCGTCTTGACATAAGGCTAGCTTCCACTCCGTTGCACTGGAATCAGTCGCGAGTAGTATGCCACATGCCACGTAAGGTATTGGATCGAGATTTTGATATTTTAATGGCCAATTTCACTTAGAAATATATCTCAGGTCGTTAGGGGTCACCCTTTGAATGTGATTTGTACAATTCGGCCGGAGCTTTTGTATGGTGCAAGTACCTTACATGTAGCATTTATGGTTCTCCGATTATGATTGTTTTTAATATTAAACGTTGATTAATTGTTATGACGTCATCGATGACGTCATCGCACCAAAACAATTTGGGTGTCATATACATACTACAATCTATATACATAGTAAGTTTCAAGACAATACCCTTCTTGGTTTATGAGAAATGAACGTTTGAAATCTGAATTTTGAACTTCCGGTTTCAACCGGAAGCAAAGGTCATATGGTGTCACATTGTGTATGTGATTTGCATAATCTGGCAAGAGATTTTTTATTGTGCAAGTATCTTACATGTAGCATTTGTGATTCTCCAATTATGATTTTTTAAAATATTAAACAGTGATTTATTGTTATGACGTCATTGATGACATCATCAAACCGTATTTCACACATATATATTTAAACACAGAGGTCTAAGTATTTGTGAAGTTTTAAGTCTAAAACGTTTATGGTTCATGAGATATGACGAGTTTTCTTTATGTAAGAAAATTCAACTTCCGGTTTTGAGCGGAAGTAAAGGTCACATGGGGTCGTACCTAATGAAAGATTTGTAGAACTGTTCAAGGGCCTTCAGATGATACAATGATTAAAGGTGTTACCATATTTGGTTCATAGGATACAACGTTTCCGCCAAAAAACCTTAAACGTCCGTTTTCGACCGGAAGTAAAGGTCACATGGGGTCACATTCTGTGTAAGAGTTGTAAACAAAATGTTGAACTTTCATATGAAGCAAAGATCATGTATTTATCATTTATGGTTCTCTAGATATGACGATTTACAGTTTTTCTCATTATTTTTTATTTTGGATGTTATGACGTCATCGATGACGTCATCGCCCCGAAAAAGTTGCGGTTTTGTCTATACACTAAGGTCTAAGTGCATGATAAGTTTCAAGTCTCTAGGAGTTATACTTTTTGCGAAAATTGCGAGAGAAGGATCTCAGATAAAGTGGAAAAAAACAAAACAGAACAGTAACAATAGGTTTTCGGGCGGAATGCCCGAACACCTAAAAAGGACGTCCTTGCCTTGGCAGCTCAACCCTTGGCAGGTCATTGTGTCAAGTCCGAAGGTTGTAAAAATTAGACTTGGTTCCTAGTCTGTGGTCGTGGTTTCAGTCTACCTTTCTAATTCTGTGTTGATAAACAAATCGCACTCTAAGGTTCAATGTTCATTTATTGATGGCAGATTCTCAGCAAAACATAAATCGTATTAACACTACAGATGTTGTAACCAAAGTCAACATTTCTGCAAACTTGCATTACAAAAAAAGACACCATTTTGATTTTTTTAAACATTGTTATCTGTTTCTGCTATGCATGGCTTCCCATAGATTTTCAACCTTGGGGTCGGGGGGGGGGGGACGTTGCAATAGAAAGGCGACATTAACCTTCGATTAGAGCATTAGAGCTAGCTGTAGCCAATCGATTAATATGTGCAGGTGGAGTTTTGCGTGGCCTGTTGTGATGTCGACAAAAATTAATTAACCTAGATCTCAGAAAGTCTGAAGGTTATGGAGCGCGCGCCGAGGGCGCTAGTCTCGATTGACGACGTTCATTTTGTTTGCATCACAAACTACTGGAGAAAAGATACAATAGATAGGTTGTATGACGTAAATCGGCCATCTTTACGGGCAGTTTAGAACAAACAGTCGTGCGTTTCGTGTGAGGACGGGCGTGCAACACGCGCGCATTTCACGAAACTCGTTGCAGGATTGGTCAGTGAACAACGCGGCTGCGTTAATAAGTTGAGCGTTTGACGCACCTGCAAGCCAAAATGCAATTTGCCCGTAAAGATGGCGTCTACTGGGAACATGTAGGCCTACAAACATTGATCTACATTAACTATAATGTAGATCAATGCCTACAAACAAACATCAGTTTTGAACAAGATTCTTAGACTTGCCCAGTCCTTCCGAGCCAGTAGATGTCGCGCCCTATGTGCAAGGTCAGCAACTCTGCACAATAATCAGTGCAGACAAATTTAATGACCACTGCTCTCAATGATAATATACAAATAGGGCTACTGATCTGAATGCATGTGGTGAGTGCATTGTCACAGAACATACATTTATTTTGTTTACAAACAGTGGCCACCATTTTGATAGGCCTCGAGTAGGCCCTATCACAAAATATATATAAACTGGCCTGGCAAAAAAAATCCCTTTTTAGTAAAACATTAAAACATTCTTATTTATCGGTTTAGCACACGAGTATTAATTTGATAGCATTATTTGTCAGAATACCTCGGAGAGTTTATGCACTCTGATTGGTCGAAGACTGGTCTCGTGTGGGTGTATTTACATGATTGTGATATAAAGACCAGCTCTGAAGAATTGCATATAAATATTAACTGTTGTAATGTATTCTAAAGCGCCGCCCCACTGGTAATCTTTGGTCAAGTTAGTCGCGTTTATATGAGCTAGTGCGCCCTCTATTGTGTATCGGGTCCCTTTATTTTTTCTCTTGACGAATTTAGCCAAATGATGCTGTTACAAAACGAAAAACATACAAAATGTTTGCAAAGATTTATAGCATTTGGAAGAATAATTCAAGCATGGGGAAAATACGATTTCTGACCCCCCCCCCAAAAAAATGAGTAAACAACCACAGTTTTTATTTTGTTACGCCATCATGTAGGCCTAGAACTTGATGATATTATTGTTTTTTGTTCATTAACACAAATCGTTGGGGGTTGAACAAATAAAAATTGACTAGAGCGGGATTTGAACCAACGACCTCCGGATTAACGTACCGGCGCTCTACCAACTGAGCTATCTAGCCCTATGTTGGCGGTCTCCCTATTTTGTCAATGTCTTTGTTCGGGGTGCCAGTCAGAAGCCGTACAACCGTTAACTGCCGTGTAGCCAGGGATCACACCCAAGTTTACGATACAACCTGGGAAGCAGCAGCCACGGGATCACCTTGAGGGGATGCGACTTTTTAAATTTAAATGTCAAGTAATGAACCACAAGGGAAACTGACTGGGTAAAGGGAGACCGCCAACATAGGGCTAGATAGCTCAGTTGGTAGAGCGCCGGTACGTTAATCCGGAGGTCGTTGGTTCAAATCCCGCTCTAGTCATGTTTTATTTGTTCAACCCCCAACCATTTGAAATTTACCCAGTCAGTTTCCCTTGTGGTTCATTACTTGACGTTTAACACAAATCGTTAGAAAACTGGAAAATATGGAGGGGCATGTTCCCATCCCGCCCTCGGTCTCATTGAATCAGAAAAAGCCTGTTCCCGTTCGTCAAAGTTATTCTAATTTATAGGCAAAATTATAAAACACAAATCACCTGTGTAAGTTTCAGCTGAATGCAATGTTGAAGAAACGGCAAAACACTTTCGCGGTATTTTCGTCAAGACTGTCGAATCCATCCACGTGTAGCGAGGTGTGACAGCGGATACCTTGACCACACCTCTGGCCTCGGCATTCACAAATGGACACCCATGAATCTCAAAAACTCCCCTTGAGGTGTGTTGGAAACTCAAATTCTGTCGAAAGACATACTTTTTTTAAATTTCTAATCAATGGGGAAATCATTTGGCAGGATGCTTACTACCATTACCATCTTTTGGATAGAAATTACAGAACACAATTCCCGGGGTCATGATCAAATGGTGCATATCACATTGCGCGCATCATGATGTCGCCTCTCGTGCGTGAAGTGCTGAATGATGTGAATAGATCATAGAATTATATATAAGAACTAGAGGGCGCACTGGCAATACTGCGTGCACAAACGCGTCGGGACCATTGATCTACATTATACTGACTGGATAGGACAACTCAGCGCGTTTGTGCACGTTCGATAATCGCTGTTATGGCTAAGCGCGTAGTCGCTGAACGGGGTATTTGCGTGAAAGTACGCAAGCGCGGCGGTCCCAGCATGCATGGCCTCAAGCACGCAGTAAATAGTACAAGTACTTGTAGTGATGATGAGCATGTTGAAGGTTTATAATAATTTTTCTTTTTGGAGAGAGTTTCTTAATCTAGATTGATAATTCATCAATCAATTTATATAGGCCTAGAGCATGAACGCATATTTGTTTTTAAAGTATCAAGCACATTAGAAAACTTCGAGGTCCAATCTTAAAAACCAATAAATTTGGGATAAGATAAATTGTGGCTAATGTGACCGACGGCGTATAATAAATAAACAAGACTCTCGCACATAGATAGTGGTTTACTACAAAATGATGATTTTTTTCAAGAAGGAGCCAGTTTAGCTCCATTTGTTTCATATTTACAATCAGAAAGTTAGATAATTGCCACATGGAAACTAAAACTGAAGAAACCATAACTGTGTATTAATCGTATCAGAAATTTAATTAGTTACACACGAAACAGAAACACTAAAACGTAAAATAGATATAGAGAAGGGAAGACTATAAGCATGAAAACCGGTAACATAAAGGTTCAGTCTGCCAACGAATTTATTCCTAAAAAATTCATACAGGCAATCACGAGAAAATGTCAAAAACAAACAATTAACAACTTTGAATTCAATCAAATTTAATTTAATTAATTGAACATTGAAGTTTACACCTACACAGAAAAACAAAACCCCCAAAAAGGTGTTCACCCTTGTTGGCCCGAACACTAGTATATTGAAGTTTGTATTAAAAAAAATAATATAGGCCTACAGGCCTAAAATACTATTTGGAAACAGCATGATCAAGTAATATAAAATATGTGTCAGTGTTCTTTTTTTTGCAGACTACACCACTTACCTGTGAAAGGAAATCCGATTTTCTCGTCCGTACATAGCTCCTGAAGAAGAGCAACCTACCGCAACACAAACCTTTACCATGTTTGCAGCATAAAACTTGTGTTTGACTACGGTGTCATCCCTTGTTTTACATAACGAAACCTTTAAATACGGCAAAAAACGGAGCAATATTTTTCCACGACCCCGAAAATCATTTATTTGCGTTGCGTGCAGATTGTGCGCCGCCTCCCCGTTTAAATTCAAAAGCCCCACTTGCAAACGCGCGCGTTCGCTACATTTACGCGCAGTCGTCCTATCCAGTCACTATAATGTAGATCAATGGTCGGGACCGCAAGGAGACACGAGCGCCATTTTTAGAGGGCAAAATTGAGTACGAAGTATACGATGTGCGTATGGAAAATGCACGCATCACGCGCTCGGTGTTCATGTTGTTGTTTTGCGTACAGTAAAGTAATGGTAGTGGTACTTAAAACATGGCCGCACCACCCGCGCGACGAGTCACGTAACTTGGCTACTGCGCCCTCTAGTTCTTCTATATAACTCTATGGAATAGATGGATTGCAATACGCGTCATTGACCACCATCTTTGATGAATTGTGCACGCGTGAAAAGCTATCATTGGCTGAGAGTCGTGCGTAGCGCGTACACGCGTGCACTTTTCCATCATTTTACATCAAAGATGGCGGTCAATGACGCGTATTGCAATCCATCTATACCACCGGAACAGAAAGTGTGTGACGAGATGTCATCGTCAACGATTGTGTCTACCACCAGTAAGGTACTCAAGGAGCTTGAACAAACAGAACAATTAAAACTGTTTTTTTTTTTTTTTTTAATTTCTTTGAATTGTGAGACCAATGTAGCACTTTCGGGCTTACGAGGTGCTGCGGTGCATTCAGAAACACCGGGGCAAACCCCTTTTTCTTAGCGATAAGTGTAACTGATGGGTGTTATTTTACGTGTATTATATAACATGCGGGACCTACGGCTTTACGTCCCATCCGAAGGACGAAGAAAAAATGGAATTTAGTGTCTTGCTTTAGGATACAAGTGTCAAAACCGGGACTCGAACCCACACTCTGCTGATCAGAAACACCAGAGCTAAAGTCCGGTGCCCAGTCGGCCATGCAACGAACGCCACGCCGATGATTTTGGCCCCAAATGATGGGCTCATGGGATGATCGTCGGTCCCACATGAGTCCGCCTCTCATATCCATTAGGCAAAACAAAAACATAACAAGTTAGGCGCCCTGCCTTTAAAAAAAAAAGGAAGGCTGGGGGCCCTTTTTTCAGAAATGGCTGCCCAACACATTTTTCAAGACAACCGGGCGGGCTATTTTTCAAGATTGTTGCCAGCTTTTTTGGGGGTGTGTTAAAGTCTAAAAATACGATCTTATTTATTTCAAAACTTTTTTCCTCCGTCAGAGATCGTTAAAATTTATCCTTAAAATAAAAGAGGCGGCCTCTTAAAAGTAGGCGGGCGGGGACACTAAACATGTTTTTTATTTGGCCTTACGACATAACTATTTTTTTTTAAAGAATCAATAAAGGTAAGTTACAATCTGTTTTATTTAACTCTCTCCCCAACACATTGTGTATCTTTAATAATAGGTTAACTATTTATCAAGTTGGTATAATTATATGCCTAGTTTTTTTTACAAACAGAAATATCCTTCAGAACGAACTTAAATTATGATACAACAAATTAATACAGAATGAACGCAGGACAACCCTAAACACAACCTCGTCCCCAAGGTGTGTCGAGCAGTACCAGGTTGACCGCATTCTCACCCTGGTATTGGATCATTTTGCACATCCAAAATTGTTGGATACGTAATGCAAACTAGAATAGTCTGGCTGCCTTTCGAATCTCACATCTTCGTCATGGTCTCGTGGTCCGGTACCAGATTTAATAGCCTGTTTGACTGTCTGGCTGTTTTGGCCAAGGTCAACATTTGGTTTTTCCAATCAGGGTCCAAGTAAGGAGTTTCCCTCCCAGGGTTTACTATTGTAAACATGGTTGGAAATAAAGTAAACCATGGGGGCGAGGTTGCCCTAAATAACCATCGAAGGTTCATCGTTATGTTTACTCGGTGTCCCGTTTATTAAATACCAGTTCGAATGAAAACGGCAACAAGTGATCTTTGTTGAAATTAAAAGTGTTTTCAATCAATAAGAAAATTGAGTTCACACGAGATGTAATGTCATTAAATAATAATTGACGCACGCCGTCAACGGCAGAAGTGTAGCTAGTTTTTTCAAAACCTTGAGGATAGGGCCTAACTTTTTTGATCAATAATTACGAAAATTTCAGAAGTGTACAAATATCAAAACTACACTGAAATGATAAACAACACATTAAAAACAATTTTAGTATTCCTTATAACATTATTTCGCTAATAAAAGAAGATGTTTAATATTTCACAATATTTCATATTTCATTGCAAATGTATTGATCTCTCCTTTTCATTTTTTAAGTAACTTTAACAAAAAATTATACACCAGTGGCTTAACTAGACATTGTCATGGGGGGGGGGGGCTCAAAAGTTCCGAGCGGGGTTGGGGCTTCTGGCCCCTGCCCCCGGCTGGTTACGTCACTGTTACGCAACTAATTATAGGTTATAATAACTCTCTGGACAGGGCGGGGGCAGCGAGACCGTTTCGCCAAACGAGAACGCGTCTCCGAACGTCCCCTCGGCGTTCAGGGTCGCCCAGGCGATGAAGACGATGTAGAACAGGAGGGACACGACTCCGATCTTCATGTCCAGTTTCCAGCCGTTGTGGTGGATTGCGACCACGATGAAGAGCATGATGAACATGAGCACGACGGTCGTGGCCGCCAGGCCGTTGATGCTGATCATCACGGGGGTGACCGGGTCGGCGGTCACGCTCTTCAAGAACCAGACCATCCCGAGGCAGATGAAGATCTCGAAGACGTTACTGCCGATGATGTTTGCGACTGCCATGTCACCAAAGCCTAAAAATTTTTGATACAGAAAGATACAGTAGTGAACCATTAATGTTTCATGTCATCCTGTAACCTGGCGCCTTTTTGGCGTTTGAGAAATTAGTTACTAACGGTTGTGTAAAAGTGGAGTTAACAATAACTGATTGGTGACTTACCGTCCCTAGCGACCAACAAAGATGCAATGGCGTCCGGGACACTCGTTCCAATGGCCAAGACTGTATAACCCATGACTGTGTCGGGAACACCGAGTGTGTAACCTGCGAAGGGGAGGAAATAAACTTGATCATTTTGTTTTTGCACAAGACGTTTGTACCCATCGAACACCTAGTAGCGGGTTGAAACATCATCTGCCCCCGAATGCCCAGAGGGAGGAAAACCGAGTGAACCGCGCTTCATCGAAAAAATTGTGTGTCATTTTTTTGGTTCTTTATCACCATGCAAATATTTTTTAATGTAGCGAATAAGATAAAATGATTGTTTTTTAATCAGTTGAATGATATCAAAAACATAAACATGTCATAGACTGCCTTGTTTATGATTGATACATTACAGTTTTTAAAAGAGCAATGCTAGTGCCATGGTATATAGAGTTTAAATAAAGCTGTGTTTTTTAAATGATGTGAATAATAAGTTATAACGAAAATAGGGCACGCTCTTTTTTCTTTACCTATTTATAGCTTAACTGAGGCGCGAGCCCACAATGTGAACGGGCGAGCAGTCCCGTTTGGTTGTAAATCGATAATCGAATAATGGTTCCAGCGTACGCCGCAGCAACACCCGATTTACAAACATGCATGACCTCAACATTGGAATTCGCAAACTGTATAGAATGTCGAGAATTCAGGATTCAAGTGGGAATTGTTAGAATTATTGCATCTTATTTCTTCAGTTTCGGGGCGGAAGTCTGCAGAGTAACAGGTAGCAGGGGGGGGGGTCGACCAAGAATTGTAACTGTTGTTGCTTTCAACCATTTTCCTACCACATCTCGTGTGCTTTTGAGGAGATCAACAATCACGGTAACAAAATATCAGAACACTGACTTTTGTTGAGGTTTGAATAGTGGGTCTCCAACACTAATTTGCCTCATTCAATTCAATATAGTATGCTATAACACAACTGCCGGTTAATGGAATTTTGTATTTAGTTGTACATATTTGCTGCTTGTACTTTTGCATGTCTGTTTGGCTATTTTTGTTAGCTTAAATTACCAGTGCGTTGGTCATTTTTTAAGCCTCTAGCGTTTTTTTGAGTCGTAACAGCTATAGAAGTAACGTTATATTGTAGGCTACGTTACACTAATTAGCCCTCATAGGCCTATACATGACATTGTTTGTTTGTTGTTGGTGGTGGTTTATTTAATTATTTTGTTATGTTTTGTACATAAGGACCAGGGCCTGTATATTAAGCCTTGGCTTTTTCCTGGTTGCCCTCCATTGTCACCACTTGTATCAAATTCTTGTATTGACAGATTGTCTATAGTTGTGATATTTATGGGGAAACCAAAACAAAAACAAACAAACAAACAAACAAACAAAAACAAACAACAAAAACAAACAACAAAACAAAAAAAACAACCAAACAAAACAAACAAAAACACAAACAAACAAACAAAAACAAACAAAAACAAACAAACAAACATGCGAGGTTGTGGATCCATGCTGGCGAGCCGCCAAGTGCCAGGAGTGTACTTCGACCAGTTAAAACACATATGTGAAAGCTTATAGCCAATGATACAATTTGTGATACCGGTACCGGCCTGCTGTCTATCCTTATTTCTGACGGATACAGACAAGGGACCATGCCAGTCTAGACGAGTCCCCGTTCTAGGTGATTTGGCGTTTCCTTTTGCTGAGAGCTGAGAGGAGGCTCAACAATTCAAACCGAGAAAAAAGTGCAGTGGGGAGGGTGGGTGGTGTGTGTGTGGGGGGGGGGGGGGTGGTGTCACACTCTGGTTCTTCGTGTGACTAGAAGAAGGACTTGACAAAAATGTTTTACCGGCGAAAGGCAACCGTAAGCAATTAATGAGCAAAATTGTGTTTCAAGAAAACTAAGCGTGTAAGTTTGATCGTTTTTCCTCATTATTTTACAAGTCATTAAAGGAAGTTTCAATTCCTTGTAGGAATAGGAAAACACATGTCTTTGGGGGTAATTCAACCCCCCAGAATTGTAACAGTAATGCCATTATAATAAAAATTAATTATTATTATTATAATGTTGTTGTCAGGAGCAGATATATTTTGCTTTTAGGCATAGGCCTACCTTTTGCTACTATAGGGGGGAAAATACATTATGTCCCTCAAAGACGCCCTTATACGCCCTTGCTCCGGGCACACGGCGGGTTGTAAATTGACATGGAACATGTCTTACGATGACAACAATAATCCAATACAGTAGATATGAAAGTCCGGCTAACCACACGGCAGACAGGACGAACGTAAATGGGTAACAGCGCCTCCATGGTTCCGCTTGGCGACAGTCGGGCACGGTCAGGAAGGTGCTCAGAATGACTGGAAGACCGACGAACCATGCGATGAAACGGATGGTGGATTTGGGAGGGTCGAACACCGATGGAAGTGAGTCATTATCGGATTCGACGTAATCTGTGGGGAAAATTTAAAACGAAATTACATTTTAAATAAGATATTTTGAGCGGTTTTTTTTTTCTTTCTCGAAAGACCATGTAATTTATGGTGTTATTTAAGCCTTTACTCTAAAACTCCCGGGTCCGAATTGAACCGGATTCCGGGTCCCAGGGGGTCTGATCCATTGGTGGGTCAGGCTCACCCGAAAAACTGTTTTTTTCTAACTCAGATTCTGCGTCAGTTTGACCCATTTCTGGGTCATTAATGACGCAGGTTCCGGGTCATACTGAAGAGGGTCAAGCCCAACGGGACCCGGAATCTGGGTCATTTCTGACCCGCGGGTGTTTTCAGGGTGTATGGTCCGGTATTATGTAGCAGTTTAGGCTGGTTTATCTATATACACAATATGTACATCTGACCCCACTCTCACGAAACGAGGCTCACCTGACAAACCAGTGCATATTCGCTCGTGGGATTCTCTTCCAGTATTACAAATTTGATTTTTTTTTAATGGATATCCAATGACGTCATGTTTCATATTTCGCTCTGGAAGTGTCAAATAAAATGACCCTTTTCAACCATTTGGACGTATGGTTAGAGATTTGTAACCCCCTCGCTTTCTTTAAGACTCTATTGGAATATGAGTGCATCACAAAATTGAATTTGACCTTCATGGAGCCCCTCTTTTAAATGAGAATACTTGTTGTGGGGCTATAGGCACGATTAGTGACGTCACATTACACACCTTCAGAAGAGGATGTCCCGCCCCGCCCGCGATAATCTGACCCATACAGTGTCCTGGAGGGGCCATGGTCACCCGTAAGTCCTTTCTCCTGCGAGCTCACGTCTTCAATGAACGCAGTTTCCTCCGTCTCAAATGAATCGTCTCGTGAAAAGGGCCTCTTGGGACCTCCTTCCGTTTGGAAGTATTTAGAGGTCCAATTCAGGATGAAGGCCGACATCGGCTTGTTGAAGTACATGAGGATGATGTAACCGCCAAAACATAAGGTCATTATTAAGCCTTCCCACCTATAATAATGAGGTGAAACAAGGTCAAGTTTCTGATTGTGCAATAAGACACCGGTCATTTTGAAAGGATGGTGCATCTTTGGTGACGCATTTCAACTCCTACCACTTCCTGTTAAAGGCCATGTACACTTATGGTAAGATCGAAAAACACAAATGTTCACAGATTCACACGTAACACACAAAGGTCTCTTTTCACTATTTTCTCGTGACCTCGATGACCAATTGAGCTCAAACTTTCACAGGTTTGTTTGTTCATACATAATGTTGAATCACTAAAAAATGTGGACACTGATTTTGAGCTGTAACCAAAAGTGGACAATACCGTTAATATCCCAAAGACGGTAGAACTGTTTGTGTTGTATACCCCTTAATATACCAAAGTGTGTTAAGCACTGTAATTACTCAATATTTTTCCCCGAGCAGATGTCATATCAAGCTTGCCCAGCAGCTAGAAGCCAGATCGAATCGAAAACCGCAAATATTGGGATAGATCTTTGATGATTTATCAAAATATTAGGTGTTTACAAGATGATTTATTTGGTTAGTTTTTGAAATCATTTGATCAAGTTAGATTATTCAGACTCGACAGGTTTGATTTGAAATCATCTTTTTATTTATTATTATTATTTTTTGTAAATGTTATTTTTATGTCCATGGGCATCGCAATATGCAATTCTCCTTTTGGCTTTTGCAAATGACCCCATTTTGGTTTGCTCCCATTTGAATACTTTTTCCCCAAATTAATTCTCAGCTGTCTTTGGTTTAAATCACTTAAATATGTTTATTTTCCTTTCATTTTCACCAATATGGATGTAATGTCGAGTTTAATGGAATTGAATTGATTGTTTAATTACTGGATATTGAATACAGTCCTTCCTTTAATATTGACAACACAACGAACAGTAGAATGAATTAGTCAACCATTGCACTAATAACTATTGTAGAAAAACCAAAAACCATAATAGTATTCATGAAGTTAAAGGAACATTACAGAATTGTAAAAACTTTTAAAATATACTTCTTGATCACAGATTTACATAAAACTTACACGGTCTAATGATGATGGTAGTAGAAAACATCCCTTTAAATATTTCTGTCTGAAATGCCATATTTGATGAGAAATGAACAAACCAATTTTCCGATTGGAGTTTATCGCTCAGTGAGCGTTTTAATCATTTTTTGAATCTATATGATTTCATGCAAATGTGTAATCGGTTTTTCACTATTTTCTCGTGACCCAGATGACCGATCGATCTCAAACTTCTACAGGTTTGTCAGTTTATGTATATGGTGGATTACATAAAGTGCTTACACTGCCAGCAACTGTTTTGTTACCAAAAACCAATTATGTAATGTTCCTTTTAACAGCAAACTGTAGAAAGCACTTTGTATGTGAGGCAATGCCCTGTATTGCCATGTAGGTGGATATACAGGTCGTAAACTGGGAGAGTGCCAGTCGTTCATGCCAGCATCCTCACTGCTTTGCGGTTTGAGGAAAAAAGTGCTTTGCGATTGCAATCACCACAAACATTATGTGTGTATTCGATTAAGAAGATTTCAGAGTAGGTTAAAAAAGGACTTTGTGGAAATCAGACAAAACGGCAATACGTTTCTGAGAACTTGGAAAGGCGTCACAAACATACTGTATGTATTCGATTAAGAAGATTTCAGAGTAGGCTAAAAAAAGGGCTTTGTGGAAATCAGACAAAACGGCAATACGTTTCTGAGAACTTGGAAAGGCGTCACAAACATACTGTATGTATTCGATTAAGAAGAATTCAGAGTAGGTTAAAAGAGGACTTTGTGGAAATCAGACAAAACGGTAATACGTTTATGAGAACTTGGAAAGGCGTTTTATAGAATAGTTATCGAAGTGTTTACATTTCAAGATAACTTTAGCTCGGAAACATGGAAACGCGGGTAGTCGCTTCAGGCTTCCGTACCTCTGGTCACTCATAAAACAACAATCCTCCCGAGAATTCACCACCTTAACTTACCATTGTATAAGCGAGTCATACGTCACTGCTATCAGAATAATGAGCGAAATGAACCAGCAGGTAGAATCTCTGATGACCGGGTACCATGACAAAGGCAGACCGTCATCCTAACAGGAATACAACATGGAGATGAGTACCAGCTGACATTATTTACATGTACATTATGAATAGTTTTACTGCGTTTCTTTTATACAGAGGGAACTTTCACCCATAAAATATTACCAAACTGGAGTCAAAATATCGCCAAATCTGCCGGGAGGCAATTTTTTTTCCGTACCACACTAGAGCCAATGCATACACGCATAAGATATGGGCGCTTTCCCGGATCCCTTCACTATTGACCCCCTGTCTCAATTGTGGTACGAAAAAAAAGTTAGAAACACTTATACCTGAACCTATAGGGGTCAGTGTGACCCGAAAATGGGTCAGTGACTCGGATCCAGCAGCCGATTTCACGAAGCGCTAGGATTAATCCTATCTCGAGTTAGGATGAGTAACTCGTCCTAACTTAGGATGGGTTCAATGCGTCCTAACGTCTATGGATACGGAACTTAACTCGTCCCATGTCCTAAGATTAATCCTAAGTTAGGAAGAGTTTGGTGAAATCGACGGCAGGTTATCTAATTTGACCAATGGGATTTTTGTAAGGGTTCTGTTGAGGCATTTCAAATTCGAAATCAATTGGTTTTGTTCACGGACGGAACGGCATGGGGCATCATCACGTCACGGATGGGTATCCCTGAGATCGACAAGTTTTGAGTAGGAACTGTCCTCGTCCACAACCGGATCATGTGATAGTCCTGGGAAGGGTTTAAGGGTATGGGACTGACAAAATAGGGATTGCCCTTAATACTTTTCAGTGACTAGACAGTAGGACCAGTTAGCTTGTCGTTTAACTTACCAGCCTAATTCATTCGTCCATTCTTTTATTATAAATATTGATATTTTGAAACTGGCCAGCCGGCAGAGCCGGACCACTTGAGAATTTCGACTGATCCGCTGGTGTTCTAACTAGCATTTGGCAAGATTTTAGGGAAGAACGCTGCAAAATTTGGTTGAAGCGCGGGTCTTGCCCATTATTGTCATTGCTTGAAATATCTTCCATGAAGACAAAATAATTTCCGAGTCTTACAGTCATTCATTGGTTGATTTTTAAAGGCTTCTGTCATCGGTAGTTATTGCTTGTTGTTTACTGTGTTGTCTTTCTAATTTATCTTTCTCCCTCCATTAGTTAAGTTTGAAAAAACAATAAAATCACACCCACCTTTCCGGTTTCTAAATCAGAAGCAGCGTTCGAATTTAAGTGTTGTCTGTATGAATGATTTATGACAGTGCAGTTTGATTCAGCAGTGCTTACCCCACCAGCAGCTAGTGAACACAGCGCGATTATGACGAACACATTGAATGCCGACGAACCGACGATAGCGCTGACGCCTGTGTTGTCATGCGTTACGAAGGCACCTGCAGAAAAATAATAATTAGCTCGACAGTGTAAATAAAGAGTCTTTAAAACATAAACAACAAATGGAAACACACCGTGGACACTGGCCAAGGAAGTCATGCAAAACACCCACACTCTTTCAAGGCCAAGGTTAATGATCGGCTATCTTGTTGGCAAGTCATTGCGTCACACGCACGCGTCTGCTGCATGATCAAAGTATTCGCTACTTCGGCTCCAAAACTGGCATTAGAAAAAAATCACAATTTCAATTTCATCGTTCAAAAGCATTTCTTATTATGCCAGCTTGGGAGCCGGAAGTAACGAAAACTTTGGACGTGTGGCAGCTGCGCACGCGTGCGATGACGCAATGACTCCAAACATTCATAAAATAAAATTAAAATCCATCAATTTGTTTGCCAAATAACTGTCACTCGTTTCTATATACTGACCTACAACAGCTGTAAAGAACTCTGGTGCTGAGCTACCGATCGCCATGAATGTTGCTCCGGCTACATCTTCCTGAATTCCTAGCACTGTTTGGTAAAAATAACCACAATAATAATAAAGAATAGACAAATCATAATAACCATGGTTTATTCTTACAATCTTGAAGCAATTTTAAAAGACAAAATGGAAGTAAAGTCTTTCCATCTCTAAAGTATATACTATGTATTTTTCTCGTTGTTTGTTCTAATAATCTTCTATACACTCTAAAAACTTCTGGTTCAGAATTGACTCTTATCCGGGTCCCGTGGGGGCCTGACCCATGGGTCCATTGACCCAGAATCTGTGTCCAAATGACGCAGAGTCCAAGTTTTTTAATCCCATTTTTCAACCACTTCCCGGATGAGCCTGACCCAGAAATTGGTCAGGCCCCTGGGGCCGAGTTTTCAATAAATATTGCTTTGTAAAATTTCAAGCCGAGCCTGGGGGGGGGGGGGTAAAACAAATTTGTATTTTAGAAAGTTGTATCTTTACACTCCCTCATTAATCCAAATAATTTTACGTAATTTGTGTGTGTGTGCCTGAGAGCTTTTATCGGTATTACAGCGTTCCTTGTTATTTTCTGTAATTGTCATTTTCTCTCGTTTTAGCATGGTATTGCTACTTGTGTAAAACTGTAAGTAAAACAATCATAAGCTGTAATCGCATTTTATCTCTGTTAATTAACCAGTGAAATGTTCATGGTATTGTATACCCACGTTAAGAGAAAGGAATGTTGCTTACTTTTACTGATAATTTCCAGGGATGGGACAAAATAGATGACACAGACGTAACTAATGGCTCCAAAGAGATACAGTGCAACTAAAAAGTCGATGATAATGGCGCCCTTTTCCCTTTGCTCCTCCGTGAAGAGCGTCCGAGGGAAGCTGTTGATCGACGGCATCGTGCAGTTCATCCCCTTCTCGTCAGCCGGGGCCTCTCGGAGATTCCTACCGATAAAACCTAAAATAAAATCAAACATCTTCAGTGATACTTGACTTGCTTATAGGAGTGTCGTGGTCGAGCGGAGAGCATCGGACGCACAAGCTCTGGTGTTTCTGATCAGCTGAGTATGGGTTCGAGTCCCGGTCGTGGCACTTGTGTCCTTGAGCAAGTAGGCCTATAGTTGCTTTGTTCTTCGGAAGGATGGAACATTAAGCCATTGGTCATGTGATACTAGAATTGGTAGTGCACGTGGAAGAACCCAGAACACTCAGTTTATCGTGGAAGAGTAGGGAGGTTAACCCCGGTGTTTCCGGTTCACATATTAATCACCCTTGTTATACTGGTTTCCTCAGGCTTGCGAGCTACAGTGAGTAAAGTTCACATATGAGCATCCTTGGTTTCAAATATACCTGCATTATTGTATAACGAACTCATCGGTGTACTTTAAATTGAACTGATGTTTTGATGGTCCATTACTCTCATATAAAACATTGAAACAATGTCATACAGACACCCACTCAACAAGACTCAATGCGTAGTCATAATGCTCCTAATCTCAAGTTTCATTTTAAAGGCAAAGTATACCTTTGGTTTTTGGAACCGTTCGATTGATTTAATCATATATAAATGTAGAGAAATAAAATAGAACTAGCATGTGAAAATTTAATTTCAAAAGGTGGTAGCGTTTTTGAGATATCGCCTAAAATCTGGAGCGGTTATGTCCACGCATGAAGAATAATCCTATTATAGGAATACACAATCTAAAAAACGTTTCTGACAGAAACGTTTCTCAGATCAATTTGGAAAAATTACATTTTTCCATACCACTTATTTTGAATTGAAGTATTTCTCAAAATGCTTTATACTATCGAAAGTTGCTGTACTTCTAACCATTCAGCAAGTAAGTTTTTATTACCATCAATTTTTTAGAGTGATTACCAAACGTGTACCATCCCTTTAAGTACATTTCACCTGTATGTTTGTTTGTCAGGCCTTGATGTGTTCATTGTAGTGTCTCTTGTCTGTCTCGAGGTTAAGGTCTAAAAGTTATTCCTTCACCCAAACCTTATTCCAATTCCCCCCAAATATTTCCCCACTTAAATGTAATTGTGTTTTTGTTATGCCATGGTAATTTATACATTATCAACCTAAAATAACTTGCATTGAAGTAATTGTGGGTTGAACCAACAGTCAACACGCGCCGAAAAGTACATGGCCCAACTTCATATAGAGCTGCTTATGCACAACAAGTAGCTATAAGCTCAACAAAATTATGCTTACCAGAATAAGGTTTACCAGCCAAACTACCATATCACATGTACAATGTGTAACTGGTATCCTGCTCAATTCTGCTGAGCAGGCAATTGTTAAGCAATATTTTTTGCTTAAAGGAACATTACATAATTGTTTTTTGCTAACAAAACAGTTGCTGGCGTTGTAAGCACTTTATGTAATACACCATATACATAAACGGACAAACCTGTAGAAGTTTGAGATCGATCGGCCATCTGGGTCACGTGAAAATAGTGAAAACCGATTACACATTTGCATGAAATCATATAGATTCAACAAATGAATAAAACGCTCACTGAGCGATAAACTCCAATCGGAAAATTAGTTTATTCATTTCTCATCAAATATGGCATTTCAGACAGAAATATTTCAAGGGATGTTTTCTAGTATCATCGATCATCATTAGACTGTGTAATGTTTATGTAAATCTGTGATCAAAAAGTACATTTTACAAGTTCTTTTTTACCAATTTTGTAATGTTCCTTTAAGCAGCTCTATGAAATTGGGCCCTGATCTGTAGTTCCCTTTTTACGCAGATTTTGTTGTCAGGTATAAAATGAAAATGGTGAATATTCCGTTTAAAATGGATTGTTTTGATGTGGTCGCAAAGCTATAACAGACTTGCGTGAGATACATACGTGTTGCAGGTAGGCTGCCATCTTGTCTCTCCGGAGCGTATTGAGGCTCAGTCTTGACATTCCTTGCGGCATTTTCCTCTGTTAATCCTGCTGCTTGAAGACTTGCACGTCCTATTCCGACAATAAGACCGCCGAACAAAATGCACATCTTCACCAATATGAACACTTTCCAATTGAACCTTAAAGCCATTGTGGCTAAACTATGTTTCGAAACAATGTTTCGTCTTCCAGTTAAACAAGAAAGAAATGTTCTGACGGTATCGGTTTTAGATAGCGTTTTCAGTCACACACACACACAAACCATAAAGTTTCCGAGTAACAAGCACATTGTATTTTCTCCGCATTGTTGTGGTGTCCAGAAAGTATTATTAAACTTCACATTCCGTGTTTAGTTCTTCATCTGTGAGTTTCAGACCTGCTGATTTTAAACATGGGACTTCCACGACGTGAAATTTGAACTACGCCTGTCGAACGAAAAAGACAATGATTGTGTCTTATAGCACACACAACGTACACATAGGCCTACCAGCATATAAAGCCCATTTGAATATTAAGAGTAGCCCGTTTTGATTTATAATATATGTGGATTAAATGCTCAGTGAATGACAGTACACAAATCTGCAGGTATATGGAGTACATACCCTCTGTAACTTTTCTGTATAAAATACCATCACACTATACAAACTCCCACTCGGTTAAAATTGACCCGGCTTCCAGATCCCGTGGGGCCTGACTCATTTATGGGTCAGTTAACCCAATCTGTGTCAAACATGACCCAGAAATGGATCAAATTAACCAAAGAATATAAACAAAGAATCCACCAGCTTGCAACCCAAGGATCGAGGTATAGGCTGTTAGGCAAAAGAAGAAAAACAATGTTTAGCGTCCTGCCTTTTTTAAAAAAGGAGGCGGCCCCTTTTTTCCTTCTTCTTTTTTTTAAATGGCCGCCCGACACTATTTTTCAAGATGATTGCCAGCTTATTTCTGTGTGTGTTTTTTCGGTGTGCTAAAGTATAATTAAAAATACGATCTTATTAATTTTAAAATATATTTTCTTGTCAGAGATCGTAAAAAAAGGAGGCGCCTCTAAAAAGGAAGTGGGCGGGGACGCTAAACATTTTTTTTTATTTGGCCTTATAAACATGGAGGTAGAATTCTACCTCCATGTTATAAAGTACACTTTAGATGGGGTCCAGAAACCCGTTTCATTGACTTCGCGCATTTATAGACCTTTCTTTTGTTGGTCAACAAACCGCGCTGGTTGGCATGGAGGGCCGAATATGAGCAAAACATTCAATCGCGGGTACAGATGTTGTGACCAAATTCAACATTTTTGCAAAGTTTCAAAAATGGATATATATATAAATTATGTAAACATCTAGGCCTAAGATTAGTTGCTTTGTTTCCAACAAAGTCAACACTATTTTTGAAAATTTGTGTAACATTGTTACAAACTTTGACTCTCCTTTTTTTTGCCTTGCATTTATGGCTTCCCATAGTTTTTCCAGCCTTGGTTGGCAACAACTTGGGCTGTGACGTTGTAAAAAAAAAAAAAAAGAAGGTATATACTCACAGCCCCGTAGGGAGCTAGAGGATTTTGAATTCTTCAATTATTTATTACCTTCACATTGGCAAGCGGCATGCAGGTACCTGGGGAAAGTTACCAGCCTATAGGGGGTCAAATTAATACGTAAGAACCCGGACGGGGTAATGGAGGCGTGCAGCTTCCGGGCAAATATTATTGTGAGCGTGGAGGGAAATGGCGAGTGGGCAACAATAGACCAGATTCCTCCATGATTACAGCAACTACCTTGTACAATAGTAACTAATTATCAAGGTGTTTCATAAAGGGAAAATTCTAGGTGGGATTATAGCCCCCCCCCCCACGTAAAAAAACACACACACAAAAGGGGCCTCTCTCGGGTCAGAATTGATCCGGTCATGGGTCTCAGGGGGCCCGAAATCGGTGTGTGACCCGAAATCGGTGTCAAAGTGAACCAAAAATGGGTCAAACTGACGCAGAATCCGAGCTAAATTTCCCGTTTTTAAACCAGTTTCCCTTGTCAGCCTGACCCAGGAATGGATCCGGACCCATTGTCAGACCACTTCATAGGACCCGGGAGCCGGATCAAACTGCCCCGGGGAGTTCGTAAAGTGTACCCCAAGGGATTTACTCTCATACCCAAGATCTCGTGCTTTTGACACTGTATAGGGCTAATAATACACAATGTACTGTGTATACGAGCTAAGCATAATAACAGACTTTCACCGCAGAGAACGTCTTAACACTACACACTGCATTATCGACACCCGAGTTCAAAATTACTGGATCATTAGAATCGCGTATATAACCCCAAGGTTAAGTTAAGCTCCACATGCCCTCCATAAAAAGGACCCAATCCGAAAGGTGCAGAGTCGCTAGGTCGATGATAAACAATTTAAACATTCACTGGTGACATAATATTACAACACACAGAGCCCTTGGTGATGGGACCACAGTGGGTCTCACCCCATACCGGCGGATCAAGGTCTCTTCAAAGTTCATTTCCGCATTGAAGCTTTTAAAGAAAGAAAGAAAAAAAACAAACCCAAAGGTATATCAGACAAACAGTCCGTGCGTGAGTTTGATTTCGAAACATGACGTAAATTGATGCGTACAATTACTTTCAGTGAAGCACAGGTCGTGCATGGAAGTGCCGTGCCGGTCCGCGTATAAAAACCCCTTCAAGGCTTCCAGGAAGTATATACTTGTGCCTGGGAAGTGACTGCTGGGAGATGATCGTTACCACACGGGCTGTAACCATGAAGCTTCTGCTGCACGCTCTCTCTTTGCTGCTGGTTCTCCTTGCAGTGGAGGCATCCGTTCCTCGCAAACAACCAGGTAAGACACTTATTATTAAGACATACATTCTGCTGAATTGACGTGGCCCTTGGATGCAAAATGATCTGGACCTGATAGGCTTCCATGAAGATCTGGGCCCAATTCCATGGCTCTGCTTACCGTAGAACTATATGCTTATGACCCATAGAATTGTGTGCTTTAGATGGCTCCCTTAGCACGGAATTCCACGCTAAGCAGAGCCACGAAATTGGGCCCTGGTGGTTCCTTTTTTCACCACCACACATCTGTTGGAAAGCATGATGCGGCGGTCAAGGTAAATATTAGGCGTACTCTTACCCACTGAAAAGTGCAGTGAAAAAAACAGAACAATGCTGCAACGGTGCATGCTAAGTGCGCAAAACGATGCATGTTGTGCGGCGTGTTAATACCAGGCATACGGATCCTCAAGTTGTATTATAAAGCCAATGACTCTCGGTGCGAAGAAGGATTTTTCAGTTTTAGATGAGAGGAACCAAGAGAATATTCCAGGGGAAACCCGCGCATTCAGGTATAGCGGGCTGAAACCCCGATCCACATCAAGTTTGTATAGTGTTCCCGGACGACACGAGCACACATACTAGTAGAAAGATTAATAGGAATAAACCGACCGGCTCTTCTCAGAGCATGCACCTCTTAAAAAAACACTGTGTGGCCATAAAAATGAATTAAATGAAAATAATTCACCATGAAAAGCCTCAAATGTAACAATGAATGAGAACCCAAGCCAGAGCCAAATGTACACCCGTAGTTTCGAAAAGGACACAGTTCGTTCATAAAATTACTTGAAAAACAGTGGCAAGAGACGCGTGTGTGGTCGGATATTACTCAAAACTTGAAACTACACATGGAGCCGGAAAACTTTGGGCGTGCATCGGCAGATCACGTACACGTGTGACACAATGACTTTACTAACAGGACTGACAAACAAAATCGAAAGTTTACGAAACTACAACATAGAAAGTAGGCCCTACACTGGCACACTCACATCCAATACGATGTACACAATTCATTGTTATACGGAGTTACTGAACACCAGCTTCACAAACTACAACTTGTACAAAATGCTGCCGCTCGTGTTTTAACAAAATCTAAAAAACATGATCATATTACACCTATATTGCAGGAACTTCACTGGCTTCCCATTCGACAACGAATTCAATTCAAAATTTTACTAATTACATTGAAATCTCAGATTGGCTTAACTCCATCTTACATTGCAGATCTTCTTGTACCTTACGCCTTCTCGCACTCTCTTCTTTCGTCTTCTGCTAAGACCCTTTTAACTATTCCTAGAACTTCCTCATCAATGGCGATCGTGCCTTTTCTGCTTGTGCTCCTAAACTTTGGAACACTTTACCTAATTAACATTAGATGCTGTAGTTCTCTTCCATTGTTTAAAAACTTGCTGAAAACTCATTTATTTAACTCCACATACACTTAGCTTGTAACATGTCTTAGATTATTCATCTGTATAATTGTCTTTGTATTCTATATTTCTCTTTTGCTGCTTATATGTTTTGGGTTTTTTGTTTTGTTTTTTGTTCTGCGCCTCAGAATAGGGTCTCGTACACTAGATAGATGGCGCATTATAAATGCATTATTATTATTATATTTTTTATTATTATATTTATTATATTATTATTATTATTATTATATTATTATTATTATTATAATATCTCTCTGGACCTTTGGAATTGTACTAAGATCATGTATAAAATTGACCCTGGAGCCCAAGGCCCAAGCCGGAACACTGGTGCCGCCAGGGCCTGTGCAAACCGTGATGCCGAGGCCATGCGGAACAATAATCCAGCCTCATTGTGAGTACCGCGCGTATCGAAACGAGAAAAAAAAAACACGTTAAGCGAAGAAACATTTTGTTTTCTTTTCTGAAATCAAATCTTTGTTTTTAAAATATATTTATAACATTTTGTATAAAATGAGTGTTAGTTTTTTGTTACTATAAATACAATTTGTCAAGTTTTTTATTGAAACAAAATAAAATCTTTTGAGAACCCCCCCCTTTGTAAATCCCAACCGAGTTAGTGCAACCACTAAAAGCTGATTATGCGCGGACACGCGGTGGTCGCACGGCCTTGGTCGAGTCACACAGGACAATTTGTGCAGGTAACTTGGAGGCAACCAACTGTACTGCATGTGAAAAGAACACTTTGGTAGCGCAAGAAACATTTTTCTAACTGCCTCCAAGACAATCATGTGAAAAATGACATGTGAGTGTTTTGTCTATAGTATAATGGAGATTGCCTGGAACTGGTTGCCTATCAAATTGCCCTGTGTGACGCATGATGCAGTTTATAGACGACGCTGACGCCTCAACAACCATAAGCAGCGATGAAAAGACCTAGCGTCTGGCAATTACAGCGTCTGGCGATTATCATCGTGCGGCAAAAACAAGCTTTTACATAAGTTTCATGATCGGGTTGCCCAGACAAAAATTCTTATTTTTTTGCAAGTAACCGGAAGCCGAGTTCAAGTTTCTGTCATATTTTTTGTATCACTTATTATTTCCAGCAACATATAAAATTTGTATAACTCTAAACTACGTTAAACTGAAATAATTGACGAAACGAAATCTTGCCTACGTAAAACTCCAATTGGTTGCGGGACCACAATGGTCCCGAAAGTTCGAACACGCGCGAGACTTGCACAGTCTATAAAGGAATCAGTGACGGCCGGTTGCCGCGTCGGTGTGACTCGTGAGGATTTTCGCACATTTTCGCGAAAATAGCACACGATCGATGACAAATCGCTTCACAAAGTTCTCTGACTAGTCTTAAATATATTCAATTCAAATCAACTAACATTCATTTTCTTAATTTCCACAACTCCCAACAAAAACACATAAAACAATAATATAAGTGATTTACATGAAAGAAGTAAATAGCAAAATATAGAAATGCAGTTTCCAGAATGAGCTTGAGATCAGGGCCCAGTTTGATAGACCTGCTTCAGCACAAAACGTAGCTAAGCACAACAAAATTATGCTTGCCAGTAGCTAAGCACAACAAAATTATGCTTACCAGACTAAGGTTACCAACCAAAATACCATGTCACATGTACAATTTGTCACTGGTGTCCTGCTCATTTCTGCTTAGCAGACATTTTGTTAAGCACTATTAGAGCCAGGAGCAGCCAAGGGCCTGTTACTCCAACACGTCTATCCACCGACATACAAGCTGCGTCATAGAGCTCTGTTTAGTCCGGGGTGCAACTGATGTTTTTTATGCTTTTCAGACGTCCCCGGGGTAACAGTTGGCGCGGCCTAAGGTTTCACTCTCTCCGAAGTCACTTTCGATTTCTCTTGAAACTTTGTAAAGAATAAGAACTGGGTCGGATTGCCCCCGTAAACGTCCATTCCAGCACGTATGGAGCGGAGAGGTTACACAACACGGAGTCGGTATTCTGTGCAAACACACAACCAAAATAAGAATACATTGGGGTTGGACCGAACGGTGATGACTATTGACAAATTGTTGAGTTAATTCTTTAGGCGGTTTGGAATTCGCGAGCGAGGTTACAATGTATATAGTTACCTTATTAGTTTTGTAATACCATACCCGATATGCGGCATGCCCCCCCACCAAAAAAGTTACAAACAAAAGAGGGACCAAGGAAGGTCCCCGATTGCAGGTGTTTACACCCCCCCCCCAAACACACACATACACACAGCTCTGTGTTTCAGCAGTCACTCTGTGGACATTTCTTTGTTCTGCTCACTTTATGAAAATCATATTCCTCAAGACTGTAAAAAAAAAAACACTGTGGACGTGTGTAACTCCAAAATAGTGTTTCAAGTCCCTACAGTATGTGGACCTCTTTTTTTCTCAAGTCCACACACCCCGTATTGTAGCGTTAGAACACCATATCGAGCACTAAAAAGTTTGTGACGAGTACATTCATTCATTCACCCTGTAGTTAGCGACTCAAAAACACAATTCAAATCACCATGTTATAGTTTTCTTTAATGCAAGGTCACATTCCACGGATAACACCGAGTACCAAATGGCCTATGCAAGGCCTTCGTGCACGTCTTTGTTTGTTTTTTGTAAATCAAAAACAAGAACCGAAAATTGGATAACAGTTTTCCTCGAACAATGTAGTAAGCCCCATAATCTAAATTCAGACAGAAGTAATATTTCAGGATACTTTGCATTAAGTGATGTTTGAAGCTTTGCCTGTTGAATAATAATAAAGGAACTTAACTATTATACGAGTAAACTTGCGGGTACAACCATGTGTAATTATCTTTTGTATAACGCTCTTCAGAGTCAACACAATTTTCCCGTAAGAGATTGGGATTTTGTACCCGCAAGCTTACTATAGGCCTACCGGTAATAACAGCTACTTTCCAAACTTTGCATCCTTGAAACTAATGAGCCTTGTCACAAACAGGGCAAATTTTACAGGACAGCTTGAAGCCAACCAGCTACAGTCTATGCCAAAGGACCACTTTGGTAGAAAAACAAAACAAGAGACACTTTTCTAACTGTCTTTGTATCACCAAGAATGTGCAAAGAGGTGGTGTCATGGAGGTAGAAAATACATCCATGGGTGAACTGATGTCACTCTTGTTTGTTGCCTGTAAATGAAACCTGTAGGCCCAATTTCATATAGAGCTGCTTATGCACAAAAGAAAGCTAAGCACAATAAAAAATATGCTTACCAAAATAAGATTACCAGCCAAAATAGCATTCCCCATGTACTATTTGTGACTGGTATCCTGCTTATGTTTTGTTCAGCAAACAATTTGTAAGCAATATTTGCTGCTTAAGCAGCTCTATAAAAGTGGGCCCTGATGTGATATAGCCATAAGGTTTGCTTTGATAACGTACAATAATAATAACTCTATTGAGCTGTAAAGACCGAAGGTATTAAAGGCAGTGGACACTATTGGTAATTACTCAAAAGAATTATTAGCATAAAACCTTACTTGGTAACGAGTAATGGGGAGAGGTTGACAGTATAAAACATTGTGAGAAACGGCTCCCTCAGAATTAGAATTTGAGGTCTCGAAATCAACCATCTGAAAGCACACAACTTCGTGTGACAAGGGTGTTTTTTCTTTCATAGTTATCTCGCAACTTCGACGACCAATTGAGCTCAAGTTTTTACAGGTTTGTTATTTTATCCATGTTGAGATACACCAAGTGAGAAGACTGGTCTTTGAAAATTACCAATAGTGTCCAGTGTCTTTAAATTTGCATGGCCCGATTTTTCATTTATCCCCTTTTTAAAAATTCATTTATTTCTTATTATGAACGAATTTTGTCAGATGGTGCTGTTTCAAAACGACATAATACAATAACTTTCGCATCTGTTGCGGCTAGTGCACAAAATTAATATAGCTTGATCATGTACGTAGCTGATGGACGTGAGATAAAGTCGGGATCCCGGCAATAATTCATCATTATTATTTTTAAAAAAACCTGACTTATCATTTGAAGATTTTGTTCATGCGATACCTTAATGAAAGCTTATAACCCTTTTGAATTAAAAAAAAAAGGCTATTTAAAATGTAAATCTAATTTTTTTTGTCAAATAAGCCAAACATCGGACTTAATTAGAATCGAGCTAAGTGAGTCCTGAATCAGACTTGGACTCAACCTTTGTGACTCGTGACTTGGAGTGGACCCGACACTCAGACGGCAGGAGGATGTGAGGACTCGGACCACCCCCCCCCCCCTCTCAGAGGATTGACCGTCGAGTACAATTAAGACCCTGGCTTCACGGTCTTACAGCACTTAGGCCCCTACTCTTTTTCTGAATGGTTCAAGTGTTTTCCACACCAGTGATTTTTTTTTCATCCGTTAACCTGTTGTGGGCCCTGCCGTCCTTGCACGGGATCCGGATGGCACCAAGGCCATCTTGGGTGATCGGAACTGGTAGTTTCGTTCGAGGTCATTTTGCGACCATGGGCAACACACTCTTCTCCCAGTCGAAATTGTAATCAATTCAATAGTACAGCTCAACTGCCGTTTTAGTTGTGTGACCCTTGTGTGCCCTTTACCGAAATTTTGGCACATGGATCGCATAACAGGCTGGGTTTCAATCCTGATTGTTCGCACTGAAATACTGCCAAACTCAATCAGAAATCAACTTTTGAAGACACTGCAAATCACCAGTGTTTACTTTTTCGATTGCCGCAATCTCGAAAAAGCATGAACTTTTCAAATGTTATAATGTGTGTTCACAATGGCTCTGAAAGTTGAGCAGTAAGTAAGGCTGACCACAGAGGGCGCTATTCGAAATGACTGTCGAATGAATTGAATGGGTAAACTTGACTTGTGTGAGTGTGAAGAGAAGTTTTTTACTTTTATATGTTTATGTGGTCATCTACGGTTTGGAATCATAAGTGACAGTTGTACCCCCAGCTGACCAAGTAGGATTTTGCGGTGGAGAGGTTGTGGTATATGTAGGTAATTTCGTTTCCATAGGCCATGAGGTCCAGCTAGGCTATTTTATTTGGCTGAGAATTATGATTGATTATCAATCAGTTGCCATTTCCTTCATCATCCATCCGGGGGGGGGGGGGGCGGAAGGAAATTCACAATTACATCTTGGAGGAGGACAATTGCTAAGCTGACTGTTTTGGATCGTGGGTGGGGTGGGGATCTCTCCTTGAGGCTTGGTGGAACCGGTGGAAGCATGACCTCCATGGTGGTAGTGTGCCGAGCCGAGCGGTCAGTTCAACTGGCGGGGGGGGGGGGGGGTGCTGAGTGCCTAACTCCTCTTTTTGAAATGTTGACTTCGACAGTCGTTCATGTTCAAACTCCCTACATGTACTACCTCCATGGACTAGTACAGTAGTATACTTAATTAATAGCACCCCTCCAGGCCCAGTCAAACATGAGTGTTTCACTTTTACAGCAATTTGCATAGTTTGGAGAAATGATGTACACATGTAAATTAATAAGTATGCAACTAGGTAAAAGGAAACAAACAAACTCAAACTCCCTTTATGGGAGTGGGATGAAGTATTAACACTACAAAGTGGAGTGAACAAAAGACTGACATTCATGTCCAACCAGGGCTAATCTGCAATAAGTACTTCAAAAAAAGTTTTTGTGAAAAGAATTGCTAAAGTTGTTTTATATTAAAAAAAATAATGATTCATGCATTTTGATTTAAAGGCACCTGCGAGCCCATATCTGCCAAGATCTGCGCGTCCTCCGACGTCTTCCACAAGGTCACCAGTACCCCAATCACTGTAAGAGATGGCCCAGGCGGTGGCGTCACCGAGTACAACAATCAGAAGAAGTCCCTCCATCAGATGCGACCCTACGTGTCCCTCCTCCGCAGCGGAAAGGAGTGTAAGAAGTTCCTCAAGCCTTTCGCCTGCGCGGTTCACCTCCCAGCTTGTGATGACTCTCAGATGATGAGGCCAATTCCACCCTGTAAGGAGCTGTGCTACCAGGCCAAGCAGAACTGTAACGAGGGATTCGCAAATCTCGGCTTGGAGTGGCCACGAGCGCTGGACTGTAGCCTCTTTCCTAGCTCACTTGAAGATCCTCAGTGTATATCAGGTATGATTAAATGTTCACTGTTAAAAAAAACACACACATAAACAAGCTTTTCACTGTTTTTTTGCTGGTCTGTGATGATTACACACTATGTACCATGCATTTAATATATTTGTATAGCTCTTATTCACATCTAAGTGCTTTACAAAACAAACACATTTAGTCATGCAAAAAGATGAGTTTTTAACAATTTCTTGAAGATGAGAGATGGTGCTTCCCTAATGGTGGTGGGAAGAGCATTCCACAAACGTGGCCTTGCAACAGAGAAGGAATTGTCACCAACAAGAGTGGCTAGTTTTTGGGGACATATAGACTGGGCCCACTTTTACAGAAAAAGTAGCTAAGCACAACAAAATTATGCTTACCAGAATAAGGTAACCAGCCAAACTACATGTCACGAGTACAATTTGTGAATGGTATCCTGCTCTTTTCTGCTTAGCAGAAAATTATAAGCAATATTTTCTGCTTTTAAGCAACTCTATGGAATTGGCCCCTGGTGTGATCAGAATGGGATCTGAGGGCATGATCACGAACACTTTGGTTGTTCATCAGACAGATATTGAGGAGCCAAATGGTTAACACTTAATAAAGAACAAGTAACTTGTAGTTAATGCATACATATGCCAAGAGATATACAGAGCAAGGGAATCCCCAAACAACTTAAAGATGCAATCTTGTTGTAAAACAAGATTGATAGCAGCACTCTCTGTCATTCACCTTGAAACAGGGACAGGTTTTGAACTTTTAAGACTGTATACAGCTACGGCTACGACTGTTGCTAAGGGTGTTGCTAAGGACGTCCTATACTTCAACGCTTGATGATGCAAAAATATTCATACATGGCCACACTTTATTGTTGCTGTTAACAAAACCCTCCTGAATGATTACAATACATAAGAGCAGTGGAAATAATACGAAGTGTCTAGAATATAATCTTCCATTGTACACTTACACATAGACAATTTTAGACATATCACAAATAATATGTGTACACATAATGCTCCCAAAACAAAATGGCATTTAAGTTTCTTCAAATCTTCAAATTGTTTGACCATATCATTTTAGTGCAGATGGTTCAGAGACCAAAAAAGAAAATGTACTAAAACACACATAAAAAAACAAGGAAAAAAACCCTGATCTACCTATTCTTATGGAGGACTTTTGAGATGATAGCTGGTGTCCCACTCATCAGTCCTCTTTCTTTCTTTTGTTCTCATCACAGAGAGCAATGGAAGGGACTGACGAGTGGGATGCCCCTATGGTCCCAAAAGTTGGACCGTCATGTCGAACAAAAAACAAAATTATTTGTGCTTTGAAGTTCAAAACAAATCAGCATTTTAGTGAGTGTAAACTCCGGTAATATCTTAGGCATGGTACTTCGTTTCTGAACAGCAAGGCGTACAAATCACAGAACTTTTTTTCTTTGCCGTCCTTTTCAGCTTACCGTGTTTCGGTAGATGATACAGTAGTGGAATCACAAGCTGAGGTACAAGTTACATGCAGCTATAGTGCTAAACCACGATGCAACCCAAATGGGTAAAGAATGGAGCTCCTGTTGCAGGTGAGGTCTCTTACTAAAAGGAAAAAAGAAGTTGAAGCAATAAGCAAAACAAAGAATTTATTTTGGAAAGCCTTCATTTTTGGAAAATTGTCATTTTATCTTTGAACCGCATTCCTTTAGAAGGGAATCGTTTTTCGAAATGTTATACTTATTTCAGTGCTTCTTACCAAGTAAGTTTTTATGGTCATTAATATTTGGAGTAATTACCGAAGGAATACCCTCCCTTTAAGTCTCCAATGTTTACCGAGTGCTGTGGGTAGTGGACGGAGTATTTCAGATGAAATGTTTCTGTGCAGGGTTGGTACATGTATGAAGTTAATAGGGCAGGGAGCTTAAAGGAACATTACAGAATTGGTAAGAAAAAAACTTGTAAAATATACTTTTTTATCACAGATTTACATAAAACTATCACGGTCTAATGATGATGATAGTAGAAAACATCCCTTGAAATATTTCTGTCTGAAATGCCATATTTGATGAGAAATGAATAAACTAATTTTCCGATTGGAGTTTATCGCTCAGTGAGCGTTTTATTCATTTGTTGAATCTATATGATTTCATGCAAATGTGTAATCGTTTTTTACTATTTTCTCGTGACCCAATGGCCGATCGATCTGAAACTTCTACAGGTTTGTCAGTTTATGTATAAGGTGGATTACATAAAGTGCTTACACTGTCAGCAACTGTTTTGTTAGCAAAAACCAATTCTGTAATGTTCCTTTAAGAGAAGAGTTACAGGAAGTGACCAATGAACAACTTTATGGTGACCTCCCCAAGTTGACCCAAAAGATAGTAGGAAGGAGACTTGCAACTTGCCAGGCGCTGTCTGCGACACCAGAGTTGCCCTCCCGCCTGCCAAGTCGTCATCTGGGATCCAAATCCATGAGAAGATGAACCGTGGGCGTCCCAACCCCAAACCACGGTCAAGGAACCAGAAGGAGGACAGTGGCGCTGTGACTGCTGATAATGGAGCAGGCGATGTTGCACACCTGTCCTCATGATGCACAACGTGCATTCCTTCTGAGTTGAGGCGTGCGATCGCACCCGCACTGCTTAAAAGCTTCTCAACGAGTGCAAATAATCACACGCCTGATCCCTCTGTAATGCACGCCTTGGCAGACATTTCAGGCGTAATTCATCATACTGCAACACAAGTTTTTTACGAAACTTCGCGAAAGTTATCTCTTTCCTTTTTTTGTGCGTCATCACTTTTGTCAATCCATTGTGTCATAACCTTTGAGTATTGCGCTAATTGATTGTCGTGGGATATTTTGGTAAAGTGTCAAGTATACAACTGAGTACTTGTAAGCGGTGGCAGGTTATGGAAGTCATTGGCTACAAAGTAAAGCGCGATGACAGCAGGAAGGACATGGTTGTCCCAGCCTGTACCACAAATTAGGCACTCGGCAAAATCACACGCCTAGAAAAATCCAGGTGTGCTTTTTCCTTTTTTTCCACACACCTGTGATTTTCAAATCAGAAGGACTGAACATGAGCACAAGTTGTAGTCTATCGATGATGATGATGATGATGGTAAGGCTTGAATAAAATTGATTGTAACAAAATGTCCAATCCTGTGTTATTGCTTTGCAGAAATCAGTGGACAGATCCGAACAGAAATGGCAGGTGGGCACACAACAACCCTTATCATCGAGGATTTCACAGACGTTGCTAATCGAGGCGTCTACACTTGTGTAGTGGAGAACGACAATTTTGGATCATCGGTCAACTTGGACAACATCTTTGGAAGTGAGGATGGAGGGATGCTGCCTGGAGGTTTGAGGATTTATGTATAAAGATATCCCAATAGTGGGGAACATATTTTCGATTGGTCAATCATATTTGGTCAAACATTTTTGATTGGTCAATCAGAAGTAGGTGCACGTGATTTTTTAAGGATTTTTCCTGATTTTTTAAATTTTTCAAAAATCTCCTTGAGCATTTAAGAATTGTTTTTGAAACAAGTACAGCAATCACTAACAGGGGAAAAAAAATAGTCCACATTGTGTCCAGACCTGTAGTTTTGTATTTCTAGTGATGCACAGAGTCTGTAAATCTGCTGAAATGTAACATCTGGGAGGTTCTGGGTCTGGAATAAGCGGGAAACCCAGGCCTGCAAGCCATTTTTCAGGAAATGTCATAGTCGTCAAATCTCATTCCTGCTTATAAATTGAAATTTTCCAACAGTGCGACGAAGCATTGGTGCTAAAGTATCGTCCAGTTTGACCCAGAAACTTTATGGTTGCAGCTTTTTCAAGCTATTTTGGTTTGAACTGATCTCTCGTAGGTGATACACCTAGCGGCCAGTGCCCACCAGGCACATTCCCATGCGCAATGAGTGAAGACATATGTATCCCACCAACGGCTTTGTGCGATGGCATCAGGGACTGCCCAAACGGAATGGATGAAATGCAGGATTGTCCTGGCAGTGGTAAGTTATCATCTGAGTTAAGACTTACACCTTCAAGGGATAGTACACCTTGCAATTGGTGTAAAATAAGATTAAGAATGAATAACTAATTACAAAAATGGGAAAGAATAAAAAATATTGACAGTTATTTATGACCAAAGAAACAGGCTTTATTTTGGTAGTAGAAAGTTTAAGATAAAATGGTATCATACTCGGAAGGTGAGCATTTAGAAAAATAGTTCAAAACGGGGAATTGTGGCTGTGGGATGGATCCAACATTTTTATGAAAAATGATATATGAGTCCAGGTTTTTTCTCTGAAGTTAAGTGGACATACTGCAGTTAATCTAAGTTTCTTTGTTTCATGGTTATAATTTTTTATGAGGCCTTATGACTTCATAAAATTGGTTGAAAGGTAACTTACGGTCTCCTTGTGTATTTTCTCCAAAGAAAAATTACTCAATGCACTTCCTATGGGCTTCTGACAATCAATCTAAGACCAGCTGTGGCAACCGGAAACTTCCCAGCATTTACCATGATGCATAACAGACATGAAAATGTTAACAATTAACACTGGGGACCAAGTTCAGAAAATAGAGCATTTTCTCTAGATTCTGATGGAAAAATGATAAATATGAAACGTTGTTGGTAACATTGTTAATTTTCACGAACAAATACCCAAATCTCACTTTTGAAAGTTGCATCAAAGTCCGGAGTTCGGCCAGAGCCACTCACAGCTGTGTTTTAAAAACAGGATGGCGCACTTATCGCTGTGTGAGTCAAAGAGCTGAGTTTTGTCTTTAGTAAAATGAGGGAATCTTACCATCCTTGAGTAATAATAGGAGACTTATCTGATAATTATACTATGCAAGCACAGTTTCTTCTGAATGTTTTTTTTCCGCATGTCACTGCTGAGTTATCAGCGCACTTGACTTTAAGCACTGGCGGCTCAGAGTGTGGGGTCTGGCTCTCAGTTGTGGCACTTAGTCCTTGAGCAAAAGCATTATTGGCGAAGTTAGTTCGTTCTTCAGATGGGTTTTTAACACGTTGACTGCCGGTCATAAATTTGAAGGGGCGTTCCCATTTGCCAAGCATCCCAGTCTGGTGCGCATGCGTGCATACCAAATAAGTACTTTTTTTTTTGTCAACATGTTGTAGCATACAAATTTTAACGATGTGTGCTCACCACTGCCAGAAGCGTATACGTTGCGTTCTCAGTGATGCCAGTGTATTCAATTCACTATACAAAAGCCTTTCATTCTCTACGAGTATACTCGTAGTGGCAGAATCCGTTACACCTGTTACTACGAATATACTCGTAGGCGGCAGTCAACGTGTTAAACAAGTTGAAGTTCCAGTGTGTTGAGGTACATGTATGGACTTCTAACAACTCTTTTTAATGTTTTGTGGGGTGTTGTTGTATGAGTGGTCTAGCTGTGAACTTAACCACTTCCATCGAATGACACGGTTGTTTGATTAGGTTTTCTTTTGAACTGATTGATCAAGTGGTTTGTTTATTAGTGAACTAGTCAATTAATGAAAAAGTTGATTATTTGATTGGTTAATCTAATCTATTGGTGGATTTATTGATTGACGAACTAATCAGTAGATGGTCTAATTTTTTGATTGATTGATGAACTTTCATTCATTTGCCCTAGATTAATTGTTTTTTTTCTTCTTTCTTTTCAGATCCTTTTCCATCACAGACATGTGAGTCGTACGAGATTCCGTGTCCATCTGGTGACAAGTGTGTACCCTTCTCTGCTGTGTGTGACGGAGTAAACGATTGTCCCAGCGGAATGGACGAGTCAGACTGCACAGGTGGAAGTAAGTCTAGTATTGAGTTTTGTAACTAAAATTGGTCTATAAGGTTTACAGTTTGTAAATCTGCTGCTTCTGGTATTCCAAGCACCCATTTGATTGAAGATAACCAAGATAATCATTTCATAAAAAAAAGTATTGAGAACTGTCAAAATTTTTTACAGGAAATGTTCCTTTCTGAAACTCAAGCCTCCTTTAAACCTAGCAACCCCCAACCCATCAAAATCCAACTGCATGTTCTGTTTGATTTTGTGGACTGACCTCTACAGTAATAAATCGATTATGCTTTACATGGGATCAGGCATACATGAACTCTTTTTGATAGGAAAAACAAAATTAATTGATTGGTAAACTAATAAACTAGCGGACAATTTATTTTTTGATGGATTAGCTAATCAGTTGCATGTTCCAATTGATTGATTGATTGACTGATAAACTATACAGTTGATGGTCAAGTTTATTGATTGGTTGGTGAACTAATCCATTGTTGGACCAATTGAATAATTGAATGGTGAACTAATCAATTGATAGGCCAATTGACTGATTGATTGATTGATGAGCTTATCAATTGATGGTCAAGTTTATTGACTGATTGATGAACAAATCAATCGTTTGCTTATGATTGGTTGTTTTTTTTTTTTTTTGCTTTTCAGATCCGTTTCCATCACAGACATGTCAGCCGTTCGAGGTTCCGTGTCCGTCTGGTGACAAGTGTGTACCCTTCACTTCATTGTGTGATGGAATACAGGATTGTCCCAGCGGAATGGACGAGAAAAACTGCACAGGTGGAAGTAAGTTCAGTATTGAGTTTTATAAGGTTTTGTAAGGTTTGTAGATCTGCAAGTTCAGTATTGAGTTTTATAAGGTTTGTAAGGTTTGTAAATCTGCAAGTTCAGTATTGAGTTTTATAAGGTTTGTAAGCTTTGTAAATCTGCTGCTTCTGGTATGCCACGCATCCCTTTGATTCAAGATAACCAAGATTATCATTTCATTAAAAAGGTTTGAGAACTGTCAACATTTTTTACAAGAAAAGATCCTTTTTGAAACTCATGCCTCTTGTTAACCCGTAGGGTGGCATGGCTGAGCGGTTAAGAGCATCGGATTCAAGTTCTGGTGGTTAAGTCATCAGGGTGTGGGTTCGAATCCAGGTCATGACACTGGTGTCCTTGAGCAAGATGCTTTACTATAATTGTTTCTCTTCACCAAGGGGTTCAAATGGGTACCTGACAGGGTAGAGGTTGATATTGTTTTTGAAAAAACCTTTGGAGCGCCACGGCAGCTCGGGGCTGTATACTCCCTAGGGAGCTGAGAAAGATTACAGGGATGCTATTGGCCCAATGACCAGGGCACTAATGTAAAGCGCATTGATACGTTATTGTAAAATGCGCAATATAAGAACTAGTTATTATTGTATTATTATTAACCCCAACAACCCCAAAACCCATCAAAATCCAACTGCATGTTTTGTCTGATTTTTTTGGACTGAGGACTATAACAGTAGTAAATCGATTATGCTTGACATGGGATCAGGCACACATGTATCATTTTTGATAGGAATTTTGTTTTTATTGATTTGTGAACTAATTAGTTAGCAGACCAATTGACTTTTAGTTGATGAACTAGTCAATTGATAGTCTAGTTGATTGATTGACTGATTGATGAACTAATCAATTGATGGTCAAGTTTATTGACTGATCGGTGATCTAATCCATTGTTGGACCAATTGTTTTGTTAAATAATGAACTAATCAATTAATAGTCCAAATAATTGACTGATTGATTAATGAACTTATCAATTGATGGTTCAATTTTTTGATTGATTGATGAACTAATCAATCTTTTGCCCTAGATTGATTTTTTTTTTCCCTTTCTTTTCAGATCCTTTCCCATCACAGACATGTGAGTCGTTCGAGGTTCCGTGTCCATCTGGTGACAAGTGTGTACCCTTCTCTGCTGTGTGTGACGGGGTAAGGGATTGTCCCAGCGGAATGGACGAATCAGACTGCACAGGTGGAAGTAAGTTCAGTATTGAGTTTTGTGAGGTTTACAGTAAATCAGCTGCTTCTGGTTTGCCAAGCATCCCTTTGATTCAAGATAACAAAGCTTTTAAGTTCCTTAAAAAAGTTTGAGAACTGTCAAAAAGTTTTACAGGAAATGTTTCTTTCTGAAACTCAAGCCTCCTTTAAACCTAGCAACCCCCAACCCATCAACATCAACACATCAACACATCAACCCAAATGCATGTTTTGTTTGACTTTTTGGGACTGAGGACTGCAGTAGTAAATTGATTATGCTTTACATGGGATCAGGCATACATGTACTCTTTTTGATAGGAAAAAAAAGATTAACTGATTGGTAAACTAATAAATTAGCAGACAATTGATTTTTTTGATAGATAAACCTCTTAAATTGCATGATCCAATTGATTGATTGATTGATTGATTGACTTATGAATTATACAGTTGATGGTCAAGGTTATTGATTGATTGGTGCACTAATCCATTGTTTGACCAATTGATTTAATGAATGGTGAACTAATCAATTGATAGTCTGATTGATTGATTGACTGATGAACTTATCAATTGATGGTCATGTTTATTGACTGATTGATGAACTTATCAATCGTTTGCTTTTGATTGATTGTTTTTTTCTTCTTCTTTTCAGATCCTTTTCCATCACAGACATGTGAGTCGTTCGAGGTTCCGTGTCCATCTGGTGACAAGTGTGTACCCTTCTCTGCTGTGTGTGACGGAGTAAACGATTGTCCCAGCGGAATGGACGAGTCAGACTGCACAGGTGGAAGTAAGTTCAGTATTGAGTTTTGTAACTAAAATTGATCTATAAGGTTTACAGTTTGTAAATCTGCTGCTTCTGGTATGCCAAGCACTCATTTGATTCGAGATAACCAAGATCATCATTTCATAGAAAAAAGTTTTGAGAACTGTCAACATTTTTTACAGGAACCGTTCCTTTCTGAAACTCCTTCTAATCCATGTTTTGTTTGATTATGTTGGACTGAGGACTGCAGTAGTCAATTGATTATACTTCATATGGGATCAGGCAAACAGGTACCACCACATCAGAGTCCAACAGACTGCGGTGTTGTGTTACGTATGTATGGCGTTAGATTTTGTTAGAGTGGGGATTGGTCCTTTTAAGTAACTCAAGGGAGTTAGGGTTAAACTGTTTATGCTTTTAGGGGTAAGGCATACCACCATAATCAGAGTTCAACAGTTTGGGGTGTTGAGAGTCACCATAGGTGTTGGATTTTATTAGAGTGAAGGAAGGTTTCCCAGGGAGAGATTTGCTATAAATGAAAATTAATTCAAGATTACTTTGATCCGCGTACATTTGTACATCAGGACTCTTTCCAGCTTGCGTATTGCGAAACTTGTGATTTCCAGTGAACTGTTTCTACTTTTTCAATCAAAACTATAAGCCAGGAGATGTCAACACACTGTCCAGGTCGACAGAACACTTTACCCACTCCTAAGGGTCACAAAACCAGGTCATACAACCACAAAGTCATAGCCCTTGCTTGTCTTTTTTGAGTGAAGCAAGTGTACTACAAACTGAAACAATGTATAACAAACTGCAGAGGTAGGAAGGATCTATAAACAAATAGTAAACTTGTGGGTACAACCATGTGTAAATCTCTTTTGCGAGAGTGGTGCAGAGATGAGCAGAGTATACTGTTCGAAACGTGGAGACCCACCGGCTCTTTTCAGAGCCACCACTCTCACAAGAGAGATTTACACATGGTTGTACCCGCAAGTGTACTATTTATTTATAGTTCCTTCCCATTTGTCCACACCATGCAAAGCTTCAAACAATACTAAACTTCAGAGGATTAAGATAAGAGTCAGTAGGAGTGTCATTCATTTTCCCTAGACAGGGCTGGGATGGAGCTTGTCTGCTGGTAATAATAAATAAAGAAACGGATCTCAGATTAGTATTATTTTGACTGTTGGCAAAATGAAATGGTTGGCAATGTTGTAACATTGCTTGAGTACTGGTCGTTTTTTTTTTCAGAACTGGTTACAGTGACCAGCCCTGACCAGTGAAGTTACAACACTGTGTACAGCTATACAAATTATTTTATAGTGTTGGGAAAGTAAAATTTGGCCATGAAATATAGAAAAGTAAAATAAATTTGACAAATCAAAAACAAAAACCTTGACAATGATAAATAATAAAAAATAAACAGGACATTGTTGATGATTTGAACTCTGTTTTCGGTTACTTAAAACAATTAAGAATTTTTCCCAAGTGACTTTTATATTATCATTAAACCATTGGAAAGGTCCCACAATTCGGGCGTGATTGGCAAATTTTGGTTTCTAAAAAATAAGCATCTTGTTTTTTAAGGTTTATTTAAACAAACTATTTTAATAGTCCGAATTGAGTCCAGACCTGTAGTTTTGTATTTCTGGTGATATTATTGTGTCTGTAAATCTGCTGAACCCAGGCCTGCAAGCCATTTTTCAGGAAATGTCACATTCGTCTAATCTCATCCCTGCTAAATTGAAGTTTCTACAATCCCGGCCAAAATGCTTGGGCCACCCGTTCCTATAACGTTACAATAACCATACAATAACCATTCCCTGTCTCATAATAAACATTCTCTCCCCCGTCCCCCGCCCCCCGCTCAATGTTGTCTGGAACGCAGAAGACCGTGCAACACTGTGATTCAACATTGAAAGGGGGAAGGGGGGCCCAACGAGATATGGCCGGGATTGTAGTTTCAAATGATAACCCAGCAACTTTATGGTCGTAGCTTTTTCAAGGTGATTTGACTTGTCCTGATCGTAGGTGATACATCTGATGGCCAGTGCCCCCAGGCACGCTCCTGTGCCCAATGAGTGGAGACGTATGTATCCCACTAACGGCTTTGTGTGATGGCAACAATGACTGCCCAGACGGAATGGACGAAATGATGAACTGCACAACTAGTGTTGGTAAGATATCATTTGAGTTAAGACTTACCTTCAAGGGATAGTACACCTTGGTTTTGGGTGCAAAATAAGATTAAGAATTACAAAAAGTTGCAAGAATAAAAAAATATTGACAGTTATCTTTGTGAGTCCAGGTTTTTAACTCTGAAGCGGGCTTATGTAAATTATTCTTAGTTTCTTTGTTTAAATTATGTTGACTTTTTTTACATGAGGCCTCACATTTCTTAAAATGTTTGAAAAATTAACTTACGGACACCTTGCGTATTTCCTAAATAGAAAAAAAACTCAAAGCATTTCCTACAGGGCTTCTGACAATCAATCTAAGACCAGCTGTGGCAACCGGAAACTTCCCAGCATTTACCATGATGCATAACAGACATGAAAATGTTAACAATTGACACCGGGGACCAAGTTGGATGTTCGTGTCACCAAATAGAGCATTTTCTCTAGATTCTGAGGGAAAATAATAAATCTAAAAAAGTTGTTGGTATTATTGTTAATTTTCATTATAAATACCCAAATGACACTTTTGAAAGTTGCTTCAAAGTATTGGGTTGGGACAGAGCCAGTCACAGCAGTGTTAAACAGGATGAAGCACTAAACAACAAGATAAAAAGGTTGTTATGTGTGAGTCAAAGAGCTGAGTTTTGTCTTTAGTGAAATGAGGGAATCTTTTTTTTCAATTCAATTCAATTCAATTCAATTAGGTTTATTATTAATTCAAAAAATACAGGACAGAAGTTAAAAAGACTTAAATTGACGTGTTTACATTGTTCAAAAATTACAAAAGTTAAACAATTTAAACGGTTTAAACAGTAAACCTGAAAAGCGATATAACCTACAAAAAATAGATACATGAACTAGACTGCTCAAAAAGCATCGTTAAAAAAAGTAGCTGATGACTAACAAGACAAAACCCGGGCAAGCAAAGAACGGAATTGAGATTGGACCTCTTAACCATGGCAATATTCAGTGAAAGGAAAACACTAGAAAAATCACACTAATGCAAAAAGGAGAGGAAATGTTGTAGGCTTATATGTACAACAAATGACCCAAATCCCAAGTTTACCCATTTACCAGAAAATTGACTTACCATCCTTAAGTAATAAATAGTGACTTATCAGATAGTAATACCAATATGGGATTTAAAGATGTAGTTCCAGTGAGTGAGTTACTGACTTCTATGAACTCTTCTTAATGTTTGATGGGGTGTCATTGCTGAGCTGTCCAGGTGTACTTGAGTTAACCACTTCATGTCATGTGGAGGGTGCACACACTTAGCTGAGACTTAAAGGCACAGTACACGTTTGGTAATTGGAGCCTACTGATTGTGTTAATCCTATATAAATGTAGGTACATGCAATGAAACTAATAACATGTAAAAATTTCACTTCAAAAGGTGGTCGTGTTTTTGAGATATCACCGAAAAACCGGAGCGAATATTTCCACGCAGGAAGAATATTCCCCATAGGAACACACAGTCTGAGAAGCGTTCCTGACAGAAATGCTTCTCAGATTCAAATTTTGGGGAATAAAAAGTGAAATATATTTTCCATAACCGTAGCTAAAAGTTTCTCAAAATTCATTATACAACCCAAGGCTGCTGTACTTCTTACCAAGTAAGTTTTTATTGACATTCATTTTTACAGTCATTACCAAACGTGTACTGTGCCTTTAAGGAATTGTGTGGTAAGACTAATGCCACATAGTGTCCCAAAAGGTCTCCCAATGCTCTACGCAGTGCACTTGTTGCTAAAATAGTGTCCTATGTGAATTAACTAAGTTAACTGCAGTCAAACGTGATAGTTATTGACAGGTCTCTTTTTTTTCGTTCATATTTCGTTACAGAAACTTGTGTACCTATCACCCTCCCTGAATGCATGATCGGTCTCGACTACACCACAACAATGCCCAACTATCCGCCTGGACTGTCAAACAGTGACAAGCTGTCCATGCTCAGCTCCCTGTCCCCCATTTTCAACAGCACCTGCGGCAGGTTCTTCCGCCCCTTCATGTGCTCGGCCTTTTTGCCGCCGTGTCGGGAGCGTGTCGTGCCGCCGTGTCGGGAGCTGTGCTTTCTCGCCGTTAAGAAGTGTCTGGAGACGTTCGAAGGGATCCTGTCGGAGGAAGACCTGATGGCCTCCGGGGGATCTGGCGGGAGCTGTGACATGATGCCGAGTGAAGCTGATGGCCAGTGCTATAATGGTAAGCTTTTCTTGCATCCTGTTTTTAATTTTTATTGTTGCAAATTGAATTTTTCCTATTTTTTTCCCCCTATTTTTTTTTTTTTTTTTGGGGGGGGGGGGTCTTCAAATGCCATTTTCTTAATGGTATTATACAGGATTGGTAAGGATAAAAAAGTGATCGTTTAATTTAGTCTGAAAGCTTACTGACTACGAAGTTCATACTAGAACCATTTTTTTCTCTGAAATATTTCCCTCTGAAATGAAGTCGTACTCAAGAAAAACTGCATCCTGAAAACCTTTAAAAAACCGCTACAGCTGATTTTGTTTTTACGATCGAAATTAGGGTCAGTTTGTTTACATGCTGAAAATTGTTAGTGGTTGTTCACTATTTTCTCCTGACTCGCACAACAGATCAAGCCCAAATTTTCCCAGGTTTGCTGGTTGATCACAAAGACTGTCTGTGTCTATTTTGTCAGCTCTACAAATCCCAAATAAAACCTTTAACAAAAAGCACATTTTAAATATAACAATTTATCTTGAGGATTTGAACTGGTATAAACTTTATGTTTACTAAGCATTCAGATGGGAATTTTGTTTTTATTATAACAAACACTCTCATATTTTTAAAAATATTTTAAAGACAAATTTGGTTATATGTTTGCTTGTCTTCAGTGAAAGGGGTTTCGATTGGAGACGTAATTGGTATGGGCTCAGAGGCCGGAGTAAGTAAGTCAGTTGACTGCACCCACAATCTGATGCCAGGAGTCCAGCCAATGTGGACAGATCCCAATGGAAAAGTAATCAGAACAGGTACGATTACAATTGTTGTTACTAGTAGAGATTTTCTTTATTGATTTTTAAGACATGCATGGAGGAGGGGGTGTGTATTGTATTTTCCTGCATATAAGACAAGGCTTATCCGACTTTCAAAGGTCAAAAAAGTCACTGCGTCTATGTGGAACTGCTTGAGACCATTTTGATGACCACAGTGTGAAATCTACATTTATACTGTATAATAATGATTTCATTCGTCCAGGGTAATCCTACATGTACTTGTTATCATTTTATTATAATAAAACCTACACTGTGCAGCTTGTCTAGTTTTTAACTAGCTGTGTTGAAACATACATGTACCAAAGATTGAAGTCGCTGACCATGCTATTAATAATAATAATACTGGCGCGAACCACCGATGACCCATGCTGTACATGGCTGTAGCGCGCACACCAGTGACATACTAGTCTTTCCTTATCAAAGTCATTTTTGTATGTTATCGCCGCGTAATGCACTGTTTCACCCGCTAGCATTCAGTGGTTGTTGCATGTATTGTAGCAAAAAAAAAAAAGCGAGATAACAAAGACTAAGAGCCCATTCATTGAGAAACGTTGGGAAAACATGCTTGTGAGCGTGCTCAGAGGTGTGTGCGTTGAGTAAAAAAAAAGCCATGAAGCGATGTTTGTAGGAAAAATCTTAAAAACGAAAATTAAAAAGAAATTAATTTAGAAAACCAGAAGTGCATGTGTTATTCATTTTCATGATTGATTTTTTCCCTCTTTACGTTATGATAAGTGTCAATGTACCAACACAATGACCCCCGTGTTTGGTAATATACCGTCAGTAAATGGGACCATGGCTGTAGCGCGCAGACCGGTGACATACATAATACTAGTCTTTCCTTATCAAAGTTGATCTGTGTTTAGCAGTCATGTTGCGGTCTTATACGACGGTGCGCCTTAAGGTTCATACTTGAATCTTGTTTCAGTGATTTTAGGGTACTGCACCTTAGATGGGGTTCAGGGAAGGGGGAAGGGGAAAGAGGCACACTGATTGAAGAGGAGGGACACAAGGAAGGACTCTCAATCCCGGCAGCTAGCACAGCGGTAGTTACAAAAACCCAAGAGCAAAACTTTGACAGATTGAAAAGTGGAAATTGAACTTTTGAATTTTGAACTTGTCACACTCTTAGGAAGTAGAAGACGTGTGCAGGCTATCTATGCGTCCGGGACAGTGACTCGCTTGCAGATTGACAACTACACCAGACGCTACGGGGGCACTTACACCTGTAGTGCCGATGGGTTCACTGCTACAGCTGAGCTGTAAACACCCCCGCTGAGGAGAGTGGAAGATTCTTATGCTAAAGTTAATTCTTTTTATTTAGATTACTCTGTATCGGGAAGGTAAGATTTGACTTTGGTCGTTTGTTCAGGGTTTTTTATTTTGTTTTAAAAAAGGTAGCCAATGTCTCATCTTGCAATTAGGAATTGTCTATTTACAGATTGGAGTAGAGTTGGATTATTATGTTTGTTGACCAACTGTGTTGTAGCTACCGTTACTGTCACCTTCCGAGAGGCAAATATTACTTTATATTTTGTTAATTTCTATATTTTGTAAGTTCAGCCATAGCTTCAACCATAATATGTGCCGAGAGCATTGCTGCAGACAGTGCCATTCAAAACTAGCACTGAAGTGGGTGATGTTACACGCCATGTAACATGTCCTTACTTTCAACATGTCTTCATGTGCCCAAAAGAAGGGCGTAACGAAAAGTTGTTGGAGAAAGGGCAACTATTGTTCAAAATTGTGTTTCAATAAAACTGAGTGTGACAGTTTGATCAGTTGTCTGCCATTCATAAGTCACTATGTGAAGGTTAAATTCTACACGGGAATGGGAAAACATGTCTTTGAAGAAATATTTTTCAACTAAAATGTAACAGTGATGCCATATTTTTTGTCAGGGGCCATTTTATTGCTTACAGCCTTCTGTTACTGGAAAAAGTACTTGGAAGAAGGGCGTAGAGCCTTCGGGCAAACGACAATGTATATTAAAACCCTATTACTATCAGTCTACTCTCCTGCCCAACTGGCTCTTGCGAACGTTTCGAACAGTATACTCTGCTCATCTTCAGGAGAACACAAAGTTAATTTGCTGGTTAGTATAGTAAGGCCGAGTCTGATGAAGTGAAAACTTTCAGCTAAAGTAGCAGCCATTGGCTTTTAATATCTAGAGCCAGAGCCACAGCCAAAGGTACTGATAATGGCAGAATCCTACCCACCAGCCGCCAATTTCACCAAACTCTATGCAACTGCGTAAGTCCACTTCCGCAACATTTATTGCGTAAGTTGTGCATCACTAACACCAGAAATCTCGCACAAGTGGACTTAGGCAGCTCTATGAAAACCTCCCAGAACACTGACTTAACGGAAGACTTTGGGATGCTTGGTGGCAGCAGATATAGACCCCTCGCACAGCGCACTTACATGCACCTATTTTATGCTGTCTGTCAAAATGTTCACAAAGGAATTGACTCCCAAAATGGTGGAAATTGTGTGCAGGTGTGTTCCGCAAGGCGTCAATGCCAGTTACTTTTACAATTACATAGCTCTGCTGCCACCCAGTCCCCCCCCCTACCGAAAGTCTCCCATCCATGCCACTAAACAGGAACATTTCCTTCTTTAGTTTAGATGCAGTTCCCTTCATTGTCTCTTTATAATGTTTTAAAGCCAAGATGCAAGGAGAAGCTTGCACTGGCTCAACCTCTAGAAACACTGCCAAATTGTACATGTACAAGTCAATAATAAAATAACATTTTGTAGAGGAATTGTATTTGTATCAGTAAATAGTTTCATTAAAATTGTACATGTAATAGTATTTTGAACGCTTAATAATTGTCTTTTGTGAATAATTATCAAGATTTTCATGGGCATACAAACCGTACACTTGTTCAGAACACCCCCCTACTCCAACCTAAAGTGTACAAAAGAAAATCATGAATTATTTGGCGCTATTTTGCCATCCACAGTTTAAGGGGGAGGGGTATGGGGAGCTGCAGAATGCTGCAGTAAGCACAGCCATGAATTGAGCCTGGCTGAGGGAGGGAAATTAATATGACTCTACAGCCCATACATCAATTTGCTTCAAGCCTATTCCATCATCGAGTCCTGCATTGGAAGCCAGCGAGCTGTAAGACGTTCGATATGATGGCTGGGAGTGAGGATGGCTGGCACACAATTCACAGGCCACAGACCTCCTTCCCCCAGCGTAGGGTTTGTATGTACGCTTGTGAAAATGTTGGTAATAGACCCTTCCCATGAAATATGTTAACTGAACATCGCGCGTGCGCATTCTCCCTACTGGTTGGCAAAATGAGTGAACATCGCGCCTTTTTGTATGGGACTGATGCACACGCGTTCGTTTGTGCGTCTGCCTGGTGCACAACTCTATGGCGTTTGCCAACCAACAGTGTCTGTACGCATGCGTGAGTGTAACTTACATATTTCATGGGAAGGGTCTATTTTGAACGAACACTTTTGTGCCACACACACAGATCCTTGTCATTTGATTGGTGGAACATGCATCACACATCATCCTATATTTGCCATGTCTCTTGCCAAGCTTTATTTGCCGTGTGTCTTGCCACGAAGTTCCCAAATTTTATATAGAAGTTTTATATGGATAATAATAGGATGCTTTGGATGCTTCACAGCACCGTTTCCAAAAAAACACCGTTTCCGCCCGTTTGTCCCAATGAGGCGAGGTTGTTACTCGGGGGGACAATGTTTGTGTCTACAAGGAGTCGGCCATATTGTTTAGAAGGGTTTTAGACATTTCAAAGTGGGGGTTGGGGGGGTTGGTCGAGTTTCTGTGTGTTTCTTGTGAAAAAAAAATAATTCAAATGACAAGGATTTATCTGTGAGATATAAAACCAATATTGAATGCATTTTCTTGTGACCCAGATGGCTGATCGATCTCAAACTTCTACAGGTTTGTCAGTTTATGTATATGGTGGATTACATAAAGTGCTTATACTGCCAGCAACTGTTTTGTTAGCCAAAACCAATTCTGTAATGTTCCTTTAAGTAACTGTAACGCCATCTACCAGCTAGCACAACAAGGGGTCTTTACCCTTTCAAGCTTTGTTTCTTCATGGTCCCTCCATAGTATCACCCAGTTTCCATCCTTATTCTTTACTTGATTTGATGTCGTAATAAGGATACAAATTGTAAAATGTAATACATTGCCTGCCAAGAAATGCCCTGGAATGTAAACAAGGTGATGTGGTCTACACAGGTGGATGCCTTGCTTGAGGTCGTCACAGTCACAATACCTTCATTTTTACCCTGTGCTGAAGGTAGCTCTCCTATTTTTATTCTATGTAAAAAAAAATAGGTTCATTGTTCCAGATTTGATAAAAAGTTCCACACATTACGTCTATATTATTTTCACATGTACAGTACATTTATTATATTTTAGGTTTAAATTCAAAAGGTCAAGAATGGTATATTTTAAAATGCCAGCTAAAAAAGCTATGTAGATTTTGTATTTTTAATATTGGATGGTATAAAATTACTTAATAAAGTACAGCAAAGAAATGTTATCAGATATTGTTTTGTTTTGATAGCCAAGTACTTTATGGCGCAGTGTGCACGCCTACAACAGTGTTTGGTAAAAAAGTAAAAATCATCACCTAATTTTGTTTACAATGGATTTCTTTAGACTTTCATAACTCAACTGGTTATTAATGTATACGTACATGTTACATGTATACTTTTAAAAGCCACTTCAATTGACCCTTCCCATGAAATATGCAAAGTGAACATTGCGCGTGCGCTCACTCCCTACTGGTTGGCAAAATGAGTGAACATCGCGCCTTTATGTATGGGACTGATGGTGGCGTGATGCACACGCGTTTGTGCGTCTGCCTTGTGCACAACTCTATGGCATTTGCCAACCAGCAGCGTCTGTACGCATGCGTGAATGTAATTTACATATTTCATGGGAAGGGTCTATTCTACCTGGTTGTAGAATTTGGATGTAGACAAGTACATGATGCTACCTCAGTGAAAGGTTTGTTATGTTTTAGGCACTAGGTTCAACAAATCCGAAGTTAACAGATGGTAAATTTACATCGGCGCTAAAGAATATTATTTGTGTTTTACCCACTGATGTGTGTTAAGCACTCGGAAGTGTAAGTCACTGAGCAATCACGGAGAAACGGTTACTCCAGGAAGCAAACAGTAAAGCCCGGTTCATACTTCCTGCGAATGCGAAACGCGAAACGACTTTTGTCGTCACAAATTTGCAACAAACAATTCGCATCAGTTGAGATGCGCTCAACTCCTGCGGAACATTCGCAGCAAAAACAGAGCTGTGACGTCAAAATTCGCTTCGCATTCGCTTGAAGTATGAACCGGGCTTTAGACATTAGTTCTAGAAAAACATGTTTATCTCTAAACCACTCCATCGTCCAAATTTAAATCAAGCGGATCTTCTCCTTGGTAATTCAACACATGCAGGGTTTACATGTACTAGCTGGGTCAGTCAAAGCCATGCATACACCAAAATCAGGCATGCAGCTTCCATAGGACCATTCCGGCAGTCCAATAGAACAGTCCATGTACACGTGTACTTGCTGGAATATTTAAAACACTCTCCCTTTAACATGTTCAATATCCATGAATACTGGCTCAGGGCCATGGAAGGTATCTGTGTTTCTCTGTTTGTTTCTCCTGTGATAGCGATTCGTGGGGTGATAGCACCCTCTGTCAGTGATGATTTCATTGCCGGTGCCGATGATTTTATTATTGTGACAAGAGGAGCATCTTGGAAGCACATCTTGGAACCAGTTGTACTATATAGACCCTCAATTTATCTGGTATTTGTGTCAACTCGCCACACAATGAAACCCTTGTCCATGGGACTAATGCTTCGGAACGTCGGCAAAGCTAATGGGTTGAACTCTCACCACCTCGACAAAATCTGCCCCAAACCAACAGGTTATGTGCAATGTGTCGACGGTGAAGAAGTACAATCTGTCCTGACAGTTGTTCCTTCTGTAGGTTGACCTTGGATCAGCCTCAAGTATCTCACAGATTGCCCTCTTAGCTTCTTGCTGGGATTGAAGAAACTCGAGGCGGTAGTCAACATCTGCAAGGTCAAAATAGAAAGTCATTTGACCAACTGTAGAAAGCATTTTACCGTTTAGTTAAAAAAAATAAAAATTGAAAAAAACTGGCATTATATATTTTTTTGGATGGCTCCAATCCTTGATCATTGAGCCAGCCCACTGCCGCCATACACCAAAGGCACAACATTGCTATTCAAATGGTTCCAGCTTGTCTTAATTTTGCAACGGGATTTTTTCCGTGACTGACTTTGGTTGCAGTTGTCGAGTTCGTTGAGGGGTGGAACTTTTTCACCAACCGATTCATCTTTGTATAGGGGAGTGGGTTTGGGAGTTCCAAATTAGGATTCAAATCGTCATCATATAAGTGAACCCCAACTCAGTGATAAACGTTTGGCTTTGCTTCACTCCTATGCACAATAATAGCTTTGCCACTAGCCAGCTACTAGCCAGCTACTAGCCAGCTACTAGCCAGTCACCAGCCAGCTACTAATCAGTCACCAGCCAGCTACTACCCAGCCACTAGCCATCCACAGTCATTAAGCTGAATATAGGTTTATGGTTATTGAGGCATTGCATGGTGAGGTACATGTACAATGTATCAATGTATTTTAGGTTTGCAGTAACTACTATGCTGAGTAGATTTTGTTCTTTAGAGAACTTGTCTTGCTATTTGTTCTACTACCGCGGAGTAGATTATTGGAGTGTAGGTTGTTGGTTCCTGTTTCAGAACTTTGTATTTTGCTAAGTTGATGATAAATTGTATGTTCGGGGAATTTTTGTTCAGGCAATGCCTTGTAAAAGTTCAAAGTAATACACACCAGTATTAGATATGTGGAATCGTCTCAAATCTGCAGCAGCATGCTCAGTAAACCTCACAGTCAGTTTATTGATTGGTGGGTGCTTGATCCAATCAGCCACTGCAACCTTTGACCCAGGCGATGAATATTCATCCCTCTGGCTTGGCAAGAGTGTATCCGAGCAATAATCTGCTTCATGCACACATTGTGAACATGTTGCGTTATCGGAGTGTGCGGTGTTTTGCCTACCACCAGAGTGTTTCTGAGAAATGCTGGAGGTTGGCAGCGTCTTCCCATGAGGCTCCTTGCAATCTGTGGACACTGAGACACTAGATTTACACCCAGTGTCCACATGTTCAGTCACGCATTCAATCCCTGCACTGACAACCTCCTCATTCTTGGGAGTAACACCAGCATCGATACCGGCATTTTGTAAATTCACAGTTTGATCGCGTTCATCACAACCGTCAACACTGGTGCCGTGGTGTTGGCTCAGATTTTCCTCAGCTTTTAGCGTGGTGCTCGGAGTTGAGGTAATTACGACAGAGTCTCTGAGTGTCTCAGGGCTGATGTTCACCCGACCCTGATCTGACTCGACGGACGAGGCTTGTCCATGCTGAATAGAGTATGGATTATCATAGGACGGTACATAGGGCTTGATGTCTAGCACTGGTGTGCCCTCGATGATATCAACACCTGATAAATGTAGCGTATCACCTTACAGACAAAAATAAATAAATGGGAAAATGAACACACAGTTTAACAGGCATTAAGGGCAACCTAACAAAGTGACACTCTGGGGGAAGGGGGTAAGCTCAAAGGGGGGCAAACAGTTTATAAAGCTGTTACTTTAACAAAGTTAAGACTTCCTCCAGCAATCGAGGAAAGGGACATACCACATCAAAGCTGACCAGTCGTTTTCCTCTCCACACACAACAGTTATAAAAATGTTCAGGTAGTTTTCCCTTTTTTTCACACTATAAATAGTCATGTGCAACAAGGCCAAACATCTCCTAAAACAGCATTTAAATGAAACCTGAGTTTTGTCGTGGCCGAGAGGTATAGTTCACTGGACCCAAGCTCTGGTGTTGTCAGCAGCAGAGTGTGGGTTCGAATCCCGGTCAAGACACTTGTGCCCTTGAGCAAGGCACTTAACCATAATTGCTTCGTAAAAAATTGGAGGGTAGTGCATTCTGCTCTACCAGCCAGGCTCCTAGTGGATGATACCCATGCCTACATCCTTACAGACTGTGAAGGGGGTAACCCCGTTTCAGCCCCAGGAGTAGATGTCAACGTGCCCCTGGTGACAGTTGATTTGAGTCTACAGCCCAAATCAGTAAAGTGTAGCCCTCACCTTGAAGTGGCAGTCCGACCTGAGTTATCTCATTAAAAAAAAAGTTTAAAAAAAGTTGTATCTTGTGTAAAACAACCCGGATAGACACCGAGAGGAAACATTGTTGCACTGACACACAAGTAATTGCCATTTGAGCTTACAAAGAAACCAACACTTTTACAAAGAAAAGAACCAACTCCTGCTAGGTTTTTGGTATGGAATACCTTGAATTCTGTCCAGTTTTGCAAGAGTCAAGCCAATGGGATTTGGCCGATGGGGACTCCTTGTTGAGAAGACTCCCACTTTAGCCCCATCCAGACGAGGGGGCTTCACTTTAGCCTTGGTAAACTTCCCTCCCCCATTCATGTGAAATACAAACAGTATCCTAAAGAAGAAAAACAAAATGTGTTGAAATACTCAGGTATTAAGCAGTGGTATCCGTAGCAGACTGTTCTTCTGAGTAGGGAGAAAACTGGTCTGAACATCCAAGAAGAAAATGATTTAAACAACTTTTCGCAGGGTTTGCCCTTACTTGTAGTTACTGGCAAGCAGGGCAGTTAGCTAAATCATTTCTCTAGTCCATTCCCACCTTTTTCACTAGTTCATACATGTATTTCGTCTTAAACAGGGATGCTTTGCAACACTGAAATAGCCAGCTGGACTACTTGGAGTGAAGTTTGACTGGTCCTCTGGTGTTTTAACTAGCATTTGGTCACGGACCACTGTTAAGAAAGAACGCCGTTTTGTCTTTGCCTTCTCCTTTTTTCCCTTTTTAACTAGTCTATCTCATTCACTTAGCTATTAATTACTTTTTCTTCCTCTTCCCACCTTAGGTTTTGTCGTTTGTGTTCCAACCTCTTATGGTTAAAACCAGCCAGAACAGGCAACACTTGACTGCTGGCAGGTGGACAAGGTAAATTCAGTTGGCGTGTACCTCACAGACACCAGTACATGCAACTTAATTTTCCCTCTCCACCTACCAGCAGTCTAGTGTTGCCTGCACGCTGAAGAACCCTTGATCCCAGCTACAGTTAGGCCTCCCCAACTGTAACACTCAAATTGGGACAGGGGCAATTCTAAAGTTGTGACGACACATACTCAATCCGCCAGCTTAATAAAGTCTCACCATACATGTGAAAACTTGTCCAGTCCCTGGATGGAATGTTGAGGATTAGGGAACGCCTCCTTCAGGATCGTCAGCTTAGCCCTGGAGAAGGTGCACACTGACGGCTGACGAGGGGTCCCATTCTTACTCTTAAAACAAGACTTAATATAGCCTATGGGAGATCCAAGGGTGTGTGTGGGGTGCTCATCTGCTTCCGTCTTCACTGGCGTGTGATGGGGAGGTGGTGGTGGAGATGCTGAATGTGTTGCTTCCATTATGGGAGGCAGGAGAGTAGATGAGGCTGAAGTACACTGAAGACGCTCTGTGGTGATGGAGAAACAGCATCTAATAAATCTGGAAATTGCAACAAAAAATGGAAATACTTTACTAGGCTATTCTTAGGTTTTGAAAGTTATGAGTTCTTTGAAATAGTTTTCATTGAAATGCTATAGTTTTTGATAAATTAGTAAAACAATTAGTTTTTATCAAGGTGATAACATCCGTATAAAACATATAAAAGGGTCTTTTACTGGTTTCTTATGACTCTGATGATCGATTGAGCTTACATTTTCACAGTTTCTTAATTCATGGATATGTTGGGTTACAAAGTGTGGATACTGCCTGGTATTTGACAATTACCAATGTTGTATACATGCTTTAGAGGCCATGTCACACGAGGCAATTTACATGCAACTAGTTCCAGGCAATCACCAAGAGATAATTAACTAACATTTCAATTTTCTCATTATTTTTCTGGGGGTATATGACTGTTCCTCCATGCCATGGTTACAGCTACATGCATGTAGAAAAACGTCTCTTGTGCTGCCGAAGTGTTAAAAAAAAATTGCCGTGTGACATGGCCTTTACTTTATTTTTAGGCAGTGGATCTTTAATCACTGTATCGGTGTTTCAACAATGGTGTTCCAAAAATTATGATGTTTCAACATTGATCGTAGTATTTTTTAAATGTATTATTAAATTAATTTACAATTTTGTCATTAAAAGAAGGTCCATCCATTTCATTACCTAGAACATTACCAACGCAATAGTATTAACCATGGTAACCATTACCAGACTTACGTGGTTAATTGAAAGCGTTGGATCATCTGTGAAAGGTTTTGTGACTTTTTGTGTAGATTTGTTAACAAATCAAGAGCACACTCAGCTAGTAGCCCAGGTTGGACTCCTCCGTTGCATATGGTGGGCGCGATCGGTCAATCTGCGCGATCAACGATCGCGCTGCGCTATCGACCGATCGCGCTGCGCTATTGAAAGATCTATTGTCGCGCATTCAAAATAGGTCGATCGCGCAGCAATCGGTCGATCGCGCAACAATCGGTCGATCGCCGAACAATCGGTCGATCGCCAACAACACGCGCGATCGACCGATTGTGCAGGATTGGTTTGGCGCGATCGACCGATTGTGCAGATGGTTTTTGCGCGATCGCCGATTGGGTTAGGGCAGGTTAGGGTTAGGGTAAGGGTTAGGGTTAGGGTAAGGGTTAGGGTTAGGGTAAGGGTTAGGGTAAGGGTTAGGGTTAGGGTAAGGGTTGGGTTAGGGTAAGGGTTAGGGTAAGTGTTAGGGTTAGGGTTGGGTTAGGGTTAGGGTTAGGGCACGATCGGTCATTCCTGCACGATCGGCCGATCGCGCAAAAAATACTTGTAGCGCGATCGGTCGATCGCGCAAAGAATTTCATTGCGCGATCGGCCGATTGTTGCGCGATCGACCGATTGTTGCGCGATCGACCGATTGCTGCGCGAACAATAGATCTTTCAATAGCGTAGCGCGATCGGTTGATCGCGCAGATTGACCGATCGCGCCCAACACATACACCGCATACAGTGCAGTGCAACGGACACTGACGTCCTCTACCAGGGCTAACTCAGCTAGTAGAAGCGGACCGGAGAAGGACCACTTGCAACACTGGACTAGCCAGCTGGACTACTTGGAGTGAATTTTAACTAGTTCTCTGGTGTTTTTAACTAGCATTCAGTTAGCGGGCCACTTTAAACGGAGAATACCGTTTTGTCTTTGCCTGTAAAGTGTTATGAAAAGGTCTTAGTTTATCTCCCGATGGGCGCAGACATTTTGTTTTCGGGCTAACTCGAACTACACGTAGAGAACTTACAAATACATCACGAACTACACTGTTGAATCTACACTCCTTAGCAACATACAGCAAACGGTCTGGTTCATCATCGAGTCGCGAATCCATGCGATGCTTTTTGAACGAAGTAATTGATCGCCACGCATCGGAACCAGACTTCAACGTTGAGAGAGGATCAAAACGGAAAGATTCCAATTTGTTGTCCTTCTAAAAGTCTGTATAATGTAACCTTTTCGTTTGAGGTAAGTCATATTAGTGCGTGTTACTATAGTGTTAAAGTGTCACTATATATTCAGTTAACAATAACATCACTAAGGGGCTAAGCTACTACTGTAGAACTAGAAGTACTGTGATTAATATGTGGTATTATTTTAACTTTCTCAATAAACACATTTTATTTACAAGAACATAGGCTCTGTAGTCTGACTGAGTCAGTGTGCTGGCTATTTTGTTACTTAGGTAGTGTAGTAATGTATTCCTTGCTTCAATCCTCCATGGTTAAAGCAAGAAAAGTTGCTAAGCAAGAGTGATGTTTACCAAGCTGAGGACTTGGACTCTCTCTACGGTAACCGGTCACTTCTCAGCACCTAAACTCGGCACCCACAAACTCGGCACCTTGCAAACTATTAACTAGACATCAAACTCATGAACTTGGCACCTCCTAGCCCTGGTAGGACGTCAGTATCCGTTGCACTGCACTGACGTCCTGGGTAAAAAGCTTCTCTACGATGCGAAAAAGTGTTCAACTAATGTTTAAAAATATTTTTACCTGATTTCAGAAGCTGGAAATTCCTCCACTTATTCTTTTGATGATTCCACAAATAACAATTTTATCCATGGGTGACAATATTTCGGAAATTAAGTCGGAGTTCTGTACTATCGTTGTTGTCATCGTATACCAAATGCCCGCGTGGCTATATGCGCGCATGCCCGACATGTATAACATCCCCGGCCGTCACGCAGGAAGAACGAACTGCACGAACGAACTTGGTCAACCTCGTTTCCAGGGATGATCGATCTCGCAAGTCTTCACTCGCGACAATAGACCGGAAGTTACAAGAGAGACGTACATTTTCATTTTATTTTCTCAAATAATGTCACCCCAGGATAAAAGTAACACTTCTGAACCCCGCCGGATTGGAATTATAAGGAATATGTGAACGAAGTTTTAGCTTCCTCCATCAGGTATAAATATGATAATTATTTGTTGAAAATTTTTTCGCAATGGTAGAGAACCTTTATACCCTGGACTCCGTCACGGTGTATGCAACGGAGGAGTCTAACCTGGGCTAGGCACCTCCTATACATTACTAGCAAACTCGGCACCCACAAACTCGGCACTGCACAAATACAATTTCGGCACCCTGTCGAAAACGGCCGATTCACGCTGAGTGGTACATATAAACACTGAGGTAATTTAAAAAATAAACGAATATAGGTGCAAAGATAAATTTGTAGTTAATTAAAAAAATGTATTTAAATAAATATATTTAAGACTGTTAAACTGAAATATGAATCAATATTAAAAAAAAACGTAATTTTACAAATAAATAAATTTGCAGTTAAATTTAAATTTCTGAAGGAATGTCTTACACTAAGACTGATGCTCAGTAGTCAGTACTAAGTACTTTCGGGATGGTTTCTGTGAAGATGGAGTGCTAGAAAAAGTCTTCCAAGTTCCAGCCTGAAAGGTTTTCAATCAAACTTCTCCAAAATGTCACAAAAATAACGTCAATATAGCAGCTTTCTCACTTATTTCTTATGTACATGTATTTGTAACATTTAGCTGCATTTTTCTTGGCGAAATTGTACTGAGAAAACTTCAAAATTATTACAAACAAAAATTAAAAGCACTAGAATTTCTAATATGTTGCTTAAGTATGTGGAGAATCATCTGCTGCATCTTGACATTTAAATTTTCTCATTTCCTCCAGCCTAATCCATTCTAAGCTCAAAAAACCAACTTCAGGTCTTTTTGGGTACTTTCCAAAGATAAACAAAGATTTCCGACAACAAGTTGATTGACAGATCACACACAACTTTCCCAGCAATTGATGGATGGCGGCAATCTTGTATCAAGTTTGAAAGATTGAATTTGGCGAATCTTTCAAATAAGTTGTTATCAACATGTAACCCCTCCATTGATGTCCATGCCCCCTGGGTGCCACCCCTTAAAAATCTTGACTTTTCAGATTAAAATGTACCTAAACAAAATGTTTTATTTTATTAGGTTTTATGTAGTATTTTCAGTGTTTTTAAAACTTTTTTTCTATTAACATGTAGATGTATTTGTTTTTACCTCCACAGCAAAAAATTGCGCTGAAAGGGGGCTTGTTCAGGTGAAAAAAATGCAAACGGAAACTACAGTTTTAATTGAGCAGTATTTTCTGGGTCCAAGCCTCCTATAAAACCTTGTTCAGTAAGTACTGCCACAATATACACTGCCTAAAGTTTGATGAATAATGGAGACGGTCAATTTGTTTTTTTCCCCAGCGGTGTGGTAAATTGAATCATTCGTCATGGCTGCAGCTCAGAGTGACCAGAAGCCTTTACTTGATGCACAGGCTCTGCATAAAAAAGAGGAACTTTACTCTTTGGGGAAGCTGGGCTTTGGAACTGTAAGTAAAAATGTTGTGAAATTACAAAATTACACGATAGATTGGTTATAGGTTGATAGTTTGTTGAGATACTGCAATTACCTTTGTAAACACAGCAATTGGCTTCCATGTGACACAACTGCTGTTTGTTTACCCTATTTCTATCATTGTACTCTCCTGCCTAACTGGCTCTTGCCACACAATTCAATGGAATCCGACGTTAACTGGTTAGTGTACTTGTTTTGTGCAATGGGCATTCATAGGGTGCTGTTTAGCTGGGTTGGTGAAGTGCGTGTGTTAATAACATGATAAGGTTATTTTACCTGTACACTGATGTGAATGGACCGCATACTCAGTACTTTCCCAGAGTCCTGTGAAAAAAAATGTATCCGCATGGATCTATTTATGTAGGTGGGATTCGAACCCACGACCTTTGCCATTCTAGAGCAGATGTCTTACCATTAGTTCCGCAAGTGAAGTGTTAAGTTCTTGTTATAATACGTTCCTGTTATAATACGCCAATGCGAGTGACATTTATGTAAGGTCAGATCCTGAGCAAATTAAAAACCTCTTAGCTCTGACGGACACAGTTGTCAGGAGTCTGAACAATAAGCAGCTAACTTTTTACAGCTAAAAGCTTGGTATTTATTTGTTACTTTCAATCGTATAAAAAAGGAAAAACACCCAATATGCATAACAAATATTTTAGTCACTTCATGGCTGAATTGGAATATGTTGATTTATGATAAACCAAATAAACAATAAGTTAATAAAATTAACTGTTTAAATTGTTTTGTTTTTCATCAACATTTATATACAAGTATCGCTGCCAACAAACTTCCCCAACACTACGCGCCTTCAGTTCCTTTTACTATAAGGTTTGGGAAATGTTTAGTTTGAAATCAAAATTTTCATAATTTGATAATTTCTCTGTTTGCAGCGTGATTTACAGAAGCGTTATGAAGACATCCTTGGGCCTCTGAGTCTCTTTGCTCCTTATTTCAATGAGAAAGGTATTTTTTAGTGAAGTTCTTTATATAATTTTTTAACGAAATTTAAATCATTCTTGTTATTTAAAGTCATTGGTCCCTCAAAAGCGACTAGCACTGTATAGCCTTGATACGATTTTCATTCTGTCTGTTTAGTTCCAGAAAAGATTGAGCTGGACATTCAGCGACCGGTGACTCCAATTGATGTAAGTTTGCTCTGGAAGCTTTTTCTTGCTCCTAAAAATGTTCTGGTGAGAACATTTTCATGGGTTAAAAGGTGGTTGAATGAAAAATGAAACCTTCCATCCAAGGTTTTAGCCAGGATTTGGTAAAAGGGTGTCAAAATTTGCTGGAAATTTTTTAATTGGGTGTCCAAAATTGTTCACTTATAATACTTGTTCACTTGTAAACGACAGATAAAACAGGGTGTCCAAATTTAAAACGGGGTGTCTAAAAGACACCCAGACACCCCTCTGGCTAACACTCTGCTTCCATCTTTCAACGAATGAGTATATTCTTTCTTTCCATCGCAAGAATGCAATTGTTGTTTTATATAACATCCAAGTAGATCTTTGCCAATTTAAGTAGAAGACAAAAATCAACAAAATGTGCAAGATTGTATTCTGGCATCCACTATTAGGATGCTTTGTACTGCTGTGTATGACACATGCATGCGCGTGGTGGTGTAGCACGCAATAATGAAAAAGCACGAAAATGCACAGTGAACAGTACCAAAATGCATGGGTTATGCCATGTAATGGTTTGAATAATGAATGCTGCTGGACCAACTATTTTCCAATTGTAAGACTAAGATCTACATGGTTGTTATAGACCTTTCCATTGTTGATAAACAAACCGCGCTGGTTGGCATGGACGGCCCAGATGTTAGCCAAACAATCAATCATGTTCAACAGATGTTGTGACAAAATTCTCAATTCTCAAATTCTACAAATTTTCAATTAAAAAGCATACATTCCGTGATTGGTTGCTTTGTTTCCAACAAATTCAACAGTATTTTTGAACTGTGGCTATCTAATTTTGCTTTGCATTAATGGCTTCTCATAGTTTTTCATCCTTAGTTGGCAAACTTTTAGGCTGTGACGTTGCAATGGAAAGGTCTATACAATTGATAATGGTAACATATCTGCCATGCAATATTTATTTTTGGTATAATAATATATGCCAGCATCACCAGTAATAATAATATATTTTATTGCCCCTCTTCACACTTACAGGAAAGTATCAAAACTCCGCCCTCGACATTCACTCAGCTTGCCAAGCTGATCCGACGTAGGATTGCTTCCAGGCCTAACATCACTCACATCACAGTAGAGGAGCAACAAACGCTGGTAAATGAAAAATAAAAAACTCACAGATTTTTCATTTGAATGTGTTTTATTTGTCTTGTTCCAGACCCCCTTAGCCACAGATTGCCTCAGAATAATCTCTGAAAAGAAAGAACCAGGCTATTTAGAAATTGGCCTCAATTTGACTCTCATTAACACATGTGTGTTTTATAAGTATATAATGTTGCTATGTGGCTAGATTATTGTTGGTAAAATTACTGGTTTGGGTTTAAAATTGTGTCTAAATATTTTGATTTTGTTTTGTTTTGCTAATCTGCTGCATAATCAAACGAGAAATGTTTCAGTCTGAAATACTGTCAAGGTTGAGGAAAAAGCATTTCAAAACCCTACAAATTACTGTTGCTTATTTTGATAATCGTAATCAAAATGAGTCTCATTTATACATGCACAAAATCCTTGAAGATTTTTTTGTTATTTTCACTGAAAAAGGTACTTTCTAAAAAAAAATCACTGATATACTTTATCATTGAGGATGGCTGGCATTTTACCCCATGTCAGATGCTGAATACCCTGTTAGAAAGACCCCCTAAACCCGAAAACAAACAACAACAAAAAATAAATTCTCGCTCAGAACCCTTACGCCACCCCCCCCCACCTTTGAGACTAAAAATAACTAACAAGAACAATTTCAATACATTAAATAGCACCCCTCTAAGAAAAGAAGGGGGAAATCAAACCCAAAACAAATCTTTGCCCCTGCTTGCCCCCTCCCCCCTAAATGATAATTTGGGGTACGCCACTGGACCCTAGCAAATCACTCGAGGGCGTCGTCTGTATTTTTTAGTTTACCCAAATCTAACTAATGAAATCCTTGATCGATCAAACCTTCACTGTTGGTTGAAGTCCTTGGTATGTAAAGGGAAACACACACTCACTGACTCACCCAAACATCATCACATGTGTGTTGCCCCCCCCCCCACCCCAGTGTGTTGAAATTAGTTGAATTATCGAAGATCAACTTGAACTTTATGTCCCATCACGTAATGGTTTTTTGGCTGGTTTTCTGAGGCACTAGTTCAAAAATGAAGAAGGGGGGGGGGGCTAGTTTTTCTGATCAATCTTCAACAATATTAAAGAGAGAAAACTTCACACTTTATAACTTAACACAAAATAAACGAGGATAAATAGTCAAACTAGTTTGGGTGATTTCATTCAAGTTGATCTTTGACATATGATGAATTTGCATATTGGCAAGTGAAAATCCAATGATAACAATGTTAATGAAACAAGACTGCTCTTTCTAAATCAGTGTTCTTAATCCTCCTTTTGTAGGCTGGTATAATCATGGGTGAAGTCAACTGCATCTGGCCTGACATCAGAAGACAAGTTGATGATCCATTCCTGGTAGGTTTTTTAAAAAGGCGTCGCGATTTATGACAGTACTTTGTCCTCCCAGCTTGGGGGTATGTCTACAGTGAAATGGGTTTAGAGAACAGACAAGGGATCCTTGTTGATAAAGCCCCAATTGGAGATGGAAACCTAAAGTAAAGTAAAGTAAAGATTAACATGTAATCTTCATTGGAACCGCTGAAGGTTTGACAATTTTTGTCGTATGGTGAAGATTATGAACTTTTTATTCCATTAACCCAATTGGAAAAGTTGAACAAAGTTAATTCCAAGTAGTAAAACCGCGAGGGGAACTGACTGGGAAATTTTGAACAATTTTGGGTTAACAAAGAAAACATTAATAGAGTGGGACTTGAACCTGCAACCTCCGGATTAACGTGCCGGCACTCTACCCTATTTTGTCAATATCTTTGTTCGGCAGTTACAGGTTGTATGGCTTCTGACTGGCACCTTCCCAAACAAGTTATTGACAAAATAGGGAGACCACCAACATTAGGGCTAGATATCTCAGTTGGTAGAGTGCCGGCACGTTAATCCAGAGGTCGCAGGTTCAAGTTCCAGCTCTTGTCAAGTTTTCTTTGTTCTACCCAAAGTGGATTCCCTCCACTCTGTGAATCTCCATTTCACAAAACAGTACAATTCATTTCTACATGTAGATGAGTTTGTCAATAAGTGCCAAAGTGATTTTTATTGTGACTATGACATCACACTCTTAAAATAAGAAGCTTATTAAAAATGTTAGTGCTGAATGGCTTGCTGATTCATTCATGAATCTTCTCAGATTCAAATGTTTTGGGGTGAAAATTATCCAAAACATATTACTTCTAAGGGAATCCTATACCAAAATAATTTATGCTATCAACAGCTGACAGTGCTTCCCACCAAGTAAGTTTTATATGGTCATTAATTTTTGGAGTAGTTACAATCTATGACCCTAGAAAGTACAAGTGTGTATTGTTTGTGTTTCTTACAGACTGCTGATGAGAACAAGGAGCTTCAGAGGAGGATCACTGTTCACATTGTGACAGTTGTGAGCAGCTATTTCTACATTACATGGAGAAGGCAAAGGGTAGGTCAACTGTTTGTCCCGATTTGTTTTTTTCCGAAAGCAATTCTTACTTGTAAGCTGCAATTGAATAAACTCAATAAAATTGTTGTTTCTCAAGAGTTTTTAAAGTGTAGTTATAAAACCCTTTCATGCTCCTGTTTATGGGATTAAAAATCGGTTTCAAAACCTTTCATAACTCTTTAGGGGAGTATGTACCACTGGCAGCCATATTGTCACTCAGGTACCAAAGTTGGGGACTCAAGTCTGTGGACTACAATTGCAGGACTTGATTAAATTGACTCTTATGTGCTGAATGGCTCGTTGATGATGAATGCACAGCAGAGACTTGAGACCTGCCCTAAAAAGACTTGATACTTGACCTAAGAGACTCAAGACTTGCCCTCAGAGACTGAGACTTGACTTCCCTTATAAACTTGAGCTTGCCTCAGAGACTGACTTGACTAGAAGATTCTGAAAAAATACCCTATGCTTAAATGCTCAAACACTGCAATGTCACAGATCGACACAAGACATTACACAGAATTAAAGTAAATAAGTAAGGTAGAAAGGGTTCCTTAAAATATTCCTGCCTAAAATGCTATCGTTTCTGAGAAACGAGTAAAACAATAGTAATTATCGCGACGCGATAATTTGAAAAAACAGAAAACACATAAGATCTCTTTTCACTATTTTCTCGTGACCTCGATGACCAATTGAGCTCAAACTTTCACAGGTTTGTTTGTTCATGCATATGTTTAATCACACAAAATGTGGACACTGATTTTGAGCTGTTACCAAAAGTGTACAATACCTTTAAAGACTTGATACTTGCCCTCGTAACGACTCGTAACTTGCCCTAATAAAGACCTGAGACTTGCCCTCAAAGACCTGAGACTTGCCCTAATAAAGACTTGGGACTTACTCTTAAAGACTTGAGACTTGCCCCCAGAGACTTGAGGCTTGCCCTCTTAAAGACTTGATACTTGCCCTCGTAATGACTTGAAACTTGCCCTAATAAAGACCTGAGACTTGCCCTCAAAGACCTGAGACTTGCCCTAATAAAGACTTGGGACTTACTCTTAAAGACTTGAGACTTGCCCCAGAGACTTGAGGCTTGCCCTCTTAAAGACTTGATACTTGCCCTCGTAATGACTTGAAACTTGCCCTAATAAAGACCTGAGACTTGCCCTCAAAGACCTGAGACTTGCCCTAATAAAGACTTGGGACTTACTCTTAAAGACTTGAGACTTGCCCCAGAGACTTGAGACTTGCCCTCTTAAAGACTTGATACTTGCCCTCGTAATGACTTGAAACTTGCCCTAATAAAGACCTGAGACTTGCCCTCAAAGACCTGAGACTTGCCCTAATAAAGACTTGGGACTTACTCTTAAAGACTTGAGACTTGCCCCAGAGACTTGAGACTTGCCCTCTTAAAGACTTGATACTTGCCCTCGTAATGACTTGAAACTTGCCCTAATAAAGACCTGAGACTTGCCCTCAAAGACCTGAGACTTGCCCTAATAAAGACTTGGGACTTACTCTTAAAGACTTGAGACTTGCCCCAGAGACTTGAGACTTGCCTTCAGATAAGTCAGACTTGCCTGATGAAGACTTGAGGCTTGTCCTCAAAGAATTTGAATAAATTTTGATATGCAAAAACTTCCACTTCTCTTTCCAGTTTTAGAGCATCGAGGTGTTTTTAGCAAACCAGCCAACATGAGCAGGCTTAACGCTCAACTTTCTATCGATGCAAATAAGTTGTAAGTCAAGATTTTATTGATCCTGAACATTATAGAACTAGCATACATGTCAAGATTAATCTGAAGTGCAAATTACTTAGCAAATGTGATGTCACAATACAAATTACTCTGTTAATACTGACAGCTCTAAAGATGAATCTTAGTGCTTTGTGAAATCAACCCTTCTATAGCTCAGTTATAGCTCAGTGCACAGACTTTGAACACATGAACCAGGTAGTAAATAAAATAAATAAATTACTAGTTCTTATATAGCGCATTTTACAATAACGTATCAATGCGCGTTACATTAGTGCCCTGGTCATTGGGCCGATAGCATTCCTGTAATCTTTCTCAGCTCCCTGGGGGAGTATACAGCCCCGAGCTGCTGTGGCTCTCCGAAGGCTTTTTCAAACACAATATCAACCTCTACCCTCGCAGGTACCCATTTATACCCCTGAGTGAAGAGAAGCAATTATAGTAAAGCATCTTGCTCAAGGACACCAGTGTCATGACCTGGATTCGAACCCACAGCCTGATGACTTAACCAACGGAGCTTAAATCCGACGCTCTAAACCGCTCGGCCATGACACCCTACAGTTGAACAGTTTCAAATGTTGGGTCAACTCGCTGTAAAGTGTCCCCAGGAGTAGGAGGGTGTCAATCATTTGTTTTTTCCCTCTCTTACAGCCTGAACATCCTTGCCGTACGTCGTCACATCGTGGCTGATATCCGAGGCGTGGAGTCAGACTCAGAGGAGGAATATCCCAATGATGCAGCAGCAGATGAAGAAACTGCCCCCCTCTCTTATCAAAAACTGGTATAAATAAAGTCCTGTTTCCATTTTGTGTATGAGAATGCTTGTTAAATGGAGGATATAACCTACTTTGGTTAATTTTCAAAGACTAGTATCCTCACATGGTGTATCCAAACATGCACAAAATAAGAAACCTGTGAAAATTTGTGCTCAATTGGTCATCGAAGTTGCAGGAAAATAGTGAAAGAAAAAACTCCCCTGTTGCATAGAAATCTTTGCTTTCAAATGCCTGAGATGCCTGAGAAAGACTGTATGCCTGAAGCCTTTGTCAGATTCAAATATATTAGTGAGAAATTACCTTTTTCTCAAAAACTACAATACTTCAGAGGGAGTTGTTTCTCACAATGTTTTATACCATCAGCAGCTCTCAGGTGCTCCTTACCAAGTAAGTTTTTATGGTAATGTATTTCTTGAGTAATTACCAAAAGTATCCACTGCCTTTAAAGGTAGGGTCATTTTCTGGTTTTTGGTAATGTAGTTCTGATTTATATCCCAAATTATTATTAAAGATACAGTACAAGTCACCTGTGACAGTTTCAGCTGAATACAGTGTCTACTTGTTGAGAAAACAGCAAAAAAACTGTCACTTGATTTTCTTCAATAACTTTGAACGCGTACACATTTAGTGAGTCCACAGTGGGTACCAACCGCCGCTCTGGCAGCAGCATTCACAAATGGACACCACGGAAATTTGAATCTCCAAAAGCTGCCTTTAGGCGATCTTAGGAGATTCAAATTTGTTGACACACTTAATTGATTTGTAATCTTATTGGGGCACTTGAGACAGAATAATTTTGGAGGTTACTTATCACCATTACCATTTTTTAGAACAAGTAGGCTTTCAGATAAAAACTACACATTTATTTTCCTGGGTCATTACCAAAGTGTGACCCTACCTTTAAAGGGTGTGTACAACATTGGTGAGATTGAAAATATAAATGTTCACAGATTTGCACATAACTTACGTGGTATGAAGATGGTCATGGTGGTAAACTTTTCGTGAAATAGTTTTGCTTGAAATGCTATAGTTTTTTAGGAAATGAGCGAAACAATTAGTCTTTATCGCGCGTGTCCAAAACACGATGTATGAAAACGGTGCAAATTATAAAACAGGGTTTTCCTGCGTTTTCTCCTGACTCCGATGACCGATTGAGCTTAACATTTCACGGGTTTGTTGTTTCATGTATATGTTGGGTCACATAGAGTGCGGATATATACTAGTCTTTGAAAATTACCGATGTTGTACATGTGCTTTAAATAGTACAGTGCACGGTACAGGTAGTGGCATAAGAAAACCAAGAAATGGAATTTGTGGGAGTCGTTTGTCTTGAACATGCACAGAATTACGTCAATACTGGAAACTTGCCTGGTATGTCAACAAATGTCTGACTGAGCTGTAAAGTATCTATTGAGCTACTTTGCTCGATCTTAGTGCCTCATCCGAAGGGGTGGGATGTCAGCCCTTGTATGCCAGCCCTTTTACTCAATCAAATTGTCCTACCTTTTTCCCAAGGGCCAAATATCATGACTGATTAATCGCACTTACCACCACTTTGTGCTCCAGCTAAAGATAGACTCTGTTTTGACATTTCAAGTAACTTAAATTTAAAAACTGAGTTCCATTGTTAGACTTGTCATACCTTGTCACGAATACTTACTTTTGTAATTTCTATTTAAAAAAACCCCACTAGATTGAGACCAGCCGCCCCAAATGCAAAAAGCGCTACCGCCATACGGTAGAGCGGGACGTGCGTGATCTAAAAAAAAAACCTGAGTTCCATTGTTAGACTTGTCACATCTTGTCATGAATACTTACTTTTGTAATTTCTATTTTAAAAAAATCCCCACCAGATTGAGACCAGCCGACCCAAACGCAAAAAGCGCTACCGCCAGACGGTAGAGCGGGAAGTGCGTGATCTGAAACGTCAAATGCCGCTGATCCAGTCCCATAAAGTGTTGGACTACTTGCCAGATGTGAACATCCTGCAAGAGGGGCTTTTGAAACAGACTGCCGCTGAGAGAACGGCCACAGTGCGCGCCGCAAGGCTCAAGGTGGATGAAGAGGCAGAGAGGCAGAGAGTTGACAGGTGGGTGGGAAGGTTGGGGTGGAGGGTCTTGGGTGTGTAGGAGCCGGTAGAATGATTATATATCTATATCATTCTGGAACCAGTGAAACACATCTGACAAATTCTTGTACCTAAAGAGGATGCGGTCGTTTGTATAAAGTATCAACTGTATTTCTCCTCAGAAATATTTTGTCTGTGTACACGTCAAGTGGTTAAACAAGACGCTTGACCATTATTACTTTGTCCTTCAGATGGGGCGTAAAGCTGCCGGTCCTGTGTGTTATGTAATTCACGTAAAGGGCCCAGGGGTCAATTTCACGAGGCGCTAGGATTAATCTTGTCTTGAGTTGGGTTCAATGCGTCTTAACGTCTATGGATACGGAACTTAAATCATCCTAAGTGCTAAGATTAATCCTAAGTTAGGAAGAGTTTGGTGAAATTGACGGCAGGACACTTGTCATGAAGAGAAGGAGTTTGCCCTTGTGTTTCTGGTATTGTTGGCTGCAGATTGCACCACAGCACCTTATAAGCCATTACACGGTGCTATGTAAATAAAAGACTTATATTTTTGAACATAGGCTCTGCATACCTTGTAGGAAAAAATAGTAAGCTATTTGTGACGCCCTCAGGTTTGATAAAGTGCTGTATAAGACCTGCGTATTATTATTACAGCACCAACCATATGGTCAACAGTATATCTCTGAGGAGGCGTAGCCAAGGAGGGGGCATGCGTGCTCCCCACAACAAAAATTGCGATAGTGCTCACAAAAATAAAAAGAAAAAAAAGGGAAAAAAGAGGAAAACGCGTGTTTGTATAATCTAATGTAGTAACGATCGTGGCCACAAAATGGCAAGAATATAATAGGATGCAGCGTTCCCCTCTCAAAATAAAAATTTGACCCCACCACCGACAAACCCGTTCCCCCCCCCCCCCTTACCGAAAAAGTCCTGGCTACGCCGCTAGAGCTTGGTAGTTCTTTCGATTTAAAAAAGCAGAGATCCAAAATTGATTTATGATTTTTGTGTCCCGTTCATCTTGCAGAGACAAGGAGAGGAAAGCTCGACCGCGAGCCAAGCTGAGGAGATCGCGCTCCGTGGACGAGATACTGATTGATACACTGTTTGATGAACTAGGCATTGACTACAACACCGTACACCGCAGGAGGCGTAGTATTGAGTTTGACCCAAAGATAGTAAGCCAGTTTTAATCTTCTGATTAAAGGGGTACATTGCCATTTTGAAGAACCAATGTTTGGGCTCCACAAAACTACAGACCGTGTTAGTTCTCAAAGTGAAAGGAAAACCGCATAATTTTGAGGGATGATTGTGTGAATCATTGTTTTCTAACTATAAAACATTCTTTCCAGTCATATTTATTTCAAAATAAGTGCTTTTTATAGCACAAAGCTTCCAATCCGATGGCAATTTGTCCCTTTAAAAGTTTCTATATTTGGCGTAATTAACTTGAGGAAAAATAATTTTGCTTCCATAAACCAGACTCAAGTGGCCTGTTTTGGTGACTGTTGACCAGAAACAAATTTCTTTTGGAAACATTCACTGAACAAAACGATTTCCGGTAGCTACATGTTAATGAGTCAGTAACCAGAAAAGTTTGAAACAAAAAACGACCTTTATTTTATTTTGATCTAGTGGAACTCGGTCTTTATAACTGGATTGGATTAGTTGGATTGTCAAAACAACTCTGTCACTTCGGTACAACTAAACTGTTCATACGATTTTTGGGCTCTTAGAAAAATCAACAAAATTATTATTGAATTGCCTGAAAAGTTTATAAAAGCCTTTTCCATATGCACATGTAGGACAGCCCAAGTACTCACTAAATTGTCCTACTTTTTTTCCAAGTGCCAAATATCATCCATTAATGACTGAAACTAAAACAAGTTTCTGGGCCCCAGAAATAGCTAAGCACAAAAAATGGCTAAGCACAACATAGTTATGTTTACCAAAATAAGGTTACCAGCCAGACTACCATTTCACATGTTCAACTTGTGACTGGTATCCTGCTAATTTCTGCTTAGCGGAAAATTGTTAAGCAATATTTTCTGCTTAAGTAGCTCTATGAAATTGGGCCCTGGTTGTGGTCGCCAAAACGCACCCAAGTGTGGCATGACAGGTCAGCCCTATTTCATACTTTACATGTTGTCATTTCCCTAGCCATCCACACCGAAGAAGGACAAAGCAGACATCAAACCAGAAGATACAAGAGCGTACATCCAGCAGGACCTGAAGAAGCTATCTGCGTATCGCTCAGCGAGAGATGATGGTAGAGATGAGCAGCTTGCTGAAGATGAAGACCTCCCACCCCTCTTACAGGTATTAAAGTGGCATGTCATGGACGAGCGGTCAAGCGCAGCGGACTCGAGCGCTGGTGTTTCTGATCAGAGCAGAGTGTGGGTTCGAGTCCCGGTCTTGACACTTGTTTCCTTGTGCGAGACACTTAATAATTACTTTGTTGTTTGGATGGAACTTAAAGCCATTGATCCTTCCATAAATTATTGGCTTCTACCAATATTATGGGGTCTTTTGTAATATTTTGTTGGTATCTTTTAATAACGCCCCAAAATTCCATGGTTTTGACATTTGAGTTGAAAATCTTGTTCGCTGAATAATTTTTCAAGTTGATATCATCGAGTGCCTAGTAGATAGATGTAACAAAAGTGTGCCAGGTAAAATGTCCTGAAGCAGTTAATGCGCTAAGTTGTGTTATGGCTATACAAATTAGGTAACATTGTCTGGAGAGTCAAATTTAGCGATGAAATATATGAAATCAAAGAAGAAAAACCCAAGACAACTTGACCTCAGTTTGATTTCATAAAAAAAACCGTTGTCTTCGTGCAACATGGTTTCTCGTTTTCGATACACGCGAGACTTGCACAGTCTATTATAGTAGGAAAGATCTGCAGAGAGGGTTTTTTTATAAACTTAGTAATTCGTCCACTTTGGTGTCATAACAGGCAATCACACAGACGGCGAGAGCAGATGCAAGGAGGGAAGAGATACAGAAAGAGTTGAAGAAGATGGAGAAACAACGTGCACTGGAAGAGAAAGAGGAACAGTAAGTTTGCCCCTCTCTAGCCGGTTTGCTCAGGGATTAAAAACCCTCTTCCCGTTACCCGTGCAGGATTGTTTCTCAGTCAACAAGCAACTTTTTTCTAGCCATTAGTATTTTGTTCTGTCATTGAAACTCTGGTGGGACACCCATATAAAGGCGTTTTCTAGAGACATTTACAGTTTCTAATGGCTGGTATGTATTTCGCGGTTGAGTTCCTGAAGCACAGTCAAACCGTTGGAAAGCTCCGATGTAGCAGCCGATCATTGTCCCATGCCCTGTCAAACAGACGGCATTCTAGAGACACGTGATGCAGTATAATATATTTCTACAAAATCTGGGCTGGTATGTGGAAGGAGCAGGTCTTCGAAAAAAGGCATTAGGTACAAATCGATCCAAAGAGTTCAAACCGTGCTTGCATTGCCCTTTTGCCCTGGGGCCACTGAACCATGACCCAGTTGCCTGTGTACTTGCAATCCATAACAGTGTCTAACCATACATAGCCTGGGCCCAAGTTCATCGAGCTGCTTAAGCACAAAAAGTAGCTAAGCACAACAAAATTATGCTTTACAAGAATAAGGTTGCCAGCCGAACTAGCATAACACATGTGGCGTGTCGTGGCCGAGCGGATAAGAGCACCGGACTCAAGCTTTGGTGTTACTGATCAGCAGAGTGTGGGTTCGAGTCCCGGTCGTGACACTTGTGTCCTTAAGCAAGACACTTAACCATTATTGCTGCGTCCTTCGGATGGGACATAAAACCATAGGTCCCGTGTGTTGTGTAATGCACGTAAAAGAACCCAGTGCACTTATCGTAAAGAGAAGGGGTTCGCCCCGGTGTTCCTGGTTTGATCGGCAGCATATTGCGCCACAGCACCTTGTAAACCATTACATGGTGCTAAATATGAATAGGCCTCATACTTCAAAAGCGTAGCTCAACATACCTTGCAGGAAAAATATCAGCGCTTAGAAACCCTGTATTAAGCGCTATATAAATGCAAGCTATTACATGTACAACTTGTGACTGGTATCCTGCTCATTTCTGCTTAGCAGACAATTGTTAAGCAATATTTTCTGCTTAAGCAGCTCTATGAAATTGGGCCCAGGTCTGTAGACTGCGGTTGATTTATGTAATTTTACTTTTGAAATTTCACCTTAGGATCGAGATATCAGACCCCACCCACCCCCAGCCAGCCACGGTCACCACACGCATGCCGAACAAGTCAGTCGTCCGAACCTCAGATGTCCGTGTGTCTGAGAGAGTTAGCCTGTCCTCCATCACACTCAAACTCAACACCACTGTGTTCAATGAGATGAATGATGATGTAAGTTCCTACCAAAGGCTAGGAATCCATTGAGGAAATCAGTCACAGTATTTTCACTTTTTGTTTTACAAAATTTGGGGTTGTTTTGTGATGTTTTTTGGGGACACTCTTCTTTGGATGTTGGAGAAACGTTCTCCATGGCATCAGACCTTTGTCGGATGCAGGAAATACAGTTTTGTGTACATTGGACTGACATGAGTATTATGTTGATTGTTCACGCACAACTTTGTTCTGGATGGATATACAGCCTGGATCCCAATGCCTTGCCATAGTTATAATATTCACATGTAACAGAGCACCAGTCTACTTGCAAAACGGTTAACAATGCCACGTAAAATTTAAAACTTGCAACAGCCGGTAAAGTGTTTATGCTTACTTTTGACGCTTTTTTTTTTTTTTTTTGAACACCTCGCGTTAATTATGACATAGGGATGAATTTTTTTTTTATGAAAGCCATCTAAAACTATTGTCTATGATTCTACTTCACTAAATAACGTAAATGGAAAATTGGTATGCTCCTTTCATAAGTAAATTTTACCATCAGTGGATGATTGTTTAAAGGGAACGTATACCTTTGCTTTTTGGAACCGTTTGATTGTTTTAATCCTATATAAATGTAGATATATACAATAAAACTAACCTGTGAAAATATCATTTTAAAAGATGGTAGCTTTTTTGAGATATCACCGAAAATCCTGAGCGGTTATGTTCACGCAGGAAGAATAATCCGCAATTGGAATACACAATCTGAGAAACGTTTCTGACAGAAATTCTTCTCGGTTTCAATTTTTTTCTGATAAAAACTGACCATAACCACATTACTCCGAAGTGAAATGATTCTCAAAATGCTTCATACTATCGAAAGCTGCTGTACTTCTAACCAAGTAAGTTTTTTATTGCCATTAATTTTAAGAGTGATTACCAAACGTATACCTTCCCTTTAATAATCCAAGGTGGACGGTAACACCATCAAGAAGCTGGACAGTAACCTGTTCCGAGGACAGGAGATTAATGAAGTGTACCGGGAGATTATGAAGACTTTACCCACGGACCACATGGCCTATGATCGGGTGAGTTCACAGAGCTATATTTATTGTTATATATTTTTTTAAATTATGTATCTTTCCGGTTATGAAACCAAGAGATCATCATTTAAAGGCAGGATATACTTTTGGTAATTGTCAAAGTCTAGTATCCTCATTTGGTGTATCTCAACATGTGCGTAAAATAACAGACCTGTGAAAATTTGGGCTCAATTGGTCATCAAAATTGCAAGAAAATAATGAAAGAAAAAACACCTATATTGCATAGGGATGCCTGAAAAAAGGCTTTATGTCTGTAGCCTTTTTCAGATTCAAATATTTTAGTGAGAAATTACCTTTTTCTCAAAAACTACATTACTTCAGAGGGAGTTGTTTCTCGCAATGTTTAATACTATCAGCAGCTCTGAGGTGCTACTTACCAAGTAAATTATTTATGGGAATGTATTTCTTGGTTTACGGTCAACAAATTATCCCTTAATATTACAAAAACTAATTACATGCTGTTCAGCAACACTGTCAATGACCTTCCTTGTCCTGTAAAGATTAATGACTTTGTCATTAGTAAAACTGATTGCTGTAAGTTTCTGGGACTTTTTGTTGATCGTGGCCTTACATGGAATAGTCATGTGGATTCCATTTGTAAAATTATCTCTAGAAACATTGGTGTGATTAATAGGATCAAACATTTCCTCCCTGAATTGGTATTGCATTCCCTTTATATTACGTCGATTGGAACTTATCTTCATTATGGGATACTTGCATGGGGGGCTAGTTCTGCTACCAATCTCAATAGACTTCTTATCTTGCAGAAACGAGCTCTACGTATAATTAATTTTGCAGATTTTAACGCACATGCAGATCCCCTTTTCATCAAATATAATACTTTAAAAGTGAAGGATATTTATCGTCTTCAGCTTGGGTCCATGATGTATCGGCTGTCATGCAAAAATTTACCTCCTGCCATTAAATCTATTTTTTCTTTAAATTCAGATGTTCATTCCCATTTTACCCGCCAAGCTTCTAATTTTCACATTCCTTACACTCGTACTTCCCTTGCTCATAAAACTATTAAACATAAGGGACCCATGCTCTGGAACATGCTTAATGAGCAACTTAGAGTCTCCAAAAGTTTATTTAAGTTTATTTATCTTTAACCGCGTCTTTAAATCTAACGCATTAGAATCTTATTGTGAATGAGTGTACAGATATGCATGTACGTGTACTATAATATGACCTAAACTGGTATTGCAGTGCTGACCGGGAATGGGTGGTCTCCATCTGGGGATCCTCGCCCGCATTGCCCATTTCCATGCATGTTATTCCCTCTGTGGAATCCCCTGGGTGTGATCACTCAGTTTCGGTCGGTACTTTACTGGCAGACCTGCAAGGCCGTTGTGTTAGTTTAGTCCACTGTTTCGTTTTCGTTCCGTTCATCTGTTTGTTTTAAAGTGATCTTCTTTAATTTATTTCTGAGTACGTGCTTGTGCATTGAGACCTATTAAACTATTTTTTTTCCTTAGTGGCTCGACTTGACCACGGACTTTTTGGTTCACCTAATTGTTATTATCCGTCTCAGTGCAAATGCATGTCTTTAGGGACCATTGCCTACAAGCTCTGCTTCTAAAATGGATCCCTCTGCAGTGTCATAATTGTTTTTTTAATCATGTTCTTTATATCTATACTGTTAAGTTGTATTCTGATGATAATGTTTCTTTGCTCGATACCGTGGAAAATAAATGAACCTTGAACCTTGAACCTTGAACCTTGAGCAATTACCAAAAGTATCCACTGCCTTTAAAGCATCTAGGTTAAAACTGTAATGTGTCATTAATCCCATCAAAAAAATTACTTTCGCTGTTTACAGGAAAAGTAGGGCAGCGGCGTTGTCCAGGTTTTGTGCACCACTAACACAAGAAATCTTGTACAAGTGGACTTTACGCAGTTGCGTAAGGTTTCGTGAAATTTGCTGCTGGTAATATAAATTCACCAGAACGGGAGCTAGTGCAATCATATTCATGACCATCAATCAGACATGTATCTGTAAGATTTGAACAAAATCACTGCTCTGTTTTAGGATGATTTCATGGAGCAGTCTTCCAGCTATGGAGCCCTAGCCAGCCACACTATTCTGGCTTCATCCATGCTGCAGAAACATGGCCAGGATAGAGTACTCAACCCCACCCTGACCAAGACTGAAGATCCCCCATGGGGTGAAGACCGTGAGGAGTGGTCCAAAAGGTAACATGACCAGGGCCCAATTTCACAAAGTTAGGACCAGTAACTGGTCTTAACTTAAGACTAGTCCTATCTCTTAGCATTGCCTAGGACTAGTCCTAAGTTAGGAAGAGTTTTGTGAAATCGACCCCAGGGCCCAATTTCATAAAGTCTGTAAGCACAGAAACTTGCTAAGCACAGAAAAATCTGGCTTACCAGAAATAGCTTACCAGCCAACATTCCATATATTATACATTTTTATCCCACCGCAATTAGGGGACTGAACGATGATATGAGGTAATTTGGTCTTCTCTTCGATGAGAGATCTCTTATTTGTAAATAATTACTTTTCCCCCCATTTATGTCTGCTTCTCTATGTGTTTTTTTTTAATAGAATTACAGTAGTTACTGTTTTTTTTTAATTTTTTTTTTTTTACATATATTGCTGTATTTCTTTCACTAATACCCTGTATTTTTATGTATTCTTAGCATGAAATCTGCTACAGTTTATATTGTACACTTGTATATAAATAGCAATAAACCAAATTCATAGTTTTACAGGTATTTATGATATGCACTGTACATAGAAAATAGAGGGTTGTAACGATACAGTAGCTGCTTAAATATCGCGAACTCTTCTCTGAACTGTCGGAATGAAATTGTCACTAAATCCTCTTCTTGCAGTCCCATCTTCAATGCTACCTTTGCCAAGAAACCCAGCACCCAGCAGGGCTTTAACCTCGGTGCTAGTAACCTCCTGGAAACCCTAGGTACCCCCTCCAACCTCCTCAACCTAGGTGGTGGGGCGGAGCTGGGTGGAAACAGTGGGCTTCTCAGCGGTCCTGGTCCTGGGGGCTTGGATCTGGACGGAGGGGGTACGGGGAAGCCGGTGTCGCAGGGCCTGATGGACGACAGGAATGCAAGGTCATACGCTTCGTGGTTGGCGTGGTGGAAGAACACTATCAGCTCTGATGATTATACCAAGTATTTGTCGACGCAGGTAAACTGTCTCGCTTTTTTTTTTTTCGTCATGGGCACTCCTTAATACGCTCAGTTAGAACAATGTGTTTATTAGTTCAGTTTGATTTACTTGTTCATTTTACTTACCCGACTTCATGATTTACAGGCACTTGATTCGCTTTATTTAATTCCTTGTTTGTAATGTATTTTATTGTTTATCTCCCTTTGTTATTTATTTCCTAATTTAATCTTTGCCCTGCCATTGTTTGTCTGAATGTTTTATGTTTGATTAACCTATTGTGTTGATTGTAGATTGTTGTATTTATAAATATAAATATTGTTAATATACTGCATTATGTATTTACACCTTCATTCTTTCTGTATATTTTGTAAACTTTCTCGTGTTTGGATTTGGAAATAAAGTTTAGTTAATAATAAAAAATATTTTAAAAAGGGTGTGATGTGGGTCATGCAATATAGGTTAATATCACACTCTATGTTGCTATGGATTGAACAATAAGATTCAAGGGTTCAAGTTTGCTTAACGGTGATTGATGCATGGTCGAAACACACTCTAAGGAAATGTGCATTGAAGTTGTGGGAATAAATTCAATGAGTTGGGTCTGTGTTGATACACCAACAGAAAAATTCTTTGTCGCGCATCAACAAAATGGTCATCTTATTTTTACCCGCAGGAGACGGACTTTCTTGGTGTTGTGTTCCACATGTATGAGAATGACCAGGAGGACAGCGATGCTAGCAAGACGGACAAAGACGTGCTTAGCTCCTCCAAGATGGCTAAACAGAGGTAAACAACCACAAACTGCACAACACACAAACGCGTTTGTAGAACTTTGCTCCGTAAACCCTATACTAGGCCTGAAGATACCTGTGTAGAGATGTTGAAGAAATGTCAGTTTTAGATGTGAGCGGAAACCCCAACTGGGGAAAACCCACTCGGTCAGGTAGGGACTGAAAGCCCAATCCACATGCAAGGCTCGGGTCCAGGATTCGAACCCGGGGTCACAGAGATGAAAGGCAGGTCAGAAAACCACTGAGCCAACCAGAATGCTCACATTTATTATGCGTCCAGATTGGAAGTCACACATATTTTTCTGAAAATTACAAAATGTTTCAGTTAAAAAAAAAACATTTTTTTAGAATGGATTTGCTTACTTACTTGCTTAGGGGGACCAGAAGGGTCGAACTTCCAGATGGCCATCCACACAGTTTTGTCCAGCATGCAGCTCTTCATGTCCTGTCCAAATTCAAAAGCCTGTATCTCTGATAGGAGTTTGATGTAATCCTTTCTGGGGGGACCTCTAGCTTTCTTTCCGTGTTTGGGCTGCCATAGAAGGACCTTAGAAAATACTGCTGGTTTCAGTCTTCTAAGCCTCAACTTCTCAGAAATTTGTAAAAGGTTTCCATACAGGTCCTGGATATGATTTTAATATTTATGATTTTTTTCATAGAGATAGAAAGGAGAGATTGCAGGAATTGAAGACGCAGAAGACAGATTTCCAGTCCGGTATGTGGAATGTGAATTCCATATTGATGGGCGGACTAGGGAAGGACCCCGAACTTGAAGGTAAGACATTAACATTTGTAGAATTTTGGGTAGGTCACCTTTGTAATAACAGACCTATCCATTAGGTTCCACCCCCTTTCATGCGTTGGCCAATCACAACTTCTACAGTGCGCCCAAAAAATCTACACAGGCCCAACAGATAAACGTCATGTTAACCAGTTAACGCTGGATGGAAGACGTGTATTGTACATGCAAAATATTTATAAACCAGAAAATCTATGACTGATTAACACATTTTTGTATACACCCGTAACATTTCTTGGGGTATGAGATCAATGGTGGGTGACCTGGACATTCAATTGTGTAAAGTGCTATGTTTTGGTTCCCCCGTACAAAGGGGGAACAAAGGGTACTGGAATTCATGCTCGAAGTAAACAGTGCTTGTCACACACCTGCGTAGGATAACCCCCCAAAAAAGAGAAAAACTAAAACAAAACAAAACAATAGTAATAATATTCTTTATCCTCAATGCAATTATGACATCTATTAAATATCCCTTCTGTTTTGTTTTTTTCGCTCAGAAGAGGAAGAAGAGGTAAATGAATCGGAACAAGCAGACTCGCGTCCTCATTCTCGTCGCTCACACTCCCGACACCTGCTGAAGAATCCCTCAGAGGCTCGGCCAAGTCGGTCAAGTCCGTGGCGAGTGTACTACCCAAGCACGTCAGCCTGGTGGTGCCTGGAGGAAGCACCAGAGCATCGTCTCGCTCAACAATGAGGGACTTGACGAGTCGCTTGTCAAGCTCGGTAAGGAGCTTCGTGTCTTGTCTGTCTCTTGGATGAAATTCTTGCCCGAGTTATCCATTTTTTTAAGAGGATATCAGCGCCTGCGTCACAATGACCACAGGTTGCCTAGATTTTCTGTTTTCTCTTAACAGATTTTAAAATAAGTTGGGCTTGAACAAGAACAAACTGACTAGACCGGAACTTGAACCTGCGACCTCCAGATTAACGTGCCAGCGCTCTACCAACTGAGACATTTAGCCCTAATGTTAGCGATCTTCCTATTTTGTCATTATTTTCGTTGGGGAGTGCCAGTCGAAATCCATTCAACCTGTAATTGCTGTATAGCCAGGGATCACATCCAAGTTTACAATAAAACCTGGAAAGTGGCAGCAAAGGGATCAAGTTGAGGTGATTTGTCTTTTAAAAAGAAACGTCAGACCGAGATCAACCCAAAAGTAATTGGCTTAGCTTGATCCCCTTTTTTGTTTTTAGAAATCGCACTTGTCGCCAGGAATCCCAGAGCCTCCCAGCTCCCAGGATAGATTAGAGGATATCTGGACCTCACTCCAGATGCCTGATGCTCATAAACTAGACATGGCCATCAAGTATAGCTCCGATGACCACATGGACAAACTGCAAGACGTAAGTGTGACCCACTCTTTTTAACAGGCTGAGGTCATTTTTGTTGACTGCATTCATCCCTCCTCTTCCTTACCATGCGTAGGTGACTTTAATTGACGATGTGTCCCCTCTTCCTTACCATAGATGACTTTAGTCGAACATAATTACATTAAAAAAAACCCTCAAGCCCCAACACAATGGCCTTTTATTACAAAGGTGTGATTTGTCTGTGTTTACCATCCATACCAAGTTTAGGATGCTTGTAAAGAAGATCAGATCTTTTCAATAGCGTAAAATAACTTAGGTGTTGGAAAAGTGGAAAGATCTGAAATGCCAAAACACTTTAACGTTTGTGGACAAAAAAATGTTTGTGTTTACAGAATGCACTGCGGACAGAAAAATCGACATTGATGTTTATTGACTAATCTCAATGATTTTTTTGTTAATGAAAGGGAATTAAATAACAAGAAAGTTTCCTTAAGATGAAATCTTTAGGGGATAATAGAGTTTGTAAAACTAGCCTCTGAATTATTGCATGCTGTTGGGTGAGTATGTGTGCTCAGACTGGAACAATTTTGCCAACCAGTAGTTGTTTTTGCCAAAAAAATAGTAAAGAAGGGGTTAAAATGACTGGTCAAAGTTTGGACTGTGATCAAATTGAGAAGCCCTGCCCAGGCTAAGATAGGGTGGTTTGGTACAGGACCATATCCTGCAAAAAACAGAAGAAACAATGTTTGGATGGACTTTGGGACTTAGGGTAAAGTCTGCTGCCACCTAGTGTTCACTGTTGTACTCGTTGTCAATCCTGTTGTTGCAGGCCATTGAAGCTTGGGAGGTTGCTACTGAGCTGATTCTACAGCGGGAGGCAATTCTTGCCAGGCTGGAAACGTTTGAGCGCCTTGCCTCGGATCCAGACAGGTTCTTCCAAAAAGGTCAGTGGGAATAATTACAGTTTTAGATTTTTAATGTAGACTTTTGTATTTTTGTCTTAAAGTCCCACGGTACAAAAAGACAACTTTGCAAGTGACTAGTTCTTGGCAATCTTGAAAAAGGAAAAAAAAAACATTTGCTCATTACATTGGCACTGTAGGAATTCATTTGAAAAATTTTGTTGTGAGAACTTGTGTGAGATTATTGCCCAGCTAATCATCTTTGTAGTTAATAAAGTGTTTTTTTTCATCTGATTGTCTTGTGGTGTCTGTCAAAAGGTTGATGCATAGAAGCATTGACTTATCTGATCACCTTTCATCCTGTCTCATCTTGACTGTACATAGCCGTATAATTTTATATGCATATAGTTGGACAAAAGTTCAAAGCTTGTTTTTTTTTTGCTGCAATGTTTTTCTTGTTATTGACAGTAAGAAATTTATGTACCATTGAATGTTTTCTTGTTATTGACAGTATGAAATATATGTACCATTGAATTGAATTGAATTGAATTGAATTGAAGAAAACTGAATTGTATTCTAAACCTTTATTTACTTATTGACTTTTGAGCTCTACCCTCTAATTTTCTTTTCCTTTTTACTGGCTGTTTGCTGGTTTTTATGACCCTGTGTATTTTTAATATTTTTATTCATATACTGTAAATGTACATTTTTAAAACAAACTTTTAGACTTTTGCTATTCTTAGAACCAGCTGGAGAGGAGAGCCTGTAGACAGAAACTTGGTTTCTTTTTAGGCAATCCATCAGACTCCAGCTGGGTCACTTTCCTCTTCCTCTGTATATTTGTTATTGCTGATGTAGTTTTCTTTTTATTTTTTTCCCCCCTTTTTTGACTGTACTTTTTTATATAATTGCTCAAGAAATAAATAAAATAAATATAATAATAATTATATTAAAACTGAAACGTTTACAAACTGTGTGCGAGACTTTGAAACTTATCTCTTCTCTGGTTCTTCTTGGAACCACCAATTCTTTCAAGATGACATTATTACATGATTTTTCACCCTTATAACTATCATTCCTCTTGTTTAGCATGGTTTATATTTTACTCTGTAATTTTTAAATGCTATTATATGTAGGTTCGTATCTTTTTAGACCGTATTGCGGTGTTCATGCACCTTTTTTGTCTTCAGGCTTTGATTTTAATTTGGCTTATTTTTACTGGTGTATTTTTGCTTAAACTTTTTTCTTTTGTAATTCTATTAGTAGTATTTTTGTCATTATGCGCCCTGTTTTATATAACAGGCTGGTCCTAAAGAGAGCGCAATATAAATTCAATAAAATATTATTATATTATTATTATGAATAGGTCACAGAGGGTCGTCTGTAGCTCGTCTTGAAGAGGCCAAGCAGCGTAGTGAGCTGTACTCCAGACTACATGATCTAGATGTTCACTGTCAAACGCAAGGTTCAGTTTATCCACACAAAGTTCGGCGACGTTCCAAGTTTTCAGGTTTGTTATAGTTTTTCCGATTTATAACTGTAAAGTTGTTCAGATAAACATTGTTTATTGATGTAATAATTTCATCGGGGATAAAGAATATTGTTTGTGTTTTTACCCTTAAAAAAAAACAAAAACAATATTTGTTATCCCTGATGCAGTTATTACAAAATATTAAATTGTTGCAATACTCGCTGGTAATAATATACAGGATTCAGACTTGCCTCTAGTCACTGGGCATGCTCGTTGGTTTAGTGGTAATACATCCGCTCTAGAATGGCAGGGATAGTGGGTTCGAATCCTACCTTAGTAGTACGCCTGTGGATTTTTTTCCACAGGACTCGGGGAAAAACCACCAGTGCTTAATTCATATCGATGTGTGAAGTGTAAAAACAAAACAGCATTATGATTTTGGTTTTACAGTTTAATATACCAATGTGTTAGCACTGCATAATCGTTGCTTTCCAAGTTCTGTGCACAAACAGATCACTAGTTTACTGTGGGGGGGGGGGGTGACAATTGAAACCCTTGCCTCCATACATTCTGGAGTAGATGTCCTAACCACTAAACCAAAAGAGTGTCCAGTGTCCATGTAATATGGTGTAAGATCGAGTAACATTGAGTAACATTGTGTTATAGTGACAATTTGTGTTTAAAACAAATTTGTGCGAATAAGATAATCTTGCCGATTTTTTTTCTGATCTGACCTCCGAAATAAACTGCCTTCTCAAAAAGTATGTTCTGCTTTATCGTCTTCTCACTTTACAGGGTCGACCTTACCTTCAGAAGATGAAAGGGGACTGCACAGAGATGCTTTATTGGTTACAACAGGAGAGACGTCAGTTTGCATTGGACACGCCGCCTTGACCCAGGAGGTCAAACTCCCCATAGCTGATCTGTCTTCTTTGTCATCAGTAACTGCCTCCTCAACAGCTTGAGTTCATTTCGGGGGGGGGGGGGGGGGGCGTGTCAATCAGTCATTTAGGAGTTTGTATGTTATTGAGTGTATTATCATCAAACAAGAATTCAAGTAAGGAATCCATTTTCAATCAGCAGCACTGACTAGGTTGCTTAGGCTGTGTAGGAATTTAGTGGATTTTTTTTGTATGTGCAGCAGAAGTTAAAGGGAACATATACCTTTGGTTTTTTAGGAACTGTACGATTGTTTTAATCCTATATAAATGTAGAAATATACAGGAAGAATAATCCGCAATTGGAATACACAGTCTGAGAAACGCTTCTCAGATTCAATTTTTTCCTGATAAAAAACTGATATATTTTTCTACAACCACAAGTTTTTATAATATTGCCATTAATTTTAAGAGCGATTATCAAACGTATACCTTCCCTTTAACAGTAAATGAATGAGCTGTGGTGTTGCCTATGCCAAAGCTAGAACCCCTCATTTTCGACACAGCCCTTAGGCTCTGGCCATGTTGGAGCCTGGGTAGTTTTTCCTTTTCTTCGATGACTGAACAAACTTCATATTGAAGCGGCATTTTGAAAAAGAAAGAAAGTTCAAACAATCTTTGTTGTACCTATTCCCGCCACTTCCAAATTGAAAAGGTTCTTTCACAGTGGCTAATTAAGCCTTTTACTCGTTCACATAACATTTGATTCATTTTTTGCATGTATCCTGGCAATTCAGTTTATTCAATTCAGTGGTTATTTCAAACAAGTTTGGAAGATACACACATAAGTGCTTCACTTTCAAACAACCTTCAATGGAGATTGATGTATTGATTTTTTTTTTGCTTTTTACACATGAACTGTACAAAACGAACGCAACTGCAAGTTGTGGTAATTAAACAATTGCATAACACTGTAACTTAGAACATGTAAATATCACACCTAAAATAGTAGTCGTAAGACCTTTGACATAAAGATTATTTATTTGTTTGACTTAATTAAACCTGTATATAATGATGAATCTTGAGTACACCGTTTTATTGCTTCATGAAGACCTTGTCACCATGTCTTGTCACTATGCAAGATTTATCGGCAATTCCATTTCATTGTTCTTGATAAACTGGTAAAAATGTATTCGAGTCAGCAACCCTTGACCATGCTCGGACGGTTCCTGCGATCAATCGATCAATCGGTCATAATGGGCCTGGCTGGAGAGCGACAGCTCACTAGTGATGTGTGTGCGGCCTTCTCTTAACCTTCTATTAACTACCATAATGTTGCACCCTGACCTCAGCAGTAGCCATATAATGTTGAACATGCACATGTATGTTGTTATAACTGATAATGTGATTCGCTTCCCTGAGGATGACTTGTTGCAATCCGGATCAGAATCGCTACCCTCTGCTGTTGAATCATGTATTCCTACCTCCATGGTTGAATGAAGAAAAAAAGGGTTAAAGTTCATCAAAAGTGCCTATTCTGCATCAAAATATTTGTATTACCTTCTTGTTTGTGCTTCTTATACTCTTTTTCAAACTTTCACCCCATGCAAGGCTTTAGAATGCACTACTTTAGTGTATAGTTGTATAGAAACTTTAATTAAGCAGCGCTATGAAATTGGGCCCAGATACTTGTATCTAAAAAGTCGAAGAGTTGATTGTCACTTCCAGGACTCCGTAGGCTTGTGTTTGACTATTCTTCAGGGACCTCTGGACATTTGTCTTTTGTGCACGTCTCGCTATCAGAGCTGTCATCTTGAGTCCATTTGGAGCTGCTCTCTTTGCACTTCTTTGTATCCTCTGGATAGAACAAATAAAAATTGCACCGCAATAGAAAGCAGCACTGTTTAAGCCCCAAAGACTACTAAGAGGGTGTAGCACCTTAACTTTAAATCAACAAAAGTTTTATAGAAATTTAATTGGCATCTTGTTCACGTCTGATGGCTACCAAACACGTTCCTTTGAAAGTTATATGGCTTGTTTTCATTGTGTTGCTCAACACACATAATGTGCATTTGGTGCTCGACATGTGGCATGATGTGCCCCCTCCCTCTACAATTCAGTCAATAGATAAACAATAAAGGACCTTTTTTTTATTATTATAAATTCTCAAGCATTTTTGTGTTCAATTTTAAAGCGTAAGACTTGGTCAATTGATTTTGGAAATACCAATGCGTTCAAATTACTGGGGTAGACCAATGGTAGATCTGAGTAAATAGGTAGAACTCAATGTGCTGCACTCACCAAGAGTTTTGATAAGTTCTGGAACGAACTCGTTCCACAGACGACACTCTTGGGCCGCGATGCCACGTCCGTTCAGCATGTCTGGTGTCAGGTCTTTATAGGCGAGTCCCTCACGGTTGAACAACGGCCACTCCGTGTAGTTTCCCGCGCCGGTTCCGGAGTCCAACGACGAAAGGTTGGGATCACTGGAAACAACAGACAAGCATTGATGAGATTTTTATGTTTTAACCACTGCGGAGGACCTCCGCACAAAAATGAGTATAGACCTTTCTATTGCAACGTCACAGCCCGAGTTTTTGCCAACCAAGGTTGGGAAAACTATGGAAAGCCATAAATGCAAAGCAAAAACAGATAGCCACAGTTTGTAACAACGTTACACAAATATTCAGAAATACTGTTGTATTTGTTGGAAGCAAAGCAACTAACCATGGGATATATTTGTGTCAAATAAAAATGTGCAAAAGTTATGAATTTGTCTGTTAACACTCTTTAATGCTTTGCCAACATTCGGCTGTCCATGCCAACCAGCGCGGTTTGTTTATCAACAATGGAAAGGTCTATTTATTATGTGTTTACTTCGATAGGGTGCAACACCACCTCCAGCTAGATATTCCTTCATTGCCATTGGTTGAACATTATAGTTTACGCTAGATTCAGAAAGTTTGTTCAACCTTTATTCAAATGCAATTTCACAACAATGGGTTGTAGTTAATGTGGGTATTATGACTGTATTTGAACGCACGGATACCCGGTGGATTCTCTTAAATGAAACGTAAAACGACTACTTCTAGTGAGTGACAAAATTTGTCACTACACTGTACACGGCTAACGCGCGCATACAAATTATTTGAAAAGTATGTGTATGATTATGAAGACTGACCTGTCTTTGAGAGTATGACAACGCACAGCATCCACAGTTCAGAGACGCCAAAACAAAACCATCAGATTATAAAAAAAATTCAGATTAGGGAATGGGAACGTATAAAATGGACATTTATGTCCAGTGGTAAGACGTCTGCTCTGGAATGGCAAAGGTCGTGGGTTCGAATCCCCCATCGGAGAAATAATGCCGAGTATAAAGTGCTTTTTTATGGGGAAAGTAGAAATACCATGAATTAAATACTAACCCAGTTTTGGCCAAGTTGGACCAGTACCTGATAACCTGCCTTGCCATGCGAGTCTCTTCTTCGGTGTAGGTATATAAGTCAGATTCTACCAGGGGAAGACCAAAGACGAAAGCCAGTTCGTCACCATGAGTTGCCTTCGTCCACGGCCCGCCGAGTAGGGAGGTGGTGGGGACGTGGGTCATGTGGTAACGGTACACCTTGCGTCCTGCGTCACTGAAGGCTCTCGCAGTCTTGTCTGCGGAGCACACGAACAGGACGTCACCGCATACTTGAGACAGGCTCTCCAGGTAGTCACTCTCGCGGGTATCCACGCCCGCGGCGTCCGTGTACAATAGCGTTGCTGCCGCGGAGACAAGTGGCTCATCACTGACGAACGAGGTGCAAACCTGAGAGAAGGCTTCGTAGGAAGTCTTGTTGACAAACGGCGCAGTCTCGTAGTTTGTTGGGTAGAATAAGGGGACCATCACCATCCCTTCGTCGGCATTGACTCCGATTATTGAAGAGGCATCGTTGACGGCGCCCTTCGCGTACAGCTCAGACAGGTTCTCGGGAAGGAAAGAACCGTCAACTACTGGAACGAAGAGCTCAAGAATGGTATTTTCCATTGCCACTATTGCCTGTTGAGTTGAAATTCAAACCAAAACAGAAAGAGCGGTCTGTTACAACCGTGGTCAAGCAGTCATATGGGAACAGGAGGGCATCAGAGGACAAGATGGACAATACTGGGGGACAGTCAATTATTGATACCAACAAAAGCACAAAACAGAGACATTTTTAGACATCATGTAGTGGATCGACAATGGTTAAAAAATCGAATCAATCACACTCCGAATCTACTGCCAGTGAAGCAAGTGTCGTTAAATAAAAAGGATGAAAGATCAATTACAGAAAAAGATCTATACGAAAAAAAGAAGCCAGACAAACCTCGCCTTGTTGGTTTTCGATGAGGGCATCTACATCTGCAGTATTCTGCAGACATTCCAGTAACTCCTCCGACGTGCCACGCTCGCAGCCGACGAGACCACCGAGTGTGAAGGCTCGTCTACGGGCCTTGTCTACAGAAACCGTTGCCCACGGGGCACTGGGATTACCGCTCTGAAGGTCAAGGAAAAGAATAATGTCAAGGAAGAGAAAGACAAAATTGCTGACATGTTCTTAACCAAAAACAAGCCTCTCAGGTTGGTGCAGATTTCAACCCAACTGGGTTCACTTTGTTTAAATAGCCAAGCAAGGATCTATGGAGAGCGATTCTTAGTAGGCTAACACTAACAGCATCCTTCTGTTTTGTTTAATAAGTTGATACTCGAAGTTATTGACGGTTTCTCTTAGATTCGATTGAAAGGGCCTTTAGAGATGACAACACCAAGTTAAAACGTCATTCGATGTTTGAACCAAAGACCGAATTTGAACCAGAACTGTGTTGGTGTATAACACAACCAGAGCTTGAGTTTCAGACTCAAGCTTGACCCTGAATCCAACCTTGGGTTTAAGCTTGATGAACGAGAGAGGGAGCCAAAAGACAAACCCCGACCCCGAATCAAAGGATGTGCATTCAGACTGAGCCAGGCCCGGAGGCGATTTTTTTTTCTGCAGCACACGTCGGCTATGGAGTCAACAGTTAAGGGATAAACATAACATAACGGCAGAACATAAATTTGCGGCCCGGAGCTCAAGCCATAACATAGGGGCTGAACAATCAGCCACAGCCTCATCATCATCTTCTTCATCAACCAGGGCAAGCAAGGGGCTATATTGCTCGAGTTTTGAGCCTGATCTCGAACCTGAGATAAGACAACCTGAGGTGAGAAATCGATGGAGGAAGACCCCCCCCCTATGGAAGCCAACTTCTGGGTGATTCCAAGATGAAGCCAAAGACCAACCTAGACCTCGGCCCTCGTGATAACACAAATGAAGTAGCTTACCTCCATGATGGCACCACGAAAGAGACCAGCACTGCCTGGGGAGAGCATGTGCAGACTGACGCTACCTGCCCCAGCACTGGTCCCAAAGACCGCAACACGCTCGGGGTCACCGCCGAAAGCTTTATGATCGTAAAACATTGAAAATGTACAGACATTAAACACAATAATGTGACATACAGCATCCAGTGCAACTACGAAGCTTTATAATTACGTACATACCAGACTCTGCGGATGGCAGGATAGCCCACTCTATAGAGAATCTGTTAAAATATCTCGTTCAAAAATGTGAAATGCTCTATAAAACAACATTTTGATGCACTCTTGGCTTGGATCGTTAGGACTACATTGTATACACCCTGCTGAAGTAAATTCACGGCCGGGGGCTGCTTTACGATTCAGTGATCCTCAGCCTTATTATCAAATAGACACGGGCATCATTCTAGTAAATCTACGTTGCCACTTATACTTCGTGACTGTACCTTGGATATTGTCTCTCACCCACTCCAAAGCGAGGCGCTGATCCAACAGTCCCATGTTACCTTTAATGACGTCATCTCCTGCACAAAAAAAACACATTGTGGATTAAAAACAACGCATCTCAAAATCAGTTAGTGTTTGAGGAACGACAGACATGTAAATACTGTATAAAAAGAAAATTTAGGGCTGGGCACAGGTTTAAACAGAGTTTACCCATACAAAAAAATGAGTGCATCACAACAGTTAATTTGACCTTTAGATACCCTCTTTAACAATACAGCTTTCGTATTTGGGTTGAAGGACCTTTTCTTCTTAAAAATAGTAATAATTCGTTAGGGTATTATCAACCAGTTGACATGAATCCAAGTGATCCGAGTCGGTAGTTCAGGGTGGCTACAATGACGTCACCAACCACAGCGATGGGCGTTGGGAACAAGGTCTCTACGGATCCAGCACCGTACAAGAATGCGCCGCCATGGATGTACACTAAAACAGCTGCCTGCGATGACTGAAAAAAATAACAATAACAAATAATATGAACCATCTATGATGAAAAATACAAAATACAAATGCTGTATAAGTTTTCCCGTCCCAATTTCAGCAAAAAATATTTCGATTTCATTAACACGTATTCAAATTCACAAGTTTCCACAATTCATTCAAACTCGGGTTTTCTTTTTAGCTAAGTTGCGTACAAAATTTCGTTTTCGTGCACTCATGATTTCTTTCTTCTCATTCAGGTTCGTTTAAATAATAATTTTTTTCATTTTATAGACATTGAAGACTAAATTTTTACCATTCTGTCAAATATGTTTCTTCAACAGCTTTTTAAAATTGATGAAATCAAATTACGACTCATTGAAGCACGCAGGAAATTGTTGCTAGTTTTTGTTTTCTTTGTCATTTATGGGCATAATTTCAACTTCTGTGCGTGTGAACATGAATTTTTGCCTACTCGAGTCAACTGGCAAATAACAGCTCTTCATGGTCTTTGTTCCGTGTTCTGTCTTATTTGCCAACCGTAATTATAGGTCAGTGGATACTTTTGGTGATTACTCAAGAAACACATTATCATAAAAACTTACTTGGTAAGGAGCACCTGAGAGCTGCTGATAGTATACAACATTGTGAGAAACTACTCTCTCGGAAGTAATGTAGTTTTTGAGAAAGAGGTAATTTCTCCCTAAAATATTTGACTCTGAATGAAGCCTTTCTCAGGCATTTGAAAGCATACAATAATGCAACAAGGGTGTTTTTTCTTGCAACTTATAGATGACCTACTGAGCCCAAATGTACACAGGTGTGTTAGTTTATGAATTATGTTGGTTTACACCAAGTGAGGATACTGGTCTTTGACAATTACCAAAAGTATACCCTGCCTTTATCGGGATCTGTTGTAACTTCACATTAAATCCCATCGTGATAAATCTTTAATCTTGAGGCAAATAAATGACCTCATTCTCAGCTCTTATCACCAATACCTTGGGCAAAAGATAAGCCTAGCCCAATTCCACGGCTCTAGTCACCGCAGAAATCTGCACTTAGAATTATGTAAAAAGGCACTGTAGTGTTAGGCCCCTAAGCATTATAGGGCAAGGTGCTTGCTCTATGGTACAGGCTTCCTGCTGGGCCAATGTAAAGTACACTGTTCCATTTGAAGCGGTTGCAGTACAATATTTGTTATCTTTTTTTTATATTGAGGGGAACTTAAATATTAATTGAATACTTACATATTTTACTTTATATTTTATATCTCGCCTTTTCACACAAAGATGCCCCCCCCACGATTGTTCTAAATGTAGCCTTTTTGCTTTTTATCTGTGCATTTTAGTTTCATTAAGCTGATGTGTGTGATCTTGATGACATAGCGGTATAATTGTATTACGGAGACTATTATCAATGCACCCTCCTACAATGGTAGAATGTGGAGCCCCCACTGTTTCACCATCTAAAACCATTTACACGCTTCACTGATCATTGACGTTTGTGGACACTTTGATCCAATGGGATGGAGTGTAACAAAAATTCAGGCAACAAGTGTGAGGAATGTTTTTTTTTTTTAAATTATGTTGTATATGGTCAAAGACAAAGGGTTATGAGACTATTTTCGACAGCAGAAAATGCGAAAATTAAAATTACTTACGACTTCACGAGGAACAAACACATCTAGGACGAGGCAATCTTCCGAAATGTTCCCCGTCACCGTGGCAATTCCCAGCGGGAACCAGGGCTGTGGACATGCATTGCCCAGCTCCGTAGCTGTCAGCTCTCCACTCCATGACTTTGCTACGGGAGGTTTGAAGCGTAGCGGACCGACGGGTGGCTCGCCGTAGGGTATACCGAGGTAGGCGTTCACGGTCCGGTGGAGCTCAGGGTAGTCGACGGGACTGAATTGAAGGGTGGTGCCGGTGATTTTACCCTGGCTTGTCGTAACCACGGGAGGGTCTTCACAAAGTGCTAAACTGGCAATTAGAAGAACCAGCAGAAGAACACTGGTAGTAAATTTAGGATTATGCGCCATCTTTCAGAAGTTACTAACGGACCATGCGTGGGGGATATTCTAGGTGTTTAATAGCAAGGGCATGCAATGAAACTTTGAAAGAAGCTATGTTTAATCTGCGCCCCAGCTTTTGTTGACAGAGAGTCGCCTGTCACGTAATAATCGATAAAATGACTTTAGCTTTAGTTTACTTAGTGTGAGCCGATTATTCTTGCACATTAAACTATTTCTGTGACGTCACTCTATTGTTCAAAGTGTAGATTATTTTTACGAATCTACACTTAACTGTAGATCTACACTTAAGTGTAGATTCGTAACGAATCTACAGTTGAGTGGATTCGTTACAAACTAAAGTGAAATGTTCGACGGGAAAATGACCGTCTTTCCAAATTGAAAGGATAACAAGATGTGCACCAAACACAGCTTTTAATGTACTTTACCATAGAAGGCTTTCAGGAAATAGTTTAAGTCAGAGAATAGACTCTAAAGTGCAGATTCGTGAACACAATGTACTCGCCTTCGGCTCGTACATTCTATTCACGAATCTACACTTTAGAGTCCATTCTCATTAACATAATCTGCTCTGTTACTGCATGTTTACATAATAAAGCAAAGGGCACATGCACGTCAGTTTTTTTTAATTATTATTAAGCACCATTGCTACACAAACGAGAGACACTTGAAGGTATCACCGTAACCGGCCGTCGTCACAATCGGCACGAAACATTCTTTCACAATAAAGCTGTTCCGTACCAACTGTATGATCATCCCAACTTCTGGAGAAGCGCACGTAAAATAAACCACTGTGAAAAGATGTTTCTGGTTCATTGCAAGCACCCTTGTCAACCGGTTTCATCAGGCTTCACGAGCTACAGTGATTGCGTTTGCTTTTGAGGCTCCTTGGTTTCATACCCAGATGTTAATAGTTATAACAATAACCAGGCTACTATCCAATGAGGGAAACAATCATGACTTCGCCCTGATTCTAACCCATGGTATGACGGGTTGGGTTGACTTGCACAAGATGTCTGAAATTAAACAGAGGCCACCCTGTAAAACATTCACTCATTTTAGGTATAGTCGCTTTTCATTGAAAACAAAGAGAAATTAATTGACGATTAGTCAGGTATTTTATGCATGTTAATATCGAGTTTTTCTTTCTTTCTTTCTTAATTATTATTTATTTTTTTATTTTTCTATTTTTTTCTTTATTTATTTCTTTGATTGTTATCAATTTATTTATTTAGTTTTTTACTTATTTTAAAAAAAATCTTATTATCATTATCATTTTGTTTAGGGGGTCTCCCTTCGCTTTTACTCGACAATATTTCTTATGGAATGATATATAATTTGTATAATGGTGCGCTTTCAGATAGAGACAATTTAAATGGGTTGCACATTAACCAGTTATGCCCCAGTTGCCTTCAAAAGTTCAGCTTTTACCTTGCAGTGATGCACCCAACCATAGTGCACAGGCACATATCAAGAAAACATAACCATTTCAAAATGGTAGCTCCCAACCCCGTGATACTCCTTGATATCCTGCAGTGTACCAATACACACGTTTTAGGAGTGGTGTCAATCAAAAGGGGTCGTCAATTTATTTAGTCAGGAGGGGTGGTGGAAAAAATGTTTCCCCATAGCTCATGCACAAACTCCTATCTCTGCGGCACGTGCGCCACAGATCACTACCACAGCTTAGTGGTAAGGCATGTTGTGTCTGACCGCTCTAGGTTCAACGGCCTTTTGTGAATGAAGGTCTTGTGATCTTGTGCCGACAGCAGACTGGTTTAGCAGACATAAATCATTGAGATAAGGCAGAACAGACCATCTTAACCTATCAAATGGGCCTGCCGCACCTCTCTGGCAGGATGACGTAATACCGTTGGGACAAAACAGGTGCATCGTTGCAGGGTTTTAACACATGAAGTGTTATTTGATAATTCGATTTTCAAGAGATCCCAACAGAAAAAGCATTTTAATATTAGTCTTCTTTTTTTTTAATATACCAGGTTATCTTGCTAAAGTCAGTACCGGTAGTCCAATAATTGTAGCCAGGCAAACAAAAAAACATCAATAATCAGTTAAAAGCAGTCGATACATTTGGCTTCAATTCATAAACAATTTTATTTTCAATTTGTTTAATGAGAACCTTCTTTAAGTTACAAACAGTATAGACACTGAACTAGAGAGCTTTACAAGAAAACACATTGTAGGTTTAGCCCCGGTCCATTTGCACAAAAACATAATGCCACGTAAAGACAGTGAAACTATACGCTCCAAGTTTAGTAAAATCTCCGGTATTATCTAACACTAAGCTGGAACTCCTGACCTGCAGAGCCCAATTTCATAGAGCTGCTTAAGCACAAAAACTAGCTAAGCACGACAAAATTATGCTTAGCAGAATAAGGTTACCAGCCAAACTACCATATCGCATGTACAATTTGTGACTGGTATCCTGCTCATTTCTGCTAAGCAAAACATTGTTAAACAATATTTTCTGCTTAAGCAGCTCTATGAAATTGGGCCCTGGACTAACTTCGTTATCCACTTGATTCCATTGTGCAAAGTTTTACTTGTGTTTTACAATGTAAGTATTATTTTTGCTGTACATTTCTCTTTGGGGTGTTTGTTTGTTTATTTGTTTGTTTATGCTGTTTTCCGTTGGACCCTATGGAAACAAGTCTAAGTTATTGGCTTTCTTGAATTATGTGCTTTGTAATTTTCCCTTTTTAGGGAACTGTGCCATGTTTTCTTGCTTCGTTGCATCCAAATAAATTCGTGACATAATTATGTCACTTTTTAAATCAGTGCAGGCATACACGTGTGATAACCTCACCTGTCTACGTCTTTTTAGTTGAGTCAGTTTACCGATTAACCCTTACAAGTGCCTAAAAAAAACGGTTTATCTCCCGTCAGTAGCAACACTGTAGCTTACAGCACTCAGGGAAATCTTAATTAGCCTGGGTAAATTAAACAATTCCATTTTTTCTTCAAGCCCACCACCTTTCAGAGGGTCTAGGTATGAGTGTAGCAAAAAAAAAACCCCAAAACCCCAAAAGGTAATTTAATTGCTAATTAATTCTAATTAAGAACATCAATGTATACTGAACTACTTCTAGATGTTTAAACAAACAATACGACATGTATTGTGTTTTACGGCTTTGAGAAAATCGTGCAGTAAGCACAGGATCGGCCGTTAAGCAGCGCTATGAAATTGGGTCCAGATACTGGTGTCTAAAAAGTCGAAGAGTTGATTGTCACTTCCAGGACTCCGTAGGCTTGTGTTTTACTATTCTTCAGGGACCTCTGGACATTTGTCTTTTGTGCACGTCTCGCTATCAGAGCTGTCATCTTGAGTCCATTTGGAGCTGCTCTCTTTGCACTTCTTTGCATCCTCTGGATAGGACAAAAACAATATCCGTACGGAATGAAAAAGCCACCGTGTTGAACAGTTTCTCATAAAAGATAGCGCATATTATGGTTGTTTTTAGCGTCAAATTTCATCAACTTTTAACTATTAGTTTCAAACGTAGCTCTAGGGAAATACAATGTGTCATGGAATCAACTTTTTAACCCTTTACTCTTGTTACTAGAAATGAACAACTTACCAGCTGTTTTGGTAAGCTGAGGAATGAACTCGTTCCAAAAGCGACACTCCCTGGCCTTGATGCCACGCCCATTCAGCATGTCTGGTGTCAGATCTTTGTACTCGAGTCCCTCAACGCTGAACAACGGCCACTCTGTCTTTGTCTCTTCTTCTGTCAGTTCAGCATCCAATGAAGAGAGGTTAGGGTTGCTGAAAAAATATAAACAAATAACATAAAGACGACCTAATTACTGATTGACGAAGTCTTTTATAGATGAAGTGGCAAAGATTCAACCCATGAATTGAAACAATTGAAAAATATATCAGTATCAAAGGTGAACAGGCAATATTTGTTTCACCACAAAAAAAAGGTCAGAGCCTGAAGCTGATCGATACCACCCCGCCTCTTAATCGTTGTGTTTAGTGATGTACGCACGATAAATCAAATGTTACATTATTGTTAAAATGAAGTTTCTTTCTCTATGCTGGGAAAAGAACCTGAAAGCTGAAGGCCTAACTATCCGAAGTCATCTTCGAAATTACATAGTTCCCTCTTTTATTATCTAATTCTTAATCAAAGGACTTCGTAAAAAAAAAAGAAGAACCATCTGTGTTGAAAATGTACAAACTAGCTTACCCCGTCTTGGCCAAATTGGCCCAGTATTTGATAGTCTGGATCGACATGCGAACCTCGTCTTCCGTGGTTTGGTAGTCGTCGGAAGGTACCAGTGGAAGGCCGAAGACAAATGCTAAATCTTCTGCATGAGTAGCCTTAGACCATCGTGGGCCGAGTAGATGCGTTGTTGGGTTGTGAGTCATGAAGTAACGGTACACCTTACGCCCGGCCTGTGTGTAAGCCCGGGCCGTCTTGTCTGCGGGGCAGACGAACATGGTGTCACCACCTATTTGCGAAAGGGGCTCCAGGTAGTTGCAGTCCGGTCCATCCGTGCACGTTGAGTCTGTGTACATCAACTTGACCGCTTCAGCGACGATGAAATCCGTCTCAGCCGTCAATGTAAACATCGACTGAAACCCCTCGTATGCGGTGCTGTTGATAAACGGTGCCGCCTCAGTGTTGTTGGGAAATGTCATCATAAACCACATCATTCCTTCATCAGCATTTGAACCCACGATTGACACTGCGTCGTTGACGGCACCCTTTGCGTAAAGTTCAGCAGGTAGGTCCGGAAGGAAGATGCCGTCAACAACCGGCGCCAGCAATATACCTTCAAGAGGTCCGAACACTTTAGCTAGCTGTAATTATAGGGGAAACGTTTGGGTTATCTTTAGATAACTTAGTACACAGTCGAAGTAGGGCCGTGTCCGAATTGGCGGCTATGGCTACGGCTACATTTCAGCGTCATCATGCGTGGAAGTATAGAACATCCTTAGCAACACCCTTAGCAACAGTCGTAGCCGTATCCGTGGCCGCCAATTCGGATACGGCCTTATAAGGCATAACGAAGACGATGGGACGCTCGGTGAGAGGGGATCATTGTTCTGAGCTTGCGCTTTTACCGATAATGATTTTACATCTAGTAAGTCTGCTGCCACCTAGCGTCCTGGAAGTTTGAGAAGTTCTTAAGTCCTCGAGGAATATCTTTTTACGGATAGGCCGTATCCGACCTGGCGGATACAGCTACGGCTACGACTGTTGCTAAGGGTGTTGTTAGGGACGTCCTATACTTCAATGCATGGTGACGTGGGAAATCTAGCGTAGCCGTAGCCGTAGCTGAAGCCGCCAATTCGGACACGTCCATAGTCTCGTCTAGGGACCATGGGTCATGTGCTCATAACCGGATGCAGCTGCGGCTTGATCCTCACGTGAACATACGTTGAGACAGCCCATAGCAACACCCCCTTAACAACAGCCAAAGATGTAGCCACAGCAGCCAATTCGGACACTGCCTTTGAAACCACAGATAAATCTATGATGAAACATGGTTGCTCTTTTTCCGCACATATGTGGACTCGGACCAAGTAGGCCTGCATGATTAATTTTCACAGAACTGATGACAGTTGATCGTTTTGATCGGTTGAAATCGACTAGTTTCCAGGAAACACAGATATACCTTCCCAAACCTGTGAACAAGTCCACACAGAAAAATCAACGGAAAAACACCTTTGACAGGATTTCAGACGAAAATAGTTCCCTGCACTGATCGTTTTGATCCCGGAAGTAAATGTTTAATAATAGTCAGGATCTTTGCCACACTATAGACCTTTCTTTTGTTTACAAACATTGACCACCATTTTGTATGGAAGGCCTTGAGTAGCTAAAAATGTATAACACTGGCTTGGCAAAAAAATAATTTGCAATTTTTTGCAAAACATTACAACTTTTTTTATGAAGTGTAAGTTTACCTTTTGTTTTTGATGGTCGAATTTATTTATCAGTAACATGGGTATTAAATTTATAGCAACATTGGTCGAATAAGAAGTTTATGTTTTTTTCGCAGTGAAGGCCGCCCATACTTTTGCCAACCAAGGCTGGCAAGGCAAACCTTGCGGCTGTGACGTTGCAAAAGAAAGGTCTAATTATACAATGTTTTCTAATTACAAACCTACCCCTTCCTGTTGGTTCTCTATGATAGAACTTATGTCCTCAACCGTCTGTAGACACTCCAGTACCTCTTCCGATGTGTCTCGCTCGCACCCCATGAGTTTACTAAAAGCGGATGCAATCTTCCGGGCCTTGTCAGCTTCAACAGTTGCCCATGGGGAAAACGCGTCACCGCTCTTACGTTAATAAAAAAGAAAAGAAAAAAAAAAAGCAATCAGTAACGAGAACAATTAGTTTAAAAGTGAGGGCATGGAGGTACCTCCCTGGTGAGGGAGCAACCCAAGGAATAACTGGCTCCCCAGAAAGCCAAAATGTTTGATTGACAGGGGGGAGGGGGGTGTTGGTAACCTCAGAACCTAGCACAGGCTGTCAGCAAGACATCCTGGAAGCCTGCCACAAAGAACAGATGACTCCACTTATCAAAGGGTTCATAATCTAGGTAGGTCTGTATGTCTGAACAATTTTGTGCACAAAGTATATGGGTAAAACACTTTTAAGGCCCCCCCCCCACCAAACAACCATCACAAACCTGGGACCTGACCCCCCTCTTAGATATGTGGAATAGTCCAGTCTAGATTATCAATGAATTTGACTTCACGAGGGCATTAAATAATGCACTTTGGAGAAAAACAGTGACATAATTAAATGACATGTGCCATGACTTAAGTGTTACCGTGGAGGTAGAATTTACCAGCCCTCATTTAAGAATTTCAGGTACCGAACTTCTCTCTGGCCGCACACTCCAGCGTGCTCGATAATCCCGTATACGTTTGCTTTATTTTAGAAGGGGTTGACATGAAACACAGTATTGGTCATTAATCATGCCATGTTCATTATCTCCAATACATCAGAGCAGAATCTAGACAGATTCGCCCTCCCTTGGGTCAACCCCATGATAAACATCTCATATTTTTTTTTAAAGCCACCTTAAATTAGCGATGGTGCAGACACCCACCCTCTTTGATTCTTCTTAACCAAATGTATACTGCACGGAAACATGCCCAGTCACTTATAAATAACGTTAATTCTAATGTACACAGACAAATGACATCGATGTTGGCATCATTGTATTAATAAAGGCCCGTACAAAAAAAATCGACCCGAGTCATCTACCTCCATGATGGCACCGCGGAAGAGCCCCGCACTCCCTGGGGACAACGTTTGCAGATTCACGCTGGCAGATCCGGCACTCTCCCCAAAGATTGCAACTCGTTCAGGATCACCTCCGAAAGCTAATTTTTTTTTTTTTTTTTACACAAAACAGAAAAAAACATATAATTTATTCAAAAGAGAACTAAACTCATACGTCGCAAGTTTCCCTTCACAATTAAGTGCACGTTAGATTTTAGCTAGAGCCTAAGTAATAACTTGCTGCAATTCGCCTTTTAGATGTCCCGATTTTACACACTCGTATGGCAGCCGTATTAGTGGGCATTACACGTAGCAAATTATTTTGCGACATCGCATATAATTAATGGGAAAGATAATTTGCGACACCGCAACTATTTTCAAAAAAAGTAACTTTGCAAAGATATTTGCGATGGTATGATAAGGGCCAACCATACACACTCGCTACCTTCGTCAAAATGTTGCCCAATAAATCTAACCCCAAGTGGATCAAATGAAAATCTTTTTTTTATTATTTTAAATCGAGTGGCAAACATTTTAAGAAACCGAGACAGGCTGGACGACATTCTTGGTTGCTCATTGTGAAGCAATCGAAGCTTAGAAATTACCCATCCATTTAGTTAGTTCTCAGAAGTTAACGCCAGTTGGTACCTTTAAGAAGTACCACAACATCAAAACTTGGTGCGCAAGAAAATGTTCTTCACTTAATAAAACAAGCATTAGTTAAATGAATAGCTTTGCCTATAGAAGCCAACAATTTAATAATATCACCTTGGATGTTGTCTCTGACCCACTTCAAAGCAAGTTGTTGATCCAACAAACCAAAATTACCAGGAATGACGTCATCACCTGAAAAGGAAAGAAATGCACCCATAATAACTTAGTTCCGAAGCGTACTTTAGGTTCCCTCAAATGTCAGTTTTGATGTTGTTTTCCTGCTTCATGTTTGATATTTTGTATTGTCCACTTGAACAAAAATGATTTGGCTTGTTACAGAGCAGAAAGGGTCATAGAAAGACCTGGGCCCAATTGCATGGCACTTCTCACCACAGAATGATATGTAATGCACGCGATTCTACGAGCTGTTTTAAGTGCAGAATGCAACGGTGGTCCTTTCTGCTTTGAGCCGACTGGGTCGTTCTAGGTCTAGTTAAGCCATTTCTTCTTTGAGTCGAGGGCCCATGTTGACTCAGAGCAGAAATGACTGTGCGTGTAATAGGTCCTTTCTGCTCTGAGCCGACTGGGTCGTTCTAGGTCTAGTTAAGCCATTTCTTCTTTGAGTCGACTGGGTCTTTCTAGGTTTTATTAAGTAATTTCATCTTTGAGCCGACTGGGTCTTTGTAGGTGTTATAAAGTCATTTATGCTTTGAGCCGACAAATTATTGGCGTTTGCTTCAGGTTAGTTTGGGTGTGACACCCCCACCAACATGACCGCCTATACCCATGCACTACTCTAAAGTGGTTATAGCCTGGTTGCGGGCCCTGCCCATGGGTTACGGATTCAGTTAGGACAAAACACTCCATGTGGCAGCTCAACATGTAACTATGTTGCTTCATCAACAAAACCAGAACAGCTTCCAGGTATAGAAACTTTTTGAGTGATTCGTTGAAGCATACAGCACCGGTTTAAATCCCCAAATCGTACTTATATTTTGAAGTAGGCCTAAAAGTCCTTCTACAACGCGCAACAGAAGCTTCTTAGCTTACCAGTCGAAAGAAATCCCAGAGCCCCAAGGCGGTAGTTCATAGTAACAACGATGACGTCACCAATGACTGCAGTTGGGGCTGGAGAGATTCCCTCGACGGTCCCCTGTCCGATACTGTATCCACCGCCATGGATGTAGACAAGAACGGCTGCCTCCGAAGACTACAATGCGTGGGGAAACATTTGGGTATAAAGTTATATCGGGAAAAAACTATAACAGCACCGGGTGAACCCCCTTCACTTGATATTTCAAACTCACTCGTCCTCATCTGACCTAATTAGTCCAATTAATAATGTTGGAAGTATTATGGGACTTCTTTGTGTAATGCAAGGACATAATGAACATTAATTCGGGAATCAGGACTGACTTAAAGCCAGGGCGCAGTCTTTAAAAATCACTAGTAACTATCAGCCTGGCATGAGGGGTTTACGCTCGAATGCGTGTCACTGTTTAAATAAGATAATTGAGTTGCTAAAATAACCGTTTCCAAACTCAATATGAAAGAGTAGCCTATAACCTTTTCACTGGTCTTTACTGTGTCTCTTATTTCACGGTTGGCTATAAAGGGCTACAACAGAAGAAAAGGGAAAAACAGAAAGTTACCTACCACCTGTTGTGGGACGAACACGTCCAGCACGAGACAGTCTTCAGAAAGGCTGCCCGGTGATGAAAATTTTCCTATGTTTATTTCTGGCTGCGGACAGGGGTTGCCCGGCACCGTGGCTTGGAGCTCGCCACTCCATGACTTTGCTACTGGAGGTTTGAGTCGCAGCGGACCGACGGGCGGCTCGGCGTACGGTATGCCGAGGTAGGCGTTCACGTCCCCGTGGAACTCCGGACGCCCCTCTGGACGGAATTGCAGCGTGGTGCCCACGATCCGACCCTGGCTCGTTGTTACGGATGGAGAATCGTCACCGAAGGCTCGTACAAAACAAAAAGCTAAGAAGAAAATGCTGCTCAAACTCGCCTCCATCATTTTTGTTGATCCAGACGGTATCAAGGAATTGCAAAAAAAAGAACCTTCAGTTAGCAAGTCAATTTTGTGGTGGCCAGATCATTATTCATTAACTGCATTGTTTTTATACTGTCTCCACGGTGGTTTGTCCAGTATAATTACGTCATATCCTATTCAAGATTGTATTTACTATTTGGATCAGTAAACAACGGCCGCCAAGCTACCAAGAAAACATGACTCAGTTTTGTACCCGTTTGAGTCTCGACAAACAGAGGGTGTTCAGAGGAAGGGGGTGGTGTGCTCGAAAGTAAACAGGAGTATAAGATACAGCGTTTTGGACTGTGACCAACACATTGTGTAATATCGCGATGGTTGTTTTTATCTGTCGGATTGAATACAATGGCTGAGTGCAATGTTTCAAAGTTCAACACAGATTAAAGACACTGGACACCTTTGGTAATTGTCAAAGACCAGTCTTCTCACTTGGTGTATCTCAACATATGCACAAAATAACAAACCTGTGAAAAATTGAGCTCAATTGGTCGTCGAAGTTGCGAGATAACTATGAACGAAAAAACACCCTTGTCACACGAAGTTGTGTGTATTCAGAATGGTTGATTTCGAGACCTCAAAATCTAATTATGAGGTCTCGAAATCAAATTCGTGGAAAATTACTTCTTTCTCGAAAACTATGTCACTTCAGAGGGAGCCGTTTCTCACAATGTTTTTATACTGTCAACCTCTCCCCATTACTCGTTACCAAGTAAGGTTTTATGCCAATAATTATTTTGAGTAATTACCAATAGTGTCCACTGCCTTTAAACCAATGTTGTTAAGTCACTTCTATTCGACCTAACCAGTAGTCTTGATTGGTGAGGCTCGTTTTGTCGCTCATTATTATCACAACTATTAACTGGAGAAGGGATGAGCCAGTCATTGTTGCGCCCTCTACCGGCAACTAATACAACAGTTTAGCGTCGCCAATCAAGACTACCCAGCCAGTAGCCTGAACGTCTAACGTCACACTTCGGGGTGCACCCCACCAAATAGGAGAAAACAGAGCGTCGGCCTCATCCTTTCAAAATATTCTATATTAGACAGATTTGAGAGCCCCGAGAAAGTGTTTCAGTGTAAAAATGTTGCCCAATTGTGACCTGGGGGTTGTTGACTTCCAACTTGAGGTATTTTGGATGACATAGGCCCTGAAATAAAAGGTCCTGTTTGCTGAGAGGTGTAGGGACATTTTTCAAGATTGATGCTCGGACGTTTTGAAAATTACACCTGTGTAGGGGTGTTTTTACTTGGAGGGAGAATAACTCGACGGGCCCAGGGACTCCCCATATAAAATTGAGCAGAGAATAACAGTTCAAGAGTCAATTAATAATTTTCCCTTTCAAGTTAAAAGCTGTGAGACTGTTAAGTATTTTTCGTGTATTTTTGAATATTTAGCATTTTGCACTGTGTGCTATGGGAGATTATTTGGTGGGGTGCACCCTTCGAGGCTTGTAGGATAAAGACAGGGGACCAGTCTACTCAACCAGAGCGATTTTGTTTTCTTCCTACCGCACGCTGTCCAATGTATCTACGCATAAAGGTATGTGGGCCTCCCCAGATCCCTTCACTGTTGACCCCTAGAAACTGTGTGTTACAACAAAAAATTGCTCCCGGGCCCTGCATTTAAACATTACCTCGGCCAACTAATTTTCCTCTGTCCCCAAACACAAACCAAAAGAGGGCGCTGTAGAAGTGACCAAGAACAGTGGCCTTGCTGCAGTAGTGGCACCATAGATTCAGTATAGACGTGCGGTTGTTTGCATGGACAAGCAGATCGACTAATAATAGCCGTCAACATGAAAAGTGTAGTGATTAGTGCTCGGTGAACAGTCGTTATAAATAGACGATATAGATCATTATTGCTCACGATGAACACAAAGGGTCATTATGGAAAATAGTAATTCCCTTTGTTTTCTATTTAGTACCAACGTCGTCGCTTTGTTTGTAGTCGTCCTATAATTTCATTCATTTTGCCCTTTATTTTCAACGAGACAGCACAATGAGGCTTCCGCCGTTAGCAATGTATTATAATCATATTATTTAAAACCACAAAATGTAGTTCTATGGTAACATTTGTAATTTGTTGAAACAATAATTTTTTTTAATTAAAAAAAAAAAAAAATTAGTTTAAGAATATTAAGGAACCTTGACTATAGTCGAATGTAAAAATAATAAACGAAAACGTTTAGTTTGAACTATTGATATCATAATACGGGCATTGTTAAATGTGTTAACTTCATAACAAGAAAGTGAAAGCATCGCATCAAATCGAATAATGAAACACTCTAGTAAGATTCCCATTTGTTATCCACTCTCACGGTGTTAGCCCGACTTAGAAATGGGTCAGGGCCCCATCGGACCCAGACACCGGGTCAATTCTATGACCCGGAAGTTCTTTTGGAGTGCATACATTTTCATTCATGTGAACCTCTGTAAATATCATACAGTATCTGACCCATTGTGGGATAAAACATGGATATACAGAAATATTAATATTATTAAAGCCTTCAATCGTAAATATGGCTATAAACTTGATACCTGCGTTTGATATTATTTGTCATGGTGAAGCCATCCTGTCCCACTTCACTGCCACATAAAGGTGCACCCCACTAGGCCCTTACCATACAAATTTGACTTTCAATGAATTTTGAATTTTGGATGACCTAAAGAATGGTCCTATTGCCGAGAGGTAATGGGCCACTTTCACCACAATTGGTGCTCGGACGTTTGGACATTTACACAAGTGTTTGAAGGATGTTTTTTTATTTGGAGGGAGAATAACTCGACGGGCCTTGGGACTTTCCATATCAAAACAGAGGAAAACAGTTCAAAGAGCATTGGATAATTTTCTCTTTGTGAGACTAAGCATTTAAAAGTATTATTTTGAATATTGGGGCATTTTGCACTGTATGAGATGGGAGTTAGTAGAGTGCACCCTCATATCAAAAGAGTGTAACCCAAAACCGAGACTTGTAGAGCTGGAAACAGTCTGACCCCTTCATGAGAATCAGTGGACATTATTCATAACAATACAAAGGGAACACAACAAAGTAATGGCGGCAGCGTGCTAAAGCGCTTACGCTGTATCCATACTTAGAATGTATTCGTCTGAAAGTGATGTGGTAGTGCAAGTTTGTCATCCCATTTCGCTCCTTCGATTTGCCTTAAGATTCGTTCGATTTAATTTCCACGGTGGCCGTAAAGGGACATCACACGTCTTTACGTAATATACTCGTGACACGGCTAAAAATTGTGAATATTTACTTGAACCTGCGATTTGGTGCGCAAGTCGTGAATATTTTCAATGTAATTATTTATTTTCGACGCCCCTTTATGGCCTTCATACTTCACAGTGTTTCGGAAACAAAACAAAAAACTCTGATCATCAACTTGTTGATGAAATTTTTCCGGTAGGTCGTGCGGTGTTTATTGAAAAATCATAGGATATTCCAAGCTTTCTCTTGCGGTGGTGGAACGCACTCTCTTTCCCAAAACCCGGTGATGTGTGTAGACACCTTTATAGCATCAGTAATCCATCTACTAATAGGATAAAGGAAGCAGCCGTTCACGTAATAGGGAAAACCACTCACAACAGAGCAAGCTTCACACTTCTGCTTTCAAGTTCAGTCACCAAACACACATCTTCCATCCATTATGGTTATGTACACCTTCCCCCCTCCCTGCATCGTCCGCGCCCCTTTGGAGCAGCTCGCCCATTGGCCAATTAAGTTAATTAGACCGTCTAACAAAATAGTGACAAGTGGTTCATAGAAAAATCCGGTTGGTAATCTAATCTTAAGGCATGGATCATTTATAAGATCTGTTAGAAGGTGTCCGTGGTCGGGGGCCGAAAATTCGAGTGATTATTCGCGAAGGAAGTGCCACATTAATGCAGAAGAATTGAGATTGGTGGAGTGTTTGTTTATTTTGGGGATAAACTGTCACGGCATCTCACATCACTGACTCCAATCCCCCGGCGAGTGGGATTTTTTTTTGTTTGGTCGGGTGGAGCATGGGCGGAGGTGGCGCTGTTGCAGGCTCTCGCGGTGGTGTGCATAAACACAACATTAACTGACACACGGCGTATAAAAGCATTATTTGCGTCCAGGTGAAAGTCAGCGAGTGGTGTGCCAATACAACCCTGCTGCAGAGTTCACCCGTAGTTTAAAAAAAAGAAACACACACCACACGCTCTCCACAACCCACTGGTCGAGTTCTACAAAACGAGGAAAAAGGGTCGTCACGTGAATACTTCCAGCAACAGAAATCACAAGTTTCTGTGAAATTATGGAGAGAAGTTTAACTGCCGAGGTGCTGGAGCAGGGGCGAAGCAATGGAGTCGGAACACAACCACGCATTTTCCCGGTAAGTGCCAGAAATTAATGTTTATTTCCAGCGTTCTGCTCAGTCGGAGCTCGACAATAAACCCTTGGCTACTTACCGTGCCAATATTTTTGGAGTCTCATGTTTGAAAGATCCATCACAAAAGGTATGCGGTGAAGCACAGCCGCGTTTCATGATCGGAAGCCATGTGTGCCATGTGAATGCTGGTCTCGATCGTATGGTAACTGTTACGGAAGATTGTACATGAATAGCCTGAATAAGTGTCTATTAGCTTGACAGTTACTCTGTAGTTGGGAAGCTGCTTGACTATATAGCCCCAAATGTTGAGATTCATACCCGTATATGCGATGCATTATTACTGCAAGCCCACAAGTTACCCAGTGTCTCCAGCGGTCTGACATGATTTTTAATGTGAATTTGTTTTAACTTGGATGCGAACTCCCCCCTCTCTCTCTCGCCACCCTATCCTCTCCTTTTTTGAGACAGGTGAAACAAAATCCCCCCCCAAAAAAACCATCGAAACAAAACACTACAACATTTTTGTTTAACTTCTTGAAATGTCAATTTATTTTAAGGCTTTTTTTTAATGTTCCATTATTAAAAGATTGAAATAAATTTTAAAACTTAAAAAAAAAAATATAATTCAGTTCAAAGTTTGTTGATGATGCCTCAATGCTCCCCTTCTGATTTTTTTGCAACAGTTGTTTTGAAGGAAATCTTTATGAAGAAATGAAGCATTACGTGAAAGCTGAATAGAAAAAATACCCCCGAAAAAAAAAAAAAAAAAAATGTTGAGCACCCATTGTAATGAAGTTTCCACTTGGTAGTTTTAATGGGTACATTTTTTGAATGGATGCAATAAAATATTTTATGTTTTCTATTTTTCGCAGACAATATGATCAAATTGTGTGTGAATTTTCATGTAGGCCCTTTTACCCAACTTGTTGGCCCCACCCCTACTTGTTATTGTTGGTTTTTGATGTTAACGGGTTGAAATATAAAAAAAGTGATGCACTCCCTTCTCGAAAGGCTCCAGAAGAACTTATTCTAGAGGAAATTTAGCATGTGAACATTTGTAAAAAAAAAAAGGTATAGGATCAGCAATGTCACTGTTGTCAAAAAACAAACAAAAAAACCCAAAACAACAACAACATTTCTAAGAGTAAGAGTACAACTCTGCATTCGATTATCAACTCATGTTTGGTATGAATAAACCGTAAGAGAAACATTTTGAAAATTAATGTTCAATTTGTTTTAATTACTAAGTGTAGGCCTTTAAAAAAAAAACACCTCAAAGGTAGTGGATACTTTTGGTAACTTCTCAAGAAAAACATTACCATCAACACTTACTTGGTTAAGGATCACCTGAGAGCTGCTGATAGTATAAAACATTGTGAGAAACGACTCCCTCTGAAGTAATGTCGTTTTTGAGAAAAAGGTCATTTCTCACTAAAATTATTCAGGCATCTAAAAGCACACGATTCTATGCAACAAGGGTGTTTTTTCTTTTAATATTTTCTTGCAACTTCAATGACCAATTGAGCAAAACTTTTAACAGATTTGTTATTTTATGCATATGTTGGGATACAAGTGAGGATACTGGTCTTTGACAATTACCAAAAGTATATCCTGCCTTTAAAGGTATTATACAGGATTTGTAAGGATAGTTTTAGTCTGAAAGCTTACTGATTATAAAGTTCATACTAAAATCTTTTTTTTCCTGTTGAATAGTTCCCTCTGAAACGAAGTCATATTCGAGAAAAATGAACAGGAAAACCTATGACCCCCCCCCAAAAAAAAAACCAAACAAACAAACAAACAAACAAACAAACAAACAACGCAACGGCTGATTTCGGTTAGACCAAAATTAAGGACAATGTGTTTACATGCTGAAACTGTGCAACGGATTAAGCCCAAATTTGCACTGGCCGGGTTGGAATTTCGTGTTTATGGGTCGATCAGACAAAACACGGTTTGCGACAATTTTGTCAGCCAATCCTGAATGTTAACTTGAAATTTATTCGGAGAGAACTAGCCTAATTTTTTTTTCTTCATCTTTTCATTAATTTTTTTTGGGGGATAACCCCAAATTACTACCACATATATGTTTTGTAAGTTTAGTGAAGGAAAAATTAGTTCGTTTTCATATTCTTTGAAAACAAACCTTTTTTACGTGTTATCTGTCGAAATCCCTTTTTGCGAACTTTAAAAATGAAAACAAGACCACAACAATTCCCACCACACGTATTTCTAGTTAAAGCCCAACCATGATTTGTTTTCCCCCCTTCTATTTGCATAACTTTATTTAATCTTACTTGTCAAAGAAAGTTACACCAGTACAAAGAAAAAAATGTACAAGAGCTTTCGTAACTTTCGTTTTGTGTGTCGATATCCGGTTCTGGAAAACAAATGGTTGGCAATGATGAATAATGATCAGGTAAATTATTTTGAAAAAAAACCCCGTTTTTAATTAGCAGACGTTAATCTCATATCTCATTCATAATTGGAGACTATGTCAATTAATGCAAATTGGCTGTCGGTATGACAAAGCCACATAATGGTACAAAGACATTGATTAGTTTCTGGTATGATTTTTAAGTATGAACTTAATCTCACTATTGGAAGTTACACAATAAAATAAAATTGATGGATTTAAAATAATTAATGTTGGGCACGAACGGATGAATTTGCATAAAATAGATTGTAGATTAACTGTCAGTGAGAGGGGAAAAAATGACTAGCTATATATTACTATAACCAGATTTTGGTAAGTAATTGCGTCGTAGCTATCAATTTCACTGCCTGTTGCTTGACAAAAACATGCGGGCAATGTTTTCCTATGATGTGGGCGTTCTTGTTGAGACAGGCCTATAATATTTTAGTAACAAATCTTAGGGTTTGATAGAAAACTTACAAAATGCATAATTCCTTTTTAACCAATGCCAGTTATTGCACCTGAGGACCAGTCAACATTCAGTCAAGGTGGTTCCTGCGTATAATTGAACAACAAACGTGTGATGTCACAGGTTACATGATCTGAGGAAGTTTACTAAAAGCTTGTGAAATTGCAAATGTTTTGGTACCTTTTTTGAAAAACAAATTGTATCAAGGGTGTGCCCAGCATTGGTAAGATTACGGAGCTATGGTAAGATTGAAAAAAAAAAAAAAATAAATAAAAAAAAATAAAAAAAAATAAATTCCACAGATTTACACATAACTTGCAAGTATTACACGGTACCAGCATGTTATAAAGATGGTCATGGTGAATGGTACCGACGGACAACCGGGCGAAATTCAAATCCGATGATCATGAAGACTTGCTAAAAATCCTGAAGTGCTATACTTTGTTTTTAAAGAAATGAGTACAGCAATTGGTTTTATGATCTCTCTGAGTCCGCAACCCGGTGTTTGAATACAGTGTGACAACAGTGATGTTCTCCAGTTACACTGATGACCAATTGAGCTTTAATTTTCACAGGTTTGTTATATTTATTTGATGGGGTCCCAAAACACGACGTGAGGATAGTGGCCTTTCACGAATACCAACAAGTTAAAATTCAAACTTTTGCAATGAGGATCACTGTGAATGATTTCTTTGAAGCTTGGTTTGTATGCACTCTTTACAGGCATACTGCTGTTTACTGAACTAGTGGGTACAGACAAAGACAGTTTAAAAAAGGATTGGTCGCCCTTGGGCTATAAACAGCGTTTGTTTTGAAATGAATATGGTCGGAATAACATTTAAAATTAGAGTAAAATGATTCACATCAATATTCCTTGACATGTTTTTTTTTTTTGTGGGTAATTTCATGACAGAACACGGTCGCTATAGACTGTGTAAGTTGACCTCGAGAGCGTACGTGCTTTCGCGAGTTGGACTTCCGGGCACCTCGAATCTTGGAAAAATAATATTGTTTTTTTGAAACTTCAGCAATTAAATATGGTTTTAATATAAAAAAACAAGAAGCTACATTTAGAAATTGTAACCAATGTCGCAAATCTTGGAAAAATAATTTTGTTTTTTTGAAAGTTAAAAACAGTAGCAGTATGGTACTCAAACCGCGCGAAACTGGGACGTCGTTGTCCAGGCGACGCCACGCAACATCACGTAAAATCCATGCAACACAGGGTCTGTTTTCGCGCTAAGTAACGAAGCACTTATGAAATATTCCGCTTTAAAATATAACCTTAACTTCGGTTTGCGCAACACAGTCAGCGTAAATTCGCAAAAGGGTGCTGTACAAGTTTTCCCAAACAATTAAATGCTAACTCAGATCCAGTTATCTTTCAGGGAAATAGATTGAACTAACTTATATCGTATTGTTCCTTGATACCCGAAGGAATATACCCTTGACCTTCCATGAATGTCTTCGAATTTTGTGTTCATGCAAGTTTGACCAAATTTTGATTAATTTGACTGATTTGATTGATTCAGTGGTTTGGTATTGAAACCAGACATACCAAGCTGTATGCACATTTTTAAAGAAACCGACAGTCTGCGATTCAATTATGCCGAAATTTCGTACGTAGTGAGAGTTTGGGGGTGTAACTGGTCTTTTGTTATTGTTTGCATCCCACAGCCAAGACACCATCCCTTCTACAGCCAGGCCATGATGTCTGCTCTCTCCCTGGATCATGCCAGACGACAAGAGATCTTCCGCCGTCTGGAGATGATGAACGGAGTGGACGGTTACGACTCGGACGACATGGACGGAGACCAAGCCCGCGAGGAGGAGGACGACGACGACGAGACGACACCGGGCAGAGAGATAGACCTCTCGATGGGTCACCGCAATAAGATCCGACTGAGCCCCCACCCCGTGTTCACTCCGAGACAGCGTAAGACCACACCGCCCCCTCTCAACGGTAGCCCGAGTCGATATGAGCCGCGCAGTCATGATGAACGAAGGAACTCACTGTCCCCTGTGTCAATGGTCAGAGACTTCTCCTCCAGGAGTGACATCTCCTCTGAGAAGCCCTCGGTGGCGTCCCCCGTGAGGTCCAACGAGAGGTGTCACAGTGAGGGCTACACATTCGAGAGGAGCCCCTCAGACGATGAGGTGAACTCTGGTAGCAACCAGCCCGAGGACTACTCGATGAAACTGGAGAAGCCCAAAGAGGGCTCCATGTTTTCCGAGGACGAGAACGAATTCCCCCTGGAAAGCAAGCCGCCAGTGTCGCCCTCAATGTTCAAAGAGTCGACGAAGATGGAGAGGGGAGGCCAGTCAGAGTGGACATTTGAAGAGCAGTTCAAGCAGGTAAAACATTTTTGTTTTCATTCTTTGGCGAAAAAGGTACCGACCGTGACTTTTTCACAAATTTACCTTTTTTCTGGGGGGGGGGTGGCTACATTTTGAACAACAAAACTTTCACTTCAGCACTGCCTTCTATTTTGACAAAATAAACCCACATCTTAAAGGCAGTGGACACTATTGGTAATTACTCAAAATAATTATTAGCATGAAACCTTACTTGGTAACGAGTAATGGGGAGAGGTTGACAGTATAAAACATTGTGAGAAACGGCTCCCTCTGAAGTGACATAGTTTTCGAGAAAGAAGTAATTTTCCCACGAATTTGATTTCGAGTCCTCAGAATTAGAATTTGAGGTCTCGAAATCAACCATCTGAAAGCACACAACTTCGTGTGACAAGGGTGTTTTTTCTTTCATAGTTATCTCGCAACTTCGACGACCAATTGAGCTCAAGTTTTTACAGGTTTGTTATTTTATCCATATGTTGAGATACACCAAGTGAGAAGACTGGTCTTTGACAATTACCAATTGTGTCCAGTGTCTAACCCCCCTCTCATCACACAAATTGTGCACTACTTAGTTCAATGGTTCTTGTCATTATGTCCATCATGTGAAGCTTCAATAGTTGATCAAAGACAAGGCCCATCCCCTGTGTGCAGTCACTTGCTGCTCCAAAATTCATTAACATCTAATACCCGCTGTTGTTTTTTGAATGGTAGATACACCGTGTCAACCTGCAACTTATATCATGCGGTGAATGCATACATTGTATCTAGACAATGTACACAGCCATACACTGTACACACGATGTTACGGTCGCATTTTATATTTTTTTTTCTGCACAGTCTGTTGTGCCACCGTTCACAACCCTAACAGTTGCATGGTTTCAAAAATCGTTCAAACCACTGCACAATATTACCAAGAGTTAATCGACCAGTCGTTCTGGTTGTCATTGCCCAAAATGTCTAGTCTCGGTTATGACCTTGGCCCATGGTTACGAGTTAATAGACTGAAACGCATGCAATATGAACAGGGATTCAATTAGGTAATATTCTGTGTTATCGGCAGAATTCTGCGGTAAGGGATAACTATGGAATAGGGCCCATGAATCAATTAAATTCAACCCAATTCCGTGATGAACTTTCTCTTGAAACCCTTAAGTGAGCACTGGTAACACATCATGACACATTTTTAATTATTTCACTGTCTTCTCCAAAGAGCAATGCCGTGGCCGAGTCAGAGTCCTTAATATCGTAGACCAGACCATAGAGAGGGGATAGTATCTCATAGTTGCGTAGTTTTTTTTGAGGGGCTGAGAAATATTTTTTACTCCTACACTTCGTGCACAGAATAAAGTGGAACCATGTGCTCTTTGTAGCAGGCTTCCGGATGTCTTGCTGGACAGCCAGTGCGATGTTCTGATGTTTCCAACCCCCCCCCCCCCAACACACCACCAATTAAACTTTTTGGCTTACAGTGAGCCAGTAACTAGTGGAGCCTTCCTACATTTGTGTAATTCCTGGGGTTACTTCCACGTTTAGGGAGGTAAATCATTCTGTTACTGACATTTTCCAAGCTTTTTATAAAAGTTCCATGCAAATGCCTTAAAAGCAACTGTTCCAATTTGGTTTAAACGCGGTTTCAAAAATGAGTAGTATTTTCTCAAAGATGAGCGATTCTTAGCAGAAATATTGTTTTATACAAATGTTTGACTGATTGTAGAGTTCTAAACGAGATTGCTACCAAAATGTCATACCTTAGTTTTGTGTTCAATTAAAAAAAAAAAATATCCAGTCAGTATTCCCCTTGGTGTATTTCTTGAAAAAAAGTCATACCCTCACGTTATCAAGGTCTGTATTCAAAATGGCTCACCTCCGTAAACATTCCCTACTACTGAAGAGGTGGCTACTGTTTGCTGTTACGCACAGAATAAACTGTTGTCATGTTTGCTTAGTCAGGTGTTTCAGAAACTTGTGTCATTTGTTTAGCTCTGACATACTGGAAAACTTTCATTGTCAACCGGGAAGAGATTAACTGCAGCAGACCGCAAAATAGTCAGCCAGCCGCTGATTAAAGTTATACATCAGCGCTCACCACATTCGGGCTGTGGTTTAGGGCCATTGTATTAGCAGTGAATAGGTCTGAATGGTGTGCGTGTCCTTCATCAGTGTTCCTCCCTCCAGCTCGCCCATTCCCCTTCACTAGTTTCATTTTTCCCTCATCACATTCCCTCAATCGGTGCCATACCCCGATCATCACCAAAAGAATGTGCGGTATCGTTTTGTGAGTGCTTCTTCTTCATACATTATTCAACCAGGACACATCCATTATAACGTTAGTTTTTTTTGCGGTTTTATGTTGTTGTTTATTTCTTTTTCTACTCGATTTTCGCAGGCCCCCAATTTTTTTCGTAGGCCCCCAGATACAGATTATCTATTGGATGAATGCGGCCATGACTAGGCCCAATAGATCAAGCTCTGTTTCAGACCCCAATTAAATATTTTCATTTTGATATAAGAATTAGTCCTTGCTCCATACTCATGCAAGATTGATTGAATAATGTGTTTGAATAAAAAAAAACAAAAAAACAAAAACAAACCCACACACACTCGCAAAAAGCCTCTTTAATCTGAATGCTGTTTGTATGCTTCTTAATTGCACAAGTTTTAATTTCCTGTCTTTCTCAGCCTCTTCAAAATAATCCAAACATGAATGCAGCATTTAAGCACCACGAGAGGTAACAAAAAAAGAGGGGAAAAAACCCTTGTTGATCCTTGAGTTCCATGAAGCAAAAAAAAAAAAAAAAAAAAAAAAAAAAAAACCTCTCCTGAAAAGGCTGCCTTCACAGACAGTGTTCTTCTTTGTCCCCCGACATTAATGATTAAGTCTCTATTGTCCCCGAGCATGTAACATCACAACGGGGACCGTTGTCTCCTAAGCCTTGATCCCCTTCTATAAAAAATTACAAACGGGGTGCTAAAAAGAGAAACTGTAGAGGCAGATCAATAAAGCTGTGGGGATTACATCGGTTGGATCGTCTTAATTCAATGGTGTCCTTTATAGTGAAGCAATCGCCCATCTGCTGCTGAGCAATGTCTATTCTGGCAGGTACATGAAGTCCGATTGTCATCTTGTGAAAAAGGGGTCGATTGGCGTGCAACGTTAGTTTAATTGTCAGAGTGGTGGAGACGTGGGTTGCAAGCAGAGAGAGAGAGAGAGAGAGATGATTCCCTCTATGATTGATTGAATAAATAATGAAATGTCTTTTGGTTATGCCATTAATCTGTATAAGGGATTAGCGAAAAGCCTGTGTGAAAAGAAGCATTGAATGATTGTAATTTGTGTATACGTACAGCGTTCCTGGTGCACTGGTATACCACGGCCCAATTTCACAATTGTGTTATAATCAATTGAAGAACAAATTAAGGAGCGTAATAACAAGTGAAAAAAAAAACTTTTTTATTCCCCCATTTCTTCTCTCCCCACCCCCTACACGCACCATGCTGAAACCATACTAAAACTGAGCCAAAAATAGCGTCCCCCGCCCACTGTCTACACCAAGCATGTCCAAGCTAAATGTTTTCTCTAACAAATGATGAAAGAAGGAAATTGTTTTAATGGCACAAGAAAGTGATGTATTTATGGCTTTACTAAGCATAGTGATCTAATACCTTATAAAAATTGGGTCTTGGAAAAAATAATATGAAAGTAGTTCCCCAATACATGTTTTTTTTTATTTCAAATGACCACATGTAGAAATAAGTACAAACTTCCATGTAGGCTAAAACTAGTTTTGATTTGATGCGTTTTCTTGTGAAAAAGAAGCATTTAATTAGATGATTTATATCACGGTTTGGTTGTGATTAAAAATAAGAGTATCTGAATGGACAGAAACCAATTACGGTATACCTTTGATGTGTGACGAGGTGCTTGGCTGCTACCGTTTTGGGTTCAAATGGTCCCTTGTCGCTGTGGAGGCTCAACGGTGTAGCGGTCAACACGTCTGTCCAATAATAGTACACCCAAATTAATTTCAATAATTATTCCCGAGGAATTACATTATTAAATACTAACTGAATTGGAAAGCTCATTTTATTCCCTGTGTGGGTCTCTGAAGTGAAGGCATTGCTCTGCAATTGATCAACTTTAATAAGTAATGATTTGATTGAATAAATAATGATTTACACAAAACTCCAAACTTCCATGGCGGGGGAAATGTTATGATTAGGTTCGAGAGGGGGCATTTCTTGACTAAAATAATTGTATTCAATTTTCCCCCCATCATTACTAAATGATATATTTACTTTTATTTATGCTTGTTTTGAGTTATTTTATCTGATTTTTGTTTTTAAAATCTAATTTAAAGACAAATTTTTAATGATTGTTAAAACATTTGTTTATCATATGTACTTATGAAAGCCATTTATATATGTGTATAGTAATCAAATAATTACTTTTTCGTTTTTACATAAGATTTAATTATGTATTTTACCAGAGTTCATGCGAAAGAGTACACAATTTAAAAGGGAAATTATACAACCAAACGGGTTTATCATTATTGATGTAGTCGGTGAATTTTTTACTTCCGGTAATGGAGGTGACGTCACCGATTACGTGGTTTATTAACAAATTATATACTATTTTCCCTGTGTATACTCCACAAGAACAACAGTTCCTTGTTCAAAATGTAAGATTAACTACTCAAAATGAATGTTATACGTGTCCAAAAAGAGTTGAGTTGCAAAGTGTGTGCGAAAGACAGATACAAATGTTATTGGAATCGGTCCCTGCATTTATAAAGGTCGGCCAGCCATTAATCCACTGTCAAGGCATACGAGAAAAAAAAAGAACAATTATCTGAGAAAAGTATTGGACTCCGTTGCCCCTTTCAACCCATAAGACGTGTGTTTCCTCAGCAAGACTCAATCTGATTTTATCTGCGAGAAACACCTTTTGTTTTCTTGCCCCTCGTTTCCTGTCAGCCGGTTTCCCCCGTCATAATTAACCCCGAGGCTAAATGAGTTGTTCCGTCCCACCGAAGTATGATTATCAAAAAATATGGCGCCCGATAAATTCTGGACATCCTTTGTTATTAAACGATCCTGAATTTTTGATTTCCTCCGCGCGAGAAAGACGTAATTTTGTTTTGATGTTGCTGTTGGTTTTCTCTTTGATGGGCCTGACTTAAGGGGAGGGCATGGGAGGTAATATTAATAAGACCATGATATGCTCTTTGTAATCCCAGAGGAAATTATTGATCAAAGGCAAACAACCAAACTTATAAAAGTTCAGGATGATTCTTGACTTCCCTTACAGACTCGTGGGTTTGTAGAGGGGCCCACATTGTGTCAGAAGATCCAACCAGGGGGGAGTCCAGACAACTGTGCATTCTTAAACCTTTATCGAAGTAAACCATGTTTATCAGATCAATAAATAGCCAACAATTGTGCTCTTTTGCTTTATTATTGCTGACATCATTTTCCAAAAAGTGGGCGTGAATTGTTACATGAAATGACACAGTCCGTGAAAGTGTAGAATTAAAACCACCCTTTTCTTGGTTAATATTTTGTCATTTACCGGAGAGTTAATCAAACATTTCAAACAATGCGACTTCACAGGCTCTGTATATCCCACTCAGACATGAAATAATTCCTACTTCAGTCTGATTTCTGATATTTGGGACTCAGACAAATCAACAAAACTGCAATTAAGTAGCCAGCCGAAATAAATAAAAGCCTATACCAAATGCACGTTGCAGCCCTTAAACACAATAAAAAAATGTTCTTACATTTTGTTTCAAAGTAGCATGATTTATATAGCGGCAAAAACTTTGCCAGAGCTAACATATGCACTGTGTCGGTGCATTCCCCCACATATTGCAGGTCGGCATAGTTTATTATACAAGACCACAGTGGATAATATTAAATAGTCAGAAAGTTTGATGGTGAACTTAGAAAATGAAACCTGACTAAAAATACGATTTCACTGTATGCGGTTTAAAAAAAAAACCAAATAATAATGCTGGTTGGGACCTCTTCCCCCCCCCGAGCCAAGATTTATTTCAGCCATATTTTAAAGCTGGGCAAGTCATAGCGGTTGAGCCAGCGTGAATGATGTATGCCCTACCTTTAAGAAAATAAAAATGTTCAGATGATTGAAAGAGAAAACCGACGGAAATTGCTTGTAAAATTGTGCAAAAACACTGGCGAGACTTCTTAAAAAAACCCTTGCATATACAGTTTCGACAAGTTTGTTTTTGCTCTTTATAAAGTTCTATTTATTTCTTGATAGACTGCACCATTGGCGGCTGGGTGGGGGGGGGGGGGTTGTGATTTTCCCCTTTGGGGTTTGCCGTGTGACTCCGCGGGGAACAGTGTCAAGCGCTGGTTTGGAAACACAAGAGGTGCGCGGTTAATTTGATTGATTGCGCCGATGAATTCGAATTGAAAAGTGGGGAGTGAAAAACGTGTAGTAGTATGTTGATGTACATGTACACCACTTCGTAAAGTGTTTCAGACTTACATGGGGGACTGTTATAATAATAGATGTTGCTACTCGGGGGTCGCTTGTGGCCCTCGGTGGTCATTGGGAGGGGTATTGAGGATTAACGACCCCCCCCCCATCACTTGTTGCCTCACTCCCTTGTGATTATAACCCCTCTTCAGCCATCCGGACATCGAGGACTTAAACAAAAGAGACCTAGGTGCATGTTTTGACAGATGACCGAGAACGTTCTCAGTTTGATTTTTTGTACAACATCAACATTGTCTAGTTTCTATGAGTACATTGTACGCCATTAGTCATAATCTAATATTTAGAGTGTCAAAATTGATATGTTCACGTAGAAATTACACATGTACTTGAAATTAAAAAGTAACGACGTACGTGGAAACCAATTTATTACAACAATTCACATCACTACAGCATACCCCGTTTTTGAATGTAATTTAATTTAACATCGTCATGACTAAATTGAAAATCATAAATTAAGTCTGTCTGTGGTTGATACTCTGCGTGGTGTTATCAGCGCAGCAACTAGGCTAAAATCTTTGGAGGGGTACACGGGGGGTACACCATTTTTTTCTAAGGGGACTTTTGGCCAACTTAAACTGTAATTTCCGTTTGAATTTCTCTTAGACAAGTCCTCTCTCATCGCTCTCGTTGTGCCATTTACTATTTTTCTGCGTGTAAACTGAAAAATAGTTGTACAAACATTGAAATTCTTACATAAAAGCTCATAAAATGCAACATTTTACTCCGGTCATTTTTAATATAAAAAAATTCCAGATTTCAAATGGAGAAGGGGGCACCATAGGGGCACCATAGGGGCACCATAGGGGCACGGATATCAATTGGCTGTCCCACCTTAGTCTTAGTTACGCCACTGGGTGCTGTCGTTCATGTTTCAACCAGAGGATTGTAATGAATGATTTCCTTCACAAAACCATCCACGGAGTGTTTATTGCTACATGTCTTTATTAGATAGAGAACTATTCATGAAGCAAGTATGGCTGAAGACCCCCCCTACGTGAGATGTTCTGAACATTTTTTTTCTTCACCAAAGCTGAATACAAGCTGTTGTTCATAATTGATCTACAGCGATGCCCTGGTGTGAACAGCGTCAAAGTTACAGGTGCAGTGATTAAAAATTGATCGAAAGCTTGGAATGATTGAAAAATTTATAACCAATAACATAATTTGGTATACATAAGTAGGAGTACAACAAATTAAAAAACTTAAACAACAACTTGGACTTTAAAGGTGCTTATTAGGAATTTTTAGTAACCGAAATCTGTAATTCGACTGTCCAATTTTGCTGAACTTTTCAAACACAGTGTGTCCACCCATTCACATTCAATACAGAAATTAAGTGTGCACAAATTCAAAACGTCTCTACGAGACGCCGAGAAAACCTCCTGGGTACAAAGCTTACCTGCGTTTCCCCAATGCTTGTAAGCTCAAACTCAAAGCATTCAGTTCCAGATATCTGGTGATTGCGGCAGTGGGCACGAGGGGCGGGGAGTGTGTGTGTGCGTGTGAGTTTGACATTCAAACAGATGACTTACAACGAAAGGGACAATAGGTGCACGTTTGTTATCGCAAAGGAAAACAATGGGGTCCACGTTTGTCAGGACAAAGAGTTGAACAAAGGAGGGTGCACGATTGGAGGTCATTACACACTTGTGTGTGTGTGTGGGGGGGGGGGGAGCATGAGGTCTGTTTTATTTGGTATAATCTCTCTACTCCCTCCCCAATCCAGGCAACACTTATTTTTGAGTATTTTTGTGTGGATGCACCACTGGAATACGGAATTATATAGACTTACTAATTCTAAGGCCAGCTTTGGCTGTAACATTTTTGAGCCAATTGGGAAAAAGATAATGTGACAAACTGACAAGATGACATCTTTAAGTTTCATACAAAATGTTTACACCGCCATTTTGAGCGTTACCATGGGAACTTCACAGTCATGATGTGATGTATGATAAATGGAGTTGCTTTTCCGGGAAAACTGCAGTGAGAACAGGCTGAGTATAGAATCAAATGAAGCAGCTTGATGCCCCTCTAGAGATACGTAGCTCTGCTGAATGCACCTTTTGTAACTAAAATATAAATTTCCCCCAAAACGGGAAAATATTTAGTAAGTCTTCACCGATCTTGTTTCCATCTTTGCTAAATAAATGTAGAATTATTATCCCTTAATTGGTTTTGAATTTATTGTTCAAAATGGGAGCACCACTAGACAGAAACAAAAGGTGTGTGTGTGTGTGTGTGTGTGTGTGTGTGTGTGTGTGCTCTCACTTTTGCATCCCTGTGGAGACCGATATGAGTACCCTGTTATCCTTGTGGAGACTCATTTCCTTGTGGAGACACAGAAAGTGGTTCCATAAGGAAAAAATGCAGAAATAATCCTTGGACTACCACAAGTCTATGTTTCCAATTTCTTTATTTCTCCACTTGGAATCCCTGGGGAGACATGGTCATACCATGTGGAGACACACATTGAATGATGTGTGCAGAGAAAAGCTAACCTGTAGCTACCTGATGAGGGCGCTTCTATAAGCAAAATCCTATAAACTCTTAACCAATCGGATCGCTTGTTTCATTTATGCTGGGCTGCCTGTGTGTGTGACTAGATGGCGCCATTTTGCTATGGCAAACTATGTCTGCTGCACAAGGATTAAATACAAAACCTGGTAAGAAGTTTTATTACTATAATTTTACACTGCATGTTTAGGCTTAATCACAAGAGGCCTCCTTGACTTTTCTTAACATAATGCCTGATATCTGTTACTTTGTAACATCAGAGCAGTGGGTCATGGATAAAGTAGTTGCACATTGTACTGAGTTTAAAATAAGTTTGCAGTATGGGTTCTACATTACAGATCACTGGGCAGTTCTGTATGATGACCTGGAAATAGCATTTGTCAAGTTCTACATTGTGAGAAAAGGATTACCTTGCATGATATATATGGTTCGTCTTTGTTGACGTTAACATTTTGGAAAGTTATTAGTTAAATGATATACATTTTTAAAGCTTAGTCTAACTGCTATGCTACATTGTTAAGTCTTCGACTCTAGTCTTACTCTTAGTGATAGTCTTAATATTGTCTTACCCCACTCTTTGTGTCAATTAGTATCCTCCAACGAACTTACCTCAGTGATTAGTTTTAATTAGTTAATTCTAACTTAACTAGCTCAGGCTTTTGCATTATTTCTGGAGTAAACATGCATTTGTTTACAAACAAAACAATGGTTTTTGTATTCAAGGATAAAAAAGACATTTCAGTATACATGGTAGAGGGCCTATAATAGTCAGATAGGCCTACAAGTACAACAGAAAAACCTCCTACATGTTATCTTTGTAGTCACTAGTGTAGTAATAGTGGCTTCATTACACAGAAGATATTTATGTATTTACCCTCTCTCCACAGATGTGTGAGTAAATAATCATTCATAATGGAGATCCAAACTGAACGGGTAAGCCGACAACCTATGACATGCATAGTCTTATATTATAACCCGCCTACTGTCATAGCTCCCCAGTGAAAATATAATCAGCACCACATGTTTTGTCAATTTGCTATAAATTTCTACTCGACACAGTTCAAAACAATTCCCAAATGACGAAAAAGACTCTACAAAATAGCTTGAAAATCTCCTACTGGATTCTCGATATGTCAAAGATGAAACATCGAGCAATTGTATTCGCAGTCATTTTGTGTGCTCCAAATTTATGCTTTTAAGTCCACACTCAAGCAAAACAATGTTGATGACGATTGGCATTATTTAACAATCAAAATAGACGGGTGCCCTTTCCGTTGTTGCGGTAAGTCATGCGGTCACGTGTCCGGTCGTGTATGCCAACATCACTTTGCCGCTGGGTTGTGGATGTAAAGGTCATTGATTTACATCCATAACCCATAATGCATCAGCGGCAATTGATGTTGGCAAACACTGCTGGAAACGTGACCGCATGATCTACCACTAGGATGACGGTAGGGCACCTGTCTATTTTGATAGAAAACTGCTGCCAATCATCAGCAATGCTTTGCTTGATTGGGGACTTAAATGCACCAATTTAGAGCACAAAAAATGACAGTGAGTACAATTACATGCTTGATGTTTCATCTTTGACATATCAAGAATCCAGTAGGCGATTTTCAAGCTATTTTGTTGTGTCTTTTTCGTCATTTGGTCATTTTTTTGTAACTGGATTGTGTGGAAAATCAGAGCATATTGACGAAAAGTGTGGTGCTGATACCCTATTCACTGGGGCACTAGGAGAACCAAAGATATGATATAATTTTTAATGGAGTACAGTGCCCCAGTTAATTCCCGGTTCATACTTCCTGCAAATGCTTCATGCAAACGAATTTGATGTCACAGCTCTTTCTTCGCTGCAAATATTTCGCAAGATTTGCCCAAAGGGCAAACTCTTGTGAAATTTTTATAGCGAATTTTTGAAGTCAAACTCGTTTTGCATTCGCATTTGCAGGAAATATGATCCGGGCTTAATTGGGTCTTGATCTTGAGTATTAAAGGAACATTACAGAATTGGTTTTTGCTAACAAAACAGTTGCTGGCAGTGTAAGTACTTTATGCAATCCACCATATACATAAACTGACAAACCTGTAGAAGTTTGAGATCGATCGGCCATCTGGGTCACAAGAAAATAGTGAATAACCGATAACACATTTGCATGAAATCATATAGATTCAACAAATGAATAAAACGCTCACTGAGTGATAAACTCCAATCGGAAAATCAGTTTATTCATTTCTCATCAAATATGGCATTTCAGACAGCAATATTTCAAGGGATGTTTTCTACTATCATCATCATTAGACCGTGTAAGTTTTTTGTAAATCTGTGATAAAAAAGTATATTTTACAAGTTTTTTTCTTACAAATTCTGTAATGTTCCTTTAACTAATTGATTCAGAATAGTGCAAATAAGCAGCCTTTAAACATTAAAAGTATTGAGTCCACGCCTAATAGTAATAACTCAACCATGTCTGTTTGTCTGTGAATTTACTATGATGTCCAACCATGCAATTTGAACTTTGTTATGACCTAATCATGAGGGTAATAAAAAAAGAAAAACAAGAAATACACTCACATACATAAACAAAAATTATGATAAAAAAAGGGGGGGGGGGGGAAACCACGATGACATGCCTCATTCACACGTGATACTTTATGTGGGCAACAGAGACGTTTACTCCATGATCACTGCCTTGGTGCCCCTTGAAACGTTCCGATGGAAACTTACATGTTCCTCTGTATATAGAGGTGTCTTTTACCACAGAGAAATTGCCTCCCTTTCTCAAATAACAAAGTACTGGTATCAGGTCTGTTTACTTGAATAATAAATTTTATTTCGGAATTAGTTTACCTTTAATATTCAAGTGCACAAAGAAAAAATTTGTAAAATGCGACTTACTCATGCAATTAATTCCTGCTTACTGTAGTAAGCCAGCACAGTAAGCAGGAGGTAATTGCATGAGAAAGTCGCATTCTAATGATTTTTCTTTGTGCACTCAAACATTAAGGGTAAACTAAATCCGAAATAAATTTATTATACAACTTATCACATGGTTGACATTAATTCATTGTAATAAAATGTGTTTTTTATAAGAAGGCCTTTTATTGTTATTTATATAGGTGCAAAGATACTCAATTAGGAGAAGAGAGCCAAAAAAGGTAAGAATGCTCTAAAAACTGTACGGTTTGTAGAGTAGTGTTGTACGTCTCGAGACCGGTCTCGACCTCCCCGTCTCGGTATCGGTCTCGGTCTCGAGCCTTAATTGGTCTCGGTCTTGGTCTCAGACTATTGGGTCTCGACTACAACACTGTTAAACAAAATTCACATTATAAGGCATTATATCACTCAATGTTTAGAATACTACACACACCATGCTCCATAAGGCATTACCACTCAATGTTTAGAATACTACACACACCATGCTCCATAAGGCATTACCACTCAATGTTTAGAATACTACACACACCATGCTCCATAAGGCATTACCACTCAATGTTTAGAATCCTACACACACCATGCTCCATAAGGCATTATCACTCAATGTTTAGAATACTACACACACCATGCTCCATAAGGCATTACCACTCAATGTTTAGAATACTACACACACCATGCTCCATAAGGCATTACCACTCAATGTTTAGAATACTACACACACCATGCTCCATAAGGCATTATCACTCAATGTTTAGAATACTACACACACCATGCTCCATAAGGCATTACCACTCAATGTTTAGAATCCTACACACACCATGCTCCATAAGGCATTACCACTCAATGTTTAGAATCCTACACACACCATGCTCCATAAGGCATTACCACTCAATGTTTAGAATCCTACACACACCATGCTCCATAAGGCATTACCACTCAATGTTTAGAATACTACACACACCATGCTCCATAAGGCATTACCACTCAATGTTTAGAATACTACACACACCATGCTCCATAAGGCATTACCACTCAATGTTTAGAATCCTACACACACCATGCTCCATAAGGCATTACCACTCAATGTTTAGAATACTACACACACCATGCTCCATAAGGCATTACCACTCAATGTTTAGAATACTACACACACCATGCTCCATAAGGCATTACCACCCAATGTTTAGAATACTACACACACCATGCTCCATAAGGCATTACCACTCAATGTTTAGACTACTACACACACCATGCTCCATAAGGCATTATCACTCAATGTTTAGAATACTACACACACCATGCTCCATAAGGCATTATCACTCAATGTTTAGAATACTACACACACACATGCTCCTTAAGGCATTATCACTCAATGTTTAGACTACTACACATGCTCTATAAGGCATTACACTCAATGTTTAGACTACTACACATGCTCCATAAGGCATTATCACTCAATGTTTAGAATACTACACACACCATGCTCCATAAGGCATTACCACTCAATGTTTAGAATACTACACACACCATGCTCCATAAGGCATTACCACTCAATGTTTAGAATACTACACACACCATGCTCCATAAGGCATTACCACTCAATGTTTGGAATACTACACACACCATGCTCCATAAGGCATTATCACTCAATGTTTAGAATACTACACACACCATGCTCCATAAGGCATTACCACTCAATGTTTAGAATACTACACACACCATGCTCCATAAGGCATTACCACTCAATGTTTAGAATACTACACACACCATGCTCCATAAGGCATTACCACTCAATGTTTAGAATACTACACACACCATGCTCCATAAGGCATTATCACTCAATGTTTAGAATACTACACACACCATGCTCCATAAGGCATTACCACTCAATGTTTAGAATACTACACACACCATGCTCCATAAGGCATTATCACTCAATGTTTAGAATACTACACACACCATGCTCCATAAGGCATTATCACTCAATGTTTAGAATACTGTCTGTATTGACCATGCTCCATAAGGCATTATCACTCAATGTTTAGAATACTACACACACCATGCTCCTCCATAAGGCATTATCACTCAATGTTTAGAATACTACAAACACCCTGCTCCATAAGGCATTACCACTCAATGTTTAGAATACTACACACACCATGCTCCATAAGGCATTACCACTCAATGTTTAGAATACTACACACACCATGCTCCATAAGGCATTACCACTCAATGTTTAGAATACTACACACCCATGCTCCATAAGGCATTATCACTCAATGTTTAGAATACTACACACACCATGCTCCATAAGGCATTATCACTCAATGTTTAGAATACTACACACACCATGCTCCATAAGGCATTATCACTCAATGTTTAGAATACGACACACACCATGCTCCTCTGCCAATAGGAAATAAATTATGTAACAGCTGTATATCTTACTTAATAATATTATAGACAGATTCTCCAGAGGATGACAGAGATGGATTGAGTGCTGCTTATATCAGCAATGAAAAAGGTCAGTGAGCTGCCTCGCTCAGAAAATATTTTTAAAGTTCACTTCTTTTTTTTCTTCTTTTTTCTAAAATACTGTTTTAACCTTTTTTTGTTTTATCTAAACACAATTAAAGATACTTGTATATGACTGATCACAATGTAGTTATATTATTATTTTCTTTTTATTTTAAAGGCCGTGGTGTGATTGCTGCCAAAAACTTCACAAAAGGAGAATTTCTTTTGAACTACTCAGGAGAGTTACTGGAGAGAGCTGCAGCTGAGGCAAGACATTCAAAGTACACATACGAAAATGGATCGTTTATGTACTTTTTCTTTCACAAGGGGAGAAGAATGTGGTATGTAGAGCTTGGCTTTTTGAGGTTTTAAGTTATTTATAATGGAATATCCTAAACATTTGGCTTGTCTCTTTATTTCTGTATGCAACCCCCTTTGTTCACTTTAATTATTTATCCTGCATAATTCCCACGATAATGATATTTACACTGTTCTCTTTAGAGTTCCTGCAGCTGATGTCACATCTGTCCTCATGATCCTGTGGATTATACAAACAATTGGCACTTTTGTTTCATTGTAACCCTAACTTATTTTTTCAGTATTGATGCGACCAAGGATGATGGTGGACTGGGGAGACTAGTTAATGATGATCACAAGCACCCTAATTGCATTATGAAGAAGTGCATTTTTGCTGAACGACCATTCCTTTGTCTGTTTGCTGCAAAGAACATAAAGGCAGGTGATGAACTCACATACGACTATGGGGATATTTCAGTACCTTGGAGGAAAGCACATGCTCAACAGACTGATTCTTGTTCAGAAAATTGTGAACAAGCTTGCCAAGAAAATGCCACTGTCAGCTTGATAACAAATGATGTTCAGCCCAGAGAAAACCCATCATCTAAAGGCAACACAGAGATACATGTAGAACAATTGCCTGAAAACAATGATCAGAACGTGACACCTTATTGTATGGAAATGCTGGAGAATGATCAACTTGATGAAACAGCTACCTCGTCATCACCAAACTTCCAGCTTACAGTCAATGTAGAAAACAGTTCTGTTCTTTGTGCTGATACAAATAAAGTACAGTTAAATGAGTGCATGAACATCCTGGAATCCATTTGCCAAGGACGCATTGGTACTGACGATTCTTTTTCTCCCAGAGAAGGAAATTAAGTGTTTTCCATCTGCCCAAATCATATCAGACGGTCCATCCACAGTAGATGAAGCTGCAGAAGATGAGATGCATGAAGCTGATCCTGCGGTTGGCACAGAGTATGTTTCATGTTCTGCTCAACAGAATTATTCTTGTTCAGAAAATTGGGAACAAGCTTGCCAAGTAAATGCCACTGTCAGCTTGATAACAAATGATGTTCAGCCCAGAGAAAACCCATCATCTAAAGGCAACACAGAGATACATGTAGAACAATTGCCTGAAAATGATGATCAGAAAGTGACACCTTATTGTATGGAAATGCTGGAGAATTATCAACTTGATGAAACAGCTACCTCGTCATCACCAAACTTCCAGCTTACAGTCAATGTAGAAAACAGTTCTGTTCTTTGTGCTGATACAAATAAAGTACAGTTAAATGAGTGCATGAACATCTTGGCCACATGCCAAGGACGCATTGGTCCTGACAATTCTTCTTCTCCAGAGAAGGAAATGAAGTGTTTTCCATCTGCCCAAAACATATCTGAAAGTCCATCCAGAGTAGATGAAGCTGCAGAAGATGAGATGCATGAAGCTGATCCTGGTTTTGATTCAGACTTTGTTCCAGAAACAGATTCAAATGACTCTGATGACTCAGGGGACTATTCAGATGAACTGGAATTGTCTTCAGCAGGATGTGACCGCCATAACGACAGCTACAGCTCAGACGGAGATCATAGTAAAAAACAGCATTCACCTGATGATGATGAATGTTCAGCCTCTGGCATCCACATCCAACACTACAGCAAAAAGGAAACAACTTCTGGTGTTTTCATCCGTTCTTACAACAAGGTTAATGCCTGTTTGTATTGTGAAAAAATGATTACTGTGATGATTGGTAGGCATTACCAAAGACAACACCCTGAAGAAACTGAAGTCGCCAAAATTATTGTCTTGAAACCAGGGTCAAGGGAAAGAAGAAAGGAATTTGACTTGCTCAGACATAAAGGTAACTTTTATCATAATGAAAAGGTCCGACAGACTGGTAATGGACAGATAATACTGCTACGCAGACCAACAGAAATGGATTACATGGCAGAAGATTATGGTCCTTGTCCCCAATGTTTGGGTTATGTAGCAATGGATGACTTGTGGAGACACACAAAGTACCGTTGCATTTCAAGAGATTTGTATTCAGCCACAACCATTGATGGGGTAGCATCTCGCAAAAGAGGGCTTCAGATGGAAAGTGAAGTTTTGATGGGAAACTTGAAAGATGCAAACAGGCATGTGAAAAACATCGTCCTTCCAAATATGAAAAGAGATAATGTGTTTGGCATTCTCAAGAATGATCCGCTAATAATTGAGTTAGGAAGTCAGGTGTTGAAAAACCAACCAGAACGACAGCGATTGTCATCTCAGAAAATGAGAGCTGCAGCCAGAATTCTTCAAGAGTTGAGACAAATTGACCATGAAGGGGGAATGAGCATGAGTGACTTCATCAAACCAATCAAGTTTGATATGTTCGTACAAGCAGTTGAGACAGTTGCTGGACAGAACACTGCTGAAGATGAGTTACAGTATCCATCAGTTGCAATCAAGGCAGGTCATGACATAGCCTGGTTAGCACGGATAAAGAGAGGGAAGGCTATACGAAGCCAAGACAGTAAAGCTGAAGAAGAGGCCAACAAGTTTCTACAATTGCACACCTCAGAGTGGGGCATCAAAATTTCTCATAGTGCAAGGAGTGCACTCAATACTCGCCGCAGCAATAAACCTGTCACCCTACCAAAGACAAGTGACTTACAGAAGTTATCAAGACATATTACCACTGAACTCAACAAATGCATGTGCGACTCTACCTGTCAGACAGATTTCACCATGTACAAACGCCTACAAAAACTTACCTTAGTGCGTCTCCTTTTGTTCAATAAACGGAGACCAATAGAGGTCGCAAAGATAACTGTCGAGATAATCTCCAACCGTCCAAACTGGAAGAATGCAAAAGTAGATGAACTGATGGATCAAATGACATCTTTGGAGAGAAAGTTGAGTACAAGTCATGGCCTGGTGCAGATCATAGGCAAACGGGGTCGCACAGTCCCTCTGATTATTCCACCAGATTGCTTAAAGGCACTGGACCACATCATTAGTTTGAGACACAATTTCATTCCTGCTACAAACAAATATATATTTGCACGAAATACACCATCTACTTACATGCAAGGAGGACAAGTGCTTACTGAGATCATACATGAAGTGACACTGGAATCTCCTGAGGATATTCGATGCACAAAGATGAGAAAGTACACTGCCACCATTGCACAAGTCTTAAGTTTGCAACCCCACGAATTGGAGTGGATAGCAGGGCACTTAGGCCACAATGTGAACATTCATAAGGATTTTTACAGAGTCCAGGAGTCTACCATTGAGCTATGCAAAGTGGCCAAGCTTTTGATGGCGATTGATTCTGGAGAGGTGGGCACATGGTCAGGGAAAACTCTCATTGAGATTGATATAGCAGGTAAGAGTAATTTTTTATGAGGGATGTGTGGAGGTTTTTGTAAAGTTTGATACTCATATGATATTATTGCTTGTTATATTTATATGTCTGAATTTCCTCGATAATCAACATTTTATATTTATCTAACTGGTTGTGGCTGTAGTATTTTGATATTTGTGTTAATCAGCTAACAAAAAGATGTTTCACCTAAGAAGGTGGCTGTGGCTGTTGTTTTTGCTGTTCCTGATGGTTGTGCTATTATATGGACACCCTATTCTCCATCACATAATGTGAATATGATGTTCCAAGCTGTACCAGCAGCCACTTTCTGTATTTGTTACACCTAAGATTCATGTATTTTATTAAGATGTCATAAGGTACAAGAATTTCAATTGAAAGCATGTTGTTATTTTTCAGATATCAATGTCGATGTACAAACTGAAGATGACGATGATGACCTTAGTCAAGGTATATATATTTACATGATTATTAAGTTATTCACTATATGCAAACATTATATGCTTTGTTAAAATATTATCAAGCAGAGAGGTGTTTTTTAAAGGAACCGCGCGGTTTGCTCTGTGATGTTATAGAGTTCAGTTCTTAATTATTGTCCAATGTTTGATCATTTAACTAAAACTTTTATGGGCGATGTATAAAGACAAAAACCAATGGTGTTGTGGCCACTGGTGATAACGGTCCAGTTTTCGCCTGTTGCCACAAAGGTGTCCATTTAATGTCCACAAACTGCTTTTCATGCTAGCCTTCAAATGTGAAAGTGTAAGTGTATTGTAAGTGAAAAATAACTCCTACTCTGTATTCCCTAACCATGTAATAGAGGAGGAAGAAGCTCTTTCCGTGGATGCTCATCAGTTTAGCACAAGCCCCAGCACCACCGAAAACAGACATAGCACCAGCTGCAGCAACAGTAACAGCAACACCACCAGCAGTAGACCAAGGACAGATGGCATACCAAGCAACAGCAGCCAAAACAGACCCGTCTCCAGCAACAGCTTCTGCACCACCACCTTCACAGACAACAGCAACAGTAACAGGCCAACCAACAACAGCAACAGACCAACAAACAGCAAGAGACCAACCAATAGCAGAAGACCTAACATCTGCAGACCTGGCACTAGCAACAGACCAAGCAAACACAATAGACCCAACATCAGTTCATGCCGTCAAGAAGGTATTAATAATTTAATGATAGAGCAACAACTTTTGGTTTCACATCATGTTATAATAATTTTGTGTGTGGACATGTTGTGAAGAAAACAGTTGACTATATAGTCCCAGAATCAATACAAGATAATTTTGTTTCCAGGGACACCCTTAAAATGTATTCCTAGCACTGAATCACTCCTGAAGGCAATAAGATCGCTTTAGAAATCAAAAAAAAAATTCACACCCACCACAACTCAGTAGAACATTACAACGTAGTTTTTATATTGTGTCACCTGTCAGGCCTGTGGGCAAAATTAAGTGTCCATGTTGATGATTGATGATTGGTGTCCTATCAAGGGTGTGTGGGACCTTATAAAGCCACCCTACAGTTTTGGTAAACAAAAAAGGCAGTGCCGCACTTTGTTAGTGGCAACATACACATTTAAAAAAGGGGAAAATTGAGCTTAATCTGTGATTTTAGTTACAATGTATTTTCATCATTGTAGAATACAAAACTGATTGTTTTACTAAATTTCTTACTAAATTTTTTACTAAATCTTTTACAAAATTTCTTTAAAAATATTAGCATTTCAGTATTCTCTCATGACCATCTGTACATGTGTAAGTTTTGAGTGAAACTGTGAACATTTACATTTGTTTATCGTACAAAAACTGTTAAGCTTACAAAGACTGTTAAGAGGCTTTAAGACTTGATGTTTATAAACACAGTTTGGACAAGATCAACAAATATAAACGTTCATAGATGTATTACTGTTTTTTAATCTGAGTGACCCTTTAATCTGATTTAAAAAATGTTTTACAGGTAAAAAAGTTCCATGGACATCTGCAGAAACAGAGGCAATATGGAAAGACATGAGAGAATTCATTTTACATGAACAGGTACCAGGGAAGAAGTCATGTGAACAGTGTGTCGCAGCCAACCCGGTGTTAAGCAAGAAAACATGGAAATGTGTAAAGTTTAAGGTTTACAACATGATTCAGTCAACTCAAAGAAGAAAGGAAAACAAATTGTAAAACATAGGAAATCGTTTCAAGAAGATAAAGTAGTTTTATTATAGTTAGAAGCATTCACATCATTTTTGTAAGTCAAGTAAAAAGTACACTTGATATGAGTCAACAGTATTTTAAAATATTGTATGCACTGTACCAGATTTGTCCTGGTAAAGGTTTCTCAGAAACGCCGTACATTTAGGAAATGTGAATAGCCTGCTTTAATTTGCTACTACCAAGTTTTTCAGATTCGTTCTGCACCCCTTTAAATGTAAATGATGATTTACTTCAATTCTGGTAAAAATTGTGATATTTTTTATGGTTCAAGAGTCCCTTGCCCAAAAGATTATTGATTCCAATCTAGGTCAGTTTTTTACTCTGAATATTGTGTTCTTGGTTGGAAGAAGTGTTTCTGGACTATCGATGGAAAAACCATTTCAATCCCAGGAGGATTTATGATATTAATTTGGTTCATTTAAAATGGGTTAAATAGGTGTTTCTTGCCCTAGTAAGATTTTATGATTTGATTTGTAGGTGCCCAAAGAATTGTTTCTGGCTTTTGAATTTTTTTCTTCAAATCTCAGGGATTTATGAAACTAATTTTTGTTAATTGAGTCAGTCAAGGGTGTCTTACCCTAGTAGGATTTTATGATTTGATTTGTTGGTGCCCAAAGGAATGTGTCTTGTTCTTTGATGTTTTATTTATTATTTTTTTTCAATCCCGGGGGGATTTATAAAACTTACTTTTGCTATGAATTGAGTCAGTCAAGGGTATCCTGTCGTAAAAAGATTTAAGGATTTTATTTGTTGGTGCCGAAAGAAATGTGTCTTGTTCTTGAAGTTTTTTATTGAATTTTTTTCAATCCCAGGTGGAGTTATGGAATTATTTTTTTTAATTTTAGTTGAGTCAGTCAAGGGTTTCCTGCTCTAGAAGGATTTAAGGATTTTGTTTGTTGGTGGTCAAAGGAATGTGTCTTGCTCTTGAATTTGTTTTATTAATTTTCTTTTTTCAATCCCAGGTGGAGTTATGGAATTATTTTTTGTATTTAATTGAGTAAGTCAATGGTTTTCTGCTCTAGAAGGATTTAAGGATTTTATTTAATGGTGCCCAAAAGGAATGTGTCTTGTTCTTGAAAAATAATGTTTTATTTTGTTTTCAATCCCGGGGGGAGTTGAGTCAAGCAAGGGTTTCTTGCCCAGTAGGATTTTCTTCTTGTTAGCGTCAAAGGAATGTTCCTTGTTCTTGAAAGAAGTTTTTTTCCCAATCCGAGTAGGATTTATTATGTTGGATGTTTGCTTCCAATTGAATGAAAGCAACATTTTCTTGCCTTAGTAAGATTTAAAGATTTTATTTGTTTGTGTCAAAGAAAAAATGTTTGTTCCAGTCCCCTCCTTTTTGCTGTTAATTGGTTCAAACTAACTTTTCTAATGCCCAAGTAGGATTTTGAGATTATACCTGTTGGTGTTAATGAAAATGTTCTTGCCATTTAAATAACGTTATTTTCAGTTTTAAGTTTTGAGAATAAAATGATTGTTGTTCTACAAAATATATGCGTTATTCTTCGCTCTTATTGTTCAATATTGCATTGAATCATGAAGGAAGGAAGAGTGTCTCCATAAGGTTTGGCAAAATTATTCCCTATGGCATCAAACGTTTCTAAAAGCTGTACATTGATTGGTCATTCTTGTTCAATATGCAAATTAACCTTGTCTCCACAAGGGTGGTCTCATAAGGATAGCCTGAAACTCGCGGAATGTCTCCACAAGACATGTCTCCACATGGTATTGAATTTGAGTATGTGTGTGTGTGTGTGTGTGTGTGTGTGTGTGTGTGGGACACACGGAAGGGCATATGTGGGGTCCTGACAACAATGGAACAATGGACCCCACAAGGTCATTTCAATAGGAACAATTGGGCCCCACAAGGGAATTCTTCAGAAAAGGGAATAATAGAACAACAATAGCAGTACCCCACATTCCGGATCCGTAAGGATGTGTGTGTGTGTGTGTGTGTGTGTGTGTGTGTGTGTGTGTGTGTGTGTGTGTGTGTGTGTGTGTGTGTGTGTGTGTGTGTGTGTGTACACACAGAAGGGCATATGTGGGGTCCTGACAACAATGGAACAATGGACCCCACAAGGTCATTTCAATAGGAACAATTGGGCCCCACAAGGGAATTCTTCAGAAAAGGGAATAATAGAACAACAATAGCAGTACCCCACAAACCGGATCCGTAAGGATGTGTGTGTGTGTGTGTGTGTGTGTGTGTGTGTGTGGACACACGGAAGGGCATATGTGGGGTCCTGACAACAATGGAACAATGGACCCCACAAGGTCATTTCAATAGGAACAATTGGGCCCCACAAGGGAATTCTTCAGAAAAGGGAATAATAGAACAACAATAGCAGTACCCCACATTCCGGATCCGTAAGGATGTGTGTGTGTGTGTGTGTGTGTGTGTGTGTGTGTGTGTGTGTGTTGGGGGGGGGGGGTGTTTCTTATGACTGAAGCCATAAACACGCAACAGAAACTTGTCTTTGGAATGGCCAGTGCAGTGTCCTCACGTCTCTGCGTCTACGAGAACTGATTCTTAGGTGAATGCCCGTGCGCTATTAATTGTCCCTGACTCGCTATTAATTAACAAGATCACAGTTCTCAAAATGGCCTTAATTAGCTCTGCCTGTTTGTGACAAATTAAATTTTGATCAAATGTAATGTCCACACATTGGACGGTATCAGGTTGAATGGACGCTCAGGCAATGCCCCCATTTAGAACTCGACGACGTTGCATCCACATTTGCTTTTTTGACATTCAACGATTCCCAGTAATAAATAGCTTTAAAGAGGATAGTGCAATTTTCCCTGTAACGGTAATCAGGAGTGCTCGTTTGTTTTCATTAAATCTTTCTCGCTAATAAGCAGATTATTATTAGCATATATTAGCATATATATATGCAGCATATTATTAATATTATTAATATTATTAATAAGCAGATTATTATTAGCATATATTAGCATATATATATATATATGCAGCATATTATTAGAACAAAGAGGCTGGAATCCAATCCTCCATGGTTTATTTGGTAGTTGTGTCTGAGAATGACAGCTAAACTTTCATGGAGTAAGGTTAATTTTTGAGATCATTGGCGCAGCATCCAAACCCCGGGGAGCGAGCTTCCAAACCCCGGGGAGCGAGGTTGGGAGTCGGTAAAGTGGCGCAACCAGTTATTTTCACTCGGTAGGCAAGCAGGGGCAAAGATATAATTTGGAGTGGGGTACTTAATGCATGGGAATATTTATTTGTGATTTTTATATCATTAATATACACATAAAAAAAAAAATTACTTGTTTTTTATTTATTTATTTATTTATTATTGACTTTTTTGGGGCACTGCTCTCCTTTGTTTACTACTCCACTGGTTATACCCAATTAAACTTATATTAATCATGGCTTTTTCACATTCAAAATGTACTATTCGCATGCTTTGAACAAATATTTACAGGTGGCATGCAATTTACCTACGCAACACAGCTGTGCTATTATGGATGCGTTGCGTACCACAATCAGAACCTTTTCGTGGTGTCCACCCCTCCCCCACTTCTCCATAAAACAATTTCTCGCTACGGCACTGTCTGATTGTGTGGGTTTTCACTTTTCTGAAAGCTCTTCAACCGCATCTAAAAGCCCCGACCATTTGTTCACCGTCTCCTCATACACAGTGTCTTGCACTTTTGATGATCACTTCATTTCAATAACAGAAACATGACATTAATATTTGCGTGTGATACTTTATTCTATAGTTGTACGAGCTATCTGATGACCCCAAAAGGAAAGACTTTCTCGATGAGCTGTTTTCATTCATGCAGAAACGTGGTAAGTTTGACTTTCACCTCGTTGTACGTTTATTAAAAGATAATCGACTCACTGAATTTGTCCCTTACTGGAATTCAACTATTTTTTGAATTGTTTCGTGACTTTGTCAACTAACAAAATAAAAAAGTTTTGTTTAATTTTTATATTGGAATATTATTTTCTGTTCGGAAAAGTGGCCCCCAAAATGTGATTTGTGTTGGCTCGATCCTCTGGGTCTTCTTATAATGTTAATTATCCACGAGTGGAGTACAAGCAGAAATAGAGTGCTCTTGTAGATTTGCATAATAGCATCCTAAAAAAAAAATACAAAAAAAAATATTAAAAAAACGTATAAAAGATCATGAATAATGTATAGTTTTTGAGGTATTGCATGGTGAGATATCATTGTAACACTAGGGCCCAATTTCATAGAGCTGCTTAAGCACAAAACGAGCTAAGCCCACAAAATTATGCTTAGCAGAAAAAAGATTACCAACATGTAGCATCTGTGACTGGTACCCTGCTTATTATTGCTTAATAAAATGTTTTTAAGCAATATTTTCTGGTTAAGCAGCTCTATGAAATTGGGCACATGTGATGATATATACTTGGCTTTGCTTTTTGTTCTTGAACTTCTTAAAGCTAATTAATTTAATAACGTTAAATTTGCCATTTAATTGTTGCGGGACGCGCTGCTAAAATATAGGATTCCGGGCAATCTCAGTGGTATAGTGGTAAGAAAGGCAAATGTCGTGGGTTCGAGTCCCATAATATCCGTGTGATTTTCACAGGACTTGTGAAAGTATTACATATACAGTGCTTTACACAATGGTGTAAGGGTAAAGTCAAATTAACAATATTCTTAAAACTTGTTTTGCTGTTATTCTACCACTGCGGAGTAGATTTCGGGGGTAACTTCTTTACTTCATGAATATTAGACTACTCCATTCTTGAAAAGTTTACTGAAAGGTTAGTCTCGAGGACTGATTTGCCAATAAACTTAAAGTTTACAACCAGTACACGCGTGCACTATAGGATTTCGGGGAAGGCTACATTATATCACAGGAGTGATAAATGATAATTTGGCGTTACAGTTTGGTTATGGGAGTTTTCAGAATTCATTTCAGCAAATTAGTTTTTGCAAAACCAGTTGTCACACTAACAGTTTGTTAAAATGTCGAACACCTTGCAAAAAGGTAAGCCTACGCAATCGTTGAAAAAGTTGTTTCTCGAACCATCCGACAGAGGGTATAGTTTAAATAACCATGCATCAAACACGTATCAATTTTATTGGTGTCATATTTGTTTATGAGTGAAAGGTAAACAAACAAAAAAGTAACAAATAAAACAAACTAATAATATTTTATGAAACCATATGACCAACAGCAGAACTGGCGGCAGGCAGAAGATAAAAGAGTTCATTCCTGTTTCCCCTTTTGGAAATAAAAGTAAAAGAAAGTAAAGGTGCTCTGTAACATCAGAGAAGAGACTTCTTAGAGGCACTTCATCTTTGACATTCATAAGTAATGTTTAATCATTTTTGAGTAATTGATAATCATTTTTACCACGTTGACATCATGTAAACACTTCCGCTTATGGTTCAATATGTTTTTGTTTTTTTGATATTTCACGTTGTTGCCCTCCACCTCCCCTTCTGAATCTTGAATAATAGCTCGGCAGGCGATGAGATTGTGCCTTTGATGATACAGGCATGGAATCTGGCACACAGTCAGAGTATGTCTTGCGAAAGAAAATTTGACTACAAATAGGGCCATCACAGATTTGCCCTTTGAACAAATATAGGTCCGAATAACAAAAAAAGTGGCAGCCATTTTGACAATTATGAAAATTGTTTGTTATTAATTCTACCCATTTTGTTCCGAAGGACAAATCTGTGACGGCCTTATGCTTTTATAGACAAATATCTTTCTCGTGACATACTCTGACTGCGTGTCAAATTCCATCCAAAGATTCCCCTATCATCAGCCTCACTATAAAATAGTCCGTCAATAATAACCGAAAAAATATCACTAACAATAATAATTTATTAGGAGGCTTTTAACCACCGTATCTTACACTATTCATTGGGCCTTAAGCATTCCTGAAACCATAGAGCAAGGCTGAAACCATCTCAACTCCTTTGGAGTATGCAGCACCAGCAGCAAAAATGTGCGCACGGTTTGCTAATCATTCACATTAACACTATATCTATACCATCGCATGTACCCATTTACTCCTGGGTGATGAGAAACTCTTGTTATTATAGTTAAGTGCTATGCCCGAGAACATAAGTACCACGACCGGGATTCGAACCAGCACTCTGATGGCTCAGTCATCGGAACTTGAGTTCGGTGCTCCAGATTGCTTCGGGCCACGTCACGCTTATACATTCCTTGTAAATTTCCTCAACACATTGAGATATCCTGGGAGAATCACAATCCAGTGAAGAAATAATCTTGATGTAGACCATCATCCAGTCTGGTACCGCATGTCAACCTTTTCACCCAATAAGTCACCTTACATTCAAATGGTTGTAATCAAAACGGACTAAAGCACGAAGCAATGCTATAAGTAAACTACCCACCGTAGGCCGTAGTCCACTGAACTAACCGATCAAAGCATACGCAGACCCGGAAGCACACGGATGCCATGGAGGCCATGATGGCGTTTGTTGCCCGGGTCTTGGCCTTGGTGCCCCTCTAAAAGTTTCTTATACACTTGAAGAATTTCCAAGCGAAGTGCCCTTTGAATAATGAAAAATTACCTTGTACTGTCAGAAGATGAAATTCCAGCCCTGTATATAAAAACTCAACCTGCAAATTATTGATGCAGATAATAAACAACGGTTGTTTAATAAAATATGGTCCCACTCCCAATATGCCACAAGTCATTTTTTGTATGATAAGAGTGGGCTTGTATGCTTCATTAACTCTCATTTAGGTCTAGGGTGCGACCATATAGAGCAAGGGTGCGACTAGTCAAGGCCAGGCTGCACAACAAATGTTTTTACTTTTTATAAACTTGGGGAGCTCTCAGAACACTAAATAGAGAATGAATTTCTTTTCAAAACTATGAATATTGAGACATTAACACCTTGGCTGAAAGGTGATGTTTTGTGCCCTATATAAATTGTCGTCACGTGGACAATCTGAAAGTGCCCCTTATCTCTGGGGAAAAAAGTGACCTCTGCACTATAGCTGGGGAAGTTATCACATGACCAATATCCATTATCTAGGATTAGTAACTCACATCTACATCCCCAAAAATTACCTTGCAAATTAGTGGCTCCTTCGAATTCACTTTGTGTATGCACTCATCTTACAACAGATACGGTCGTATTCTAATGAAAGTGGAAATAAGTTACATATTTCTAAACTTACACGTTAAAATGGTGTATAATGTCATTTTATTTGGATACTCCTTCGGAGCAAAATTTGAAACATGACGTCATTAGATATCAACAACATTCTGTACATTCAAAAGGGGAATTTGTGCGTCAGTCAACAGGTAAACAAAAACAATGCCTTGTTGATTGACTATCCAAAACATTCAGGAAAAAAAAACTAAACAACTTTCTTTTCCAAAAATGTGCAGATCTATTGTGACGTCATTGGGTGTTTTTGGATGATTTACACATTGCACTGGGAGGGTATCAAATACAATGGCATTTTATACAATTGTTAACGTGGTGTTATTTTGGACTACTTTGGCAAATGAGTGCATCACAAAACCGAGTTCGACATTGGAGCCCCTCTTTCAGAATTAAGCCAAAATGGAAACCAACTGGGTATACATTGATTACGTTTTGGGTTAGCGAAGAAAACATTACTAGAACGCGGTTTTAACCTGAGATGTCCCGGGATCAAAGTGCCGATTACCTCTACCTGGCTGGCCTCCCCCCAAACAACTCGTTTGACAGCTTGGTTGGTGGAGCGCCGGCATTTGAATCCGGAGAACATGGGTTCAAAACTCGTTCTACTAAATGTTTTTTTCCCCGCTCTCCCCAAAAAATTGAAAAGCAAAAAGTAAACACAACATAACACAAACAATAACGGCCGGGCTTTTCAACTCAGCAGTAATTAAATAAGTTTTCATTCTTAACCTGTGCTTGTCTGACTACCAATAAAACAGAGGTGAACGTATTCGTCAGTCCATTAATTTATCCACGGCATTAAAGGAATAAAAATAAAATACAAAACAAAATCCCCATCAGTGATGATAATTACAGAGAATTAAAATGACGTAAAAACAAAAACCGAGCATCGTAAAAACAAGATAATAATTATTTGTCAAGAATGAAATAAACATGTTATTTGTTTAATACCGGTCTTTCAAGTGCATCAAAGTAATTTAATCCCCGATCATTGTTGCAGACCCCAGTGTCTGAGCAGATGGGGAACATAGAGGCAAGCCATCAAATATTCATCCCCGCTCAACAATAAAATAACAGAATGGAGACCCCAGCCCATAAAAACCCACAATAATTACCGCTTTGCAGAATGATTGATTTTTATGAATTAATCCTCGCTGACATGTGTGTCTCTCTTTGCTAGCAATGGAAAGGTCTTTTTTTTTGGCCTGGGGCCTTCATCTTCTTTATCGTTTTTGATTTTTGTATTGTTATCTATCGGGGCTGGCGGACTGACTGTCCACCACCACTACCACCCAGCTGATGCATCCCATTCGATTCTTATGTTCTAGGCTGGATGTTGGGACTGTACATGTCTTAAGTAGTGTTAATTAGATTAGCAACACTGCATGTCCAGACACTATTATAATGCCAGGCGTTGTTGATTTTTTTTCAAAAGGGTTGTTTATCTATAGTGTTTTCTTCTTCTTCTCTACAAGTGATGGATGGTTTCTCCTGCCGTGGGAAATGACTGGTGACTATAGTTGACCATGAGTTGACTAATGTTAAGTTGCACTTGATGCGGTACACCTGCTGAAAACGACCTGTAGTTGTACACGAAACACACAATTCTGAAAAGACAACAGCAGTTCAGATCTTGCATGGAGTTGTCTTGAGAAGTAATGCGCGAAAAGAAAAATGCTTGTAAAAGTGCTTACCTGAAAAATTAAAGACCTCCCCAAAGTATATTTTAATACATTGGGAAAAAATGTGAACAATTTTTTAAAACAGGAGCACCTATAACTATATAGGATTGGTAGAGCTGACAAAATAGTCGCAGATAGTGTTCATGTTTTGTGTGATCAACCATGTACTTGAATTAACAAACCTGTGCATAATTTTGGCTTGTTTCTTTGTGCGAGTCAGGAGAAAATAGTGCAAAAACTATGCACAATTTTCGGGATGTAAACACATTGTCCTTAATTGTTGTTGTAACAACCGAATTCAGATGTTACAGTTTTCTCGAACACGACTTCATTTCAGAGAGACATTTTTTTCACAGCAGTTCTGGTATGAACTTCATGATCAGTAACCTTTAAGACTAAGATTAAACAATGATATGTATTTATCCTTACCAATCCTGTATAAATACTAAAATGAGTATGATGCCATGTGAATTTCCAAAGCTTGTGGTACATTGGTTATACAATGTACTGTTATAAACTACTGTAATGACACGCGTACATGTTTGTGTTTGTCAGTTTCCCATGAAAATTTGACCTTTGTTTTCAAACTGTCTGGCGCGTATCGTTTGAACTATTTCGTACCTTGATTTGAATCTTCCCCTCTCCCGAGACACCGAGAAAGCGAAATGGTGACGTCGGACCTGGCATCATGCCAAAACATAATAATCCCTAATAATGACGAGAACATCATTTCAATTGTTTTGATAGAATGTGGTGTTATCCAATTAGCAGTGTATTGATCCACTGGCCATGTCGTGCCCTTAATTAACTGCGGTCTCATGAAACGGAATAATGTGACCGAACAAGAAAAGAAAGAAAGAAAGAAAGAAAGGACAAAAAAAAAAAAAACCCAGACTCGATGGATGCTCTTCGTGTAATATCATGAGTAATGACAAGACATGAAAGACTTATAAGTTGCCATCAATAATAAGAGAAGAAGACTCATTAACGGCGATCTATAATTGAAAACTGAAAAGATAGATTCATACTTACGAGCTGTTGTATTACACCCGGTGAACAAGAGTACAATTTACACCTTTTAGTCCTCGGCGCAGTGACTTGGAAGCAAAGACATTTCGAAGGTCGGGTCGTGGGGGTGGAAGTAAAATGCTTGTGCTTATAAGAGACGAACACTAAAGTACTTACCTGACCTGTATATTACAGATCAAATGAAAAATGAATAGAGATGAGTGAGTGAGAACTTCTAATGTGACTTGAAGGTGCACGGGAATATTTACTAGTTATAAGGGGATTTTCTTTTTGTTTTTGTTAAAACAAACACATTTTATTTTAGTGAGGAATCACCCTTTTCTGTATGTATCGTCACAACTGCCTTGAAAGGGTTGGAGGTAGTCTGTATGACGATCTGCAAAGTTTTTTTCAACAATCTGGAATTTCATTTATTTGATTATTTATAAGTATAAGAGTTTGGGAAACAAAGTGGCAAACTGAGTTACAGGAAAAAAACTAAATTACTTTTGACAAAAAACAAATGTTTTCGCAAACTCCTCTGTTTCACGCAAGCCAGTACACCCACGTGTGATAAAATGTGCGCTTGCAAAGATGATTGTATCCGAAAGATTACTTTATCTGTACGAAGGAAATAGAGTATTAATTTTGTTTCAGCTTGTGGCTACTTAATTTCCTCTGATGGGGTTAACAATAACAGAAGTCCATGAAATCCGCTCATAAATTGTCATTATTAATGACCAATTTTGAGGATCCGAGAAACATTATTTTTATTTTATTTATTTTTATTTTTATTTATTTATTATTTATTTTTATTTTATTTATTTATTTATTTATTTATTTATTTTTATTTTTTTTTTTTCTTATTTATTTATTATTATTATTATTTTTTTTGGGGGGTGGAATTGGGTGGCTGGACAGCACACTGGCTGTTAATCTAAAAAGGTATAAGAATAACAGAGTGAGGAGAAGACCAGATTCGGGCCCAAGGGGATCATTTCATTTAATTATTGCCAACCTCAATATTCATTGATTGAACCTTTTACTAGCTTAGTTTCCACCGTTGTACATGTCCACGTGTCCACCAACCATACACCTGTATCCATACAGAACAGGTTGTTTTCTGCAGACACACAACGTGACCTCCTTGCAATAACATACCGTCCCCCCATTTAATTTGCCTCGCTTCATCCACCCCCCCCCCTCCATCCACTCAATGCGGTGCAGGACAAAGTTGACGTCTTCCGCTAGCCCCGAAAATCCCCACCTCGAGTTTACAAGTGTGTCGGCTTTTATATTCCGTGAAAAAAAGGGAAAAGAAAACCCCTTGAATGGGAGGATGTTATCACAGTTGATGAGAACCGTATCTGACAGCCACCTGCTTATTCATCTAAAATCCCCATCAAATAAGAAAACAAGAAAGAAAGAAAAAAAATATACCGGGTGGGCTGGGGGGATCGCCTTATAGCCACTGGATAAATTTGTGTTTGTCAGTTGTTGCAAGAGTTGCCACTTCAGATTTCTGTGTAGGTAGGTGGTGGTTACATGTTGCAAATGAAAGTGTTTTCTTTTTATCGGGAGTTGAGGGCCTGTGCCGATCTTTAATCTGAAAACCAATAAGGAAGGGGGGATAAAGTGGTATAAAGAGAGTTGTTTGGCTAATAGTTTCCGTGCTTCGAGAACGGTTCGCCCTTCTGCCTTTGTCCACCCTTCTCTGTTAATAGCGGACAGCACAGCAGACCGTATAAGCACAGACAAACACCCCCTCTTGTATAATTAAATGCATCAGCCATTGCCACCGCATGTTCCTTAATTTCAACATGATAGCTTCCTTTGATGAGGCGGAGACCACTTTCTGATGGGTTCCTTTTATATCATCAGGTGAGAAGTGGAGAGCGTGTCTTTTTAAGCCTTGCAGGCACAGTCAGAAAGAACGCCGTGTTTACCTGTGCATGTACGGCCACCTCATTATCATTCAAGTCAAGAAGAAGTAAAGGGGGCGGATTTTTTTTTTTTAAAGGCATGAGCGAAGTTACATTGAATGAATGTCACCCTCGGGGCATAAGTGCATATTAATAAGATTGTAAAGCAACTGAAGCCGATAACACGCGGGAAACAACAATCCAATTCCAAGCAAGGAGGTTTAAAAAAACAGCCGATTGATGAAAGAAGGGGAGGAAAAAAAAGGTCAACAAGGATTGCAGTGAGAGAGACCACTATAAAGAAATCTTGCCTCTGGATTGTAACATTCCTGGTGGGAGAGAGGACCATCAAGATTAAAGAAAACCGTATAGGGGTTATGTACCGAGGGTGGGTTAGCATCTCGATTAATCACCTCTATTCTTACATCCACTGCCCTCCCGTTAATACTTGTTTGTTTGTAGACGGACGGAAATTATCAATACCTACCTGATGCATTGTGCGGGATGTATAAAAGAGGACGGCTTGGTTGCGGCTTGATCCAACCGTATTTGTCAAGATGTGACATACCGATGCTTTTATTCGCTGCAACCGGAGCCCGGGGCTTAAACTCAGTAACACTGAAAGGGAGGGAAAAGAAGACAAAACTTCAGAAAAAAACATCTACATGTACAACTATTTTTTTTTTCGGCCAAGGCTTACCTTGAGTATTTAGATAATTAAGAAACACGCCGTTTATTTTTGTAGTGCCCCCTAACAATGGCAACATAGATGAGTGTCATACACGTACACTTTTGTTAACCTTTTGTCAAAAAACGGAACCTAGTTAGTTTCAGACATTGGCTGGAGGGCGGGATCATGCGAAGAATAAAAACCCCGAGGTTCTATATCACCATCATTCTGTTTCCTAAAACTGAAGGATACAAAATCAGATACAGGAAAAATCATCTTTACATGCTGTTCATGTATACTTCTTCAGTTTAGTTTTAAAAAATGACTTGTTTGAAATGTTATTTGAAAAAAGGAACTATTATTCGTATTGTCTTTTATTTATTTATTTGTTTTTTTTTAATTATTATTTTGTATTGATTGATAGAACTATTAGTTGATTAATTTATTTACTTATTTCTTTCTTTATTGTTTCCTTTATTTCTTCCTTTATTTATGCATTATTATTTATTATATTTATTTATTTTTATGGGGGGGGGGTGCGGGCTAACTCCGGAATAGAATTTCCAGGTTTGGTTAAAATGAGATAAGTGGCTCCTTATGGACAATATTAAGGGGGCATGCTGTTGCAATTTGATGGAACAATATGTTTGCTCACAACTTAAGGTATTTTTGTTAATTTTCTAAAGAGTAACTTAATTCCAATCCTATCCCATAAAAAACAGCCATCCAACCAATCTGTGAACAGTTCATTGAAATCAATTTTGTGGAAACAGTGAAAAAAGACAGAAAAAGGGAACAGCTTCAGACTAGTACAAAGCTTACACATCAAACCTCAGTACATTGTTATAAAATACAGTGCTTATTATTATCACTATGGAATTGGCCGCTGGGTCTATAGGGAGTATTGGTGCCCAGGGCCTACGGAATACTGACGCATGGGGCTTCCGTAACTCTGGTGCCAAGGGCCTATGGAACACTGGTGCCTACAGTACATTAAACACTGGTGCTTAGGGCCTACCGAACACTGGTACCAAGGGCCTACGGAACACTGGTGCCAAGGGCCTACGGAACACTGGTGCCAAGGGCCTACGGAACACTGGTGCTAAGGGCCTATACGGAACACTGGTGCCTAGGGCCTACGGAACACTGGTGCCTAGGGCCTACTGATCACTGGTGCCCATGGCCTACGGAACACTGGTGCCAAGGGCCTATGGGACACTGGTGCCAAGGGCCTACGGAACACTGGTGCCAAGGGCCTATGGAACACTGGTGCCTATGGCCTACGGAACACTGGTGCCTAGGGCCTACGGAACACTGGTGCAGTGGGCCAACAAAACACTGGTGCAGGGCCTACGGGACAGTGCTGTCTAGGGTCTAAGGAACACTGGTGTCTTGGGCCTACCGAACACCGGTGTCTGAGGCCTACGGAACACCGGTTTGAGGGCCCACGGAACATGGTAATATTATACTTAATTCGGCCCTGACTTGTTTGAAACCATGTTAATCTCATAATTATACAAAGACGAACATCTCATCCCCCTTGTTGGATACCCTTTTTTGCAGGATCACAGGCAGGGATGAAGTTCCTTCATGATGTAACCAATAATAACCTGATAAGTTTTAGACATGATAAACCACTTATTAGGGCAATGCAAGTATACATGTTCTGGCACCTTTTATCCCTGGATTACCCTAAGCACCTGCTGCTAATCCGCCTGTCATTGTGTGGGGCCCTCCACCCCAAGCTGTATTTGGAGAGAAAAAAAGAACATTAAACTAGCGTTAAAAACCTGCTTGCAATTAAAGCGCTTAGCTCTTAATGGTTCCATCCCTGCTCTTAATGGTTCCATCCCTGATCTTGTAATCTGATTGGATCCATGGTGGCAAGATAATGACAGGTATTAAGTGTTAAACCCAAACTCTTTCAGAGTATTTTATTTATTGTTATATGTACGTATTTTACTATATGCAGATCTGTGATAAACACTGCATACTCAGTGTTTTTTTTAGTCCAGCAGAGGGGACAAAAAAAAGAGCAATGAAATATAGTTCTTTATAGCGTATTCAAATTTGGTGCAATTGCGCTTCACGTAAGTGACCTCTGAGTATTGGACCAAAAATATTCCTGTAATCTTTCTCAGCTCCCTAGGGGAGTATACAGCCCTGGGCTGTCGTGGCGCTTCGAACACAATATCAATCTCTACCCTATACTGGAACCCATTTGTAGCCCTGGGTGAAGGGAGTTGCAATTATAGTAAAACATCTTGCTCCGATCAAGGACACAATAAACCTTTATCATGTTGCCACCATCTCGGTCATGTTCCTTGTATCCAATAACAGTGAAGAATGCTAATATTCACTGTACAAAAAGGAGCCAGACTGCTTCTCCTTCCAGCCTCGGTTTGGTGACATTGATTTGAATGGGAGAAAATTCGAGACGGCTGCACCATGACAAAGGTCTATTGTCACAACCGGGATTCGAACCTAAAAGCAACGATAAAATAATTCAGGTTTTTGACAGGAATCCATCTGCCTTTTGAGTACGTCAATCAAAAGAAATAAATATCACAACAACTATTTGGGCGGGGTCCGGGGAGGGTCTTCAACGCTATTTCCTGATGTAGTGTCCTCTAATATACTTCTCTTGATGATTGGTACTGGCATGGAGGTATAATTCTACCTCCATGGTTCTGGTAAGAACTTTATTGTCGGTGAGCTCTAAGAGTTGAACAATTCAATTTTGTTGTTGATATATTTCAAAACCCTACACTTGTATGGACCATGTGAGTTTTTTTTTACAAAGAGGGTGATAGATAATCAAGATAATGTTGTACATAGGATGACATAGGCCCTGAAATAAATGGTCCTATTTGCTGAGAGGTGTAGGGACATTTTTCAAGACTGATGCCCGAACGTTTTGAAAGTTACACCTATGTGGTGGTGCTTTTATTTGGAAAGAGAATAACTCGACGGGCCCAGGGACCCCCCATATCAAATTGAGCAAAGTTCAAGAGTCAATTAATAATTTTCCCTCTACTGTAAAAAGCTGTGAGACTTGCAAGTATTTTTCGTGTACCGTAATTTTCGGATTATAAACCGCCCGGCCAATAAACCGCAAGTCCCCAAAACATAGAAAAAAATATTTAGGTGTCGGCGTATAAACCGCTCGGCGTATAGACCGCAGGAGTTCAAAAAGGGCCAAAATCAACGTATAAACCGCGGTTTATAATCCGAAAATTACGGTATTTGTTTTTAATATTTAGCATTCTGCACTGTAAGCTATAGGAGTTTATTTAGTGGGTTGCAACCTTAAGGTCCAAGAAGGAACAGAGGGTCGTATAAAATGTCATTGGCGGATATACGGGAAACCATGGGGACCTATGGTGAAACTTATGTTTATCCCTCTGTCCGGAGAGCCAGTGTGTTTTGGTTCAATGTACAAATTTAGCTGCAGGGGCTACTGCTAGTACACGACTACAAGAGAGTGCTTGTCGCAGTTTGGTGTTTGTTATAGCGCCCTCAATCAGTGCTGGATCATAGAAACTTGTGCATGAATGTATGAAATAATTTACGGGAGACAAGGGGAGGGGTTTTTAATTCAGGAGGGCCGAGGAAGGGCTTGGGGAGGGGGCCGCTGGAACTGTTTCAGTCTGTTTGTTGTCTTCGCTCTGCGGTCCATGGTGTTGCAATTTCTCCGTGGGATACAGTCGTGTGGTAAATGTTTGCCAAATGGAACTAGGTCATGGCCACTATCCTGGTATTCAATTTCGTCAATTTGTTACCACAGACATTACGTATTTCTGATGGAAGTGCTCTTGATGGGGATCACAATGTGCAAGAAGAAAATAACTAGCCATGCCAATAATACACCCCCGAAAAAAAATGGGAAGGAAATATTGAATATCTCTCACACCATGATGCAAAACTTCAAACCTTACTTATAACAATCAAACACGCGGTGAAAAGCTTATTATTTTCAATCATTCCTGCTCTCTCCCCAAAATGGGCTGGGAGAAGCACCCCCCACCACCTAAATCTCCAGGCCAGGTATTCATTTATGTACATTGCGGTGACCATAATGTGCAGCAAGAAATTACTGGGTAACCATGCCAACTAGTTATTTTCTATAATATTTCCCACACCATGCAAATCTTGAAAATTATTATAATCGTACGCGGTGAAGATTGAGTGATCAGCCTATGTATAAGTTAAATGGGATTGTAACCAATCCGTCTATCGCCCCCAAAATAGGGATAAATTATCAAAGCAGTTTTCCCTGAGATTTTATTGGTGTATTGCCTAAACATTGATAGTTTTCTATTTTGCTAATGTTTGGACATCTGGCTGTTTTTGAAATGCTTATAAGTTTTTTATGTTGGTGGCAGTCTTGGAACTTCATAAATCCTTAAATCCTCTGTTGAACTGAAGTGGCATTTTAAGCATGTTTATTTCATTTTTTTTTCTTCAAAAGTGATCATGGCTGTACACACAAAAATTAAAGAGCATTTCTGTTTTTGTGTCCACAAGTCGATTTTAAGGTACTCACGGGAAGAGGTCATTTTCTTGTGACTTACAACCCAGTAATTGCTTGATTGATATGAGATTTATGGCTCGCTATTTAGAAGAATAACACGTTTGGGAATCACCCAGGTGTTACCTTAAGGGACACAGAGAGAGAAGGGTGTGTGTGGGGGGGGGGGTAGGGAGGGTGTTCCCTTCAGCCTGGCATCATAGACTCATCCTCTGATCTATCTATAAGTAATTACTGGCTTGCAAACCTGTTGCAATATAGCACTATCCTTCCCTCTCCTCCCCTTAATTCTCCATAAATCCCGACGCGATGTCGGGGGGTCTCTCTGCAACGAAGCACCCGCGATCACTGCCACACTGAGGCCATGCTTCCTGTTTGTTAACTGTTGGAATTAGCGCGTAATTTAACAATTTCCCTATCAACGTCGCACATCAGATTAAACAGAGTCCCCTGAGCTTTCCTCATTGCTTACCTGTCATTCATTACAGAGACTGTTCATGGCATCGGGGATTACTGCGATAAAAAAAAGTGCCAGGGAGGGGCCCTCTGATTGTAGAAAAAATTATGTTCTTGGCAAAAACAGAGACATTTTTTTGAAAAGTATGTGCAAGTATCTTGGGATTGGAAGGAGCTTTTACTTGTTTACCAAGCTCTTAATTCGCCCGTCTCCTGGGGGATATTTTTGTTGGGGCTGATTTCACCTTAATTGTTGATTAGAATGGAGAGCTTGGGCGTGGTGGGTTCCAGACTTATTACGCACACGTCAGAAATTGCTCGGCGTAAAAAAATGTGACTGAATGTTTTGTTGTTTGTATATTTTAAAGGAACAGGCTAGGCCTATAGTCATTAGTGAGGCATATAGTCATTAGTGGTTAATTTGTTTGTTTAGAGTTTGGTGCCATACCTTAAAGGGTGGTTTGAGATTTTTTATAATAGTTTTTAAATGTCCCCTCAAACTTACAGTGCAGTACATTCATTTCATTTAAAAACAAACTTTGAAATAATTTGTTTGGTTTGCTGTTAAATTTTTTTTTTTTTGGGGGGGTATTTATGTTGGTCTTGAGCTTTAATGGGAAAGGACAAAGTGCCTATTAAAAAACATGCATTTCCTCCTAGTTTGGCAATGTTTCAATGTTTTTTATTCGTTTATAATTATTTTTTATTTTTTAGAAGGTTCAGCTTATAAAAGTTAGCACAGGTTAAACTTTTATGTGGAAATTCAAACAAAAAGCAGAACAAAAAATTGAACTTAAAATCTCTAAGAGAAACTCACAAAACCCATAAAAGCCATTGTCAGATTTGAGAAGCCAATTTCATAGTAGAAAGGCCTATTTAAGAAAGACATTATGATACTGGGGAAACAATTTTAGTACTTTTAAAGGTAATTTAATGCTAATATGAAGCTGCCTTTTTTTGTTTAGATTTTGTTTTACAAAACAAAAATGTAAATCGACATGGAGGCCATTCTGTTATGTGTTAAGGTAATCACCATTAGAATCTATTTTGATACTAAAGACAAAGACTGCCATAATACTTAAAACAGCCAATTTGAAAGCATTATTTTGCATTGTTGGCAGAGGTCTGGATGCACGCATCTTTCGATAATAGTTTTTGTTACTATTGTACTTCCATGACGGCCCTGTTCAACTTGTTTTCATTGTATGTATAAAGATTCAAATAAAAAAAATAAATAAAAAAATAAATAAAAAAATAAATACATACATAAATAAATATAACTGTGGTATTTGGAAAGATAGCCATATACTTGGAAGCCAAAGTGTCACGTGTCTTCGGATACTTTGTCAGTCATTGTTGTCACGTGGAAGACCTGACAGCCATTAAAACAAAACAAATTTAAAATGTGAAAACTCAAAATCCTTAATTTTTTTCAGTAATTCCACAACAACAACAACAAGGTATTCAACGGTGGCTATTAGAAGTTGCCACAGAAAAATACTGACGCCAAACATTTTCTTCATTTTGTTAAAGGTATTATACAGAAATGATAGAGCTGACCAAAAACAGTGTTCATGTTTCGGTTAGACAGTGTTCATGTTTTGTGTGATAAATCATATACAATAAATAATAAAACTATGAAAATTTGGGCATAATCCGTTGTGTGGGTCAGGAGAAAATGGTGAAAAACCATGCACAGCATGTATAGTTTCAACACATTGTTCTTAACGTTGGTTATAACAAACGAAATCAGATGTTGCGTTTTTTAACATATTACAAAATAAGTTTTCAGATCTTGTTTTCTCGAATATTCATTTCAGAAGTAAATATTTCACAGACAAAAATGGTTCTGGTATGAACTTCAGTAAGCTTTTAGACTAAAATAATAACTAAACAATGATGTTTTTTTTATCCTTACCATTACTGTATCATACCTTTTAAAAGTACTTGTTGTTCCGAGCGGTGTACAGTTTGGTCGAACCATTGAGGCAAAGGTTAAATCATGAAGCTGTTTAACAGCATACTCAATTCATTATCACGGGGAAATAATAGCTGGACTTCCAGACGGGCAGCACAGTCCCTGATCTAGAAGTTTTTGTTTTCTGCCTCTAAATAAGAATTTCTGACGGAATTTCCATTTTTGTTTAAAGTTAATAAACAAGCCCCCCAACTTCCCCCTTCTGGTAAAAGACTAAAATATGTGTTTTCCTGACATGAAATTTAAGTGGTTCGTAATAATTTTGTTTTGATAAACTTGTATCAAATGTTGTACGGATGCCAAAATGTTCCAACGGGAAAACAGGTTGTCTATTAGCCATTTGGTATTTCTTTTTTTGAAAAGCACAAATTTAAAGCTTTATTCGTTTTGTTTTCGTGAACAACTTTTCCGAGTTCTTAAATGTTTTTATTCATGCATAATATTAAACAACTGATTTTTCTTGGTAGAACCCATTTACTCTAGGCCAGCTTCCACCCCTTTAAATGTTGGAACACCTTTCTCTTGGACTATACCTATACATCAGTTCGATGAACCTGTATTTACAAACCCAGACATTACTCTAACCAATTTACACCTTGCACCGTGTCTGTAATGAACAGACCTTGTCTCCCTCCCCTTCCTCCGTCCCGTGGGTGCCCCGCAGAGCGGCGTTTGACCACACCAATTCATCATCGTCGATTTTTTTTCTTTCCCTGAGCCCCTTGAAATATCACCGTCCTGACAGTAAAGGCGGAGTGAGCCACCTGGAGCAGTGGGAGTGGCTCCCCCTCTCGCAGAAACGTTGACAATTTTAATTGGCGCGCAAATTCTCAGTGAGTTCCCTTAATTCGCGGGTGCCACTAGTCTGTCGCTCAATCTGATCAGGTCGCAGACTCGGGGGTTGTTTCTGTGTTGGTAGGCGAGGATAGATCTGGGTTTCCTGTTGATAAAATAAAATATGTAACAACCAAGCGGTCGAGTTTTCATAATCTCTGGTTGCTCACAAAAGTATTGATTGAGTATCAGACCGGAGAAGTGTGCTGTACTTGCTAGATAAATGTTTGTTTTTCATGAGTTATACACGCAAGGCCGCAAATTCAATTTGGAGCGGCACTTGATCTTTTGACACAGGCTCGCCCAAAATACACTTTTCATCTATTTCTCCATAACATCAAAATGATTCCAGAACCACCTGGATCGTATGGAATAGTAAATGTAATGTGGGTCATGTATCTATTTGATTGATTGATTTATTTATTCATTTATGTTTTTTTGGGGTGGTGATCAGGTGGTTTTGGGTTGTTGTTGGTGTCGGTGGTGGGAGGGGAGGGGAGAGGGTTGCTAAAAGAGAGGGCAGGGAGACAATGTCCCTCCTAACACAATAGCTGTTGATTGTGTTGTCAAGGGCTGCAGGTGTCTTAATACTGTTACGGAAAATACCAGTCAAATGAGGTAGCTGCAGCTAGATGTCACGGGGGAAGGGAGAGGGAGAAATCTGCTGGTGCAATCATCACGGGGGATGCTGCTGCTGTTGATGTTGTTCGGGAAGTGTGTCACCGAAGTAAGGCCTGTTGGTGGTCAATGCATTGTTGTAGTTTACCATGACCTGTTACATAATGTCTTAGGAGCGTTGGGACAACCTTTTTTTCGCCCTCCTTGCACAAGTCAGAGGGAAAAAACCATTTGAAGGTGTCACCGGAGAAAGCTCATTATAGGCGTAGGAATCTACACTAAAAGTCAAATAAAGTCAATTGTGAAATCTAAATATCCCTGGAGTGGATTGACCTCTTATGCAAAAAGGTTAAAGGTTAGAAAAGGTTGTCACAATCCATGCAACTTGAAAATCTTCATCGATTTGCAGAATATTTCAAGATTGGATTATACGCAGAATGGCCAGACGTATGACACCATCATTTGATTTTTTTGGGGTAGAGAATGTATGTCTGTGTTTAATAAGTTCATACACGTTTGCATTGTTTGTGAGATGTATTTAGTACGCAAACATTATTGTAGAAACTCGAATGAGAGCAGCTTAAAACCATGTTAACACACAATTGTGATTGTCGAGCATTTTATGGAAACATTTTTGCAGCTGTTCCGTATAAAGCACTGTTTTCCCCCAACATTTTTTTCTCTTCCTTTCCTTACACAACAAGATCCGTATCTGTTTTTGTTAGTACTCCTGCGTGCGGGGGAGTGTGCAGACCCAGAATATTGCCCCAAGGTTTTTTCTATTCAGCCAATTTGGCTATTTGTGCAAAACGCTGTATTTAATTTCTGTAGATTTCGAGATGATAAGCCCGTGATGCCGCACTAAACCATCCATCAATGTATTGACACACTGACATAAACAGGCAGAACTTGGTCGATACTGTGTTCGTATTAGCCGCTTATACACTTGACTTTTTTTGTCGAATTCGAAAGTTAAAAAACGATTACAATAATCATGACTACTTTGGGATATTTTTTTTCTTCCCTAAATGCTGCAGCAGCGACACATTTTGTGAAACCCCTTTGTGGATGCTTTTGTCCCTCAAAAAAGGTTTAAGGAACATTACAGAATTGGTAACTGTAAAATATACTTCTTGATCACAGATTTACAAAAACTTACACGGTCTAATGATGATGATAGTAGAAAACATCCCTTGAAATATTTCTGTCTGAAATGCCATATTTGATGAGAAATGAATAAACTAACTTTCCGATTGGAGTTTATCGCTCAGTGAGCGTTTTATTCATTTGTTGAAGCTATATGATTTCATGCAAATGTGTAATCGGTTTTTCACTATTTTCTCGTGACCCATGGCCGATCGATCTCAAACTTCTACAGGTTTGTCAGTTTATGTATATGGTGGATTACATAAAGTGCTTACACTGCCAGCAACTGTTTTGTTAGCAACAACCAATTCTGTAATGTTCCTTTAAGGAATGAGCAAGTGATCGGTCGAGTAGGTCCCTTTGCCTCAAAAGTATGACGAAAGCTCCTCGGTCAAAAACATACAAATTAATTAAGGTATTTACATTCACTGCAGTCCTGCAGTTTTCATGTAACATACCAGTCAACTAACCTGTGGGCATTTCATTCAAATGTTTTCAAGAAAACAATGGAAAAGTGGATAAGATTTAACAATTTTGTCCTTTTGGGTGACTGTGTTTCTCCACACTGTCACCAAATAGAAAACGGTCCTCCGCCCATTTGAGATCGAAGACAAATTATCCAGGGAAATCGAGGTAGTACTGTATAAAATCCTTATGTAAGTGCGCTCGATAAAGAACGTGAATGTCTCCGGTATCCCCTTCACAACAGTTAGTTTAAATACAAATAATTAGTGATTAAAGTGTTTTGCAGTGGTAGGTTCCCATAAAAAAAAATAAAAAAAAAACTGGGCTGGGTTGTATGTTACTGTTAGGTCCTAGTCAGGAATTGTTCCGTAGGCCCAAGGACCAATGTTAAAGCACTTGTAACAATTGATTTTTTTTATTTACAATGTATCCATGTTTTGAGATTCGGGGTTAAGCTCTGTATAGTATAGCCTGAAGCTTTACCCAACTTTCCAGAGTGACGCTGTTAAAAATAAGAAGAAAGAAACAAAAGTGATCGTGTGTGAGTACTGTCTGTTGCATTGTCATAAAACTGCCATTTCCCCCCCGTCTGGCCCCAGTCTTTCCGTTGGCCCGAGGCACAACGCCTACTGTGCATAATGGTTAATCCAGCCCTGAATGGTATATGACATAATGTTACAGTAAAAATTAAAAAAAGGCGATGAATGTTGCACAACCCTTTACGTATTTGGTTTATTGGTAGACCGAAACGTTTCGGTCTACCAATAAACCAAATCACCCTGCATAAAAAAAAACAAATAAATAAAATACGAAATACAGCAATAACAAATCTGCTCTACAACTATGTGTAAAATCTTCGTGTCCGTGACCCCGTCCACTAACCTTGTTTTCTTAAGCCTCAGTGCGTACGGGATTGTCCGTGCCCCCCTTAAAAATTTGCAGAAAATTAGCAAGTGTGGTAATAAAAAAAAGGGTGGGAATTAGAAACACCCACTCTCTTTCCATCTCAATCGGATGATGCCATTAATCTAGGACTGTTATCTGTCCGTTTCGTTAGAGGTAAAACAGATCCATTTACTCTCGCTCGTCGCCTCTCGTTGGGGGGGGGGGGGCAGCAGCCCAGGGCATTATTAGACATCCGCGACTACAGCAGCAGCAGCAAAGGAGGAAGGGGGAGGGCTTGATTAATTTTCCTGTATGACTTAATTACAGAGCAATTTATCAAGAAGTACAGCTGAGGGGTGTGGGGGTAAATCCCACGTGCGTATATATTGCGGGAAGCACATCAGGGTGAGGATTACGCTGTAAAAAATTCGGCTCTACTATGGGCGGAAACGCTCTCTGTAATAATAGCACGTATTAAAAGGCTTGTTCCTGCTGGGGAAGGTTTGTTGTTGAAAAACAACTAATGACAAATTATAAATAACGCTGCCGTCTAAATAAAAAGTGTACAATTCGTTTTGGCCTGTTCGACCTGCCGAATGCATTAAACATGTTAAAACACAATTGAAACAGTTATGTTGTTTGTTGTTGTTTGTTGCTTTTTGTTTACAGATGAATGTTACCGTGCTCTTTATAGGTTTAATCATTTGTGGTTATCCTATTCCTAACGAGTAGAAGTATCCGTTTACCAAGTACTCGGATCTCCAAGTACGAGTACATGGTTCTCGAGTAGTACTACTCGAGTGCGAGTACTGAGTATACGAGTCATAGTACCATCAAAGCGGTACTCGAGTATTACTACTCGAGTAAAAGTACTGAGTAAGAGTCACAGTACCGTCAAAGCAGTACTCGAGTAGTACTACTCGAGTAAAAGTACTGAGTAAGAGTCACAGTTCCATCAAAGCGGTACTCCGGTAGAATTAACTGAGTACGAGTACCGAGTACAAGTCACAGTACCATCAAAACTGTACTCGAGTAGTACTACTCGAGTGCGAGTACTGAGTACAAGTCACAGTACCATCAAAGCGGTACTCGAGTATTACTACTCGAGTAAAAGTACTGAGTACGAGTCACAGTACCATCAAAGCGGTACTCGAGTAGTACTACTTGAGTACGAGTACCGAGTACAAGTCACAGTACCATCAAAGCGGTCCTCGAGTAGGCCCCTACATAGTACGACTTGAGTACGAGTCACAGTACAATCAAAGCGGTACTTGAGTAGTACTGCTCGAGTACGGGTACCAGGTACGAGTACTACAACGCTGGTGTTAGAGGGGTCATAGTTAGACTGAATATAACCTGATTAAACCTGGATTAATTTTTTTTTTTTCAACCAACAGGGACACCAGTCAACCGTATCCCGATTATGGCAAAGCAAGTACTGGACTTGTACGAGCTCTTCAATCTGGTGACGTCCAAGGGCGGTTTAGTTGAGGTTATCAATAAGAAACAGTGGCGTGAGATAACAAAGGGTCTGAACCTTCCGGCTTCCATAACAAGTGCCGCCTTCACCCTGCGAACACAGTAAGTATGCCTAAGGTGTATTGTACAGGTTTAAATACGGGAAAGTTCCCCAAGAGTGACACTGGTCTTGTCACCTTTGTGCCCTCACTGCAAGACCATCAAATTGAAACTTCGAAAAGTCTGATAGAAGCCATGTATGGGGAATGTTCTGGTTTCATAACCACACGATTGTGTCCATGGTCAGTGTGTTATTTTTATTCTAAGAGTCTAAATAACTGGAATATTTTATTGAAGGTTTCTCATGAGACAGAAAGTTTTCTAAAAGGTCATTCCAAGTCAATACAAAAGGCACGTTCTGTTGCCTCCTGGACGTGGACAGTCTGAAACAACTGTAAAAACTATTAGAACATTTCGAAGGGGCAAAGACGCAAAACAAAGGGTATACACAGAGGCAAAAGCCAAGGGCACAGAGGCAAAAACTAAGGGCACAGAGGCAAAAAGCAAGGGCACAGAGGCAAAAAGCAAGGGCACAGAGGTAAAAATCAAGGGCACTAAGGCAAACATCAAAGACACAGAGGCAAAAATCAAGGGTACAGAAAACCAATGGCACAGAAGCAAAAAGCAAGGGCATAGAAAACCAAAGGCACAGAAGCAAAAACCAAGGGTACAGAAAACCAATGGCACAGAAGCAAAAAGCAAGGGCATAGAAAACCAAAGGCACAGAAGCAAAAACCAAGGGTACAGAAAGCCAAGGACAGAGGCAAACCAAGGGCAAAGGCAAAAGCCAAATAATGCTTCGTTGAAAAATTTAAGGCAAAGACATGTTGTTTATTAAAGATGGAAGTTTGAGGTCTAAAACGAGTAGTTCGGGGATTTTAGTTTGAGTATTTAAACCATGTTACAATATCAAACCAAAAGAAGTAACTGCTCAAGTATTAGATCCAGTTTTGATATTCATATAGTGAAGTATAGAACTCTATTCTTTGCAAGATCTGTTTTGTTCTTGTCTACCCACTGAACCAGATGCCATTAAAAAATACACTAGCTATTCTGGCAAACATTTGTGACAAAGAGCCGGTGAAGGGTTTCATGAAATATTATCTTTTAATAACCATAAATAATATTAAAGTACTTGTAAACTCCCTCATTATATTGTCCAAAATATTCTTTTGATATGGAACGAGGTCCATATCACTGAGGCAAACTCCAAATTGGGCTATTAGAGAGAACCAGTCGTCCATGACGTTTGTGGCTAAGCTTGGGGTCTACCCTCGGCTGATGCACCATTTGTATATTGCCTTAAAGGGAATGTACATTGTGTACATACCACGGTCAAGTAGTGATTTTCGAAATGTTGCTCTGATCTAATTTGTACTGTGCTCAGTATTAGAAAAGAAAGTTGAGCACAGCACCAACAGTTTTATGAAGTTGTCTAGCGGCTTGTTAGAAGGAAACTTGTTAAACTGGAAGAAGGAAATTTTCTTTTGTTTAAAAGGTTCTAAAAATAGATTTTGAACTTGGTCGTATGATTTTTTTTTATAGCCCGGTGGCTTCACAGGTTGAAAGCACAGGTTCATACCAGTTCTACTGTTTCCGAAAAGTGTGCCAAAGGATGCAATGCTCTTATTATTATTGAATGTATTTCTGGTTTTACAGCCAAGGATGCCTAATAAGTGAACTCAATTACTGTAGCTCACAAGCCTGAGGAAACCTGTAAACAAGGGTGCTTGCTTTGTGAACTAGAAACACCGGGGTTAACCCCTACTCTACCACGTTAAGTGCTCTGGACTCTTTAACCAATCCTCGTACACTCGACCTACAGCTTAATGTCAAATCTGAAGGACAAAGCAATTATGGTATAAGTATCTTCCTGAAGGACACATGTGCCACTACGGGACCCGAACCCTCAGAGCCGATCAGAAACACCAGAGCTCGAGTCTGATGAGTTTTGGAAGAAGAATATATATATTTATTTGAAATACTCATACGCGGATACATGCATTCCAATACACTAAGTGTTCAAGGAGAGCAATGTGTGCAAGCTGTGGAAATCTCTTCCAAGGTACCTGCTCAAGATTTTGCAGGAAAAACACAACATGCGTTAATTAGTTGTAATAATGATTCAAAAGAAACTATGAAATTTGTTTGTACAGGATCGAGGGCAGTGCGGGCATTCTTTTTTACTTGTGCAAAATCACGTAAATGGCGTTCTTTTAAGATCACAGCCATTTGGGTAGATACATTTGTTTTTTTTTCCCCCGTCTCTTTCGTTTGACTAGAGAACACCTGTGAATTTAGGCGAGTTGGCAAGTAATTCGTGAATCGTTACTGGTTGGAAACCGGTGCTTTACTTTGCCTTTAAAATTGTGAACAACAATAATCATTAAAAAATAATTTTAAAAAGCAACACAAGTAAAAACAAAACACCCTCCCCCGACAAAAAAGCAAAGAAAAAAAGCAACACACACACACAAAAAAAACTCTTAATGTTTCTTTGCCGATTATTAATGGAAGGAATTGTAAGCTTGGATGCACACGATCATTTTGACATGCAGACATTCGTGTTAAATATTTATTGCTTGTTAAGTTTGTTGCGATAATTAGTTTGATCTAAAGTGGAGGGATTAGCAGATGGTGAAATTGAGATAACATTAAAACCCTAACTCCATAGGCATTTCCTGCTGAAAACAGCCATCGTCCTATATCAACACATTTATGTATAGGATGGCTACCGTACTAACTGCCTCGATCCTTCAAAATCAACTGATATGAATTTTGTAGGATCCCTACTGCCTCAATCCTCCCAAATCATCATATGATTTTAATGTGTATAGGGTGCCTACTGTCTCAATCCTTGAAAAAAAACCAATATGAGTTATGTAGGATCCCTACTGCCACCAAATCCTATTATAACAACCCAAACAATATGAGTTTATGTAGGATCCCTACTGCCTCAATCCTTCAAATCACAGTATGAGTTTATGTAGGATCCCTACTGCCAATCCTTCAAAATCAACCAGTATGAGTTTATGCTAGGATCCCTACTGCCCAATCCTTCAACACCAGCCAATTTGAGTTTATGTAGGATCCCTACTGCCCCAATCCTTCAAACAGCCATAGAGTTTTGAGGATCCTACGCCAACCTTCAACGAGATGGTCTTAGTCCTTTTCCTCAATCCTTTAAAAATCAAACGATTTGAGTTGATATTGGGTGCCTACTGCCTCAGTCCTCCAAAATCAACCGATTTGAGTTGTGTAGGATCCCCTGTATCTTTACGTAGGTGTATGTCAAATGTGCCTGCAAAGGAACCAAGAAAGTTATTGTAGGGATCAAAGAAAAGTTCGAAAATAGCCTTCAATCGCTACCTCAGCAGAGGATAAAGAGAACGAAAAAAAAAAAAAATACATTAAAAGAACGGTAAAAGAATGATATAAAATACAGTGAATGTGCTTTTATTTTTAATGTTTTATTATTATTATTACTATTATTATTATTATTTTTTTTTTTTGGGGGGGGGGAAGGGGGGGAAGAGTTGAAATTGAAATTGAAACATTGAAAAGGGGATTAAAATATAGATTGTTTAATTCATATATCTATGAAAGCCAAACAGCGCCAACAAAAAAATAATTTTCAATCCGTTATTGCGGATTCACAGTCCGTTATTACGGAATCACAATTGTGAATCCGTAATAACGGATTCACAGTCTATCTTAACGAATTCTGAATCCGTATTAACGGATTTTGAAATTGTGAATCCATAGTAGCGGACTGTGAATTCGTAGTAACGGATTCACAGTCTGTAATAACGAATTCTGAATCCGTATTAACGGATTTTGAAATTGTGAATCCATAGTAACGGACTGTGAATCCGTAATAACGGATTGATTTGTTTTTACGGTAATGGGCTGTCGTATTATCAGACTGATTACAAACTTCACCCAGATTCCATTTTTATACCAGATAAATACTTTCATCTGAAAGCCATACTGTCAAAGTTGAGAAATTAACTCTGAATATCTTTCAAGTCACTTTTGCTTATTACATAAATAAACGAGCAAAAAATCCCCCACAAAATACAAACTGTTTTTTTTTGTCTTTAACCCAAGACCACCTATGTTTGCTGAATTTTCCATATGTTGGCTGTATGGTGAGTGTGTTCACAATAGATACCAGAATAGGAATGACTGTGCTGTTGCCGAAACCAGTTACAGTTACTAACGCTTTAGTTTCCTCGACCTAAGGGGTACACAAGTGTGTTTGAAGCTTGAAGTATCTGGTTATGGTGAAGTACATGCGATAGTTATGATACACTTGTTGTCATCAATTTACATAAAATCTGAGCCCGTGACCCATTTACCATTGAACTTGTCGTGGGGTGGGTGGGGGAGGGCTATTCAGGGTTTAGACAATAGTTATTTCGAACAAAGAAAACGGTTATTTCAGACAAATACACAACTTCGCATGGGTTGTTTTAATACATGATGCTACTAGATTTCATTTTCTATTGAGGGTATGAAGTGACATTGGGTTAACCTAGTCTGTATACATAGGCCTACATCTGCTTTCGTTATTTGAGTTGAGTCTGAGTCTCTCATGTCCTAGCTACTCATGTCGCAAAATATGGTCAGTCAGGATTTCAGTAATAAGAAGAGAAAACGTAACTAAGGGCATGCTTCTTTTTTTTTTTTTAAAGTAGTCTGTAAAAGAATTATTTTTGTTTATTTTAAAAATTGTTGTTTGGTCGTAAACAAGATTCAACCCAGCCTGCTTCCCGCGATGGCTGCTCCCCTTTTGTGACTAAGCATTGCACCAGCTGCCATGTTTGAATCTTTTAAATAAGGCAGTTACAGTTGGATAGTTCTCGTGGATGGGCCAATGAAAGGCAAATAAAAGCCATCTTTTGAATGAGGTGGGTGGGGACCCCGGATGGTATACTTTAACGAAGGGGGATAATAAACAGGGTGCGAAAAGTACAAAGCTCGATTTTCATTATGACCTTGGGCAGTTTCGTAGAACCGCTTAAAATATACAAAATATGCTATTAACTGAAAATAGTTGCCTTGCAGTTGCTTAAGTTACACTTTAGTTCTGGAAAGATTCATTCCTGACATCAATTGCCACGTATACTTAATATCGGTCTTTTTTTGGACATCATGTCTTGGACCTCAAGTTCTTGGACCTCAAGTTCTTGGACCTCAAGTTCTTGGACCTCAAGTTCTTGGACCTCAAGTTCTTGGACCTCAAGTTCTTGGACCTCAAGTTCTTGGACCTCAAGTTCTTGGACCTCAAGTTCTTGGACCTCAAGTTCTTGGACCTCAAGTTCTTGGGCATCATGTTCTTGGACGTAAATTAGTCTCCAACACTCTAAGCTCGAAACTACATAATTCTGGCACAAACAAAATGTTGTGCAATGTGAATGGTGTCATACAACCCTTTTCCCTTATTGCTAAGTAATAGAGTATGATTACAATTCTATGAACCGAGCAAGGACCTGGATCAGGTATAACGATTTTTTTAAAACGTTTTTTGAGGGGGGGGGGGACCGTTTTGGACCGCTTTGTATCAAATACTTAAAGGAACATTACAGAATTGGTAAGAAACAAAATTGTAAAATATACTTTTTGATCACAGATTTACAACACTTACACGGTCTAATGATGATGATAGTAGAAAACATCCCTTGAAATATTTCTGTCTGAAATGCCATATTTGATGAGAAATGAATAAACTAATTTTTCGATTGGAGTTTATCGCTCAGTGAGCGTTTTATTTATTTGTTGAATCTATATGATTTCATGCAAATGTGTAATCGGTTGTTCACTATTTTCTCGTGACCCAGGTGGCCGATCGATCTCAAACTTCTATAGGTTTGTCAGTTTATGTATATGGTGGATTACATAAAGTGCTTACACTGCCAGCAACTGTTTTGTTAGCAAAAACCAATTCTGTAATGTTCCTTTAACTTTGAATCAGAATGAATTGGATGTCACACATAGTACAATAGTATTTATGTCTGATCTCATACTCACTTATCCATCGAAAGACAAGCTCTGTCCACCCACTAAAAGTAATAATAAACAAATAAACAACTAAATTCAATTGTCGACTGGTAGTTCTGTAACCGTATAATGGTGTGTTTCGAGAAACAAAAGTCGTTTCCTTGCTTACCCTACCACGATTTGGTCCATACTTTAGAGAAGATATCCTCGTTTTGACTGTTCTTTGAATTATTATTAGTCTACTAAAAGGTTGTCCGTTTATAGCTTGTTCATTGCTTCTCATAATGTACATTTAAAGTGCTGCCTCTTCGTGCAACTTCAGAAACAAACATCAAGAGGAAAAATCCGCTTGAAGTGTTTTTCTCTTAGCAAAACAATAAAATAAATAACAAAAATATTTATATTTATATATTGTATATATAAAATAAGTAGGGTAGATGGCCTTAGCTTTCGATCCAAACCGGACCTTCGTCAGAGGCATAAACAAGCACAAACGAAAACATATCCATTTATAGCAAAACAAAAGAAAAAAGAGGCAAAGAACAATTGGAAGGTATCCAGAAAAAAGAGGGAGCAATTTAGCCAATCAAAGTACTATACCATTTATCAATGTATGAGGGACTGTCTGTACACTCTAAAAGTTGCCCTCCATTAAAAAAGAGAGAAGAAAACAAAGTATCAGACAGTGCAGCTTTACATTCTTTTGTAAACGGGCAACTGTTGCATGCGTACAAACCCTTATATGGTAATAAAAAAAAAAAAAAAAAAAAAAAAAGTAGATTTTCTAGAACGGATAGAAAGTACCGAAGTTTTTTAATGGGCACCGGAACGATCTGTCCCGAATTACTTAGCCAAGGGCACAAAGCAGGACATGCTCTACATGATTACAAATGACCCATTTCAGGGACACTGTACAATTCCAGAATGATTATTACCATTGCCTTTTGTTATCAACCGACATCTAAATCATTCCCTATAGATTAGGTTTACAGCTTTCCTATACGGGCTTTTTTTATTTTATTGCCCATGCAATCCCATAGTCTTTTCGGTATTTAAAGCAATTTTTTTTCCCATCTAAAAAAAAAACAACAACCCCCAAACCAAACAACCCCAAAACCAAAAACATAACAAACTCGTTGATTTCCCAAGTTATATAGCCACGGTTGGCTAATGTTCAAGGACACTATATGTCATCATCACCTCTGGCAGCGATTGAACTAAAATTGGAGGCACCCGAAGACTGGGTCATTAGACCAACATCATCAGTAAACTGTCATGACTTTGGCCGTCACGAAAAAGCCTTCAACCAACACGCCATTTATAATAGCAATTATTCATGGACGATATAGTGATCATCTTGTTAAGTGCATTAATCAAGCATCAAAAGGCCGTAGGTACATTAAGAGGCCCCAATCTAAATTATTCCTATATTACTAACCATCTTAGCTTCACCGGGGGCTGGTGAACCTGTACAGCCCTTTTTTTTACACCGGGCATTATGTGACGAGTAAAAAGGGGAAACTGATAAATAATACAAGCTTATTTACCAAGGATCACCTCACTGAACTTAGCTGTTCTTTTTTTAATGCTAAGTAATTCAAAAAGAAAGAAGAAGAAGAAGACAAAAATCATTAAGTTGCTGTTGTATAAAGAGCTGAAGTTTGCTGCCAAATGAGATGGAAGTGGGTAACAGGCAGGGGGTAAGATATTACTTATTCACGTGAACTTGTGATGACTTTTTACGAGTGCCAACGAAAAAAAAACAAAAAAAAAAAAAACACTCTGTAAACAATTTTTTCCAGGCAGGTTCCTCTTTTTATCGGCATATCAAAGTTGCATGTTTGTGATACTTAACAATAACAAGGAAAGTGCATTTTTCTTTGTAAAAATGTACGTCTCTTCACACAAACAAAAACCCGCTGTTGTACCAGTTGCTTAAACTGCGGTCCAACCTAACCTGCGGTTTGTACTGCAGAGCTGTAATGCCCCACGACTTGACACTAGCAGAGTTATTATTAAAGGCTAAAATCCTCTGCTAGGGTTGAAATGTGAGGCCATTGCCAACTTCCTATGCAGCGAGCACTTCGATTCAACATAGTCGATGTATTTATATGATAACAATTGTTATGCAATTTCGCACCTAACAAGGCTTGAATCCACTCAGAAGGGGCTACGGGAAAAAAAGACTTGAAAACTTGATCTGATAACCACTAAAACTCCACCATACAATAGTCTCATAAATATTTGTTTATTTGTTATTGCAAATGCTGTCTAAATAAACTGTTATTTCAATTTTGTATCACCCTTTTCCCCCAGGTACATGAAATACTTGTACCCGTACGAGTGCGAGAAGCGTCAGCTGAGCACACCGTCGGAGCTGCAGTCAGCCATCGATGGAAACCGGCGTGAAGGTCGACGACAAGTTTACAATAACACCAATGCTGCCTTCGGCCTCTCCCCACACTCCCCACCACTGCCAACAATGATCCCTCACCCCTCAGTCATTCCTCTCAGCAGCAGGGAGTCCCCTGACTTTGGTGAGGATTACTTTAATGATAACAATACTATTAATAATATTTATTCTGTAACGTGCCAAATCGATCTGAATAGATGTTCAGTGCACTGCAGAGAGAGGAAGACATTTTAATATCAAGTAACAACACACGTTGTAACATAACCGAATAACAATAGTTGGTATGGAAGAGCAAAGCAATAAGCAAACAACAAAAAAGAAACAACAACAAAATCTACTTTTTAGGAGAGCACAGAATGTTTGTACAACATGTACATGCTAATTTTGCGTCGGGGATGAAGAATACTCAGTTGGGTTTTCTGCCCTCACACCGATGTGTATTTAGCACTGTCTTGAAAAGGTTAGCCTTCAGAGCACCTTCAGAGTAAAAATGTGGACATCAGCGATATTACGATATCTTGGGGAAGATTATTCCAAAGAGAAGATCTCGCATAAATGCACGATCCCCTTCACCCATAACGTTGGAGATTAAAGGAACATTACAGAATTGGTTTTTGCTAACAAAACAGTTGCTGGCAGTGTAAGCACTTTATGTAATCCACCATATACATAAACTGACAAACCTCTAGAAGTTTGAGATCGATCGGCCGTCTGGGTCACGAGAAATAGTGAAAAACCGATTACACATTTGCATGAAATCATATAGCTTCAACAAATGAATAAAACGCTCACTGAGCGATAAACTCCAATCGGAAAATTAGTTTATTCATTTCTCATCAAATATGGCAATTCAGACAGAAATATTTCAAGGGAAGTTTTTTTTTACTATCATCATCATTAGACCGTGTAAGTTTTATGTAAATCTGTGATCAAAAAGTATTTTTTACAAGTTTTTTTCTTACCAATTCTGTAATGTTCCTTTAAGGTACAACAAATAAAACCGAGTTGGAAGATCGAAGGTGCCTTGAAGGGTTGTATTGAATTAGCATGTTGAAATTACGGTGGCAGACCTTTGAATTACACTCGAGATGATTGAAGCTATGCATGACTGTAATTGTTTAAATTTGTTTAGATTTATTCTAACTGATTCAAAAGACAAAAGCACACACACACAAAATATAATAAAATATCGAACTGGCGAATCTAGGACCAAAGCGTTTCAGAAAAAACTCCCATAACCAATATTTCCAAAGCAAAAACCACAGACCTGTAATCGATTACAACCATTGTCGGCCAATTAGTTTCCATCTCGTTATCCAAATAAACAGTAAATGCCCCTCAACATTAAAACAAAATATATTATATATATATAACAAAATAACAGAGTAGAAAAACAAAAAAAAATGCAAAATTAACTTTTTATATATTTTTTATAATCAATGTCAATTGGAAAGCAAGTGTTGTGTGTAACCCATCATAATTTCCACTGGCCTTCAATATCCAATTACAATCGCACCTCGTTATCCCACTAGTCCATTTGTCTGACAAGTTATTAGCGCTGCCGTTCTTCCAGTCAGATAATATTATTTCTCTCCCCCCCCCCCACCCAGTGATTACATCCATTTTTCTTTCTCTATAATGATAAACCTGTCTGAGTGTGAACCATTTCCAAATGTATCCCATCAATCTGCAACGGAATGGCGTGAGTAGTTATTAGGAAGAAGAAACAAAAAATGCGAGGGAAAAAAAAAAAAAAAAAAAAAAAAACAAGTTTATGATTAATATGGCAAGGTTTCGATTAGTAGTCAATTGTATTATACAGGATTGGCAAGGATAAAAAACATCGTTTTATAATTTTAGTTTGAAAGCTTACTGATGATGAAGTTCATACTCGAACTATTTTTTTTCTGTGAAATATTCCCTCTGATATGAAGTCATACTTGGAAAAAACTAAACGAACAGCTGATTTCGATTGTTACAACCCAAACTGTAAGGACAATGTGTTTACATGCTGAAAATTGTGCATGTTTTAAAAAAATATTTTCGGATCAAGCAGATCAAGCCCAAATTTTCACAGGCTTCTGCGACTATTTTGTCAGCTTTACGAATCTTGTTCACTACCTTAAAAGTCGAACATGCTCAAAACTTAGATTGGTTTGGACCGCACCAAAGACTAGACGCTAACAAAGTTTTAAATAAATATTTGGTTTGCCTGTTGTGTAAAAAAAACTACCGGAATTCTGTGAAGAGTACATGTACATATAGTTTTATGATGTATTTCAAGGTTTTCAATCACATTCAAGTTGAAGAATTAAAGTTGGGTGTTGACCCATATAATCCGTCTGCGGTTTATGACTTAAACTCAAAACATCTACAGTGTAACTGTGCATACCATTGACTTCGTAATGTTGAAGAAATCGATGTTTACAGATTTGCACGAAACTAGATGGTATAGAGATGATCTCTAGAGAAACAAACTCGATGTTCTAAAACAATAACAAGATTCCCCCAGTATTTTCTCGTGCCTCCTATGACCCCAAAATTATTCCAAGTTTTGTTTTTCATTTTAGGTGCGGATTCAATTACCAATGTTGCCAATTACCAATGTTGTCCATTTGCTTGACGTTTTTAAAATTCATTCCAACTTTGGTTTTGTTTATAGATGACGAACGTGATGCAAGAGATATGCAATTCCCACGGGCCTTCATCCAACCCCGTCTAAGCAAGCACCCCATGAAACACTCGCTCTACGATGAACCGCTCACCCCACCTGCAAAGCGCCCCCTGTTGACCGAAGAGCAGCATCACCGCTACTTGCTGCAGCAACAACATCAGATGGCACCACCTGCTGCTCACATAAAGGTCACAAGCAGTCATGGTAAGGAGTCTCGGGACCGGAGTAAGGTTGTGTCCGAATTAGTGACTGTGGCTACGCTCGCGGCTTGGTCATCGCATGAACAAAATATAAAGTAGAGAATGCCCATAGCAACACCCTTAGCAACAGCCGCAGCCGCTAGTTCGGACACGGCTTAATGGCACTTACTTCATCCACAGTAAGTTTGCTCACAAGCTAGAAGTACCCTACTTGGCTACAGAATAAAAAGATATGACTCTAGACACTTCCTTTTAAAAGAAATTTACTTGAGGAGTGGAGTGAAAATGATTGATAACCCAATTAATAATTTATTTGTACCACACTGTATGTCACACAAATGACCGTTTGTTTCACTTGGTGAGCATACTGTTGGCACTGTCAACACAGTGTCGTCTTCATCACAGTGTGTCCACAGTGGGTCAAGTCACTGTGTCATCTTCTTCACAGTGTGTCAACAGTGGGCCAAGTCACTGTTTCATCTTCTTCACACTCACAGTGTGTCCACAGTGGGCCAAGTCACTGTGTCATCTTGTTCACAGTGTGTCCACAGTGGGCCAAGTCACAGTGTCATCTTGTTCACACTCACAGTGTGTCCACAGTGGGCCAAGTCACACTGTCATCGTCTTTACAGTGTGTCCACAGTGGGTCAAGTCACTGTGTCATCTTGTTCACACTCACAGTGTGTCCACAGTAGGTCAAGTCACAGTGTCATTTATTTGCACAGTGTGTCAACAGTGGGCCAAGTCACTGTGTCATCTTCTTCACAGTGTGTCAACAGTGGGCCAAGTCACTGTGTCATCTTGTTCACACTCACAGTGTATTCCCAGTGGGCCAAGTCACTGTGTCATCTTCTTCACAGTGTGTCAACAGTGGGCCAAGTCACTGTGTCATCTTGTTCACAGTGTGTCCACAGTGGGCCAAGTCACAGTGTCATCTTGTTCACACTCACAGTGTGTCCACAGTGGGCCAAGTCACACTGTCATCTTCTTTACAGTGTGTCCACAGTGGGTCAAGTCACTGTGTCATCTTGTTCACACTCACAGTGTGTCCACAGTAGGTCAAGTCACAGTGTCATTTATTTGCACAGTGTGTCAACAGTGGGCCAAGTCACTGTGTCATCTTCTTCACAGTGTGTCAACAGTGGGCCAAGTCACTGTGTCATCTTGTTCACACTCACAGTGTATTCCCAGTGGGCCAAGTCACTGTGTCATCTTCTTCACAGTGTGTCAACAGTGGGCCAAGTCACTGTGTCATCTTGTTCACACTCACAGTGTGTCCCCAGTGGGTCAAGTCACAGAGTCATCTTCTTCACAGTGTGTCCACAGTGGGTCAAGTCACAGACTCATCTTCTTCACCGTGTGTCCACAGTGGGTCAAGTCACTGTGTCATCTTCTTCACAGTGTGTCCACAGTGGGCCAAGTCACAGTGTCATCTTCTTCACCGTGTGTCCACAGTGGGTCAAGTCACAGTGTCATCTTGTTCACAGTGTGTCCACAGTGTGGGTCAAGTCACATTGTCATTTATCTGCACAGTGTGTTCATAGTGGGCCAAGTCACAGTGTTAAGACTGTACACAGTGATAATGATGTGTGCACACTTTGATGATAGTGCTAACAATAGGCCTACAATCACCCAGAGCAATTTTATGTGACATTTTTTACATGGAGTCCCTACAAACCGTATAACCCCTATTGTACATTCCTTTTTCTCCGATACTTATATACCTGTATCATTTCTTTCACCCAGCTCAACGTGAGACCGGACTGCCCCTCTTTGAGCTCCGAGGCGACAACTCCCTCATCGTGAGCATTGAGCTGAACGGGGTCCTCTACCAAGGGGTGCTTTACCCGCGAGGTACACCTCTTCATGTCTTGACGAGCCGGGCAGCAGGGTCGTCATCCTGAGGGAGAAAATCAACGAGAGGGAGTCATCATGAGGAGTAGTTTCTCCGTGCGAAAACTCAGGCGTTTTTTTCCATCTTTATAGAGGCAAGGGCAGTTTTCATTTTGCAGAGTTGGTTTGCCAACTTTGTTAAAAAGTCTTAAAATTTATGAATTTAGGAATAAAGATGCGGCAAGGCTTTCTTAGAATAAACTTGCAACTTTGGGATTTAGGACGGGGTTACTTTGTTTTGCCTTGCTTTGCTCAAGGGCTGACTTGGGGGGAGGATGCTGTGGATTTCTGTCCACTGGCATTTGTTATAATTATATCAGATTGTCCGTCATTAATAAGCAGGTGATGATGAAAAAAAAAGTTCCCTGTAAAAGCATCGTATAAATGAAAGAATAGGTGAAAATACTGTACAATTTATGCAATATATACTTTTGTTGTGTATATAAAGTGTAATTTATTAACTGCTTAAATACAATCATTTCTTTTGTCAGTTGTTGCAGATACGCTGTTTAAAAAAAAACATGTTTACATTGTTGGTGTATGGTGGTCTAGAGTTTATTTTGTTTAGGAAGGGTACAGTACATTACTTATCATGTCAATGCTGCCGTCATTGTTGACCAGTTCCCAGTATACATCATGTGACTGTGAAACCCAAAACGTTCAAGGGGCCTGTCTGTATCCATCAAGTCTTTCTGTTGTTAACTTTTGCTAGTTATCAGTCGTGTCCGGAATCAAGCGACTTCGGCTACGGCTAGAAGGACAACGTTGAAGAATAGGCATTCCGGCCATTCGGCCACAGCCATTGCCGAAGCCATTCATTTCGCACACAGACATGATATTGACACAACTGACGTCGTCACTCCATAAAGCCTGCTGGCGCCATTTTTGGGAGTCGGTTTTCCATGTGTAGTGCGCCTTTTAAGCAGCGCGTGCTGTTAGACGCTCACCATCTTTTCGTGAGTTTTGATTTCCAGATGGCAGGGCCATTTCATAGAGCTGATTAAGCACAAAAAGTAGCTTAGCATAACAAAAGTTTGCTTAACAGAATAAGGTTACCAGCCAAACTACCATACCACATGTACAATTTGTGACTGGTATCCTGCTAATTTCTGCTTAGCAGGCAATTGTTAAGCAATAGTTTCTGCTTCAGCAGCTCTATGAAATTGGGCCCAGACCATTCACAGACTAGAGCCGCGTGTGACGTCATTCCAAGGGATCAAAACGACAGACACAAATCAAGATGACAGTATCCCAGAGGAAAATAAGGTTTTCGTATATTTTGTTTTGGGTCATTTGACTTTTTTTGGTCCTTTGAAATAAGGAAAAACAATATTTGTGTAGTTTTAGAAAAAAGACCTGTCGATAAACAGACTGCTTATCACATCATGTATGAGCAAACGGGAAAGGTGTTTAGATGTAAATATTATACAATTGATTTTATTTAGTATTATTAGGACTGTTTGTAAAATCAATAGTGGAACAAATCGGATTTTTTTTTCTTGGAGAAACTTGTTTGGTTTCTTATATGGAAAAGTTATACAACATTAATATATTTTATTCTTTCTTAATCATATTTCATAAGTCTTTCCTTTCATAATATTAGCTGCTTAAAGAAAAAAAGGAGAAAAAAAAGAAGAAATACAGAAGATAATGGTTGTGCCTTTTTGTTGCAATAAAGTACAAGTAACCTTTTAAATGCTGACCACTGTTTTAAAGTATATGTAAGAAAAAGCAATAATTAAAAAATTAAGTTCCATTCATCATGTTTTTTTAATACTGACAATCATCTTTGTAAATGTTAAAGTTTTTTATACAAAAATTCCCTTTTATCTGATTTATCAAGAGTTATGAAATCGTTGAGTTTTGCATACTGACAATCTGTAACTTTATAATTTATTTTATGACAACTATATTATGTAACATTTAAAGGTACACGTTGCCTTGGATCGGCTGAGTTGGTCTATAAAAAGCGTTTGTAAACCGTTTGTTATAAAATGCATATGGTTAGAAAGGTGTTTTAAAATTAGAATACAACGATCCACACAAATATGTCTCAAAATTGCTTGATTTTCCTTTTACATCGTGAACTGACACAGTCGGCCATTTTATGGAGTCAAACTTTTGACTCCACAAAATGGCCGCAAAATTCAAGGAAAACCACGCAATTTCGAGGCATATTTGTGTGGATCATTGTATTCTACTTTTAAAACGCCATATGCATTTTATAACAAACGGTTTACAAACGCTTGTTATAGACCAACTCGACCGATCCAAGGCAACGTGTACCTTTAAGGCTTCGTAGGATTTTCTTAATAAGAAACAACTAACTTGTTCTTGCGGTTATTATTGTGTGAATCTCTCCTGGGATGAGTGTTGGTTAAGAGAAGATTATGTTGGTATACTATCGACGTTTCGAACAGATACTCTTCTCATCTTCAGTTTCTCCTGTTGTACCCGCAAGAACTACTATAGAAATACGTTCTTTTCATGGCAACTATTGTTAATTCGTGTTTTTTGAATGTGAATAATTATCGTGTGTCCCATGAAAAAAGGGTCTTGGTGAGTGTACAAAGTGATGACAATCAAAAAGTTAAAAATATGGTATTGACAATGTTTTAGAATCAGTGTTCAAACTTTGGTGTTAACATTTAAAACAAAGAGAGTTTCTTTTTCCTTGTATTTCTCTATGCCCTTTATAGAGCCTCCCCCAAACACATATTGGTCACTGGACTCACGACATCGTTCCAATAGAACTTGAAACTCCCAAACTGTTTCGATCCGCATAATTCTCCTGAACTGTTACTGTTCTCTGTCTCTGTTTTTCCCCGCTGCCCTCTAAACACTCCCGGGTCAGAATTGACCCGGATTTTTGTATCTTCTGGGGGCCTGACCAATTTCTCGGTCAGGCTAACCCAGAAACTGGTCTAAAATTGGTTTTTAATTCGAATACTGCGTCAGTTTGACCAGTTTCTGGGTCGTTTTGACACTGATTCCTGACCACCAGAAATGGGTCAGGCCGTAAGGAATCCAGAACCCGGGTCACTTCTGACCCAGGATTTTTAGAGTGGGGCAGCGCCCTAATCTTGATGGAAAATGGCGCTATATAAAACAATGTTTATGCTGATTATTATTGTTATCTTCTATTTATTATAAATTTACCTTTGTAATGTTTATTTGCGATAAGACACGTAAACATTTCTTCAAACTTTTTTTTTGGTGTTATTATTAACAAAGTTAATATCTTCTTATTTCCTTGAAAATAACATAGTTTTCGTGTTATTTCCAGAAGTAATCTTATAAAATTTAAAACACTTTTGCGCAATTTCCTTTACAAAACCTTGAAAACACTATTATGCAAATTTCAAGATGTCTGAAGTCTGAAGTTGTAGCTTTGCGCTTTTTTGAAACTAACTGCTAGTCTTCTTAAAAAGAATTGCAGAATTTGCAGAAGTTCAAATTATAGTGACTCATAGTATCCTAAAAACAAATTGTACCCAAAAGTCAAAACACACGTCCGTGTTTAAATTTGAGATTAAATCAGGCCTTAACAATACTTTCATTTTATATTTGTTTAATCTAAGCAAAGCAATAATTTCCAGTATTCACTTTAACATTTTTAATCTATTAAATTTTGTATTCATTAACTAAAACAATATTTTTTTTTCTCCGGTTGTGTTCGTATATACTTAGACATGATTTATTTTTGTTACTAAAACAAAACAAAAACATCCACTTTTTAAAAATATAAATCTCAATTCATTACTGTGCAAGTTAGGGCTATTTATTAATTGTTCTAAACCTAACGTGTAGTAAACTATATTCAGGTGCCTTAATATGTTTGTATGGGTTTTTTGGCAAGGTTTGGTGAGGTGGGGTTAGGGAAAGTAACAGCCCTTGTAAATTGTAAGTGTTTTTCCCCGCATCCGGCAAACCTTTGGAAAAAAATGTTTGTAACACTGTATTTATAAACTATTTTTAATAGCTTAGGGGGCCTATGTGTTATGACAAGCGTTGGTTAAAAAAAAAAAAAAAAAAAAAAAAAAATTACCTGCCCACCGTGCCGTAATTACTCAGTAATAACAAACAAACGCACAAACAAACAATGCATTGGTAAACAAAAATGACAACGGTGCCTTCAGAAGTTTAAAAATAAAGACTCATCGAGTTGCTGCCTTACTAATAAATTTCACCTATGCAAATTTGTTAGTGTTAATGTTCGTAGAGAAGTTCACAATTCCGGAAACGAATGCATTTTTATTTGGAGATGTTACCCAAGCTTTGTTGGTGGAGTGCCCCAAGGCCGGGTGTTCGGGTACACCAGACTCAAGTTCTGGAGACTCTGCCCCTCCCCCCTCAATTCTGACCCCCCCTACGGCGAATTGTGTAGAAATTTCGTCTTATTACGCCCTCTTGTTATTCCACGTCCTTTTCCGTATGGGGACACACACACACCGGGGGACAAAATTCCCTATGACGTCAGCAATAGTGCCAATGTATTAGGGCCATGTTGGAATCAGGCGACTTCGGCTACGGCTATGGCTGATGGCTGCAACGACGACGTTAAAGAATGTGCCTTTTTGCGATCCAGCCATAGCCACTGCTGAAGCCAGGCCGTGGATACTTTTGGTAACTACTCAAGAAATACATTACCATAAAAACCTACTTGGTAGAGCTGCTGACACTATAAAACATTGTGGTAAACCACCATCTCTGAAGTATTGTACTCTTTGAGTAAGAGGTATTTTCTCACTAAAATTTTAATCTGAGAAAGGCTTCAGGCAAGCACACAATTCTGTGCAACAAGTTTTTTTTCTGTCATCGTTTGCTTGCAACTTGTGACCAACTGAGCCAAAATTGTCGTAGGTGTGTTATTTTATGAATATTTTTGGAATTACCATGTGAGGGATATACTTCTTTGACAATTGCCAAGAGTATATCCTGCCTTTAATGTTATTGAGCAAGACATGTCAGAATGTGTCTGTTGCTTCACCCAGGAGTGCAATGATTGGATTGTAGTACTGTGAGATTAACCCGTAGTTGTACGTAGCTGCTTGAGATTGCATGGACCCCGGAGAATTAAGGAAGTTTTGATTTTTGAGAATGGTGGAATAACGATCGTTTGGGCCGTGTGGCTTTTTGTTAACACACCACACGCATATACTTGTCATTTGACTGATCTATGTGGAGGTTGTTTTTAAACAAATTGTGAATACATTTTGTTCGTGCATTGCCGCAGATTATAACCATTCGCTGAAATATGGATTTTCCATTTCCCTCGGCTTTGCCTCGTGAAATGGAACAGTCCAGATTTCACCTGGTGACTATATTGTGCGACAACGCACTCATATGCATCCAATACTTGTATAGTTACTGTTGGTTTGTTTCCCAATGTCTTTGGAAACTGTGTAATGTCTTATGCTTTCTCGACGCTTATTCGAATGTACTAACGACACAGATCAAATTTTGCAGTTAGGCCTAATAACAAGTATTGGTAGATCTTTCCAAATAAAACAATGGTTTGTGGGAATGTAAAATAAACTCGTTGGATCTCAGAAGCAAACGTGAATGAAATTTCGTGAGTAAGAGCTGTACTTATTGTGGTATAATTAAAGTGGCCGACCTGTTATCCAGACATAATCAGCGAATCGCGCAATTGGACAGCATAGAGGGCGGCAGAAACAACGCACAGCACTTCACCAATAAAGCTGCTATTTTAAATATTTACAAGACAACAACAATGTACAAAATGAACCAAAAGGGGTTTAGATGTAAACGGCCTTGTTTTTAATTAAGGACACACTTTCATCTTTTCATTCGGTGTTCCAGTCAGTATGGAAGCTACGGAATTGACGTTTTCAACCCTTGACGAGTGAGGGCCGGCTAGTAACACCAAGTCACGGCACACTTATCTATCTATTTCACTGTTCGAACTCTCGGAAATGCATGACCAACAACTACAACCCAGGGGCACACGTACCAACAGGCTCAAAGGCTTCGTTTTCAAACAGAAAACGTCAGATTTATAGCATCTTCACATCTTTCTGCCATTGGGGTATCGTGTATGACAAGTGAAACACAGTGGTAGGTTGAATTTCTATTTGTTTTTGCTCGGCAGGTGCGACTGCGTAGGAAAACAATTGAATGATTGTTGTTATTAAAATTTTGGTATCAACTAATTCTCGGTGAGGCAGTTAAACCCTACCGTATATTATTCTCAACGGGTATACGACGCACCCACGACCTACTAAAAGCTCAAACAGCATTGTGTCCTTTTGTTACTAGTTTTTTAGTATCACCCATGGAGAAATAGAATAGAAATGTACTTTCTTATGTAATGGCGGAATAGAGTACCTCGATCCCTGTCAATCCACTAATGCACGGTCAAGCCTTCTGTATAGACGTTAACTAAAATCATGATAATTGGGGTTGTGGTATGTACTGCGTCGGGCTTGGGAGTTACGAAAAGGTTTAACTTGTCTTATGCGGTTTCATGTCCATCTATACCTTACGTGGTCCCTGGTTTGTCCTTTAACCCGAAATGCCAAACTACTTTTGATTAACAATGAGCTATTATAGGGCCCTGTGTTGTTGCAGAGGGGTTGTGGCTGTGTGAATCAGAACCTCCTCTTTTATTACTGGTAAATTGAGGACTCCACTGTTTCACCATTCAAAACCATTTACACGCTTCACTGATCATGTGTGATTGTGTATACCCCCCGATCCAATCCAATGGTAGAGTGTGTACAAAGCTACGGGCAAGTGTGAGGAATGGAGTTTTGAACGGTTCCAAAATGGTCATCAGCAGGAGGGTTGATGTATCCAAAATGTAATTTATTATTTCTTAACAAATTTTCGGGGGTGGTGAATTTTTCCTACGAAAGTGTGATCTTCAAACGCCCCGTCCACCCTTCCTTGATAAGTTCTCAGCCCTACCACATTTATTCAGGGACGGTGAGAAAGGTTGGTGAGCTTCACTTGAACTTGTATATGAAGTATACGTTTTCCCGTTCAATGTCAGCAGAAATTAATTCAGTTTCATTATTTACTTGCATTCAAATTGACGCAAGTTTTCCAAACCCATTTAACCCACTAGGGTTTCTTTTTAGCTACTCTTGCCTTCAATTTTTTTCCCCTGCACACATAATTGCGTTCGTTTCAGGTTCGTTTCACTGCAGTCATTTTATTTCATCCAGATACATTTTAAGACTACACTTTCACCATAGTTCAGTTGACATTTATGACTGACTAAGTTCAATGGTTGAAAAGACTCTTGCTGTTGGCTCTTGCGAAATTAAAAGATCTTTGCGACCTGAATAATTTGTTTTGACAGTGAATGCTCAACTGTTTAAAATTGGACTAAGTCCTTTGACTGTTCTTGGATGATGATGCAACAGGGCATTGATTTTTGAACGAAACTGGATGAGGAGACTGTTTAGCCTGAAAAACCTGTATTATCACCACCAGCTGACTCGTGATAGTTTAGTGGAAAATATTAACGATTTTGTGATGATATACGCCGACACTCTCTATGTTTTGTCCCAGCATGGTATACCGAGTGTTGCAGTGTTCTGTAATCCCTGACTAATTTGAACTTATTAATCGTTTGTGGCAATAATGATGAAATCAAATTTGGCAAAACGTAAACTGAAACCATAAGATCATAATTATTTTAAGACAGGCTGTTTCGCGAACAGGCAGAAGTGATCAGCCGATGGTCACAATATCATGACAAAGAGACCAATATGAGTGCTCCTATGTATCACACGCGATTATTGTGACGACATGGCCTGTGGTGAAGTGAAGTTTATATTTGCCTGCTGTACACAATGTATAAGAAAGTTTATTTGATAAACATTATACTCTTTTTTTCACCAGTCAGTTAGCAGCATCAGGGAAACTTCTGCTTGGAAGGCCACGGCCATCTGGTGGCGAAGTTTCCCCATCTCACCGGAGTCTTGGAAAGCGCCCTCTATACCTCAATGCTACATCTGCGTGGCAATGGCAAATTCCTTTTTGCATGGTCAGGACGAGATCATCGAAAGAAAACCTCATCGATTCACGAAAACTCGATTGTTGGATTCTCCACCCTGTTTTTGTCACGGTCCAATCGGTAAGTCAGCAAATCTCCAGGGCCCAAATTTATAGAGCTGCTTAAGTACGAAAACTAGCTAAGCACCACAAAATCATGCTTACCAGAATAAGCTTGCCATTCAAATGATCATGTCACATGTACAAAACATGACTGGTATCCTGCTCATTTCTGCTAAGCAGAACATTTTAAAAGCAATATTTTCTGCTAAAGCAGCTCTATGAAATTGGACCCAGATTACTTTCTCATTAAGCACGGCATTCCTTGAAGAACGTATGCTTGCCACAAGTGTGTCAAAAGAGCACTGTTTCAAGTATTAAGCCCACTTCACCAAAATGACAAATTAATACACTTTTCAAAAATAAACTTTGTACAGTTTCATGGACCATATACAAAATATTACAGAAAAACACAACATGAGACAGGCTGGGATGACATAATATTGAAACTTTTGTTGGTAGTTAAAGAGACACACCGGCTTCGTTGGGCTATTTTGGGCTACAAAATAGGCCAAAACATGATTCCAAAGGTCTTCCTGGAATGGAGAAGAATGGTTTATAAAAGAAACCATCAAACTTTGCCGTTTTTGTGAATTTTTCAAAAAACGAAGGTCCCCACGTGATTTTCCTGAACAAAAATGTGGTTCGGAAAAGTCACGTGATCTTTAGAGTTAGTTTTACTTCCAGGCATATAAAAGTTAAATACTGAACCAAATTTTAGTCTTTTTTTAAAACAATTATTCATGAGTATTTGACAAAAAAGACTATGTATTCAGATTATGGATACAAACTGTAAATATTGATGAAAAATCGAACGTAACATTCGCATTCAGAGAGTCCGTGCAACGGAAGCGTGTTTTACGGCGCATCAGCGTTGGGAGCTAGCAGATAAACATTGGGGCGTATCCCGGTGCCCTGCTCGAGGGTCCAGAGAGACAAAATACGGAAATTATGGGGGAAAAAATATTTTTTACCCAAAGTGGGCAAACAATACAAACAAAAGCCCTTTAATTGCACATTTTTAAAAGTTTTCTTTTGCGTCATCTTGTAGAACTAGGTGAAATGAACATTTGCAGCAAGTTACATAAAAGCCGGGCGAGAACTTTTGAAAAAAACAAAAACGGAGGACTTAGTTCATGGATCTGGTGTATTAGGACTGGTACTAGGATTGGAACCCATAACAACACTTATTGTGGGAGAATAGGGACTAACCCCGGTGTATCTGGTTCACATATCAAGCATCGAGGCATCCTTGGTTTCATTCAATTATAATAATCATAGAAAATACATAAACAAAAAACAAGATACAGTTTTTGTTGAAAAATACCGTGTATTTAATGAGCAATTTCACACAAAGTTGATTATGATTAGATGTTGAAATGGACGTGGTTGTGAAAGATGGTATTATTGGCATTACCAGTACAAGGTGTCAACATCAGAAGGGTGGTAGTCTTGGTGATGAACTTTGGATTTAGAGAAGTGATTATACTTTACATTAGGAACATTGTTTCAACCACATGTATAATTAGTTTTTTTGTCAGTTCAAATGGAAAGACAAAACGATCCTCCCTTGGTTTTGTTCTGTTTTGTCAAATCAAGTTTTTTTTTTTAATATTTTTTTTTAATATGACCGTGTCCGAATTAAAGGCTTCGGCTGTGGCTATAACTGGAACTCTGAAAAGTCCCATTCTTCAACGCTTCGTCGACCGTCGCAGCCAACTGAAATAGCCATGGCCAAAGTCGCTTGATTTTTTGGTTTGGACACGGCAAGCGCATTTATTTTCTCGATTGTTTTCTTTTGCTCACAATAATTATGTCACGCCCTCTTGTGGTCGAGCACTGTGTTCCGAGTTTTTCCAGCATGGTGCTTCCGTAATTATAGACAATGCAACCTTTGTATAAAAAATAGTGACCTTTTACATTCCCTGGCCTTTCTGGAAAACAAGATACTGCACTGGTCAAAATATGATAAGTTATGATACATTTTGTGTCATAATTTCCGCATTATTCAAGAGTTACAAAAGTAACAGATGGACAAGTTTTGAAACCAGCCCCATTTCTTCGTATCAAAAGTTGATAAAAATCAAACAGTGCAATCCCCATGGAATATAAGATGTAATGATTTCTCCCATTGGGCTGTATACAAATCGGGCCTGCATGAAGTCCAGGCTCTGTGGCTCTTTTGTAAACATGTGATGTCAAAGGTTACATGGTCTAAATGGGCGAAGAAGAAAAAAGTTTCTTAAGCCATTTTGAGGTATGGTGGGCACAAAACTATGACACTATTATAGGTTTGGGTAAATTTTGGTAAATTTGTCTGTGTACACCCAAACCAAACAGTGCACTCATATTAATAGAGTCCGCCTTACCTCAAAAAGGCTAATAACAAACAATAGTTTATACTTTGCATACTTCGCTTAAGCCCAAAGACACAGTATAATTTAATCAATGATTAGTACATTTGAGTCCTTGTGAGATCCGATATAACCAACAAAAATGGAGTTCCGGTGGCTGAATAATCGGAGTGTGGGTTCGAATCCCGGTCAGGACACTTTTGTCCTTGAGCAAGACACTTTACATAAAAAAATGTAGACTTTTGAGACTATAGCGGGCGTTTCACTCGACGGTCCGTTACCATTCTCAGCGGCGAGAACATTAGAAAAGGACCGGTGGGTGGGACGCCCGCTATCGTTTCAAAAGTCTCCCTTTGCTTCTTATTATCCAGTTGCCTGGAAGGGTATGAGATTGTTTATGATTATCAGCCAGTGTGCCAATTAGGTTGCCGGTGCAGCATACTCCAAAGGAGCAGTGAGATGGTCTTACCAATACTTAGGGCCCATTGAACAGGGATATTAATACTGTACGGCGCTTTGAGGGATCCACTTGGCTTGAAAAGGCGCAGGATAAATACATGTTTATGCACATCCTCTTATTAAACAATTTATAATTACCACATTATGACCAGTCTGTGCAAATTATTCATCAAATTATATTTTCATGTTATAGTGGAAACAAGTACCAACAACAAGTCATGATTTCTTGTTTAAAAAGTGCTGTCACAGTGTATATGAGGACTTTACGTTCCAACGACTTCTTAATTAGCATCAATAATCGACACCAATGTGTTCTGCATTTTGTGCATATTGGCAGCAACATCGATAACAAAGAAAAGAAGGAAATGAACGTCATACAATAAGTAGAATATAACAGGACAGAAATTCCGGAAAACTTAATCACTGGTTAAGAGAAACTCCTGTCAAATAAAAACATAAATCAAGGGTGCCCAAGCGATGGTTTTACTGTACAGGTTACTATAAATAGTAACTTTTTTTTCAAAATAAATGTTATATGCTTGGTTGGGAATACTTATATTAATGTAAACGAACAAAATGACAAAGTCAGAATTAAGACAAAGACGATATGCAAAATAGGCATAAAAATGTTCTTGTTAAACAAAATATCTTTTCCACAATTAACATGCACTCCGTCATTTACCTGCAGCGGATACTTTTGGTAATTACTCAAGAAATACATTACCATAAAAACATAATTAGTAAGGAGCACCTGAGAGCTGCTGATAGTATAAAACATTGTGAGAAATGACTCCCTCTGAAGTAATGTAGTTTTTGAGAAAGAGGTATTTTCTCACTAAAATATTTGAATATGAGATAAGAAAGCAACAAGGTTTTTTCTTTTATTATTTTCTTTCAACTGTGATGACCAATCGAACCCAAATTGCCACAGGTTTGTTATTTAATGTATATGTTGGGATACACAAAGTGAGGATACTAGTCTTTGATAATTACCAAAAGTATACCCTGCCTTTAAGCAATACAATGCATTCTTGAATGGTCACCGGACGGAGGAGCTCAGCAGCGTTGTTCAGCTATAAATCGAACGGTATAAATACCATCCCTAGTCCGGCACAGCTCGGACGATATGGCGGCCTCCACCGATATACTGGTTGGTATACCTTGTCTTTGGCGATCTCCCATTTTGAACATTGTGTCGAATGAGGTTGTTCATTTCTAAGGAGTACTGCGCCGACCCTGCTTTGGTCCGACTGCTACACATTCGACTCACGGGGTTGTTCCCGGGCTTTCGTCTCAAACAGGAGAACAGGAGCGAGCGATAGCTCCGACCGCTGAAAGCGTACACGAAGGGATTTATGGCAGAGTTCGAGTACGAAATGCACAGGCAGAATATGGAGAAATTATAATACGACCAGTCAATCTCGGTCACGACCGTGGCCGACTTGAACAGCGCCACCAAGTGCACGGCGTGGATCGGTCCCCAGCAGATGCCGAAGAGGATAACGACAAGAAGCGTCATGCGTGTTATCTTCCACCTGCGTCTCCTCTGCGTCTGCGTGGATGACGTCACGATGAGGTACTTGCTCCACACCTTGCGCAGAATTCGAAGGTAGCAAAAGGTCATGACGAGGAACGGAAATACGTACAGCACGAACACGGCGTAGAAATGGTAGATTTTGCTAGCTGTAACGTTCACAAAGTTCGTGCCACAGAAACGCCCATTGTTCGGTTCCGACACTTGTTCGTAGTAAATCGCCACCGGCACGTGAAGTAAAAACGAAGCTATTGAAAAGACAAAGAACAAAAACGTCACAATAAAGTGAAGCTACAATACTTTAATACCCTTTTGTGACGTTGAAGTCAGTTATGTATTTTCTAAATATCGGGACAAATCGAGACTTTGATGTTCTTGCTTTATAAGTGTGTAAGGGTGTGCACAACATAGGTAGGTTAAACAGATAAATCATCACATAACATAAATGGCAACAGGATGGACGTGGTAGAAAACTTTCCCTATAATATTTTGTTTTCCCCCGCTGAAATGCTACAGTTTTTGAGAAATTAGTAAAACAATCAGTTCTGATCTAGCGAGATGTTTGAAAAAAGTGAAAAGATGTTAGTTTGTTTCCACACATTTCACATAGTTGTTATTTCATGTTTAAATTGGGTTCGTATAAATTGCAGATACTGGTTCTTGACAGTTACCAATATTATGCTTTAAACGCAGCTAATTAAAAAAACTATATGGAAAGCGACTCATTTTCGCCTAGGTTGCACGTCTGAATGAAGCACAAGTTAATTGAAGACAAAGGTTTACAATTTATACCGCAAGATTTATCACTGTCTTATAAAGTGAACACGAAATCGAAGATTCGTAAATAAAGAGCCATTGAACGGTGTGCTAGTTAACAATACTTACGTTTAATGAGTATCATGATAAATGATTTAATGTATGCAAAAAATATTGTCAAATTTGACGATGTAACCAGTGATGTTTTTTTTTTTTTTTGGGGGGGGGGGGTGTGGGGGGGGGGGTCACAGGGGGAAGCGCACGGGGCTTGTAATTGATGACCGTAGCCCCCTGACCGACCCCTATTTGAAATCAGGACTTTTAAGATTTAAAATTACCCAAATAAAAAGGTTACATTTTAATGAGCTTTCATCTAGTATTTTCAGTGTTTATATTTTTCTATTTACACGCAGACAATGTTTAATTTGTTTTTACCTCCACGGCAGATTATGACTTAAAGAGAGCGCTGAAAGGAGGCTTGTTTAGGAATAAATGCAAACAAAAACTACAGTTTTAATTGGCCTGAAGTGCCACCTAGAAAAAAAAATGGTGTGCCCCTTGTGCCCCGTAAAATTTCACGCTGGATGTAACATAAATCTTGTTCGTAGTTAAACACTCCTCATCCGTCTTTGGGTAGTAGGTGTCGCGAGGCCAGAGGGGACTGCGGCGTGACAAAAAACAAAATGATCGCTATTAATTTTGTTTTAAAGGCAGTGGATACCTTGGTAATTACTCAAAAATTTACATTACCATGAAAACTTACTTGGTAGTGAGCACCTGGGAGCCGATGATATTATAAAACATTGTGAGAAAAGACTCCCTCTGAAGTAATATAGTTTTTGAGAAAAAGGTAATTTCTCTCTAAAATAGTTGAATTCAATAAAACGCTTCAGGCATAAAGCTTTTTCAGGCATTTTAAAGCAAACACTTCTATGCAACAAGGATATATCATTGATTTCTTACAACTTCGATGACCAATTGAGCCCAAGTTTTCACTGGTTTGTTGTTTAATTAATGCATATATTGGGATACACCAAGTGGGGATACTAGTCTTTGAAAATTACCAAAAGTGTACCCTGCCTTTAAGATATTTGCATGTTCTATATTTATTTTGTGCTCACCCTTTTGGTATCTTTAACTGAGCTGCTTGATAGCAAAAAAACACAATGCGATGAAAATATAATAGCACTGTACCGAGTTTAATAACAATTAGCTCCAATCAAAGGCGCAATTTGAAGACAATGTCAATTTGCAAAAAAAGGCAAAAGCTATACTTACTTAGCCAGATGACGATATTTATACACGTTGTCCGCCGTACTGTTCGAGCATGAAGAGACCGCATGGGATGAAGGATGACCATGTAGCGGTCTATTGTCATAGCCATTATGGTGGAACATGATGCTTGCACGGACACCTGTGGAAAATCAAAAGTTTCTCATTTATAGTTGGGGAAGTCAGTGTTTAATGGGGGTAATCTTTGCTTACAAATTCAGCTTTGGATTTGATTTTGAAAAAGGCCTTTAATAGTATGACCATGGAGTGGTTAAATGTGTCATTGCCATAATGACAGAACATGATGATTGCACGGACACCTGTGGAAAATCAAAAGTTATTTCATTTATTGCTAGGGAAGTTTAATGGGGTCGTCGTTGCTTACGAAATCAGCTTTGGATTTGTTTTAGGAAGACCACTTTAAAGTATGACCATGTATAGTGGTTTAATTGTCATAGCCATAATGGTTGAACATGATGCTTACACGGACACCTGTGAAAAATGAATAATTATTGTCTGTAGCGGGGGAAGTCGGTGCTTATAGTTGGGTCATCTTGCTAAAAAATCCAGCTTGAATTTGATTAAAAAAAAAAAAGCCATTTGTAGTGGGGGCAGGTAAGGGTCAAAATAGGGGGAACTGTCCCTTTGATGATACAAGTATGGAATTTGACACACAGTCAGAGTCGTCATATGAAAGATATGTAGCTATAAGGGCCATCAAAGACATTTCCTTCAAAAAACATTACATCAGGTAGATTAAACAAGCAATCTTCAAAAATTGTCGAAATGTTCATTGCTTGTATTGTGTATATTCTACCTCTATTTGTTCAAGTACCATTTTAAAAATTTCAAACATTATGCTTATCTGCATAAGCAGGTCGTTCATACCGTTGGAACTCGAGAAAAATAAATAACACAGAAAGTAACGAGAGTGAACGGCCGAAGTATCTCAAGTTACTGTCATATATACATACTCCGGCCAAGCACCTCGTTCAGTTCGCGAGCCCTTTCGGGTTTTTGTTCAAAATCACAACCAGGAGCTTTGTTGATCAACAATAAACAGAGCAAACAGATATTTGCCGTCGATTTTGTGGCAAAACAAAAATGACATCCGCTCTTCGCACGACATGCAAGATGCTATTGCGCGGTAATCCGATGCACAAAACGTGCAGTCAGTTTTATGAAATTGCCTTTTGGTGTTTTTTTTTTAATGAAACATCGAGTATCTTTCCCACATCATTCGATCTGGCCTTCACTCCATCGGGTGTGCACATTCTAATCCAACGTGATTGTTCGAGCGTAAGCTGGAAAGCTTCAACCTGGAATCTTAGATCCTTTCTCCGTGATGAGTGGGAGGAAGATGAATGTTTTATTACTTTTTTTTTCCACCGAACGCAGGAAGTCCCATACGTACATTTTGCCGGCTGCAACCTTGGAGATAAAAAGTTTTGTGTTAAACAGCATAAAAAATGTACTGCTTTGGGACGTCAACACTGAAGACTCATTGGTATTCATGTCGTAGATATACCATGGACGTAACCTTCAAACAACAGTGATTGATGGATAGCGAACCAGGGTGAAGCCAACATTCTGACGTCATTTCTTGAGAATTTTTTTTTTTCATTACGGGAGGGAGTCTAGATAATATTATAGGTCAAATACTCAAATAGTGCATCAACCGCACATGTGTACACGCGCAGGTGCAGAGGGCCGTAACCCGCGAGTGGCGTATACACTCTTTGACGATGCCCATTTTGCCGATTCCAAGTGCGTCAAAGATATTTTGAATTATGCACAATTTCTCCTTAATAGTAGGTTTTATTTCACTTTCATGCCATCGAATTAAGAATTTTTGCCTTAACGGTTGAAGCCGTCATTCATTTTTTACTTTAAAGGAACATTACAGAATTGGTAAGAAAAATATTTGTAAAATATACTTTTGATCACAGATTTGCATAAAACTTACACGGTCTAATGATGATGATAGTAGAAAACATCCCTTAAAATATTTCTGTCCGAAATGCCATATTTGATGAGAAATGAATAAACTAATTTCCGATTGGAGTTTATCGCTCAGTGAGTGTTTTATTCATTTGTTGAACCTATATGATTTCATGCAAATTTGTAATCGGTTTTTCACTATTTTCTCGTGACCCAGATGGCCGACCGATCTCAAACTCCTACAGGTTTGTCAGTTTATGTATATGGTTGATTACATAAAGTGCTTACACTGCCAGCAATTGTTTTGTTAGCAAAAACCAATCCTGTACTGTTCTTTTAAAAGGCGTGTGAGTTTATACAGCATAACAATATTCAATTCAACTTATAAGGCGTTCTTTTTAGCCATGCGAAATCGGCATTCAATTTTGCAGAGACGGCGCCACTCGAGATTTCTGCGAAAGGCTGCTGAATGAATGTTGAATGTTGTTCATTCAACTGGATTGAATGCTTAACTTTTTTTTATCGCATGACGCAAACAAATAGTTGCTGACACATTAAGTGAAGTTGAATTACAGTTTGAGGAGTTTTCAATTTCGCCTGAAATTGAATAATGTGATGTTTAAATTGGCTGCCTATTTGCCGAAAAAAGACCTTAAAACAAAGAAATATTTACGCGCCAGGATGCAATGTTATGAGCAATGTGTACAACCAGTCCCTGCCTGCTTAGCACAGTAATTATGTGTACGGCAATCAATACTATGTGTTCTACATCTCTTTGAATTTTACCCCCTCCCCTAACGTTGTTTGAGCACTATTAGGATCATCTCAACGGACGCATCATGTGCCCAAGGAACATTAAACAAGACGAAGCTCCTTGCCGCGTTACTATACACTCGCAAGCGGCGTTGTGTAGAGTCGCCGTTCTTGAACACGAACCACCCCCGGGACACATGTGGCATCAACAAATAGTTGTGATAATTTGAGGGATTGATTTTCTGCGCAAATGATAACCACTTCCAGAGTCGATCCGTGTAAAGCTCGCCCGTTGGCAAATTAACGGTTAAAACATAGATCCGCTACTACCAGCGAGCCTCCCGCTGCACGCAGTTTATATGGGCACTTGATGGTCTTTTGTGCAACAACAGCAGTCGCATAATTGGAGAATTAGTATTCAGGGGGGCCCTTTTGAAAGAATCCGGCGACTCACCGACCGGAATACTGCGGTAGGGTAACTCAGAACGTGACGCCATGGGCAGTCAATCGGCCGTGACTAGTGACTAGCGTCTCGTAGGGATTCTCATGCCGAGAAGAGACGGTCAGAATGGGGGCTGCATTTGAAGTTCAATTAATCACCAGAATTTGTGTCCGTATAATAGACAGCCCGCAGGCAAACAATATCGGAGCGATGAGCTAGCGAGAAAAAGAGTTGGAGGAAGAGATAGATAGAGAGAGGGGGGGAGGGGGAGAGAGAGAGAGAGAGAGAGAGGGGAGAGAGAGAGAGAGAGAGGGGGGGGGGAGGGTGGAGAGAGAGAGAGAGGGGGGGAGGGGAAGGGGGAGGGGGAGGGGGAGGGAGATGGAGAGTAAGGAGACAGTGGACTATCATGAGACTTGAGTCTGGATATTAAACAGTTCAATCATTCAAGTTATGAGTGTTTGCTTTCGGCTTCTCTTTTTAAAATTGTACTATTGTATCGATTGGTGCCAAATTACCGTATTAGGCAAAATGTTACCTATTTCAAAGAGTAAAACCACCGGGAAGTGACCTTAATGCGGGGGGGGGGGGGTTGTCACCTGTGCCTCTATAATGACAACCATCAGGATTAATTCAAATTCATTTTCGAGATCTTTTCTAGGCTGTCGGAGTTCAAGCCTTTTTTTTCAGTTTCCAAGACGACATAAGTTTCACAAGAAGAGCCTCCACACTTTGTTTTAACTTTGAGAACCCTTGAGGACTGCGTGAGAGCAGAGTCAAACATGACATTGAAGTTGTGTTGGTTTACCGAATTCAATGTCGAGACGGAATGATTCAATTGCGGGTTCAAGCCGGAGTGGAGCGGGTCTTGGGTGTCTAACCCGGTGAACAAACTGGAATGAACTAATACTATTTTACGGCGTTCATACTGACTGTTCACGCAGTTGTTCGGAGAGCGTCTTTGCTCTATGAGCTGATGAATACTGAATGTTGTTTACGAATATTATTTTTCTGGCCGTCTGTGAATCACCGTAGAGGGAACACTCGAGGGGGGGGGGGAGAAGTTTGTTCTGCACTCTCAAAGCGAATGAGAAGTGGTCGAGTTTAAACCCGGCATACATGTTCTCACAATGGTATAACAAGATGTAGATGTTTTAACCTTTGAAAATCCCCGGCAGGTTTCTTTTTTTCTTTTCTCGATGAAGCGCGTTGTAGTCACAAGTGACTGCGGAGAGCAACAATAAAAGGGTCCCCGATGGTATGATATTTCCATCATCTTGCCCGCAGGTATACGTGTCTCCGCAGCTGGAGACCGAAGGGAACCAATGTAATGGAACCAAGATGTTGACCGAAATAGGTGTTTTATTTTGTCAGTAGAACTGACTCATTCTCTAGCGGATATATCATTGGGAAAATATCTTGCATTAGTCGCAACTGGTTTCTTGTTTTATTTTGTTGTGAAATCCAGCGCGTTATTAAATAATTTCGAATCGGTCAAATCGGGAGCCATGGAGAACACGACGTCGGATGCGTAATATTATGAGCTTTCTTGTACGTTTAAAGAGACATATTTATAAAAAAAGTGTATTATTAATATAATAATTAATTGGTATTACTACATATGTTTTTATGTATTGATAAATAAGTAGTCAGGATTATTATTAAAATTTAACAGATACCATAGCAAGAATAACTGTATGACTATAACGTTAGCAGTTTCTATTATTACAAATTTGAGTAGATAATGTCGATTAAAGGAACATAACAGAATTGGTAAGAAAAAAACTTGTAAAATATACTTTTTGATCATAGATTGACATAAAACTTACACGGTCTAATGATGATGATAGTAGAAAACATCCCTTGAAATATTTCTGTCTGAAATGCCATATTTGATGAGAAATGAATAAACTAATTGTCCGATTGGAGTTTGTGAGCGTTTTATTCATTTGTTGAATCTATATGATTTCATGCAAATGTGTAATCGGTTTTTCACTATTTTCTCGTGACCCAGATGGCCGATCGATCCCAAACTTCTACAGGTTTGTCAGTTTATGTATATGGTGGATTACATAAAGTGCTTACACTGCCAGCAACTGTTTTGTTAGCAAAAACCAATTCTGTAATGTTCCTTTAAAGTATGCAATTTGTGCTGTCGATGGCGATCTTAGCTATACAAAGTATAACGATGAAGACACTGGCAATTGAAGGATAGAATCACAGTGTTTATATACTCAATGATAAAGCGCAGCAGAATTGCCTGGAACAATGACATGAAATGAATTGTCGACGTTTCGATCGCTGCACCCGGTTCTTCAGAAATGCTGGTGTTGAAATTAAACTGAAGTTATTGCGGTATTTAAGCAACATGCACAGCCATGTTGTATAAAGTGCATGTATACACTGCAGCATGTCGTATGCACATCCTGCTTGAACCAGAGCATCTAAAGATGTGGTGGAGTGCAAGAAACACTTGAAACAAGGAAGACGCAAAAGGATTTACGCCATATTTGATGCGGAGCACGTGGCACGGCGCTCCCCGGTGAGACGCTTCAATTGACCATGGAAGGGAAAGGGATCCTCATCGGATGACCTAGTGTCACTACCCAGTTGACTTTCATACAATGCCTGCTTGCTGAGAGACTCTGTATCATATAGATCCCTGTTTCGTAGAGCTTTTAAATATATTTTTTCCAAGAATTGTCCCTGTAGCCCCCTCAAAAAACACGCACAAACAAAACACAAACACACAAAACAACAACAACTTAAACAGTAATAATATTAATCATAGCTATAATAAAATCAATAAATCAATCAAATCAAATTGGGGAACCTTTCTCAACTAATGTAAATCATATATCACGTAGTTCATATTTCCCTATAAAGGTAGGGGGGCATAGATTGTTTTTTTTTTTTGTCGGCGTAATGCTGATTTATAGGCCAAAATAGGCCAAATTATAAACAAAGATACTCAGTGGAAATTTCAGTTCACATAATAATGTCATGCAAAAAGGTCCTGACTTTATTAAACTTCGTCAAAGCTGAACTCGATCGTGAGTTCCACTCCATCACTATGCGATCATGTTTCACATTGTGTTCGCATTCAGATTTGTTTCAATTTGAAAAAAGGTGTGAGGCGTCACAAAACAGGAGGTGCTCGAGGAGGAATACGGGACCTTTGCCAACACGAAGTAAAAACTAAAATCTTAGAACTTGCTCAAATGACGAATCAAACGTAAAAAAAAATGATCGCAGAAGAAACACTGAAATGGACACTACAATCTGTTTTATGCACATTGACGATCATCGTTAGTATCTACAGTGAAGTGTTTCTCTATGCTTACTTTAATACTTTCTAACTTAGGTGACTTCACGACTCACTTTGTGCAAAATAAAACATGATACCCTCTATAAGAACAATATCAAATTATTTTTTGGTTAAATTAAACGTTTTTGTTTCTTTTTTTTTATACAGGAGGATTTTCAGACGTTCTCGGTGCATCTTAAAGAAATGTTGACCGACAAAGCAGGTACTCCCAAAATTCTTAATAAACCCTTTTTTTAATGATATTTATTTCATATTTGATAATGAAAAAATAAACAAAATAAACGAAATAAATGATTAACCCTCAGAGCTTTAACCATGATACACATTGGGACGGTAGCTGTTGGCGGCAGTCAGAAGGAAAACGCTCTGTTTGCACTAATCAAAAACATATTGTTATTGTTAACATCTTCTGACAGTATTTTTTCTTCTGAGGGTTTTCCAGATATTTATATCAATCATTAAACAAAAAAATATTACTTTTAGAAAAAAAAGAGAAAAAAAAGCGAGAAAAAACCCCGAAAAAAACCCCCAAAACAACAACAACAACAACAACGACAGCGCCATTCCATCTCAGCATGAAATATATGACCCAAGGGATTTGTAAACAAAAGCACTGTGGTTGAACAGGCTGAACGAAGTTTCTTTAGATAAATACAATTGTTCCCGTTGTTTGCGTTGATTATGAGGATTGTTACCCAATTAGTGGTTTTGAGGGTTGAGCTACAGTATATGGGTGTCAATGCGCAGGGTTAAAGGCGAGTCCCATCAAAGGGTTTGCTCTCTATTTGTACTGTCTCTGCAGTAGGGGTATATCCTCAGCCGATAAGTCCATTACAACAAAGTGTTTTTGTACAACTATACGATTGGCAAGGTGTATTTGATAACACATTGACGTCATCACCTCTTAGCGTCATCCCCACACACTCGAAAAAACCTCTCGGGTCGGTATCGAGTCGGATCCCAGATCGCATGGGGGCCTAACCCATTTCTGGGTCAGTATGACCTCCCCAAAACTGTGTCAAACTGACGTAGAATCCTAGACAAAAATCTATTCGTTTTGTTGTTTACCAGCTTCCGGGTCAGCCTGACCCAGGAATGGATCAGGTTCCCCCTGGTACCCGGAGTATGGGTTAATTCTGACCTGGGAGTGTTTAGAGTGCATTAATATTGATTGTGTCCCCGTGTGTTATACAGTGTAGTGCGCATTTTGGGCGACGATGAGTTTACACGCTTACCGTAGTTTTGTACACGAGCAATTTGAATCCCGAAATGACGAGCCTGGCATCCAGCATACCCCGCGTGTGACGTTGGTGCAAGTGGTCAATACAAAGGTGTACAGACCTTTACCACGGGGCATCCACCTTGTATTTATTGTATTTATTCCATTTAAATCAGTGGAACCAAAGAGAGGCTGGAAGCGCAAATAGTCTTGTCCATTTGGGGTATAGATTTGAATCAGTATGCATAATCGATAGCGCACAAAGGAAACTTGACAAAGATGTTGTCAAATGATTTTCGTGAACCCTAATTTCCATTCTAAAGGAGAAACTATTTATGGAAAAGATGAAAAAACAACAACCTCCCTTGGTATAGTGAGCCACCCACGCATGCCAAGGAACGGTTGCGCATAACACGGCTGTGCATGGCATCAGTTTTAGTATAGAGCTGCCACGTAAAACAAATTATAATAATGAATAAAACCATAAATACAAATGCAAACTAAGTCGCACGTGTGAGATAGTAAGTCGTACGTACGAGATAATAAGTCGTACGTACGAGATAACGAGTCGTACGTATGAGATAATATATAGTAAGAGAAGCCAAGTCGTATAACGTACGAGAAATCAAGTAGTACGTACGAGATAGTAAGTCGTACGTACGACTTAGTTTTGTTAATGCAGTTTTCACAATCTAGTGGGGTTTAAAAAAAACCGTGTGAATAAAAATTTCTCTACGAGTCTGCACTCCAAAACTCCTGGGTCAGATTTGACCCGTAACGGCTCAACTTTGACCCTGTCCGGGTCAAGTAAACCGGTAAGCCAGGTCCCGGATCATTTAAACTGACCCGGCTTCCGGTTCAACATGAGACAGTGACCCGGAAAAAGGTCACATTTGACCTGGAATCCGGGTGCAATATAATATGTGAAAGTGACCCGGAAATCTAGGTTAACTGATTTTCGGGTCATTTTGAGCCGGGTCAGGTGAGATAAGCATGCCCTCCATGTATTGAGAAGTCTTACCAATGGCAACCTATATAACACTAAGAGTTAACATTACATATGATGACACCACAAACTTCGCCTCATGGTATTTCCACCGTGCAAAGTTTCAAATCAACTTGCCATAGAGGAGAGCCTCTGTCTATAAGGAACACATGCTTGCCTTTTTTGGCAGCCTGGCTTTGTAAACTTTGAGAGTGCAACATAGTTCAAAGAAAACTGTTAATGAAAAAAAAAAAACAATGAACAACTAATGATTTACCTCGATTAAATGTATTTCTTGCATTTGGCTCTTGTAAAAAGCAATCTACGGGTAAAACATTTCTTTAAAAAAACTACATTTCATTCAAATCCAAAGTGTAAATTCGTTTTTTAGCTCCCTTATTTTAATGCATGGTGTCTTCGCAAATCTCACTGCAGTGTGTTCCAACCATGCAGAGTTCAAAATCTTATGTACACTTTTATAACAGATTTGTGCGAACTAAGGTTGACATTTTAAAACATCGTCGATAGTTTTATGGTATTACACAACTTAACCTCATTATTTGCGGACAGAGATGACTCTGCGCTGTAAGATCTCGAACACAGCAATGCACGTGAGCTTTGCACCGATTTAATTTAGTCCGCCGTTAATAAACCGAGGACATCGGCCCCGCAAGCAGTGTGTGGCCGCTGGCTATAAACAATAGCAATGCCAATTAAATGCCGACCATAGGTGAATAACTCTTACATCCATGTCAACATGATTCACATCCGACGCCTTTGTTTTTTGTTTGACTGCGAATCGCTTTCACAGGTCAACCCGTTCGGCGAAATGTGCCGTTCCCAGTGGTTAATATCAACGCCTACACATCAATCGGAGTACATCGCAATTCACACCGCGACGAGGCATTTGTTATTCCCTGTTTTGCTGTGCAGCAGCCCCTTAAATTGCACAGATGTCAATATCTTTAAAGGAACATTACAGAATTGGTAAGAAAAAAAAACTTGTAAAATATACTTTTGATCACAGATTTACACAAAACTTACACAGTCTAATGATGATAAGAGTAGAAAACATCCCTTGAAATATTTCTCTCTGAAATGTCATATTTAATGAGAAATGAATAAACTAATTTTCCAATTGGAGTTTGTCGCTCAGTGAGCGTTTTATTCATTTGTTGAATCTATATGATTTCATGCAAATGTGTACTCGGTTTTTCACTATTTTCTCGTGACTCCAGATGGCCGATCGATCTCAAACTTCTACAGGTTTGTCAGTTTATGTATATGGTGGATTACATAAAGTGCTTACACTGCCAGCAACTGTTTTGTTAGCAAAAACCAATTCTGTAATGTTCCTTTAAAGGTGAGACAAAAAAGATTGGAAATCGAAAAATAGATATGTCAAAAAACAAACACACAAACACCCCAACAAACAAACACCATATACAACTTAGGTTGAAACATATGGAGTATAACAAGCAACAGGCACGTGTCGTTGAGCTTTCCGGATCTGGTGATTATCTTTACAAACACTTCAGAGCAGAGAATACAATCGGAATGAAAATAATGTTGTCGCCCAAGCAGTTTTGGTTTCTGACAGAAAAGGCTTCTTTGTTTTCAAAGCTTCTGATTTCAGTCACATTGACTGAATAATAAACCCTTCCCTCTTAACTTACATCCTCCAGTCAAGAGTTGATACTTCAGGTAACTTCATTCTTGCGCTAGTTCTGAATTGCTTTTATGTCTCCGTTCCTTGTTGTCATGCCAACGTCGAGGAGAGAAAGCTCGATGAAAAACCATTTCAATACAACATCTCCCACTAGACACTCGGTAATTATCTTTTTCAAAACTAATACAGGGTGAAATTTCATCTTCGTGGGACTACAAACAATACCGCGAGGATTGAGATCATCGGATGTTCGCTGCAGTCATAATGAAAACAATGCCAAAATGTGTCTATTCTTTCAACTATTCAATAACAGACGCAAAGCTCTCGCATACAACCCGTTGATGCAAAAAAAGCAATCCCACGACAGCGGGACTGCAATGGATAGCGTTGAACAGCTGTAGTTATTGTCCAGACCATGTTCCTGTTGTTTAGAAAATACTTGTGCAAAGAGTTGAGCGAAAACAATGTTATTGATGAATACATTCTATACAAGGACAACGGTCTCAAGATTTGAGAGAAAAAAAAAAGATAAATCACACCCACACAAAATGTAAATATTTGCAAACACGAGCGCAAATAGAACGTGAGCAAATGAGCCTCTACAGTGACATGCCTGCTTCGCTCTCTACAGCAGGTTGTCATTTTGTCTGGAATAGAATCGTATTAGGTTAACATCTTGTTGGATGATTATCTCACTTATAGAAAAAAACAAATCATTTTAACATCTATTCAGCTTTGAGTTTGTTTTAATCGTCTTTTTATGTCAGTAAAACTGACTGACGCATTTTACAAAACATCCCGTTTCATTTTGAGTGTATACTTTAGAACCGTATCAGGTTGAGTGTACCTTTGTATGAATAATTATTTCAATTATGGAAAAAAGGCGTTTTCATAATTTTGTCGTCATTTTGGTTTTGAGTTTGTTCCGATGGCCATTTTATTTGAGTGTATTTTGTCTGATGCATTTCCCCATTGCGTTTTTAATCCAGTTTATACACACGTTGGTGTGTATAATTCATTGTTCTTACCTTCTTTATTTTTGTAATGATCCATATTTGTCATCTTTTAAAAACCATACTGTATCATTTATACTAAATGCAAGATCAGTACATCGAAATTGTATTTAATATCAAGCACCGACACACTAAAATGGTGAATCAAGCTGAATGCCAGCAACTTAAATTAAACGCGTTACTTGAGTCTCGAGTTTGTCTGCATTTTACATTATACATCAAATGGAAACGAACGTTTTGCACCGATTCTAAAAACCTCGACCGTTCATTAAATGCTCCTCGTTTATTAAATGCGTTTCAATTGTGACGTTCAAGGCAATTTGAATCATTTTATTCCGTTCAATTAAGTCGACCCTCTCAAATCAGAGTCGCCTCGTCTATAATTTGACCGATGTCTTCACATTGACATTCCAGTGATAATCAAACTGGACTTCTATTAAAAGAACAAAATCTCCCATAGTCTGCAAAATGGGAAGGGATGTTCTCTGGCTATCTTTGAGGGTATCGCCGGGGGAGTCGGTTTCAGCGAGTCTATGCGTAAACTGGACACCGTGCTTTCTGTGCGTCGTCAATAGTTGGTAGCCCTTTCTCTTTTTATAGATCACGACCAAGCACTAAATGCAAACTACAGCCTTAAGCGACAATTAAAAGCAGACCACCCCTTACCGGTAGTCCCGTACGGACCCGCGAAATCCCGCTCTCTGCAAGTCACAATGGGAGCCTGACATTTTACACTTGTTTCTCCCCCTTTTTTTGCTGTCGCTGTATGATATATATAAAAAAAAAATTCAGACAATTATTTCCCAATTTGCAGAAGGAAAATTGATAGTAGGCGAGCATGCACCCTCTCGTAGTCTTGAGCACCAGATTCAATACTTTTTAAGTGGGAGTGCGACTTTGGGTGTAGTGTTGCTCGCGTTAGCAAGTCCGATATGTACTATTGCATTTCAAGGAGGGAAGACCGGAGAAACGGACACTCCGGGTCGATGCGGACCCGCTGCCAGTCGCCACTGATGCCTGCGGGTTTGCCGGGGCCCGAGCTCGCATAGAGCTAACCCAATTTCCAACCCCTGGAACGGTCTATATTATCTCGGTTGGTTGTCCTCTGATTTCGTAGAGGTGTTGGGGATCGTTGCGCTGACCTAGTTAAGGTATGTGAATTCATCTGCTGCCACCGAGAGCACAAATTATTGTGGAGAGCTTTCACACGAAGGCCCTCTTCGCTTGTTAATGCAGTAATAATCCAATTTATGGAAAGAATACGGCCCCTGAGAATGCATAGCCATTGCGGTTTTATCAAACCTTAAGAAGAGAACAGTTTCTTAGATTTCTTAACAAGCTAGACTATACAAAACAAATCCAACAGCAGTCGGATAATTATTAAAATAACCCTCTTTCATATGTTACTTTTCACTTTGATGTGTTAATTGTTATATTCTTATGTTATCAGACTCAGACTTTGAAAACAACTTTGCCTTCTAAAACATACATTTTAGATAACTTTGTGATACTCGGAGTTTCTGTAAACTTTCCCGGAACTCTGGACGAATCATCGTTATGACTAACTTTGTTCTGCCGTGCATCTGCACTGGCTTGAATCTCCGTAAGCTTGGCATGTCGTGGACGAGCTGTTTAAGAGCACCGGGCTCGTTCTCTGTTTTTTGTCTTCTGATCAGCAGAGTGTGGGTCCGAGTCCCGGTCGTGGCACTAAGTTGTGTCCTTGAGCAAGGTACTTAATGTGTCTTTTTTTCGGATGGGACATTAAACCGTAGGTCGCGTGAACTAGGATCGGTAAATACAATGTAACACAGAACACTTATCGTGGAAGAGTAGGGGTTAACCCATGTGTTTCTGGTTCTCGGAGCAAGCATCCTCGTTTACAGGTTTCCTCAGACTTGCGAGCTACAGTGATTAAGTTCACTTATGAGGCATCCTTGGTTTCTGCAAACGGGTAAATTGATTCCGGTTGCACCTCAGAATGAACCATTTTGATCGGCTGATGAATTATTTTCAATTTGCCTTTCTTAAAGACGATCGTGTGTCATTTCAAAATTAGTATTATTATTTTTTATTATATATTATTCTCGAAATCATTAAATTGTGAATCCAAAATTGCCCGTAGAGATTGTATTTCATGCGTTAACAGTTCGCTTGCTAACCATAGATTTGATTTGTCCCCCAATTGTTACCTCAACTTGTCTTTTTTTTTCTTTCTTCAATTTCGTCAGAAGATGCGTATAGCACTACTGCGTATTTCCCATCTTATAAACACCATTGAATCCCCCAACACAAAAAGTGGTCAGTGTTGATCTTTGGGTGGAGGCAACACAGCTAAATTAAATGTGATGAAAATAGACAGTGAAAATAGACACCTCAGGAATAACGAACGGTAAATAGGTAATCACCCCGTCGGGCCCAGGGAAGTTTGCCCACTCAAAATTGAGATGTAAACTGATAACCTCTCCCAGCTACCGAGACGCACGTGCCAAAATAAATAATATCATCCCGCTGAGAGAAAAAAAACACATACAGTTTGGAATTGTCCTGAAGGAAATACGATCACTCCCTTTAATGCTTCCACACAAAATCCAAGAATAATTGAGATATATCAGACAGGATTCATTCGAAAAGAAATGAAAACAGACGCAGCTCTAGCGAATTGGCAATATCCAATTTCATTTAATTTGACACGCCAGGGTCCCTCCCCTTTGCAAGGATGTATTTAAATGTAAAGTTTCTCGACAGGGAGGTTTAGATAGTGTTTCAAGAATTAATATACAAAAAAGTTGCCGTTCCTCTGAAATTCCGCAATGACACCAGCCCATCATCAGCCAGTGTAGTACTCGAGAGGGTGGAGCTCCCGACTGCGGACGCGACCGGCCAATGTTAGGCATAAAGCAAAACAAATCCCAGAAACACCAAATGATAATTGACTCCGGTATATACGCTTTGGCGTTCCCAGTGATGTTCGCGGGTCCGGAATATCTCTCTCTCTCTCTCTGGCGTCGGGACAAAAACGTGTCAGGTGTCCCCTGAGCTGCCCCAAATCCGTCCCACCACGACGTGGCAGGTAACCGAGTACGGCGGACTCCGGGCACATTGAAATCGTAACTGTTACATTCATTTCTCGAGAGAGAGAAGAAAAAAAGAAGTAGAAGGAAAAAAACACAACAAAAACACAAAGTGTCTCAAGTACAGTGACTGCATTTTCAATTTGGGATGACCCACGTGATGAAGTCATTGACTGAGCTCTCCGGATTTCAATGTTGCTCCTTTTTTCACGTGGCGAAGTCATTCACGAAGCTTTCGTAGTTTAGTCACTTGCAAGAAACAACTTAATGGGCAGATTCTGGGAAGGATATAAACTCTCCACTCGCCGTGGCGTATAGAATTCTGGAACGGTAAGTTTCAACCCGGAGTTTAGATCGAGTTTAACGTATCGAACATTACCAACGACCGGTAAAAAAAAAACGCTCTGGAATCTCAACTTGAAAATGTGTTTTTATTTGTTGATCAGGTTGAAAGTCTCATTTTTCAGATTAAGTCAAAGTACAGCAAGTCAATTTAAAGATGTTTAATAATTGAATGGTTGTAACATCAACTACAGTACCTCAGTAGGGAGTACAAAGTGGCAAGATGCCCCAAATACCAAATCACATTTTTGCAGTTGCCAAGTGGGGTGTGAAAAGCATACATTAAAAGTTAAAGGTTCATCCTCTGGTCGTCGAGCACACTCGATGGTCTTGTGGTTAAGACGTCTGCTCTATGTGGCTGGGGGCGGCCGTGGGTTCGAATCCCACCCGGTTTATGCCTCCGGAGTTCCCCCTCTGATCTGGGCCCAATTTCATAGAGCTGCTTAAGCACAAAAAGTAGCTAAGCACAACCAAATTGTGCTTACCAGAATAAGGTTACCAGCCAAACAACCATATCACATGTACAATTTGTGACTGGTATCCTGCTCATTTCTGCTTAGCAGGCAATCATTAAGCAGTATTTTCTGCTTAAGCAGCTCTATGAAATTGGGCCCTGATGGTATACAATTCAGGTTATCACCCATTTTCCCAATTTTTTTTCGGATAGGAGTCATCGGCTCTCCCGATGCCAATATTATTGTCAACTTTGGAATGGGACTATACACCGTGCCTCCAGTTAAGATCACGATCTGATGAAACTAACTCAACGGGGTAGAGGTTGACAAACATTTACCACCCACAGAAACAAATACTTGTTTTTTGTAGGAGCCGAAATTAAATAATGAAGACAAAACTATCCGATTCTTAGAGCCCTCTGTTGATTTTTTCCCGTCGCAGTGAACCATCATGCTGACAACATTGCCCCTAGCGCCGTCAACGGAAACCGAAAATTGGTCTTCAAATGCAGCCGTTTAAGTACCGCTGTGCAGTATTTGTATCCCGGGGGCAAAACCGATAATTAACCTGTGTACTTTACAGAGCATGAAAATTTACCACGCGACTATTTGCGAACGGATTGTAAAACTAGCCTAAAATAACTGTTGGAGGGGTTGGAAAAACCGCCTGCCTGCCAGATTCCACACGTGACGCACCCGTACAGTTATCTCAGTGCGGGACTGTGACTATAAACCCTCTTCGATAATAATTTTAAACCGATCGGTGCGCAATCCCAACCAAATATAAACCAATCGGTGTGGCAAACCCATTCTTTCCATGACTGTTAGACGAACTCCCCGATCATAGTGGGTTAATAATAACCGCAACACCTCTGTATGCAAAGTGTACACGAAACGAGGAAGTCAACTTTGGAATTTGATCACATTTTGACTGATTCGTAAACCAAGTATCGTGTTTCACGCTAAATAGTGAACTCCTTCCCAAGTCGGAGCTACATGTCACGATTTGAGCATTTTGGCGGGCTGTGGTATCGATGACCCTTACCCAATGTTCTTCTTTCCCCCAGGGAGATGTACGTGGTTTGCTACTGAAGTCGCGGCTGAAAACATAAAACAAAACAAGAAGTGACCTGCAAGAGGCAGTCGAAGATGACCAAGCTGTACCCATAGTGTCCACCAAAGCAAAGCTCACCGGTGCTGCTGGCGAAACGTCATCAGTCATCTGTTAGACACACGGACACCCCTGTGGTAAGTTTTGAAGTCTTTGATTCAGTGTCTACGTTACTTTCAGGAGTGGCTGATGCATTTAAATCCTTTAACTCGAACTTGCGTATAACGGCCCCTTTCGTATTTTGTTTTACCCCATAGTAAGTACGTTTAATCGTTTCTGGACGTCTTGTTGAAGTGGGCGCGCAAAGGTCAGAACATTGACCTGTTGAAGTCTATCGTGCAGTCGGTTATATCGATTTTCAGTTCCTCGGTTTCCTTCAGTCAGAGTGATCTTACCAGTGGTGCTTACGGTTTTTCACCCATACTGTATTTTTGTTTATTGTTTTGTCTTTTGTTTCTCTGACTCATCTTCTGTAATGTAATATGATCAGTAATACTCATTATTGTTAGCATTTAATACAAACGGAATCCGATACCAGATAATAAAAGTGGATTCTAGAATGAACGCTTCCCCATGCCACAGGGAACCGTAAGAACTCATGTAAAATGCCACGTGATGTAATTACTCGTACCAACATGTGTTACCGTAAGTTAGTTATACCGGTATGGTTCTGGTATTACCAAAGTAATCAGAAATGTTACTTTCGGCCTTATTTAATGTCATATAAGAGTAACAATTAATTATCGCCATGAAAGCCGTAAAATTACGTTATGCACATACGGAACCAGGGAAAATACCACATAAACCAATGGTGGCTACTTGAACCGTAACGTAAAACAAATCCATCGTAATGTCAAACGCAAAATAACGTACAAACAAATCTACGGTGTTGTCGATCGTATTATTATTATTACATATTTCTGGTAGTGTAACCAAGTTTGTCTAATAAGTGAACTTAATCAGTGTAGCTCACAAGCCTGTAAATCTATAAACAAGAGTGCTTGCTATGTGAACCAGCAACCAGAAACACCAGGGTTAACATCTACTCTTCCACGATAAGTGTTCTGGGTTCTTTTACGTGCAACCAATCGTAGTACACTGGACTCACGGCTTAATGTCCCATCCGAAGGACAGGGCATTATGGTAAAGTATCTTGCTCAAGGATAAAAGTGCCACGACCGGGACTCTAACCCAAACTCGACCGTGATCAGAATCACCAGAGCTTGAGTCCGGAGATTTTAACCGCTCGGCCACGACACGCCCCGGTACCCCGGTACCCCGGTACCCCGTACCCCGGTACCCCGGTACCCCGGTACCCCGGTACCCCGGTACCCGGTCCCCCGGTACCCCGGTACCCCATACATTATACCGGGAAATGTGTGATACTGTTGTACCAAGGAAATCATTAAGGTTGTTTCTTTTCTTACGCAGTAACACAGATTGCCAGTAATGGTGCGTGCATCCCGAGGGATATTTTATGTCTTGTGATTTCACCACCCAACCTTTTTTTTTTTTAATCCGAAGTGTATCCTTCGTCACACTTCAACACCAGAATGATTCCTAAGAATCAATAGCACGGGAAATAATGTGATCTAAAACAAAAATAAACTCGACAGTCAACAAACTAAAACCGAAAGATACTCTCCATGCATACCCTGAACCACATAACACACAAGTTGTTTAAAGAAATATATCGACATCATCTTGTAAATGATGCTATAGCAGGCCGGAGGCAGAATTGCATATAAGTACATCAAACCTGAACATGTGTGTGGTTGTCAAAACAGTTTAACATGTTCTCTAAATGTGTCAGGGGAAAACAAAAACCCACTAAAATGCTCCTAATGACATCGCCAGTAATAAATCATGATTGTTTCATGCGTCTAGGTTCTGGGACTTTCCGCAGCGGGAAATGTTGCAAACAAATCATTCAAACGGAGTGTTTTAGAACCGGCAAATTTAACAGAAATCGCTACTTCGACTACACCGCAATTATTAACTCGCGTTTAATAAAAAAAACATACGATGTGCCTTTCTACAAAAGAGTACCGCTCTGGCGGGACACGTTTTGACTATCTGTTATTATACTGGTATGTTGTTAATAATTAAACTCAATGTGTCAGGCAGTTCAAGTTTTTGATATTTCAGCTGAATTTCAGCCTTCGTTTTAAAGGATTAAACGGTATCTCTGTATCGTCTGTACAGTAATACTTGAGATGGCCTACACCGTTGTCAGATTGTTGTCAGATATGTGTTTTGCCTGCGCGTCTACCTTTCCTCGGTGGATGTTTCTCAAGGATTTGATGACAATCCTACTTTGGTGTTATCTGCAATACCTCTCGGCGTTGTAACCTACACTCCGGTATAGCACCTGTCATAGATATCTAATTCTAATTCGAGAGTCTAACTCTCGGAGCTATAAAATTCATCGTTATGAATTTGGGTTGAGAAAAACCTCTAGGCCAACATTGCAGACATCGCGCATTTGTAACATTGACATGTTTTTTTTGTATAGCATTGTTTAGAAAAAGTCTTCGTTCATTTATGTGTTGATATCTCGATCGTTTATTACTTCGGTTGCAACCACCGAGTCCGCAAATTGAGTTGACAACCTTCAGTTTTGAACACGCAGGAAACCCCGGAACATTTCTTAAGTTGTAATTGGCAATTACCGTCCGTAGAAGTTGTCAGACCACGCCCTGTTCGCGGTTTGGGAAAAACTCGTTTCCTGCTGTGAATTTGTGTCTCATGAATGCATTGAGTACACACACATGTTAATGTGTAAACACCTGCAATCGGGGACCTCCTATTGTCCCTCTTTTGTTTGTACTTAACTTTTTGGCAACAGCTCTCATTGGTTTTGTACACGTTTTCCAACTGAGGGCCTTTCCCCAAACGGGGACCCTATTGTCCTCTTTTGTTATAGGTCCCCGGTTTGAATGTGTATACCTACCCCCCCCCCCCACACACACACACATCCTTACGGATCCGGTTTGTGGGGTACTGCTATTGTTGTTTTATTATTCCCTTTTCTGAAGAATTCCCTTGTGGGGCCCAATTGTTCCTATTGAAATGACCTTGTGGGGTCCATTGTTCCATTGTTGTCAGGACCCCACATATGCCCTTCCGTGTGTCCACTTACACACACACACACACACACACACACACACATCCTTACGGATCCGGAATGTGGGGTACTGCTATTGTTGTTCTATTATTCCCTTTTCTGAAGAATTCCCTTGTGGGGCCCAATTGTTCCTATTGAAATGACCTTGTGGGGTCCATTGTTCCATTGTTGTCAGGACCCCACATATGCCCTTCTGTGTGTACACACACACACACACACACACACACACACATCCTTACGGATCCGGTTTGTGGGGTACTGCTATTGTTGTTCTATTGTTCCCTTTTCTGAAGAATTCCCTTGTGGGGCCCAATTGTTCCTATTGAAATGACCTTGGGGTCCATTGTTCCATTGTTGTCAGGACCCCACATATGCCCTTCTGTGTGTCCACACACACACACACACACACACACACACACACACACACACACACACACACACACACACACACACCACACACACACACACACACACACACACACACACACACACACACACAATGTTTGTGAATCCCGTAAATCGAGGGCTTCTCTTTGTTCTCCCATTGTTTGGACTTAGTTCTTTTTAGCGACGTCCCCATTGGTTTTGTACACGACAGAAAAGCGAGGACGTCCTCGCTGTGTCAAAACACCCGGATCCCTTTTGTTTAAGTCCTCGGTTTCAACGGATAGACACGCTCACACACACACACACACACACACAAAATAGGCAATAGTGATCGAGAAACAACATGCAAAGATTTGTATGTTTTTGTGTCTTGTACATACATTTAACTGTTGTCTCAACTATTTCCAGTACAGACAGGTAAATGATGCTAGGTCCCATATTTGGCCAATTTGACCCTAAAACATTTAGGTTTGAATTTTAAATAGCTAGTTTTGTAGATTTGGGAAATTTACAAGTTTTCATTTAAGGTATTGCACGAAAAAGTCCACCAATGATTGTATAGTAAACACGAAATCAAATAAATGAATTCAATTTCGTTCAGTATACGTTGGTTCAATCTTCCATGAAAAAAGTAACGATGCTTATAAAAGCTTGAGTCATGATTATCGAAATCAAAATCTGTAAATGCTACGTAAATATTGACCCAATTCCAGCCAAAAACGTACCACAAATCCCCCTTCTGTTGGGTTCGGTCAGCAACCAATCAACGTTAAGTCCACGAAATCCAATCCAAATTCCCACACAGATTGAAGGATTTTGTCGTTTATCCTTTCTTCAATGTTGTACTTATTTTAAACAAACTTTAAAGTCCTACGTAAATACAGGCATCAACTTCAATCGCATTTTCATTTCGAGAAGATGATTGATTTTAGTCCCGGATTCAGGTCAGGTCACAATAATGAGTACACCGAGATTCAATATGACTTTGTTTTGACTGTTCATGAAATTTGTCTTATAGTTCAAAAGATTGGTCGATATACTTTTATCTTGAATCCTGTTTTGAATAATGGTCACTTTTTATCCATTTTATCGATATACTTTTATCTTGAATCCTGTTTTGAATAATGGTCACTTTTTATCCATATTATTTCTCACCGAACCCTTGTCGCTCATTTAGTGTTGTTAGAAACCAGGCCGAAATTCATAACGCTGCTTAACGGTAAGCAAATTTTCATGCTTGATATAGCAGAATAATTTGCTTAAGCGTAAGCGTATTTCACAGGTTAACAAGAAAATTGGGCGGCCGGCTTGTGCGTTCTCCATGGATTTGCATTGTTACGTCATTCATTTTCATAAAGTAAGCGCTGGAAGGTTAGCATGCCCTTTCGTTCCCTTACGGTTAGCAGTGCTATGAAATGGAAGCTTGCACAGTAAGCACACAATCGGCCGTTAAGCAGCTCTATGAAATTGGGACCTGATTGCGTATCAATTTGGCGGTAGGTTTTGACGCATATTCCGGGTCAAGTAAATTGACCCCCGAGCGGGTCATGCTGAACCAGGACAGATTATGACCAGGGCCCAATTTCATAGAGCTGCTTAGGCACAAAAAGAAGCTAAGCACAACAAAAATATGCTAACCAGAATAAGGTTACCGGCCAAAATACAATGTCACATGTACAATCTGTGTATCCTGCTTATTTTTGCTTAGCAGAAATATTTCAAGCAATATTTTTTGCTTAAGCAGCTCTATGAAATTGGGCCCTTGTCTGGGTCAATAAACTGTAACAATCTCGTGCATGTTTGAACTTCCGGGACCAAGTTGGTCCCAACCATTTGGGCTTACGTTTGCGCAATGCTATTACTTCCAATACTTTAGTTTAACGTAGTTAACGGCTATAAAAGTTATATCATATTTTGGGGAAGTCAATTTAAGCCATGAAATATCATAAAAGTTAAACAAATTTCACAAATCAACAGAGAAAACCCGAAAACAAGACTAAACCTCCGATTCCGTTTGTTTGTAAAAAAAAAACCCAAAACATAATTTGGCCAACTGACGTTCGTAATCAACATGTGTAAGGATCGCACACATTCGGGCGTGATTGGCAAATGGGGTTTCTAAAAAATTAGCATCGTTTTCACACGTTTAAATTTTGTTTTAACAAATTATTTGTATTAAGCTTTAATTTATACAAAATTTAATTGTATTTAAAAACAATTGATATGGGTATTTTTATCTTGAAGAATTTTGTATTTAAAAAGAAGAAGTGGTCTTCATTCGAGTTGTTTTCTCGTTTTCAATTATAGTCCGACCTGGCAATTTATTAAGTGTTAAGAGGCGTCAGAGTAAAATATAAAAAGGGGTCTACATCACACATAAAAGACTGAACAAAATATTTATTTTTTAAATGTTTACACATACATGGTTCAAAGATGACCACGAGGGAAAACTTTCATTGAAATACCTTTATTGCTTGAATTGCTCTAGTTTTTGAGAAATGTGTAAAACAATTGATCACGTGAGACCAAAACTCGACAACAGTGAAAACATAAGCATGTAAGTTGTTTCCCTATCGTGATTCCGATGACCGAATGTGCTTCAATTTTCACAGGCTTCTTATATTTTTTAGGTCACATAGACTGCATATACTTGTCTTTGACAGTTTGCAAAGTTCTCCATTTGCTTTAATTAACAGATAATGACCAATCTGGGCCAAACAAAGTCAAACCCTTGCAACTGTAATGTGCGATAAAAAGTGCCGTTTTCCTCACCCGGCAATTGTTTTGGTTTGACCCGGTTTTCATGGTAAGTTCGAACCATTAAGATGTAATTTAGCCCCCCCAAAAAATAAGCAAACATACAAACATATTTGGGTATTAGGTTCACTACAATGGCCATACCTTATAAACTAGGGGAGACAGACAAAGTAGAGATCAAACGTTACCATGCCGTCATCAAAGACCAGAATATTAAACATTACGGCTGACATTATCCATGCGAAGAAACGCACGATTGCCGCGGTAATTCGGCGTTCAGGGGGTGAGGTGAAAATCGACGGTTAACATACGGTCAATCATCATTTACCAATCGCGACGATAATCCTTGTTATACGGCGATCAGTCTTACGTGAGACAACTTGGAAATGTAGAGTGTGATGATTGCACTTTCCTCGTTGTATGAGTCAAACCATAATTGATGGTCGTTGCTGGAAATGGGTTTCTTCTGTATTCACTCATTGTCAAAACGATTCATAACCAATGACTTGTCTCATTGCTAAGCATTGTTCACATTGTTCACTGCGGATATATGTTGATACATTAGTTTACCATTCGGTTGTTAGTCTAACGCTTCAAGTGAACATCATCTCGATTTCATTTAAATTCTCCCTCTATTGGTGATCACCGTCACTTGTGTTTGTTATGAATTGTCTTCAACGGAGACCTTGTATCAAGCCGGGACTTCTTCTGAAGTCAACACACGCCATGCCGGTTTATTTACCTAAACAAGTTCATTTTTAACTACAATTTTTTCATTTTTTACTTGTTTTTGAAATATTTAACAACTTTTCTTGAAGTTGTTTTCATAAATGCTAAAATCATGCTTTTTTTCATTAATACATTGCTGCAAAAACAAAATAAGAAATTGGTGCTCTTCTAAAAATATTTTAAACAGTCTTTTAATTTATACCCTTTTGTAAGCAAAACAGTTGGCCAAAGTAATACTCCAAAATATTATTTCATCATAACATCGAAGAGAAATACGTACACCGTTTGATGACAATCAATGCATGCTGTATTATTGAGATAGCTGACAAAAACGTCTCTTTTTGTGGATCGAATTGTAATAATTCATGAAAGGGGATGCATTTTGTATCCCTTGTTGATCATACCCAGCCGGCTAAGAGGAGATGGGATACATTTCTTTTTATTTCTTGTTCCTAAAACCAGCCAGTGAAGAGGAGGAGATAGATTTTTTATCTTTTGTTCCTCAAACCCAGCTAAGAAGAGGATGAGATATATGATCCCTTGTTCCTCAAACCCAGCCAAAGAGAGGAGGGATAAATTTGTTATCATTTGTTCCTCAAACCCAGCTAAGAAGAGAATGAGATATATCTTGTTATCCTTTGTTCCTCAAACCCAGCTAAGAAGGGGGTGAGATATATCTTGTTATCCTTTGTTCCTCAAACCCAGCTAAGAAGAGGATGAGATATATCTTGTTATCCTTTGTTCCTCAAACCCAGCTAAGAAGAGGATGAGATATATCTTGTTATCATTTGTTCCTCAAACCCAGCCAAGAAGAGGATGAGATATATCTTGTTATCCTTTGTTCCTCAAACCCAGCTAAGAAGGGGGTGAGATATATCTTGTTATCCTTTGTTCCTCAAACCCAGCTAAGAAGAGGATGAGATATATCTTGTTATCCTTTGTTCCTCAAACCCAGCTAAGAAGAGGTTGAGATAGATCTTGTTATCCTTTGTTCCTCAAACCCAGCTAAGAAGAGGATGAGATATATCTTGTGATCCCTTGTTCTTCAAACCCAGCTAAAAAGAGGAGGGATAGATTGTGATAACATTTGCTCCATAGACCCAGCCAAAAGGAGGAGGGTCGATTGTTTATCGTTTGTTCCTAAAATTAATCATCCTTTGTGAAATGTTATTGATGTTTATATAAACACCACAAAACGTGCATTATATGTTTTAACAAATAAGTAGAATTCATTGATATTTCAATTGTTGGCCTTGCGAAATGAGAGTTTATTTAAAAAATCTGGGGCATGTTTTTTACAATTTTTGGGAAAAAATTGTAAACGGAAAATATATCTATTTGCTTTAAAGTCCTGTTTTGATAGAAATTTTCGGACTAGGGGGCCTAATGGTAATTTTGTGCAGTAAAAATTGAAAACTTACCAAAAATGAAAATTTGCAGTAAACAATTCACCTGTTCCCCCATTGTAAAATACAAATTTCCCGCACTATACTCCATACTCCCATAAATAATCAGTTTCCATTCATTTTCCTTATAATTGGAATATTTTAAACTCCCCTTCAACACTTGAGCGAGGACTGGTAACCATAAATCATGGCACGTGTTATGCCCTGGAGAGTCAAAGGCCTTTTCTTTGATATCCTAGACTTGACCTGCATTCCACTTATCGAAGAGGAGATCAGGGGCCGATTTCACAAAGAGCTAAGATTGATCTTAACTGTGTATCAATCTTATTTGCTAAGCAAAGTGTGATGTCATAATACAAATCACTATGGTAACACTGGCAACTCATCTTAAGATGAATCTTCATAGTGCTTTGTGAAACCGAGCCCTGGTCCCTGAGTTGTTGTTTTTTTTTTTTTTTTTTTTTGAGGGGCTGAACAATATTTTCACTCATGTTTTCACTTCGTGCACAACATTGTACAGACATACAGACCTATACCCAGATCTAACTAATGATAAACGTGGAGCCATCTTTTCTTTGTAGCAGGCTTCCAGTTGCTTGCTGACAGCCTGTGCTAGGTTCTGAGGTTTCCAACACCCCTCCCCCTGCCAATCAAACTTTTTTGGCTTACTGGGGAGCCAGTAACTATAGTTGGAACCTTCCCGCATTATTTTGTTTGTAATTCCTGGGGTTACTTCCTAACTTCAAGGTTTTAAGAGATTAAGCCACTGATTCTACTAGGTGTTAAAATTTCACAGTCATGTTGCGCCCTCTAATGTAAAACAAAAGAAAACTTTATTCCTTTTTGTATTTGGTGTCATCACATTTTAGGTGTTCACTTTTGGGCAATCCCTAGGCTTCTGTTTGTTTTTGACTGTCCTTGTTGTTTGTCTTGTTCATATTAAGAGCCCAAATGAATAAGTAAATCAATTCTTATCTTCTTTAGACAAGAGTGTTTTTTATATATATTCGGTTTGCGGTAACACCATATCTTGCTATTTGTTCTACTACCGCGGAGTAGATCTTCGTAATTCGGGAGACTTCTCAGTTCTGAAAAGAACTGTCCTGCTTATTTACTACTACCTGAGCGGGAGGTAGGAAATCAGCCGGGACTACTACTTTAGCTATGTGGATCGAGGGGACTTCTCGTAATTAACTGCACTGCCGCGGAGTGAGTCTGTGTGGTCTCACAGTGTTTGTATATCAACCGAAATGAGGCTTTTCCAAAACGTCCACACCCACCAAAAACACGCCCAGCTCGGTTGTGCACATACACTCTGTGGACATTCCTTTGTTCTGATGTGCACTAAATAAAAAAACACAAATTCTTCAACACTGTAAAAAAACAAAACAAAAACCAACACTTGCGGGGACGTGTGTTAGTCCACATAGTGTTTCAAGTCCCTACATTGTGTGGACCTCTTTTGTTATCAGGTCCATACTTCGTACGTGACGCTTAAATACGGATGCGGCTGCCGATGAGCACTTGTCACCAAGTCGCACGGGCGAAAAACGGACTTACAGTGGGCCGTGAAAGTTGAGTCGTAGCTGGGGGCGGTGTGGCGCATCTCGATTGGAAGGCACAGTCCGTATTTCTTTACCTCGTTGTGAACAAATCCCTCAGGGAAATCCAGATTTATATCACAGAACCTCTAGATTAAGACCTCATGCATATCGTTCCATTCTGGTTAATCTGGTTGTTCAAGGAATGTATTCGCATTAGAGTATTTGTACACTTCATGGCTCTGCAGACAGACATCTTTAGTAGAACGACATTGTGGACTTTCCCCATTTGTTTGCTATAACCCATTTTCTTTAATATTTCTTGTTTAAAACAATGTGGGGCTTACCCTACAGTGTAAAAAAATCCCCCCCCAAAAAATAAAAAAACAAATAAGAAAAATAAAAAAACAAATAAGAAAAATAAAAAAACAAATACAATAAATAAATAAAAACATAAATAATAAAAAAAATTAATAATAATAATAATAAAAATAAATAAATACAAAATAATAATAATGTATCAATACTATAGCAGAGTAACCTATAGGGCTTTGCTAGCCAATGAAAAAATAAAAAATAAAATAAAAACACCACAAGTAGGGTACAGTATATTAAAACAAAATCTAACCACCTCACAATGTGTATCTTGTAAGGGGCCATATTACAGGTTTTGTAATTCCATAAACTGTTTGAAATGTGCAAAATTTGTGTCTACACGGGAGTTATACCGTAGCTTAGCGTAAGCCCAATCCGGTCATAGCCACAGCCGTGGCCATCAATTCGGACACGACCTTTATTAGACACTACGGCTTTGTAAATTCGTTGACGTTCGTTTTAAATCCAAAGCTTACACGAGGAGGTAGACATTTCCTAAACCGGTATCCTTTTAAAGATGGTAATGAACGAGATAATAAAATACGCTGCATGTTTAAATTCATGTTTGCTGGAGTGTAATAAAGACCTTAGTTTCACTTACACAAAGTTTCAAAATGGCAGACATGTTTTTTAAAAGACAATAATTTGACGTGAATCTGTTGCATTGCAGCGGCCGTTTCGCGAAATGAGCGTGTCGTCATCACTTCATATACATATCATGAATATAACTTTTTACCGGTTTTGATGACGTACAGCCGTGGATCGAGACTGGACCCTGCGCCCGTCCGTATATACATATTATTATGTACACAACGTATGTACGCTGTGAGGGGTATACGACGTACACACGCATACGGGTCCGAGGACTGAGACTCGAGAGATAACCACACGGTCTATGCACACGTAACAAATAAACGGAAACACCTTTCGACTGGCTGCGCACTGACTGAATAGTTGGCATTTTTCCTGAATAGAAGTATCTTTGGCGATAAAAAGACATGCAGTCTAGCCTCACTATTTTTATATAAAAAAACAGCAGACAGCATACGCTATACGTAAAGGTCAAAGTGCAATGTTCAGGTCGTCTCTACAGGTATACGTCATGCAATCAGCTTTCTCACACAGCGCCGCCAGCAGTCAATATGTTGAAACTTCTTTGAAAACCGCGGAAATTCGTCACGTAAGAGTCGTTTTTATTTTCGAATTTGTTATCATTTCAAACCTCCAATACTAATTTTGTTCTGATAAAAATGGTTCGTACATACATTGTTAAGAAGGCTAAATGATTCTTGTTGCTTGGAATACACCGTTCATATCCATCTTTAATGAATGTATCACGATAGATAGCTGTGCTCAGCCATGTTAACGATCTGCTTTCTCGAGGATCATCCTGCCCTTGAATAGAGCCCTGCGGGGTACGAATGTTGTCATAATACATAAGAGGCCTACGTGTGAAAAATGTTATCCACACATATAACCCAAAATGTTCCCCCACATTGTTCACCATATCTAATGTACTAAAGACAGAGCAAATCAAAGGGAGAACCTACATGATCATGGTCGCACCAAAATGGGTCATTTGACCCATGACCCCGAGCACTTCAACGAAGGCATCTCCATGCAGAGGTACCTCTGCATTTTCAAGCCTTCCCAGGTAGAATAATGGGTGAACGAACTTTCCAAGCGTAGTCAGCCAATGGCAATAAAGGATTATTAGCTCGAGATTATGTGGATTATGTCCCAGGTTCTTATCAAATCGATTGGATCGATATGCAGCTTTGTAATAACCCAAATGATCATTACAATGGTGCCAATTTAACGATACTCCATGATAATTTCATATTAATCAATACAAAAATTGTAGTATTTTTTAAAAACAAATACTAGATAAATAAATAGTTTGACAAAGTTATAACAAGTAAAAAATAACAACAATTATTTTTTCCTCAATGGATTATGAAACATACAACTAAAATGATAACCAAACAATATTGTCCACACAGTTGGCTGCAGTCACTACATTAGTTACCCACCTCCAAGCGAGTTCGTTACAAGATATTACTTTTGGTATACACTTTTTTTCACAACCAGTCACCAGATTATATGCAATCCTGCATGCGTTCAGCGTTAATACATTTCCTCCTACGGTCCAGCTCTAACCCTTTTCGTCTGTCTTTTCCACGTACCCACAATACGGCTGTTGAGAGAACATTCACAGTCACTGCAGCAAAGGGTGTGGAACAGTCTACCATTTTTTCATCCAAAATGCCAACTCAACTTATCAATTCAAGAAGATAATTAAAACAAACCTCTTTCAACATTAATATACAGTAGACGTGACTATCAATTAATTAATTTATTTTCTCTACTTATTGATTACTGTAAGCGCTGTAACTTAGTTTACTAAGTAGAGCATCTTTAAATGCCGATTTGTATTACTATTATTTACTTATTGTTATTATACAACCTCAACTAGTTTGGATTGGAGGTGGTGGAGGACATCACCACCTCACTTGCTAGTGAGTGATATAATGATATGGATGCCAGTGAGTGACCTAATGTTATGAAGCACTTTTAGTGGCGAGCCAGCCTGACATATGATCATGCAAAAGGAAATGGAATTGGGTGAACACCACAGTGTTAGTTGCATAGAACTTTCGTATGATTTTTCTTTTTTTGTATCTTTCCTTTCTTGTTTTCATCTTTTCACTCTGCAGTCATATAGCTCTATTGAATACCCTCAAGTCACACAACGCATACTGTTATGAAGTGCCTCACTTCACACATACACGCATCGTATAAGGTGTCTCACCAATAAACCTCATGGGCCTAAGCGTGCAATGAACATGGGTCGCCCTGAGGGTGCCTAACTGGGTTATACCGTCTAGCCCACATGGGATAAGGTACATACTCCTCGTGTTGTACTCTTTTTGTTTTGGGCAAACCATATTATTTCTAGCTTAAAGACACGATTGACATTTAAATCAACATTCCTGCCGGAAACCAGGGGGAAGTAGACAATTTGGTATCGTTGACTTTATTTAAGTACCGGTAAATCAGTTTAACTTTGTGAAAGTTAACCGGTTGTCCGGTTCAACCATAGGAAATGAGAGTCGCCATTAAGGGAAATTGGAAACCCTAAACCGACCATCTCCCCTGACGTAGTTCCCCTACGGTGGGTTGGAGTCGATACGCGAGGAGACACGACACGGCAAAAAGAAGAAGACCCAGAGCACATCGACATCCTCGTCCAAATGCCGTCGATTTCACTTCCTCTTTTGATAAGTTTATAGGACATCAATTTTGGGTAATGAATCGCGAAGGCGCCGGGACAAGCGTGGAATCCGTTAAAATGGGTCCATGGGAGTGCCACCGTGGGACACGCAACTCGGGCCGAACCGACACAGGCGGGCGCGGTGTGACAGTGCGTGGTTTTCACGGTCAAACACTTTTCTCGGTCCAACAGCAAAAATGCTAAATCCACAACACCATGAAGGAAATCTTCGACTGGACTGGTGGATTTGCAGTTCGATCTGATTGGTAATAATAGCAAAGGCAAGTTTGGGACTTCCGTGCATAAAATGGTAAATACTGGAGGACTGTATAAGCGTCGATCATGTCGCGAGTAAGTATAGCGTTTTCGATGTTTTCATTAGAAAAAACAAAGTAATGCACAAATTAAAAATAGTAACCTCACCAGTAAAAGAAAAGTGAACGTTATTTTATTGCGAACACACGGATGACAGATAATGATGGTGTTAGATACCTCCTGGTTAAGTCTGAAAAACTACGAAACTTAATGATAATCAAAATGTACCTTGACAAGGATACTCTTCATCTTGTTGTCAGAGCTTTAATCCTTCCTTTCATGTATTGACTGTGGCACTCTTCTTTTATTTGGTGCTACGTCACATGAAATGGACAGCGTTTAAAGTTTGCAGAATAGTGCGGCTCGTTTGTTATCTATCTTCCATACCCTTGAGGGTACACTGTCACTCAGAGAAATACATTGGCTACCGATTAGAGAACGGATTAGTTTCAAACTTGCTCTTTTTGTTTATAAATGCTCGAACATAACTACTCCTAGATATCTTTCCAATTTACTGTCATACTACACTCCTCAACGTTTTTTATTCGGTCTACACTGGACATCACTCTCTAGAATGTTGCACGTGCTTATACAAAGTTCTGGGTAAACACTCATCCGGTTTAGCTGGACCAATGACTTGGAACAATCTTCCTCAACAGTCTTCCTCATTAGAAACTCTATTGGTTTACCTCTATTTCGTAAAGCTCTTAAGACTCACCTCTATCCATAATATTTTCCTACTGTGTGCGCCACGATCTTGATGGAAGAGCGCCTTTTGAATTTAAGTTGTTATGGTATGTTTATGTTATTTCATGGAATCAGTGTAAATCGCAAATGGGCAGTTGAATTCCAACATCCTCGGCACCAGTCTATAGTGGAAAGCACTTCACTTTGCACCGATTGTTCTTGTATTCCTTTTCCTCTATGATCATTTTATAAGAGGGGAGGAGCGGTTCACTGACTCATATTTTTGTCATGGCTATTCCTGGTGGGAGTTCTTGGTATTGCTTGCCCAGACTGAACAAATTGCTGTTTCTGCTACAAAACTTAGTTTAAAAACATTTTGAAAGTTGAAAAATATGTAAAGTATTAATAATAACAAATGTACATTTATGATGCGCCATGTCAGTCAAAAGTGGCACTCCTGGTGCCGAAATATCCAAGTTGGTGGAGCTTGTTTTAAGAATGATTTGATGAAACGAAGCATCCTTACAAAAACACCTTTAAAGTTATGTAATGTGAGGTTATCTATTTGATATTAAGTGTATGTCTCAGATTACAATATTTTTAAATAACACAATTGGTGTCAATTAGCCATGATGTGGCCAGACTGTCTAGCTCCTTTAGTGACCGGTCACCGGGGCACTGGTGATGTTAGGCAGCTTTCTGGAGGGCAGTTTCCCGGCTGGACTACTTAGGAAGTGAGATAAGGCCCCCAAAAATGTGTTGGATTGCCCTTTCCCGACCGACCGTAAAAGAAGCAAAATCTCGGTCGCGTTTTTGTTGTTGTTGTGGTTTTCCCTTTTTTCACTTCAGAATTTTTATTTCATGAATATTTATGCTTACAAAATGGTAAATACGGTTGCCCTTTGTTTAAAATATAGATGACAGACACATATTAACACTTTAGGTTTAATTTCAAAGTGCAAGCATATCAACTTCACTCTGAAATATATATATGCAGTGTGTTTTTGGACATTCTTTGACATCTCAAAAAAAAAGAAAAAAAAGAAAAGAAATCGACCAACCGACCCAAGAAAAAAATCGGGTGAAAGGGCAATCCAACAATTTTTTGTTAGGCCTAACTAAAGGGTCGTCAGGATGTGCACATTAACACTTGACGAAGAGCATTCCATTGTGCTATATCTTCCCTCGTTATCACAATATTTCCAATTTGTCTTGGTAGATACTGATTAAAGAAAACTTGAAGATCCAGAGTGGGCGATCATTTTTGTTTTCTCGACCAAGTCTACCCAATCAATCGTCGTTGGAAATTGCTTCTTCTTTTCTCTAATGGCCTTAGGTGGATTATTTAAGTTAACGTAATATGGAACACAAACTCCCCACAGGCGAGAGAAAACAACCGGGTTCGAGGAACTATTCTCACTGCCGCCACCCCTTGTCCGCTAGCTGTATACTTGTTTTTATTTGGAAAGCAATATCTTCATTCATTTATGTAGTGTGTCCATACAAGGGGACATGTCAACAGATATGTCGGTTAATTAGGTTCACCTGCTTCCACCATTCTTCCTGATACAAGAAACATTCAACTTGTTACTTCTCACTGGCACGTAATTATTATGAAAACATAAGAGTGATATGGTGTCGTCGGCTGTTGTACTTGTACAACTTTCATAAACAGCCTCAGGTGGATTTTTTTATAATTTTTTTTATAGGAATCATTTTTGGGGTTTTGTAGGTCGTGGCAAATTAACCGTGAGTCTGCACAAGGCCAGGGAAACATTATAGTGTTAGCCAGAGGGGTGTCTGGGTGTCTTTTGGACACCCTGTTTTGAAATGTATCTGTTATTTACATGCAAATGTATTGAAAGTGAACAATTTGGACACCAAGTTTTTTTTAATTTCCAGCAAATTTGGACACCCGAATCCTTGCTAAAACCTTGCAGGGAAAGTATTATTGTGGTGGTAATAAAGTTGGTCAATGGCATACACACGAGCTCTCATCTGACCAAAGTTCCGATTGATGCAAGATTTTCTTCAAGTGTTTATGTTATGTTTCAATTACAAAAACAACATTGTGAGATGAGCCTTTCCTCGAATACTACATTACCTTTCCACTTGACTGCTTTTTTGTTACTCGAGCATACTTGTGTGGGCGTGCTGTGTTGTCGTATGACCTTTGAAGAAAACTCTACAAGCAGGTCAGAACGTGACGCCATTAACTTTTGTATTGCATCCATACCATAGATTCCTTTTTGGTTGAAAGCAGCGTGCAACAGCTCATTTGTATGTTCTCCTTCATTATTACAAATAAGTGTTTTGTTTGATGACTCCTACCACACATTTATCACTTGTAATCGTTCACGTATTTGTGTATGTATTTATTTGTTTATCTACGGTTTATTAACATTCAAGCAAGTTGCCAGTGGCAAAATTGTGCTGAAGTTAAAATGATGGATAATAAAGACAAACATTAAAGAAAATATCGAGAATCAATTTAAAATTACAGCAATAATCAGTACATACATTGTATGTTTATTTGGGGGCAATTATCTGACGGACCCACCTTAGTTAGTTATTGGACCGCCATAGTTAGGTTTCGTAGTTACTCATCTAACTTGATAAATGAATAAAAAAACAATAACAATAAATCACCAAATCGAGAATAGATTTAAAATTACAGCAATATCAGTACGTACAAGGTATGTTTATTTGGGGCAATCACCTGACGGCCCACCCTAGTTAGTTATTGGACCGCCATAGTTAGGTTTCGTAATAACTCATTTAACTTAATAAATGAATCAATAAAATTACCAAAAATAGAAAATCACCACCCAATGAATCAGCGAAGGCGAAATAATAAAAAAGAGTATCACCATACGCAATAGACCCTTTTCATGGTGCGACCATCTTGATTTCTCTCACTCAACTTAATGTAACCAACCTGAGGCTGGACGGAAAAATAGTCTGGTTTCTTTTTGTACAAAGAATATTAGCATTCATTCCTATTACTGGATACAGGGAACATGACCAAGATGGTGGCAACATGATAAAGGTCTATGTTGTTGTTACCCGATTTGCTACCGGGATCCAATGAATAAGAAATAGCGATGCCAGCGGCCATGACGTAAACTCTTGTTTGAACACTTTTCCGTTGACTACTTTTCACATTAGTTAAAACAACATACATTTTGTATAAAGAATTAAATGAGTTGACTTCACTGCAAGACGGTTTCTTGCTCTAATGATAGTTCTTGTAACGTTTCGTTGGTGCCCAGCATATTGAGGCCAAACAAAGTACGTGTTGTTGATAAAACCCAGACAACACCTGCACTCGTAAACAGCACACGTACGAATCGTTGAAAAGGGCAAAACAAACCCTCTTAACCTTTGGGAAAAAGCTTGTCAGCATGTGCTGGCAACGTACCACAGAGGCGTTGCAACAAAACATGTCCCTCGCTGTAGGGTTTTATAGAGATTGTAAATATTAGCCGGAACAGTTGCTATAATAAAATTCAGCTCTGCTTCGTCAGTCTACAACTTAAGACTGTAACAAAGAGTATATGTGACAGCGCCACCAAGCGTCGTTGTGACTAAAGTTTGTAATGCCGTTGAGCTTAGAACAAAGAACATAATCTTTAGCCACACAAACAGTATTTAACAATGAAGGTGAACACCACACTCCAATAAAATACAGTTTGTTATGCTAAATATTCAAAATACAAACAAACAAAAAAACACACACAAATTTTTGAAGTCTCTCAGCTTTTTACAGTAAAGGGAAACTTATCCATTGGCTCTTGAACTTTTATCCTCTGCTCAATTTGATATGGGGAGTACCAAGGCCCGTCGAATTATTCTCCCTCCAAATAAAAGCACCCCTACCCCTGTGTAAATTTCCAAACGTCCGAGCATCAATCCTCGAAAAATGTCCCTACACCTCTGGGCAAATAGGACAATTGTTGTCAGGTGTCATCCAAAATACCTCAAGTAGGAAGTCAACAACCCCAGGCGACGTTTTGAGGGCCTACAAAATATTATTGAAGCCGTCGCTCTGTTTTCTCCCTATTTATTGGGGTGCACCCATGAAGTATTTCAGTTTCGAAAAAAAGCTGCAGCTTCCCCATTGCGGTGAATATACCTTTGAATAAAGTACTTATAAACCGACCACAATTTGTATATACGATTTTATACAGTTGAGCAACTGTTTCAAGTCCGGGCTTATCAGTGCATTAATAATATTACAAAAAATCTGCTCTGGTGGAATAAATAAAAGGTCGCAATTTTAAAGAAATCTTGTCGGAGAGAAGAGGTCAGATGTAGTTGAAAACATTATCCCAGCTTGACCTATAGGCAAGTGTAAGGCAGTCTACACATTCGATGCATGAAAAGAAACAAAAAACAAACAACAAAGTCAGATTTTTAATTGTGCATTACGCTACGTCGTGATATATTTCATGCCAGTTGTAAGTTCCACGCCAAGTCATATCAAATTAATAATTGCATACGGTAAGATAGATTACGCGTCGTTTTGATTTGTGTACAGATGCATCATCGGTTTAAAATTGGTCTGAACTCTCGAAGAGATATCACCTAACCTTGTATCTCGCACGATTCCCAATTAGAGTTTAACACACAGCACGCATTTACTTTCCCCCTTTTCTATATTATAGTTAAATCCAATGAAAGCCATTGAAATATTGACAATTACCCCAACTGTTGTACACAATATTGATTCGGAGAGATTAACCATGCCTTTTGAAAAAGCTTCTTCGGTCAAATATTCCATTTTATACCTTATCTTTGTTCAAAGAGAGTATGCAAGCAATCGTCAAGCTTTGTCGTAGAACCTATTATGCTCTTTGTGCTTACATTGAAACCCCATTGAAATTTGATCGTTCCAGCTGAGAAAAATTATGAATGATTAAAACCATAATAAGCCCGTACATGATGGAACTATCTGATGCGTCTTGTGTTGAACGAATCCCCCAAAGCTTTCTTGGCGTTGCGCTACAAACCTTTTGTGACGGATTGAAAGTCAACCACTCGCTTCATGGGAACCAGGTGCAAATTACACCGCGCCGTCATTGGTAAAAAATACGTAATAAGTGAAGACCAAGAAAATATATATTTCTTTCCGATGGCTTCATTTTACAAACTTGTTATAAAATTGCATGACCAATTTTCCTTTAAAAAAATAATTCCATCTGAAACGAGATCTCATGTTCATAAGAAAATGTTTCCAAACACTGTACCTATTTGGATTTTACTGGGGCCCAATTTCATAGAGTGCTTTAAGCACAAAATACTTACTAAGCACAGCAAAATTATGCTCACCAGAATAAGGTTACCAGCCAAAATACCATTTTACATGTACCATCTGTGACTGGTATCCTGCTCATTTTTACAGACAGATGTTGAGAAATATTTAGTGCTAATGCAGCTCCAAGCATGAAAATTTGTAGGTTGCTATTCTGAAACAAGTAACGCGTTCGGTAAGAAGTGAGGGGTCAGTTACAAGTCATCTACACAAGATAACGATCTGGGCCCAACTCCATCTGACAAAATAAATAAATAAACGAAATAAACAAAATGATATTAAACGAAAATAAAAGCAACTGGGAGCTCGCCATGATTACAGGTTTTGCGCTACCAGGCTTTGTAATTTTGGCCTTTAGCAAGATAAGCGTTTTTGTGAACAACGTTTCCAAAGAACAAAAAAACCAAAACAAGCAAATAAAGGGAGCGGTGGGCGGATCTTCGAGAGCAGGGTGGAGGGCACAGACCCCCAAACGACACACCCACTCGATCAGCGCCTGCACTTCTCTCGTTATTACTAGACAATTACATGCATTTGGGACGTACCACAGTTTGATGAGAGCACTCGTAATCTTATCAACCAAAGTGAACGTATCATTTACTTTGCCAAGCTATACCCCACCGCAAAAACAGAATCGCCGCCGGGTATTTTGAGCCGGCCAGCTTGTTAAAATTTCTACTCTAGATTGGCTCATCGTGCATTGGCCTTCAAGGGTAGGTCACTGTGCATATTATACGTACTCAAAAAGTATCATGCAAAATAATTAAAAAGAAAGAAAAAAACTGTTATTCCAGCTTGGTTTTGTAATGGCAAAAGTTGGAGAAAACCAATTTTCGTAAAATAACATCCGAGTTTACGCAACGAAGCTCATATTTTGAAATTGATGAGTGAGTGTTTTGACAATTTTACCCACACTAGACTGGAGTGTAGGTGGGGTGATTGCGGTAAATTTATTCAGATAATGTTGGTGCAGATGCGGATGAAATTTTACGTGGGAAGTTTCATCTTCGAGTAGCTGTGATTTGGAAAGCTCGATTTTCTCAATTCAGATTCAAGTCAGAGGTTTATTCACAATGCCATTTTTTCTATAGACTAGTCTCTGTGGTTGGTAACATTACTGAAGAAGGGATTCAGTCCTTTAAATGTTCGTGTGAATGAACACATTCTTCATAAATACATAAATCAGCAGTGAGTTTCCTGGAACAAAAAAAAAAATGACAAAGATAATGCGCACAATCTCTTCATCCATTAGTAGTGGAACGTCTCTTTGAACAAGCCGGCAAAGTCTCACTCAAGATTCTGAAAGCTGAGCACAAGATCTCTACTAGAGTACTTGATCTCCAAACGAAACAAACCATGTTCGAAGTCAATAATACTACTTGTGTGTACAGAGTGCCTAATGAATGTACCGTTTTGATATAAGCACCGGTCTATGGTACTGAGTGCAATACCTAAAGTATGACGTACAATAGTCAATTGTCCACCACACGTATGCATTCTTTTTATAGACCTTTCCGTTGTTGATAAACAAACTGCGCTGGTTGGCATGGACAGCCGAATGTTGGCAAAACACTCAATCGTGTTAACGGACAATGTGACCAAATTCATCACTTTTGCAGGTTTTTGATTTGACAAAAATACATACCGTGGTTAGTTGCTTTGTTTCCAACAAATTCAACAGTATGTTTGAATATTTGTGAAACATTGTTACAAACTGTTGCTATCTGTTTTTGCTTTGCATTTGTGGCTTTCCATAGTTTTCCAACCTTGGTTGGCAAAAACTCAGGCTGTGACGTTGCAATAGAAAGGTCTATAGTACTAGGTTTTAACAAACCCATGTGCCATGATAATAATTAGTATAAGTCAAATAATAAACGTGTCTTACTTCCAGTCGATTTTTTGCTCACATGTGGGCATATTTCCAAACCTTCTCATACACTCAAAGTAAAAACAATTGGTTTCTACAGTGGACTTCCGAACTACGGTAGAAATACAACAATAGCTACTCCGCACAGAACACGCAATTGGCCCGAAGAAAACACGCTACGTTCTACATTAATGTTATGTTCGCCATTAATAACTAACTCATTCATTGCTGCACCGACGTTGATGAGATTATCTTTCCTACACAGTGAATGATCCTTATCGATTCTATTTATATTTAAACATCAACAAAATGTAGGCCTATACACAATACTAATTTGAAGTCGTAAAAAATTAACAGTTGACCAGGGTGCGGAACACTCTAGGTTTGCTAGCTGAGGAAGCACTGCTATAGGCCGGAGGCCCGTCTGAGCGTTACCGTCTTATGATTAACCTACTTCGTGCTGCAACTGGAAAAGGCGGCACTATTAGTGACAATTTACCACAATCGGCCCCTCTGTGTCTTGACAGATAGTACGGTTACCATAGAGAAACGTCAGCGGCATGCTGACGGTGCACCATTGTTACCCCGGTGAATGTCGCCCCAGTTTTTTATATATATATATATATATATATTTTTTTAGAAGACTTGGGTTCCGCTTGGAGGTTGGGGTTTCGTACAGTGTGGTGAACATGAAATGATTTGAAACCTGACTCTCCCATCGTGAGGTCTGATACCCACTGTATTAATGTTGCTGCGGCATTCCCTGTGGATATCGTCACCGTCTTCACGAAGAGGCAATTTAAGCCCCTGCAGCCAAACTTTCATGTTTGGAGAAAACCGCCTCTGAGGTTAAACTGTTGTTAAAACTATTGCTTCGGAGAGTGTTTTCCAATTAAACTTTGACGTTTTAACAACCGTGAAAGTGAGAATCTTAAATCATGCAAATCTTCAGTTATTGTTATCTCAGTAAGTTTAATTAATGAGTAGTTAACTGTTTAATACAATTCGTGAAAACTGCGCAAATGAGGTATGTGTGCAGCACGACGCGTCGTGTACAAAGCAATGCGTAAACGAAATTGCCTGTTCGTGAAAATTCAAACATAGTTTTTTTTTTAAAATCTAGGTCATACATATTGCGGCTCTTCGTGAAAACTCAAAACGCAGAGTAGTCCAGCGCTATGTATTTCAATGTAAAATGGCAAATTTAAAGCAGGCTGCTCGTGCGGAAAACTCAAAGCCTGTAGATTTGGTGATATGGTCATTGTGCTAGTTAGTGTAACGACGAAGCTATAACCTTTTATGACCTTAAACTTTGGGAAAATGTTGATGTCACTGATAATGTCCAAAATGTGTAAAAACACCGATTTGCCAAATGTATGATTTTTTAAAGAGGTTGCTGTCCGTGAAAACGGTGACGATGTGATACCCTAGCCCGTCCATAACACACCCATGAATAATTGAACCTCATCGCGGATACCGCTCTCGATGTGCTCCATAACATCTCAACGAGGGTGTAATCTTTTCTAAAAATCTCCCGGGAAAATGTGCCTCGACCGCGCGATAGCTGCATTTACACCAATCACCCCTCGATCAAACAGCGGACAATGCATCAAGCAGCACTCTTTCCCGGCCTTTTATTTTTTCCACCCATCTCCCCGGACAAACCGACAGCAGCCGGCAAACTTCAGGCCAGAAAAAAACAAATAGTGTAATAAATAAATAAATAAAACTCACCACACGATTTCTAAAATGTATTTATCGACTGCTGAGAGCTATAGAGGGAAATTTGTCAGCGATGCAAACATAGCCATGGGGCAGAGATATCATGCCGTGTTTGTAATTTCAAGTACCGACTGATTCGAAGGAATCGTTTTGGTCACAATTCGACTTTTAAACGCCGCATTTGCAAGTCAATATCCAGAAAAAAATACCGACTGATGCCGGTGGGGAAAAACAACCACCTAAAATATAAATGTCCTCGAATAATGAAGATCAGTTTCTCTTTTCATCCAAAATTCGTCCTCGTTTGAGTTAATCTTCCTTCGCCAATTCGGTGATCAAAGTGAATGCATAAAATTTCATAAAAACGACTGCAGTATGTATCAAAAGAGTCTTTTGGAATTTATTGACACGTAATTTTTCCATTTAAATTCACAGATCGTGAATCCGTATAACAAAGGTTTGTGAATCCGTAATAACGGATTATGAATCCGTACTAAAGGTTTGTGGATCCGTAATAACGGACTGTGGATCCGTTATAACAGATTGTGAATCCGTACCAAAGGTTTGTGAATCCGTAATAACGGACTGTGAATCCGTAATAACGGACTGTGAATCCGTAATAACGGAGTGTGAATCCATAATGACGGACTGTGAATCCGCTATGATGGATCGTGAATCCGTATAACTAAGGTTTGTGAATCCGTACTAAAGGTTTGTGAATCCGTAATAACGGACCATGAATCCTTCTTAACGGATTGTGAATCCGTATAACAAAGGTTTGTGAATCCGTAATAACTTGTGAATTCGTATAGGTTTGTGAATCCGTAATAACGGACTGTGAATCGCCAATAATGCAGTCGAAATTAATTTGTTGTTAGTGCTTATATGGAGACTTTGTATTAGGCACTGTATCACCCAGACATCTACAAACAAATATCATATTCCAAAGGGATAGCCTGTCCTTTCCGGTTGATGAAGTCAATGACGTTATAATGCATAAGGGGAACCCGTTGAGTTTTGATAAGGATTTTTGTATCATCGTGAAACCTTGTTTTGCAAAAGAGTTTAAAGGTGTTGCCAGGGGAACCGTCCCTAATGTATTCACCATACCATGGTCAACAGAGAGGATGTCAATAGCCTTAAGTACAGACTTGATTGACGCTAAGCTCCTTGTAAAAAAAAATAGCAGCAATAACATAAAGAAAAAACAACACACAAAAACAACAACAAAACAAACAAACAACAAACAAAAAACAACAACAACGCAAACCGCTTTTTGTTAAACTCTTGATTGGGCCTACTCTCGATGTTGCTCAATCTAAAGAAACCATGCGAGAGTGTTAATTTTTGTTTCAATTCAGAAGAGTCGTGCAAGTCTATAATTTGGAATTTGATAGGCGGGCCTTTTAAATATAATTTTGGTTTTCTGTTAAAGGCACTGGACACTATTGGTAATTACTCAAAATAATTGTTAGCATACAAACTTACTTGGTAACGAGCAATGGAGAGCTGTTGATAGTATAAAACATTGTGAGAAACGGCTCCCTCTGAAGTAACGTAGTTTTTGAGAAAGAAGTAATTTCTCAGTAAAATATTTGAGTTGATTTTGAGACCTCACGCGTGAGGTCTCGAAATCAAGCATCTGAAAGCACACAACTTCGTGTGACAAGGGTGTTTTTTCTTCCATTATTATCTCGCAATTGAGTTCAAATTTTCACAGGTTTGTTATTTTCTGCATATGTTGAGATACACCAAGTGAGAAGACTGGTCTTTGACAATTACCAAAGGTGTCCGGTGTCTTTAAGGAGCAATATTTATTTATTCTGTGTTCAATTTGTAGTGCTTTAAAAAATACTTTTTTCTTTGGGAATTTTTATTTTTTGGGTTCAAATCGTTGTGAAGCAATTGCATTAGATGTATACCGGGTAGGTTGTCATGACAGTTCATAGTTTTAAAATGTAGTCTTAATTATTATTATGAATAATGCTGTTTAACTGCGTGACACCATCAACAACAAAAATCAACACGATGAGGCCGTCGGACAGTAGGCTACTGTCCGTTTGTATTAGCGTGTAATTAATTGTTGTGGAGAACCCAATCACTTTGCCCAAAACCTTTAAATATATACCCTTTTGACTAAATAAAACAAATTCAAGCACGAATTTTTTTTTCAGATGAGCCCACATTTGTCTCTGTGTAGATTTTATACTACTTTACTTCCCCTGCCTCTGCAGCAACTCATGGAATTACCTCATGTACAATTCCTATGGGAATTCCGGGAGAGCTGGTCATTGATGGATTTCTTTTGGGTGAAAAAGACCCCGGATAGCAACAAGACATTTACCATGCTATTTGGCTAGGTGTAGATGGGGAAGTTGAAATGTTTTACTAAAAAAGAAAAAGAAAAAAAAAGGTGGAGTACTGATTATTTAATTAAAAACGGACAGTTGATCACAGTACGATGGCATCACGCAGGGTTACAATTTGTGATTTGGAAGAACTTAACATGAAGTACAAAACCACAAAAACACCATGATTTTTTACATTGTTTTGCTACTGGACGTGATATTCATTTAGCAGAACCTAAGTAGCAAAGGCCAATTCCTCATTACTGTGATAAGAGTTGTGTTCTCATTTAAAATTTGTTTCCGAAGCAAGAAATTTGTTGAGACATCTACCCTTGGCCGTTATTTGTATTCATTTGTTTGTCTTTGGTCTATAGCTTGCCTTCCTTCAAAGTAGTACTTCCGAGTATTAAAATACAGAGAAATGAAGAAGTACTTCCGAGTATTAAAATACAGAGAAATGAAGAAGTACTTCCGCGTATTAAATTACAGAGAAATGAAGGGAAGATTAAACCAATGATTGTTATAAGTCTCTATTACTTTGTTTTAATTTTATAAGATAAGACTTAAACAGCCCGAAACACAACGTAAACATAATATATATATAAATATACTTCCCTAAAATCCCAAACAAACAAACAACAAGTAAAAAACAAACAAACAAACAAACAAACAAACAACAAACAAACAAACAAACAAACAAACAAACAAACAACAAACAAACAAACAAACAAACAAACAAACAAACAAACAAACAAACAAACAAACAAACACCCCAACAAACAAACAAACAAACAAACACCCCCAACACCCAACAAACAAACAAACAAACAAACAAACAAACACAAACAAACAAACAAAACAAAACAAAACAAAAACACCCTTGCCAATATAGACAAAGTCGATTTTGCATATTAGTTTTACAGCGTTTCTCTCTGAAGCATAATTATACGTTCAGTGTGACTACCCAACTGATAGCCAGAAAGAAACACGACAAAACGAAACACACAAATTGTACACAGACATCTTTAAGATGCCTGTGTACACTGTGTTTTGACAAACATGTTTTCGAAGAGGTTCCGGATCTGGATTAGAGACTAACATAAATAAAGTGACCTGCGTGTATAAAGATATCTATACACGATCAACCAGCCTTGTTATTTACGAATCCATTTGCAAAAAAAAAAACACCCCACAGAACACTCCACGGAAAAGACCTGAGGTGAAGACAGCACGCGTGCGTCAAGCGCGTCATCACGTTACCAAGCCATTAACTGTTGCAAAAAAGAGTGACGATCGCAAGCCATTTACCCCCCTTTTCTTATCACCCTCTCTCCCCATTTTGGCGTTGCCATGACGTCAAAGACCTTGTTTCCGTGGCAACTGAATTTGAGCAAACATCACATCATCCTGAGTGATATTAAGAACGCTCTTATATTTCTAATTGAGGTTTTAGGGCAGTAAGTCCAAGCTCGTAATTGGCAGCCAACTATATAGGTGGCAAGCCGTAGCGGGAAAGTTGTCTGAAATGTATTGTTGTCAATAATTATATTATGATGATGATATAAGCGCTGAGTGCCGAAGGGAGTAAATGCCGGCAATTCACTTTCTGTGTGGGTACAGTTTTAGTCACGTACACGCACGCTTGAACTCACGCACAACCACACAAGGTAAAAGTCAATGTATACGATTCATAGTACACTATTGCAACAATACTTAAGAACAAAATAGAATAAATAAATAAAGAAAGGACACGAAAACCTGGACATTAAAACTGGGCCTGTTTTCCCATTCTAACAACTCCCCTTTGAAAATCCAATTCAATGCTGACAATAATCATCTTCCCGAAAAGATTTGAGTTGATATTTGGGAATCTGTCGTTTTAAAAGCAGAAGGTTTAAAAAAAAAAAAAAAAAAAAAAAAAAAACAACCCCCAAAACCAGTGGCTCTAAGATACAATCTTTAAAAACGTGGATATAAATTTAACCCTTAATGTATTGTTTATAAGTAGATACACTGGTCAAGAATCATAGATCCTATAAAAAACAATCATAACAAACAAACAAACAAACAAACAAACAAACAAACACCCCAACAAACAAACAAACAAACAAACAAACAAACTGTTACAGTCACAATTTTGCTAAAACAACATCACACCCCTATACGCTACAATAAGGAGTACAGTATCCAATCGTATGAATTCCTACAAGCACGCATTCAGTCCACTTAAAATTGATCAAGTGAAAACTACGAATGTGGCAAAGGGCAGTGAATGCTTTTCTTTGTAAAATGTATTTATTCATAATGTTATTGGTGTGTTTGAGGAATTTTCTTATACATTCGATGCTTATTTTGTTGGCTAACTTGAAACAAGTTTTATTGCACGCCAGCTTTAAAAGTGCTACATCCGTTTCGTGGAAGAATTGACCCGAAAATTAATTTAAATTAAACAAATTAAAGCTATCTTTAAAGATTCGAGAAGGTTATGTGCTATTAAGTAAGGGATCGCACAACAAATAATAAATAAATAAATAAATACGCTAATAAGAAGTGGTAGTTAATTAAAATTAAAAAAATACATATTGTCAGGAGGTTATCTCACTAACATGTACAAACAATTTTGACAATATCTTGTACATTGTCCGTGGCATATTCGAAAATGTTTGTATGTTTTTCGTTGTGAAAACAGCACCACCCGTCAAAATTCGCTCAGAACAAGACGAAACAAAACAATAGTAATAATTAATTCTTTCGGCCATGCAACTTTAATGCTATTTCAAGGCGCCGTTGAAACTGAAGGTTCTAGCAAGAAGTAAAATCGATCTAATGAAATTCACCTAGGGAGGTACAAGATCAGCGAGCTTTGCTCCCAGCATGGATAAATAGATATTCCCAACCATCGATTGTGCCACGCTTCCAGCGTGCATCTCGCGTGTAGCCACCGCCCAAACAAGTTGACCATATGCAAATTATTGTCGAAGGGAGGGGAGGGGGGTGGGGGGTCGGGATGAGCGTAAGCCCGCTGGGGTTCAGGGTGACATGATCCCACCACTTTTTGGTGTTGTTGGAGGACGAGGTGTGCCTGCAGAATCATTCCTCGCATTTGATCCAGTGATTGAAAAAAAGGTGGAAAGGCACCTTGGGCCTGCATGATAATCTTAAGATATTGAGACAATCTTAAAGATGAGCCGTGGCTGCTGAGCGGGGGAAAGGTTGCCCCTTCTTTATAGCATGTTGTGACCAAGCTATTGAGCGAATCAGACTCAATTTCTGCTGGGTATTACAGTAACTTGAGAGCTGGTTCGAATCCTGGTCACGTGTGTACAAGTCGGGTAAGACACCCAACCCAGGCGTGACTTATATGTAACTTTCGAAGATAAAACTTTCTACACATTTTTTTGAGAGGTAGAGTCGGTTTCAGTCATTCGGAGGGCCCGTTGAACGCAGAGGAAGTTTGAGTGAAATGCGTTTTCGATGCTCAGTTTTAAAAAGTACCCAAACTCCTCGTACTATCACGATGTAGTCAGCAAGTTCTTCATCCACACAATTATTTTATAATTATTACCCATTTATTTACACGCTAGAATTGATGACGAATCTCATGTTTAAAACATCGATTATCTTTGGCTTAAATTGACACAGGAGCTGTCTGAAAGGGAAGTGCATTAATGGCTCTCTCCAGACACTCATCGCTACATTTTCGCCTCGCCGGGACTATAAAAAGAATTAGAAGAAGAAGAAGAAAAACAAAGAAAGAAGAAGAAAACTAAATCATGTTCGAAGTTTGTCTCGCGATATCAACGGAAGGTACAATAAACAACAGACGCCATTGGCATACATAAGCTTCTCTCGGCAAGTTTTTTTTTTCTTAAGTTCATAAACATGTTTTTGAATAAGACAAAAGAAAAAAAAATATGCATATTTACATGCCGGATCGATCGAACTCAGAACTTGATTTTCACCCAAGGAACTGCTGATGGAGATACTAATGCAAATATACAGGCATGTTGAAACCCGAACCCCTTTGGCTCAACGTTGGATTATGGAAATGAGTTGGCACACGCACCCGAACACATCAGTCCCCCCCCCCCCCTATTCTGACATTTTGGAAGCTTTTCGAGAGTGCCTGGTCGTGGGACAACAGATCGAAGGGAATATTGTTTAGGATGTACATCACGTTGTCAGTACCCGGGCGACATCGATGAGGAAACACGTTCATAACAATGTGGTTTTGGTATCCTGTGTGGAATGTCATATGTTCATATTTAAAGGGGCACATTGCCTTAAAATCTCTCAAATTTTGAACAATTCCTTATCCGTTCAAGAGTTGTTCATGCACTAGTGATTAGTTGTAATTAGTGAGTGGTGATTTTAAAAGTCCATACATTTTCCTCTTGGAAATACAATCAGGGAAAATTAAGATCCATAATTTTGTGGAGACAAAATTTGGTTCCACAATATAGCGGACCGTGTTCTGTCACGAAATCACACAAAAATCACACAATTTCAAGGGATATTTATACGAACCATAAATATCTACTTTCAAATTGTCTTTCCAACCATATCTATTCAAAAGCAAACACTTTTTATATAAACAATGTTCCCCTTTAAGGGTCATGGGCACCAAGTAAAAAAAGAAATTACAGAAATCAACTAACATTAATTTTTCAAAAAATTTAGCTGACACGATCGTGAAAACATTTTTAAAGACTTTGACATTGCCCGTGCAGTTTGTCTAAACAGGTTGTAAATGAGATTTTGATGACACGAGCTCTGTTCGTGGAAAGTTCGATGAGAGTGCCCCTTTCAAGATCCAGGGGTGTCGAATCTGATGAAGATTTGTTTTTCTCTCGGCTCGATTTGCATCAGTGCTGATGAAAACATTCTCTAAAAAAAAACTTTCAGGTCTTGCAATCAATACGAGGATTTTTTCCTGAGCTGTATTCTCATCGTTTGCTTTCTAATTTGTCTCCCTGATATATCATGGCTTATAAGGTATAGTAGCGAAGAGTCTCTGATCAACTGTTACCCCGTTTTCTTGTGTGCTGTCCCGGAAGTTTGATATTAACCCCAACTTATTAAAATGAATTTTGAGTACGCTCAAAAGTGTGAAGTTGTCTAAAAACTTGTCTGACCCAATTCTGGGTCAGTATGACACGGAATCCGTGTCAAAAATGACCCAGAAAGTTTTGACCCGGGTGTTTTTAATGTAGACTTCTATCGTCGCCTACTAGCCATTAGTTGATCACACCCCTGCCACTATTCATCAAACACAGCTAACAATATCTTAACATCTTAGCTTATACTAGTTCCAGCTCCCCGCCGTCGCCACAAGTTGACAATTCGGCAGTAATTATGCTGCCTGCAAGCATTTAAGTCCAGCTTTCTTCTGAGGACTTTAACAGACCGTACGAATCGAAACGTCGGATTGATTCTTTGCAAAACCATCACAAATTGATATAGATTCGTTTACCTTGTGAAACCGCAAATCCTACTACAGTAATGATACCATTGCCTATAATCTGAAAAGCACAACATGGGCCCAGGCCTCTTGACCCGAAGACAGGCCTAGTCCTGGCATAATACTTGTATTATGTTGACCATCTTCATTTCTGAGAGATATTGTCTAATTATGGTGAAGCTTGGTTATTAACTTCTCACAGTATTGAAGCTTCCGGTAGGAACCTTACTCAGTACAAAATTAGCTTGGTTCTGATCGAATTCATGACAGAAACAGAGTGGTAGAAGCTGACTGCATGTCATAGAAGCCCGTGTTTTATTCAATGGCACTACCCACTGTAAGGCGATAGAATACCCTCAAAATAAAGAGGTCTGAAAAAGAGGACATTCCTGGAGCTCCTATGTGCCGCATCACGTTCTCTCGTGATATTAAATCCGAACGATTTAATTTCGCAACTCATGCTCTTTAGTCAGCCTCATGCCAGCCTATTCATTAGCCGGTGTTTGAGCCTTCTCTCCCCGTATCGATCTGTCCATGCACTGGGTTGTAAATAACACTCATGCTCGGTTCGTATATAGCGCACATATCCTAGTAGCTAGATCAAGGCACTTAACAACGTTATTATCCCTGTTCATCCATACTTAGACCATTCCTCAAACTTTCTTAACTCCCTGGGGAGCATACAACCCCAATCTGCCTAAAACTAGCTCTATGAGGAGTTAATCAAAAAAAAAAAATGTCTCAGACATCTCGCAGGTTCCCATTTATACACCTGGGTAAGGAGAAGCAATTACGGTGAAGTGCCTCGCTCAAAGATAAGAGAGACATGACCAGGAATCGAACCCAAGCTCCTAGGATTCAGCCATCAAAACTTGAGTCTGGTGCACTGGATTGCTCGGCCATGACATTGGGTTGCCGTTGGATTGTCATGCTGTATAGGTCTATTTGCTGACTATCAAACGTTGGTACACACTGCAAATCGAAGGGCAGTAGCGTTATAATTCTAAGTTTGCATTTCACGTCATAAAAAAAGTGATGCTTGAATTGCTGTCGTTTTGACTAGACATTATTCAGGTCCACATTTCATTTTGCAGTCTATTTTGCTTCTCTTTAAAAACAAATGTCACCACAATGCTGTAATGCGTAACTTAACTAAAGGTTTGGTCGAAATATGTTTGTATTTATCTTTATAGATCGCACCGGCATGGGCGTATGGGGTTTCCTAATTGGAGGCAATTTCTCTGTCCAGTTTCTTTTTTCTTGCTGTGCCTTAATTTTCTCCTCTTGCTTTGCACAAATTTGGAGGGGGGGGGGGGTTGTATGATATAATGGGTAGGACAGAATGGTTTGTAGGACATAATGGGTTGAACATAATGGTTTGCCATGTAGGACATAAACGGTGCGTGACATACGCCTATTGCTCTCATGACACAGAATCCGTATCGACAAACATTGTAAGAATCAGCGTGTCATACTGACGTGCATTATGGGGGTTTCGGGTGTTTACCTCATACACACGCCCTCATTGTTAGCTAAAGGTCCGTATTCTGGGCGGAGGATTTTTTAAAGGTGTTTATGCCTGTCAAAGGTGGTTTTGTTTGTGACACGCGCCACAATTTTATATTTACTGTCGTACCATAGTTATTGCACCATCCTTTGTGTGACGAAGCATGTTTTAACTTTAATGTTTGAATGATAAAGTCATAGTAAATTGAATAATGAACATCCAGAAAAAAAATACAGAAAGGGAAAAAATGAACTAACAGGTGCTCGGGCACCGACCTGAACACCTAACAATTATCGTTGTCTTTGGAAAAAAGACAACAAATCCAATATGACATCAACCTGCGCAGCCTAAGGTGGTGCTCCGCACACCCTTGTATTTCGGAATGCCCAAGGCACTACCGTCAGTTGCTGTAGTTCAGTATTGATTTTATAATGTTTCAAACTTGTGTTACTATAATTTCTATTGAAAATGGGTGCTGGTGAATGGAGGACCCTTTGAAACAAATCCGCAGTATTCCAGTCTGATAAAAGAAGAGAAAAAAAGGGGGAGCGAAAACACAGAGATACCTTTGGTTAAGGTAACAGCAACCTCCTGAATGACTGTGAGAATAGCACCGAAACAATTCACCATATTAAATTACCTATCCTTGATAATATCGCCGTATTGGGTGGCTCCGACGCCCTGCTTGTCTGCCCACGATCGCGGTAGATTGAGAAAGAGGAAGCGGAGATCTTCAAATCAAGACCCCCAAGGGCTACTAATAGGCGCTTCACGGCTGCAAAAAGAGACAACAACGCCAACGAGTGCATACCAGTCACTCACCTCGCCTCACCGCGCAGATAGTTGTTGATTTATAGAGTACCAGTTGAAGTCCTGCTGGCCCCGTCTCTCCGAATTGCAGAATTCAATTTCCAGTGAAAGCCGTGGTTGTCTCACTAAAGCAAAGTCAGTACGGGGCAGTGGCAGTCGAGACGGCACTCGTGCCAAGTAAACGACCCAATCGACCGGTTTGTCTTCCAGACAGCAGTTTCGTATTGCTCCTGAAAAGTGCTGTCACACCAATTCTCTCTTTTTAACTCGCTCATAATTTCATTGGCCGCTATGACTCTAATTTCAATTTGCCAATTCTTTGGACTGTGTTCGGGAGGCACACCTTTCCCCGTTGAGTATCCATAAATTTCCCAGGTACTTTTCTGATGTCAAAATGTGTTGATTCGCATTCATTTTGTTCCAATCTGCATAGGCCGTGAATGTATTCCAGGTAAACATATTGAAGGCGAAGGTATACCTACATAATCATAATAAGCACTCCAGTATGAAAAAAGAGTGTAATTTGAGATACCTAACCGAAGAAAACTACACCGAAGTCTTCAAAGAAATCCAGACTTAATTAAATTTAGGACTACAATGAGGAAGGTTCGTTGCCGCGGTTTTTGATCAATACCAGTTACATACATAATAGGACATATCATAAGTGAACGAAGAGCTATATAATATGGGCAAGAGTTGAAAACAGGGTAGAAAATCAGCAGCATCCGGTATTTACTTTCAATGCAATTGTTTGAGCATTTATAACTAAATACATTGCATGCTTTGTTTTAGTTGCCCTTGTAGGTCAAACGGAAATTTTTAAAGTGTACCTTAATGCCAGAAAGATGCCATTTCAGTAGCCGGTTTAAATTACGGCTATTCAGTTACACTGGTTGTTCTTATTTATACGGAGCACTTAGAACAAGGACCCTTCAGTAGGATCCTCGTATTTCAACTTCACACAATTCCCTAGTCTTTCGCTCAAGCCGTTGCTCTTCTCCCGCCAGAAACCTCTCACTAAAAACTCACCAAACCAAAATACAGCTATGTCTTTCTCCAATCTGGATCCAATGTAATGATGTCGCTTTGACACCAAGCAAACCTGATGCTTCCCGCGGATCGTTGCCGCTGGCTCGAATATAACAATATCTGCACTTACACCTTAACAACTTGCAAGCGTTCTTGGAACCAGACGTGTTACACCAGTTACTCCGTCGTCATCACGACGATGTTTATAGTCAATCCGGTGCCGTGAATAAATGCTGAAACGGCTTAAATCTCCCCTGTAGTGATCCATGGAAAGGACTCAGTCCGGAATTACTTAAATAATCGGGAAGGTACATTATTGTTGTACCCTTTCAAAACGTATACAGGGGAGAAGAAACCATGACAACGGCTAGAGCACACTAGTCGAAACGTCGAGGGTTAACCACTGGACTTCTCTACATTCGAAATTGTCTATATGATACTCAAAAGAATGACTCATAACTTATAACACATCGATTTTTACATGGATGCGTTTTTCACAGTTAATCACAAAAAGAAGCTAAGCACAACCAAACTGTGTTACCCAAAGGATCTGCAAAAATATCCTTAATCTCGAAAAACCCCATTTACACCTGACCTACATGGTCAAAAAAGGTCACACTTTTTCGGTTGAACTATTTTCCCACCACTTCCCAGTTTAAATAACGCAAGTGAAAATAGTCCAGCACAGTTACCATACTTGGAATTGTATTGTCACAAATACTTTTTTCAAATTACAACAAGTCAATAGATACAATGTCTCTGGATGTGATAGCACCAACATTTATTATCCTAATATACCATGTCACCTGGGAGTATCCTGCTCGTTAGCTTTGTAGCAGAAATGTTTCAACAGTATTTTTTGTTTTAACTGCTCTTAGAATTTGAGCCCTGATCATATGCTGTTTTGTAGCAGTGGCAATACCATAGACATTAACATAAAAAAGGGGTAATGTTCCCCAGCATTTCAATGAAGTTATTGTGTATCCAGAAATGTTAAAAGTCGCATCACCGGTAGGTGATCCCCCTCCCTGCCGCTTCCATATTAAGCGGTAAACTTGGGTGTGATCCCTGGCTATACGGCAGTTACAGGTTAAATGGCTTCAGATTATGACTGGCACCCCCAAACATAGATATTGACAAAATAGACAGTCAACATTATTGGGGCTAGATAGCTCAGTTGGTAGAGCGCCGGTTCGGGGTCGTAGGTTCAAGTCCCACTCTGGTCTACTTTTCTTTGTTCAACATTATTTAAAATTTACCGAGTCAATTTCCCTTGTGGTTTATTACCGGAAAAAATAAATAAAGGTGTGCAGTTTACCAGTTGAGTTTGTATGTAGCAGGATTATGACTCAGTTGATTGTAATGTAATAATGGGTTCCCCCGTGACCTTCAGCGCCACCTACAACGTCTCAACGGAGCGCACGTCCGTATTAACAACGCGACACGATACGTCCACGTCGTGCTGGGCCACGCGAACATCCGACGTCACTCATTTAATGACACTGGCAGGCTCATGCACATAAAAAACCAAAAGTTTTCCGTACTCACAATGATGCGTTAAAAAATATATATATATTGTTGTAATATTTGATTTTCCAGTTGGTGCACTTTGATCGTCACGCGTGACAATAGCGGCATATTTTGCTAATGCTGCTGGCCAAGTAAATAAATAAAATAAATAAATAAACTAAACAATAATAATAAGAAAAACCCCCAAAAAGCAAATATTATTAAAATTATTTTATTTTAAATGCGATAGGTATCGTCTTTGTTTTAGATTTATGTTGAACATTCTGTAAATCTTTATTTTGAAGTCTGTGGATTGGTCATAATTCGTCCTCTTAAATATAAGCAACGTGAAGGGGGGGGTGGGGTAAAATAGACCCTCATTATTTTCTCCATTGTTTCTTTTTCCATGTGTGCTCCTAATTGGGATTTGACGAGGACAGTACCCATGGCAGGAGCCATGCTATTCTAAACTTGCAGCCTAATTGGCCGTGTCCGGTGGTCCAGCCGTAGCCGTGGCTAGCCGCCATGTTGGACACGGTCGCGGTTCGGTTAAGCAAGGTGGCTACATTGAGTCTATATTTGTACACTCACGTGGCACTCGAGAAAAATAACTTGATTCACCGACGTCAGATCATTAAGCTCTACCCTTTGTAGTCTTGGCAATGTTACAAGAGCATATAATAACAATAATAACCCCATGAGATTCTCTATAGCCACTCACAAAAAAAAAAAAAAAAACTCAGCGAAAGAAGTTGTAAAAAAACATACTCCTTTTATAAGACGAATATTCTCATAAGATAAGTACATTACTTTCCACATGGTTTGCTCCTAACATTTAGACTGCACTAATCCTCTTTTTCTCGAAGAATTATACGATCTCGCTTTTACGTGAAGTGCACAAGACAGTTTTTGTTGACGAGAAGTGGCGGAGGTGGACAGACTGTTGACGTTATTGTACTTTCAAAAGATGTCACCAGGCATAAAGGGGAGTGTACTCAAAAAATTGACTGTGAGTTATTTTGTTTTATGAAACACATTTTTTTAGTGATGTCCGCAAACAGGTGGGAGAAAAAAATATATAACTTTCCTCCTGTTTTGCAAACCGATCGTTCCCGACAAAGATGATGCAATGAACTCCATTGATTTAAGCTGAACAGATTATGTTTGAAGAAGTAAGTTCTTCGTGTGTTTTCTTTCTTTGATAAAATGCACTTGGTCTTCAATTCAATTGGTTTTAAAATTGTCGTTGCTGAATTTAAGGAAAAAAAAAACCGAAAAACAAGCACACAAATTAAAGACTGTAGTTTCAGATTTTTTTTACAGGAGTGAATTCGATTTTTTCAACCCTCCCACAAATCTGAACCTGATAAATGGTTCTTATTTTATGACAAAGAAAGATTAATATACAGACTAATTAATATTCTGGTTTTTTTCATAACGAAATGCTCGACTTCCTGATTTTAGTTTCATTCTGTAAATATTTTTCCCACTCGAAAATGAGAATTTTTGACGTAATATGCGACACAGGAAAGGCAAAATCGTCCACGACGTTTACTCCTTTAGTTAAGAGGGGCAGAGGGGTTGATTTGTCTGATATTTTACACGTGTAATACCGTTATTCGTCCCTTTCCCCTCCTTCTTCTTCACTCAAATTGTCTTCACTGAATTAGTTTGCCCGAATCTGGGAGAGCAGTTGTCCCCCGCCCCATGGGGTCGTACGCCTGTTTTTCATTGACTGTGGATGCAAGGCAATGAAGGAAGTGACAAGCTGGAGTGTTGGGTCTGGACCTAATCAACGACCCCGTACGAAACGGGGAGGAGAGAAAATTGGGGGTGCGTTTTGAACCTTGACCCACTGATGACTCCTTCCAATCTCATAGAAATACATTGACATTTGGGTTTGACAGAAGCTTCCTATTTCCTTGGTTTACGGTCAGCAAAATTCCAAAATTAAATCGGCAGTGACAATATACCTCACAACAGTTTACCTTGTATCGACAAATAGTTAACACTCCAGTCACATTTCCGTCTCCAACGTTTTGTTTATTTCGGAAGTGATGCTTTTGCGTTATGTCTGCAGCATTGACGTCAAACAATCAAATATTGAACCTTTGATTCGAAATTAACATTTCCCAAAAGTTTATTATGGCAATGCGAAAAAAATATTCCACGAACGAGTAATTAAAATGGATGGATTTGTAAATACTCCAACAAATAATGACCATAAAAACTTACTTGGTACGAAGCACTGCTGTAAATTTTGGTTTAGATAATTTGTCACCCAAAACGTTTGAACCCGAGAAACGATTCACGTTTGAATCTTTTCTCGAATATCTGAGAGCTGGTCTCCGTTCGGGAATGCAGCGGCCGGAGATGCGGTTGGTACCCGCTGTCACCTCGCCAAACGTGGACGTAATCGACGTTCTTGTGAAAATACTGTGACAGTATTTTGCTGTTTTCTCAGCAAGTAGACACTGTATTCAGCTGGAACTTTCAAATGTGACTTTATATTGGACCTTTCTTTGCAAGTCTGCCTATATATTAGCATTTCGTGGACAAAAACCATTCGATGACCCTCCCTTTAAGTGTTGGCTCTGCAAGCGATTTTGTTTTCGCTCTGTTGTGTTTTTCTTCCCGTAAACTCCTCTTTTTTTTATTTCGTACAAGCGTATTGGGAATGCTTGCTTTTCCTTTGGATCAGACTGACGAAGCCGAGAGAGGGTTACTGACGACTGGACTACCTATAGTATCTTTACTATTACCATAGAGCAAGCCATCCCAGGCCTTATAATCTGGGGAGGATACTTCGGCCAGGGTTTGTTACTTGGTGGACAACAACACTGGGAGACAACAGTCACGAGTAATAAGTCCCTGTCGATTGGCGTAAATGATTACCACAAAGAGCAACCATGTCGAAGGTAGCTGCTTACCGACGGCTGCTTCGACGTTCATCTCAGTGTCGCAGCTGCCATCGTGACTGTCACTCCCTGGATAGGTCTTGCAAGTCACAGCCGCAAGTGCCATTAACTATCCAAGCTAATCAGCGCACCCCTTTTAAAATCCATCTCCTTTGAAAACGGATGGAGGCCTACTAGCCAAACTATTGGGAATCACCCAAATGTAATTGCACTGGTCAGCAGACAACCTCACCGTATTGAAGGTCACATTAATTATTGCGGTGTAATACAAATGATATCTATAATAAAAATAGAATACATTTTCGGCTAAACAAGATGCAACACAAGAGTATACTTGTTAAAGCTGTTGAAGTTGTTTTCTTCATCGAAAGGGATGATCGTTGAAGCCAGCGAATTGCAAAAAAAGAGAGAAAAAAAAGAGAGAGATGAAAACAGATAAACTGAGAAGAATGATGAAAGCTCTGAGGTAATAAATGGATACTATAGTGTTAAATGCGGTTCGTGGCTCCCCATCCCAGTACATCAGGTAATGTGGCACGGTGCGCATTCACCACTTATCAATACCGTCATTCCGGTCTTTAAGAATTGTCGTATTCAGTTTGAAAGACCACTGAAAGTACAGGGCCGGGTGGAAATTTTGTAGTGGGTCGCATTGCTCTTGAAGTGAAAACGAAAATGTGATCATTGCGTTCAGGTAAACACTCCCGCAACAACATTCTCCGCCCAGCTGAATAAAAAATACGATCAATGATTATAGAAAGGCATCAAATCGGACAGCAAGGCATGCACAAGACCATGATCTATCAATGAGTCCCCCTTCCAGATGATCTATCCAACAAACAAGCAGGAAATTTAGTCGCTTAAGGTTGGGGGAAAAAGAGAGGAACTAGACAGCTTACGACAGTTAGAAGTGCTTCCCCTAAAGCCATTGACATCTTGATTCATATGTCAATGCATTGCAGTGTGTGCATCTATCTCTGAGTCGCATTCACACTTCTTAATCTCGAATCATCGCAACTGACCAGCTCGTCGACAGTGGAAATGGAAAAAAAAGGGCAGAGAGAGAGAGAGCTCTGCGAGATGAAGTAAGTGCCAACTAACAGAACTGCACAAGGACAACAAGAAACACTCAAGTATCGCTGAAGTTTCTACCAAGGTACCAAGTTTCCGATCGTATGTCCATCCGAATCCTAGGCGGGTAAATAGTCATCAATACCGGGAAAAAAGAGCGACAGCAAACTCCACACCGAGCCACACACAAACACTTTGCCTCTACCAAAAGGGCAAACAACGTTCTCGACGAGTGCCCGTGCTCATTCTTCTGGGTAAATAATGCTGCGAGCTGTGTTTACAGGGTGAGTGGTGAAATCTGTATATTGTGTACCTACATTATTTTTGGTGTTTTCGTATTGTGATTTGAGTTCAAGACGTTGTGCTTATAGGTTTTCTTCGGGATCTGGTTCTATGCTAATCAGCTTGCCTACTTTTGACGCTTTGGTGAGACCTTATAGACAAGCAGCAGGTCCTGCGATACATAAACAATCACGGTCCATCTCGATAAATCTGAAAAGAGAACAACCAGATTTTCCCCATTTGGAGAAATACAAACACCTCGTCCCCAAACGTTGACCTGTTTATCTTTGAATAATGGAAAATCCAAACTTACAGCCGGTTTCATTTTTAGTTTCGCATTTGTTTTGAAGTGTCCGTTTAGGATGTCACGGTTTTAAAGCTTGCTGTCAGTTATCCGTTGTCATTCACCACATTCAAATCATCCCCGCACTTGTGGTTCCCCCCTAAATCTGTTATGTAAACAGATCCTCTTGCAGAGAGCCCGAACTGGGTGTATCACTCGATAAATATCCCTCTATTACCGACACTGATCCACCCTTCAAAATGGGCCCGCGATGACGTGAAAGCGAGAAACACGGCCAATTTATTCAGCACGTAATATTGGTGAATAGATTTGGCAGTAATCAACGTGATTACGCTGCCGTACCCAAGCTCTATAAGAGACCCCCCCCCCCACACCCTGGGCCGCGTTGCGGGGTATGCATTGATTAAACTCTATGTAAGATCGGAAGGCGGCTTCGGTAAGCGTGCCCGTTGACTTTGATCAGCAGACTAACCTCCAGATGGAAGCTTCGGTTCGGAAATTCTGCTTTTTTTTGCGTGTGTGCGTGTTTTAACGCTACATAGGAAGTGTGGACCTGAGAACAAAAGAGGCCAACATAATGTAGGGACTTGAAACACTATGTGAACTTATGTACGTCCACACAGTGAGTTTTATTTTATACAATGTTGAAGATTAGGAGTTTTCTTAAAGGAACATTACAGAATTGGTTTTTGCTAACAAAACAGTTGCTGGCAGTGTAATCACTTTATGTAATCCACCATATACAAAAACTGACAAACCTGTAGAAGTTTGAGATCGACCGGCCATCTGGGTCACGAGAAAATAGTGCAAAACCGATTACAAATTTGCATGTGTTATACAATGCATGAATAAAACGCTCATGAGCGATAAACTCCAATCGGAAATTAGTCTGATTTATTTCTCATCAAATATGGCATTTCAGACAGAAATATTTCTAGGGATGTTTTCTACTATCATCATCATTAGACCGTATAAGTTTTATGCAAATCTGTGATCAAAAGTATATTTTACAATTACCAATTCTGTAATGTTCCTTTAAGTGTACATAACAAAAGAATGTTCACAGAGTGAATGCAACACAGAGCTAATTGTGGTGTGTGAGTGTTTGAATGTTTCCTTATTTTTTGTTTACTCATTATTATTTTGTATTATTTATTATTCATTATTATTTATTATTTATTTAGTTTGTCGAGGAGTTGGTTGTGGAGGTGTCTGAGAGACTCACCTGTTGTGTTCGCTTATACATTTCGATGTTCAATCTCCAGTGAGATAGAATTACCGCCAACGGATAGGGAGCTTAACCATCAATCTGAAGTATTTTTGTTCATCAGAAGCTTTTGACTTAAACGAGTAATTACTTGATGCAACGTCATTTTAAACGACATCATTGGACATTGTAAAAGACCAGTATCTGCATGCATTTCAAGTGACCCATCATATACACGACAGAGCAAACCTGCGAAAGCTTAAGCTCAATCGGTCATCAGAGTCACATAGTGACATTACACGTTTTCACTCATTTTCAAACATCGGGGGTTTTTGCGACAAATCGTAACAATGTTGTGCACGACGTTTCACATTCGAAATAGAATATTATGAGGCAGAATAATATCATCACATCACGGACCTTTGGATTGCAACTCACTTTATCTATGACAGCGTACTACCTACATGATTGACAATGATTCTCCATTTTAATAGCCAAGCTAGTTCACAATGACACGATAACCTTATTGAAGTAAATTAATACGACTTTTCCTAATGAAAGCTGTCTAGTATTTCTAACTATATATAAGCAAATTTTCGTGCTAACTGTAGCGTATTTCACAGGTTAGCAAGAAAATAAGGCAGTCATCTTGCGCGTTCACCATGTAATTGCATTGTTACGTCATTCATTTTCGGGCAGTAGGCACCGGAAGGTTAGCATACCTTTTCGTGTGCTTACGGTTAGCAGCGCTATGAAATAGAAAATCGCACGTAAGGACAGAATCGGCCGTTAAGCAGCTCTATGAAATTGGGCCCAGATAGCTACTGAAAATACGTGAGGAGTAAAAGCACCCACTTATAGATCCACAAGTCGGTTGTCTTTAAATGGCAGATTTTCCCGCGCGTTGTTTGCCTGAAAACTAATCTTCTGTCGTCATCCTGAACCAAAATGTAATCTTCAACATTACGACTTATTGTCAATTCGCCCAAGTGTATACCCTGATCTCTTTCAATATACAAACAGTATACAGAGATGCTCAGAGTGTGAGTCCGTTTTTTTTCTCCCCTGATTTCGGGTCCGTCCCACTGGCACTCACTGACCCAGTTCCCCAGCGTTCAAGGATTGCTCCACGCACGTACTACTAGGCATTACCTAATCGGGCTTAGCATTTGGGAGCCAGTGGGTCTGGCGTTACTATCCCCTCCCGGAAGACGAGGGCATGAGCAGAATTTGGGGCAATCAGCTCAGTGTTTAAAAGCTGTGCCATTTGTGTCTGAAGCAAGCACTTTTCTTTATTACCGTTCAGTTATTATATTAAACCGTGCATCTCTCGGAACCAACGAGCAAGTGTAGATTGTTCGTCAAATGAACATTAAATATACGTTGTTAATAAAAGTGGGATATGATCCCCGGGGATAGCATGAGGGACAAAAGGCGATATCATAAAAAATGATTAGGTAGAGATTGAAAACATAGGCCCTTTTCGAATTCACGGCTTCGGCTCCAAAATCGGCTCAGGCTAGCTTGGCTCCTTCAATTATTTTAACGTACGCATGCTTTGCGGTCAGGGTTTCAGACAAGAAAACTGGGCCTGAAGCCGAATCCGGAGCCGAAGCCGTGGATTCGAAAAGGGCCATAGTCTCGCCCTGGTGTGAGAACCTATAGTCAACTTGTTTGAATCGGAGTTCTCTCTTGCTGGCCGCGCTAAGCGAAAGACTCCAGAGGGCCTGAGACGGTCAATCAGACTTTCCTAAAAAGCAGTTACTTTGGGGAGATTGTATTTACATTCAGTTGTTTAACTAATGATTTGTGCATACATTGTTGCCGTTGAGCCATCGAGCACGAGTCCCATATACATTGTAACTAAATAAACTAAAATAGAATGTACATTAAAAGTTTGTCATCATCTCCCTTTGTTCGCTGTATGCTCAGTCATACATTAGTGCTCATAATTTTGTCTTGAACTCTTCTTGTCACAGTTTGCTCACACGTTTATGAAGCACACAATCACACATTCTATTTTTTGCATCCCTGTGGAGACAACTTTTGTTATTTCCTTTGTCCCTGTAGTTAAGAATCTCCCATAGACTTTGTACACAAATTCCTTGTGGAGCAACCCAGTCTTTAGAGTTTCCCTATGGAGACCCTTTGTTATCCCTTTTCTGTTTTGTTCTCGGTCTCCATAAGGTAGTGACAATGATAAATAATAATTCGATTCAAAAACAAAATGTGCAGGTAGGCCTGTCGTTGGGTTGAATGGCTTCTGCCTCCCTGACCAAACACAAATATTGACAAAATAGGGGGACCGCCAACATTAGGGCTAGATATGCTCAGTTGGAATAGAGCGCCATCACATTAATCCAGAGGTCGTAGGTTCAAATCCCTCTCGTAGTCAATTTTGTTCAACCCAAAATTGAATTTAATTTTTTTGCCCTGTCAGATTCCCTTGTGGTTTATTACTTGATATTTTTTATCTTTAGTTTTATGTTTACCTTTGATGCATGTAGAGTTACTTTGATTGGTGCCGATTGTATGTCTTCAACTTAGATGAGTATGTGACCTTGTGTTGGATGCCAGGGGCGACTGATGGATGTCGGCCTATCCATCAAAGTATTACGAGTCATCTTCTAAATACACATCCACTTGATCGAAAATAGGTGAGAGCGTGGCCGAGGCACGAATTTTTGAAAACAACGGTCGTCTTGTAATTCAATTATTGTCCAAGGCATCGCACATGAGAAGTGGCATGTGTTTTAGTTACTGACTGGGAAACACGGGATGAACAAAATGAATTTCGTGGCCCCAAGGAGACACGGGGAGGCATAATTAGCATTTTTTATGGGGTTTGGCACGCCGTCGTGTTCAAACGTGGCTCGTCTTTGCTGAAGTGCCTCGGTGCCGCTTCACACCTCCAATCGCGGCCGGTCGTCCACGACTGTTTTTTAAGACTAGTCCGCATAGATCGGCGCGTCTGTTAAATATGTGATTTGTAAAATTAGCCCGATTGTATCCGCATAAATATAATTACAATTACTTAATGTGAGTGGCTGACCACAGCCATGACTTTCCATTAAGTACAGTACTCTGGATGTTGAACTATTTTGCCCTGATAAAAAATAAAGGGCCGTGTACTTTTTTCCCCCTGATCCCTGACGATTCGCCTCTGTTAAGTGAATTTTGCTTTTTAGTGGGGTCGCGATCTTTAAGGGTGCAGACAGTCGTCCGCTTCAGCTTTGTCAATATTTTTGGCGAGCGTTAATGGTGAGCTAGGGAGAGAGAAAAGAGAGAGAGAGAGAGAGAGAGAGAGAGAGAGAGAGAGAGAGAGAGGGAGAGAGAGGCCTGCGGTTGTGAAAAAACAGAAAGACGTCTTGGTCAAAAGCTGAGACAATCTTGTTGTCCCATAAATTGGTTTCGCTGCCTAATTACCATCGGGAGAATAAAACAAATAAGTCTCCGCTTCATATGGATCAGTCGTCACCCTCGTATTATTATCCCATCGATAAGTTGTGTCCAAAACACGTGCAGCTATAGCTATGAGTGATCTGATGTAGATTTAGAATAGTGTAATCTTCAGTTGACTTTAATTAATCCAAAATTGTAATTCTTTGTTTCCGATGGTTGATCTGATGTAGGCCTAGATTGTAGGAACGTATAACTCCTCAAACACACACAAAAACCCAGAAATATTCTATGCGAATCTTTTAAATGAACAGAACACATGATAAAAATAAAATGTGTGTTCAATTTCTTTTCCGGAAAGTTATTTTTCCACGCACGTTATAAGATTTTTTTTTCTGTGAACTATGTCCATCAGCTCATACGCTGCTATGACCGTGAAGGAAAATTATGTCGTCAGCATTCAGTTCTCTGCATTATCGATTTCCATAACAGAAGTAACCGACGGTATGAACGTGAACTACACCACACATACAAAACCAGAGTGCCTGTCCGTAAATCAACACTTTGTGTCTCTGTTTTTCTTCTAAAGGTTTGGGGCCATTCAGAAAAATCAATGTTTGAATAGTTCGAACTCCCCCCACCCCCCACTCCCCCGAAATTTTGAGTAGGGTTGTTCAAACAAAATAACTTAATTTCGAAATTAAGGTTTCAAATAAATAACAGGAAGTGTGTCAAGTTAAGTCTCTGTATTTTGTACAACTATGATGAAAACAGAAGCAAAGGCAAAGTTAATCATTTACATGCATACAGCTTTTCAGCTAATAAGATGATTTTATTTTCCAGTGAAAAATACTAAGCTGGGAGAGCATTGATAGCAAATAACTGCTTTATTAAAATTGGAGGAATGTCTTAGCTGTCACTGATACGGTATATTCAATAGGATACATTCAGGAGGCGAAGTCAATAAATACGTTTTTTACATTTTCTGATTTTTTTTAATACATAAGTTATTTCGGGCAACTCCCTATCATCGTAGGGAGTCGCTAAATACCTTCATTTAAAAAACAACAGCAATGCATCACTCCTTTAATGTGATCAGACAAATTCTGATTACTTTTCTTCCGTTTACCTGATACTTTCTAACAAACAGCCACGTCTGCATGGAGTTCCAGAGAGGCAGTCGTGGCTTAATGCACAATTCCCTTGCGCCTGTAATTTATTGTCTTACCACAGTTGGAAATTGCTTGTAGCGAATAATTATTCCCCAGTAGAAATTGGTTGCTCCTTCACTTTAATCTTACGTGAGCACAGGACGGCACGTCATAGAGCAATACTTCTGCCATGGGCACAGAAATAATTCATTTGTCTTGGTATTTATAAAGCTACTTTCCATTATTATTTTTTTATTTTATTTATTTTTTTCTCTTTTTTTGTGCTGAATCCAATGGGATATCCTCTTAAACTGGGAAGTCGTAATTCCTTGTGCCGAATTACGGATTTACAGAGAGGTCCCAATGTATTGAGTAGACAAACCTTGCTAAACACTATTTTGTTGCTTAGCAGAAACTAGCAGAAAATATACATTACGAAGTTGCTCTCGCCGGTAACCCTACTCTGCTAAGCAGGATTTACTCAGCTCAGCAATGTTTGTGTGTGTGCTTATTATATAACTGCGTCTCACTCCTGATATTATTGCCAAGCAAGCGGGTCATCAGTGTGGGGAGTGTGTGGTAATCGTACGGGCTGAGGATTTTGTTTTTACTAAATGCCAAATTCGATTCACAGTTGGTGGACGTGACTATCGAGTTGCTAATATTCAGCTTGAATGTGCACTACACACAACATCTTAAACAACAGATGGTTTATGTTGTACATGCTGTACCGGTATTATTAAAGCTGTATGAATCAATTATGGAAATAAAGATGTCTTTTTCCGAAGCTAGCTTCGGGCGCTCCGTTCCAAAGTGATTTCATCAACTGTTTGATATCATACAGTATCTGCTTAGTAGAGTATGAATTGTTGTGTGCATGGCGAGGTTTTACTCTCTTAAATTTTTATTTTATTTTAATGCGTTTATTATATTGGTTTGTTCCCCCTTGTAGGCCAATAGGGGTGAGAGTGTCGGCTTCTAAAAAAACAGTGTTTGTGTATTTTTTTTTCTGTTGCTGCATCTTAAAGTTGTTTGTTAATTTTTGTTTTTAGACTTTATTGCATGTATTTTGATGTTAATTTAGTTGAATTTGTATAGCAATGTTGTGCTTTCGAGCATCACCGGATGGATGAAACACTAAAAACGTAATAAATTACTAGTTATTGTTAATATATGTTTTTTTTACGTTCGAGTTTACACCGTCTATCTAAGCCCTTAGATTATATCATCATTTAAAAAATGTTATATTTTGAATGTTCAATCAAAGAAAATACAAAACACATAATATATAATATGAACATTAGGCCTACACAGGGAATGATAGTGTGTAACTAAAACACGAATTGAACGATTCCTACGAAATTTCACACCATGATTCATAACGTTCGTCAATGTAACACTGCGTAAATTTCAAGAGTTCTAATTTCGTAATTAGATTTGATATTAAACATTGAGTCACAAAAAGAATAAGAAAAGAAAAAGAAAAAAAACACACCATGCGCATTGCATCTTATCTTATAACGTGTAGGCGCTGCTATACAAAATTGTGGATCCTCTGGGACGAGTGTAATGCGACGAACATTATAGTTGTATGTTGAATTATAATAAGGATTATTGTGAGAAAAAAACAAAAAAAAAAAAATGTAGTAATATGACGGCGCAGTTATTTTTAATTTTTACCAAAGTGCAAGTACGGCCATTGACTGTAAGCCCGTTGATAATGCACTGTATGTACAAGTGTACACAAAATACAACGAGCGTGTGATTTATCAGGATTTTGTTATCAGATTTCATCGGCATTTTCACGAAACGTGAGCCTTTCTTGAAAGAATTGAAGCAGTCACCAGAGGGAGACACAAATAGGCCACATTGTGTAGTTTTGTATTTCTAGTGATGCAGAAAGTCTGTTGAAAACCTTCCGAATTGTAAAATCTGGGACGTTCTGGATCTGTAATAAGGGGGGAATTTAGGTCCGCAAGCCACTCCCAGGAATGTTCACAATCGTCAAATCTCATCCGTGATTAATCTTCAAATCGAGAAATATAGGAACAGAATACGGCACAGCAACTAAGAGCTGCTTTTACTCGAAAGGGTGCTCAAACAAATAAAATAAAATAAAATCATCTGCATGCTTGGCGAGATTAAGCGGGAACCATCCACAAATGAAAACCACCCGGCGTGAAATCTTCGGTTGGTAATTTGTTTTTGTGCTCCGGTAATTAGCATGAACCTTCACTAGTGCTGAGCCGAAACTGGTCTCAGACAAAACTAGATGAGATAGCTTTAGTCCAGTCTGGCGTTCTAAAAATACAAGTCACTCAATTTGACTCACGCGAAGGTCCTAGATTAATTTAAGGTGTTGGATGGAACATGCAGTGGGGCGTCGAAAATAATTTCCCATGCGGAAGTCCGAGTTTAAATGTAATCTGTGTCCCATAATCGCATGGAAAAGCTCGATGGAGTTGCAAACAGCATGCCGAGTATGAGAACAAGTTAAAGTGACGATTGTTTCCCCGTTGACAGGACTAGTGGTACCTTCACCATTGGCAATTAAGAAGAGAACTTGAGTAACAAAAACAAAAATCAGCAGCAACAGCAAAAACAACTACAGCAGCAACAACAATACTGATATCTTATTAGCATATAGCGCATTACGTCATGTAGTAATCTCATTGTGCTCTACATGTGAGAAATAATCTATCGTGTGTTCACATGAATTTGTAAACGTTTAATTTGTGTGTTGTAATGTAAATGGACATTACGTCGGTGTCGAAGAACAACTCTGCGACTGCCCACTTTGATATGGAAAAAAGGTAAAACACATAAATAAAATTGTGTATACAGAAATTGATGAAAGACTTCAAGTTTCTAGTTTACACAATCTGCAAGACGATAGGATCAACAAGCGCTAAGAAACAAATAAATAGATAACAGGGAACATAGATGTCTGCCGTGTAGACATTCCTCGTATCCTGGTGTGTCAACTTGAGCGGACCATAGACCAATAAATCGATTCATCTTATGCGGGGTGTGATGCTCGATTAGTCGGTCAAGATTTCTCATGTTTTCTTGGGCCGATTTCAATAAAGCGACGTATATAGATTGTCGACTACGTCAGCACGCCTGTCGGCAGGTGCGACATGTCCAGAAGGAATTTCATTAAAACTCAATCTGAGAGTGGAGACAGAATAGTGAAAAGTACGAACATGCTTGTACTGGATTTAAAGGGCATCGATTCATTAAAAATCTTATCGAGATTTTGGCCAAATAAAAATTTATGAACACAACCACCGAATGAGATATAACCGTTTGACCCTTTTATGGCTTTGAGATTGTAGTCTTTGCTACGAGACGTTTTTGGACACTTGGACAAAGCCGTCGGTCGGGAAGTTCTATGTTTCCACGCACTTGTGGCGTAGCGTTAACTGTATATGTACTTGACGACGTGTGGTGGCTTGGGTCCACGCGAACGTTTGTGTAAACATAATAAAAGGGTTTGGGTGTGTCTTCCAAGATGTCCCTGACGCAGTTTAAACGGCAAAACGCGCACATATGCAAAACTCTATTACATAGGTACATTAAACAAGTTGTAGATGTTTGGTGAACTATCAAAAATGATCATCCACTAATAAATGGACGTAGCTTTTTTGGAAGTATTATCTTGTAGTGGTGGTGCTTGATAATAGTTTTAAAAGCCTAGTCTCACGAGAATGTCCATTGTTGGAGGGGGGGGGGGGAGTCGAAGACGAATGGGACAAAAGCCAGCTGCGATGGCCATGGTCTCTGTTAGTTAATCACGATTGGGTGGTTTAGTGTAACGTACTACACGGCCGTTAGGGTCATGAAACTCCGGTCTCAAATTAGATGTTGAATTCGTTGAATGTTTCTCTTGGCCCTCCCTTCAAAAAGAAAACATGTAGGGGCTGCTACATAAGGAGTGTTTGCATAATTCTAACATAATTTTTTTAACACGGTATAATTCCAAAACTTAATTTAGAGTGTTTATTTAATAATTAACTGCAGCAGTCTTTTGATATGTAGTATGTAACTTGATTTTTCTTATTTTTGTCTCTTGTGGCAGGTTGAGTTGTACAATAAAATGTTTTGCAAGTAAGTGCGGATACGAAGTACAAAGTACAAAACCCTTAGTTTGGTCATGACATAACAGCTTGTTACGAAAGAGCGCCCTCTGTCGGATATATGAAAGAAGCTTGGTAACTGCGAACTTTGGGCAACTTTGCCGGCATCAGTTTGTACGGTGTCTCATTGCTTCTGTTTTGTGTTGTGGATGATGTTGTTGTTGTTGTTGTTGCTGGCGTTGTTGTTGTTGTTGTTGTTGTCGTCGTCGTCGTCATCGTTGTGGTTGTTGTTGTTTATTAGTTGGGGTGATTGTTTGTTTGCTTGGGTGGTTGATTTTTTTGTTTGGTTTTTGTTTTTGAAAATATTTCATCTGATTTGTATCTTCATTGTTGTTACAATCAGTAGCATCAACCGGTGTTTCTCAATGCATGTTATTTTTTTTACCTCAAACGCGACACCTAATTTTGATAAATGTAACTCCCTTACGTTGTCAACACATGCTTCCAAGCTTTTCCAGTAGGTTAAAAGGATTTGTTTTCTACGTTTTTATAATCTTTTTAAATTTATGTGTGTTGTTTAAACGTTCAGGTATTGCATTGAAAAAAGTTAAGCTTACTTGTTTGCTTAATTAATTAATTTTTATAATTTGGTTCATTTACCATTAACAATTAACAGACCATAAACAGACCGATTTTGTGCACAAAGGATGCTAGCGGAGTTTTGTCCTGCCCTTTCTAACCAAACCACTGTCCCATGTTGATTGACACCCCCTATAACGTGGGGCATGTTCCAGCTTGAGATCTTATGGCATTATGAGCTGACCGGTGTTGTACGGTGTAGTGAAGGCAATGGAAATATTAAAATATGTCGAGCCTCGTTCTGGTTTTCACTGATCGCCATTGTTCTCGTTTGTAAATGGCTGTGAAGGAGCGTCTATAATGTTTCATTAGGCCAGCCATAGAACATGATATTCTCAATTGAAAACAAATGCCTCCCAGTCGATTTGTATTGAAATGTACACTCACAATGTCTACGTTTCCTCCCACAGTTAAACAAAAAGGAGGGAAAAAAAGCGAAGCCAGAAATGCATCCATCATCCTTTATACCTGAGAATCACCATAGTGACTTAATGATTAACAACTAGTAGAAATAAAAAATAATAATAATAGTAACTAAAAAACAAACTAAAAAACAAAAACACCGTTGCAATTTCTAGTGAGTTTATTTGATCTTCAACGAACAGCAAACCTGTTATAAGATGCAGGCATGGTAGCTGAAGGTTTAGACTCTGTACACTTTGTACAAAATGTCACAAAGGATAATTGGTAGCCTTTTGAAGGCTACCAATTCATGAGTACAGGCTTTATATGTTGTGACTACCGGTATCTCAGAAAGAATGAATGCCATATCATTTCTATTTTTAGTTTTTTTTATTGTCTGAACTTTCTCTGATCCTCTTATCGGTTTTCTCACTTTGTGCGAAAGTTAGCTTGTCATTTAGAACGGTTAGAAACGACCGTTTTGCTGTAAGTTGTTTTATGTTTTTAAATAGGGAACGATTGCATATCTTTATTGTATAAAATATAGCTGTTATGCCTATATTTTGTACACAGTTTACATCGTCATAAAAATTGCAGGCGTAGCAAGGATTGCAGTAACATTTGAAGTCATTCTTTACACAAGCAGATGTTGATGTTCTTGGATGTTCTTCTAATAAGAAAGTCCAGTGACTAACACTTAATCTAAGACATACGGATTCAAGTAAACTGCACACTTGTCCTATAAACTCACAATTGCTTGTAGAACTGATTTGCTTTGTTGTTCCAAACCTGGAATTACCATGATTTCACCTGACTATCGAAGTATATCTTTTAAAGCCGTAATCTCTTCGAGGAAATAGCAGCAAGAAAAAGAGCAATTCTGTCGAGGGAAAGGGTCTGCGTGCAATAAATAGAAACTCCCACCATGGAGGTTCAGTATTTATTTGAGCTTCTGGGACGCCCACAGCATAACAGTTATGCCCAAAATTGACCATAGGCCTTCTATTTTCAGTTATTAAGCACCACAGTAAAAAGATCAGATGCCAAAGAAAAACAAGCAGTCGTTTCAAGCAGGTGCTTATCACATGACGACACCCTATCAGTTCTCAAACTAGAGGGGCTCTCTCCGTCGATTAAGGAGGTGGGGGGGGGGTTTACAACTGCGTATTTTTTCCTGTTTTTTAAACCTTTTTTGTGATGCCACTTAAGCCCACAAGAGGTAGGCAGAAATGTATAAATCTCGCCAGATAATGAGGAGGGTAAGACGTCAGAAGAAGGCTTTTTAAATGTGAGAAGTCAATCGGAAATTAGATGGGATTTCCTGGTAAAGCCGCTCTCCCTTCCCCCTTTATAAAGACATGTGTCAGTTTGTGATCCGTTTTGTCAATGCATATATCAAAGGCCAGTGACTTCCAAATGGCCTACATTTTGTCTCTCTGCCTGGAATGCAGAAACCCTCCAAGAAGTCATATGCCTGCTGGAAGAATGACGTGGAGCTCTACGGGTTCTTTAAGACACACAAAGTACTTTTCCCCCAATAACAGAAGGTAGTACGCACTGAAAAAGGCTTGTGGCTAAACCCCCCCCCCAAAAAAAAAAAAAAAAAAAAAAAAAAAAAAACACGAAAACAAAATGACATTACCGTTCATTTTTTTTTTGCGAGAATTGACCCCCAATACATGTTTTCCATAATGACTTATGAATGGCAGAATGCCGATCGAACTTATACGCTCAGTTTTCTTGAAACCAAATTTTCCGGTTACGTTCGAAACTTCGTTATGAGCGCGGACCAAATAATGTGCAGGACTCAGATTAACGGCCAAACGCGCACGTGAACATTCCACCAAACCTCATCTTTGGAGAAGTATTGTGTGTCCCCCCCCAAAAAAAAAAAAAAAATACAAAATACAAAACTTAGTGTATCGTGCATTGAGATTGAAAAAAATTAAATAAAAAATAATAATAACAAATGAGTACAATTCCATGATGAATACCGGAATTTAAGAACATTCGTTTAAAACCTATACTACCTAAATCACGTTCCCCAAAATAGTTAAGCCTGTTTAAGTTTGCCGAATTCAAAAATTGAAAACTCACTGTCTGCTGTCGTTTTGTTTAAAAGGCTGGCTGTTTAATTGAAACAAAGATGTACACTGTCGTGTTTGCAGTGGCGACACTAGACATTTTCATTGACAAAAAATGGTTGGGGGGGAGGGGGACGGCGGGTGTGAATACATTATTTATTAAAAAAAAATATTACTAGTATTATTGTTAATATTTTAAAATCTATTTTCATTCTACATTTATTTATTTCAAAACATATCTATTTACTTATATATTTTAATTGTTTTTTTATTTTGTGGGGGTTGCGGACTATTTACACAGAACCATTCAGTTGTGAATTTTTTCAATCTCATTTGGAGTGGGGAGAGACGGAGGGGAGGCGGGGCAAGGATTCTGATGGGGGAAGCTTCTTGTTTAGAGTCATACTCATGGCTGTAGTAACGATGACGCTGATCCAGTTATTGCGAGTTTATTAACCTTACACATGGTCATTACTGTTGTCTTTCCCAAAAGCGTCAACTGGTTAGTGAACTTTAAATACCAGTCACCCTATATCTACCCACACTCTTCGTCCCCGGAGGGACATAAGGCCATTGACCAGTCGACCTATCATGTCAGTAACTTACACTAAACTTGTCAATAATCTTTACCTTTCAATCAACTTCCTGAAGGAATGATCTTGCAAACGTAACTTGTGAGTAATCTTAACCATAGCATTCACCGTAACTAACTAATACTCAAGATATGCCACTTATAGTAAACTAAAAAAGTCAATGACTTTACTCGTCAGTTACCCCTTCATTCAGCAGTGCCCTGAACATTTACATGTTTTCGAAGAAGCATGCAAAGTGCTTATTCAGAAACAATATACAAGGTCGACCCAAATCAGCGCTATAAATACATGGCTCTTAAAATAACATCATTACCATCCGTAAAAACTTCCAGTATGTTGATTAAATTCGCAAATTTGCTTTTGGTGAACAGGGAGACTGCATCTTTTCCGTAACAAAACGAAGAGGTCAGAGCCGTTTAGGAACATTTAGCAAACAGAGTTTGTCGAGGGTTTGTGTCTCGAAAATCTAGTGTGTTTTTTTCGCTCGGCCCCAGCGGCCTATCCAGGACCGCTGGGATGGGCTAATCAGCTTGCACAGATTCTTGTTCAGGAAGTACGTCATGCGTGCAGTGCTTGCAGTGTGAGTGTGATGCATGATGGGACTGAGCATGGGACTGAGCATTAACGTTAACGATACGTTTGCCCATCCCAGCGCCTTTGGTTTTGTGGCAAGGCGCTGGGGACGAGCGAAGTGGGTTTTAAGAAGAAGGAGTCATATGCTAAATAAGAACATGAGGGAGGGAACACTATAAACCGCATTATTAGTAAAGGGAAGTTCATTTGGTGTTGTTGGATTAAAGGTAGGGTCATATATCAGTTAGAGTCAACGTAATGCTGATTCATAGGCAAAATTATAGCGAAAGATAGAATAAAAGTTAGGTGAATAGTTTTTGGTGAATACAGTATCTACTTGCTGAGAAAACAGCCCCAAAACTGTTACGTCGAATCTATCCACATGTAGTGAGGTGACAGCGGGTACCAACCGCATATCTGGCCGCATTCGCCGAACGAAAACCAACCCTCGGAAATCTGAGAAATTAATTGTTTCTCAGATTCGAAATGTTTTGGATTGACATTTATCAAAACCATATCGTTTTTCGAAGGGAATTCTTCCCCCCCCCAAAAGCTTTATACTATCAACAGGTTTTAATGCTAAATATTTTTGGAGTATTTACCAATCTATGACCCTTCCTTTAAATTGGTAGAGTTAGATTTTGCAAAGCTAATTGCCACGGTATTTAGTCTTAGAAACTTAGTGGATTTTTAGCAAAATGCACTCTTTGCAGGTCTTTCAAAAGGAAAACAAATAATCATCTACCTTATTTCCCCGTGTTATGTCACCGAACCGAGCTTACCACAAAGCTCCCCTCAATACATGGATGTTGTTTGACTGATATTCAAAACTCATCGCCCATTCCACCCTCGAGGTTTTTTTTTTTCCCCCGTCGCGTCGTTTGCAAACCTCGAGATAATCTTCTAGACTATAACCGCGCGTTCATTTACCCCGGGCCGGTGACAATGTAAATTCGATTGATGGCTCTCTTCTTGTAACTCAAATTAAATCTCCCTCAGTAAAAAAAACACATGAAAATATCCACAAACAAATAATGATAACAGTTTTGGACACACGTGAAATATCATCTGTTAAAATTAACTTTGGAACTTTCATCAAGGAGTAAAAACGTATGAGCGTGGAAGAGAAATACATGACAGTCGGCTTTTATGACTTGTTTTTTCTCTCCATATTGTCAAACTTCAAAAATCGCCACATTCATCCAAATGGATTAACAGAAGTGACACGTTTTCTTTGTGTATGTCAAAATACACATTTGCGTAGATGATTATTGGAAAGAATGTGGGTTGCATGTGCAGCTTGTTAGTGCTGGGGGAGAAAGGCACAGTGCCAGGCGCCAATATTGCGGCGTTCGTCCGCTTCTCTAGCTTCGCCAGCATTTAACCGCGAGTCAATACTCATCCATCATGCTGTACGGGTAATGTTTGCATTCAAAGCTTCCTTGATCTTCACACTCTAGTGTAAAAAGTGATAAACATTTATTTATTTGTATATTATTATATATTTATATATATTTTGTGTGTGTGTGTGTGTTTGGGGGGGGGTAGGATCATCATCTCCGACATGATAAAATGTGACGGGTGACCATTTTGGATACATCAATATTTTATAATAGCTCATTATATATATATACAAAAAAAAAACACACCTGTATTGTTACAATTTCATATTACCCCGATGGAAACTATGTTAGCAATGAGTTGGAAATGCGTCTGATTTGTGGATGTAGTAGGCATTAGTAGCAATCCGTGATCGAAAGGACACTGGTTCCAACCGCAAGGTCACTCTGCGCAATCTTCATCGGGTAATCTTGTGAGCCCAATTATCCTTACGCACCTCCCCCTTTAATCTATTGATGTGACAGCCCCCCCCTCCTCCCTTTTCTGTAAAATAATCAGACGCGATGTATGCACTGAGAATTGTTATGCCCCACAACAGGAAGGTATTCCTGACCAAAGAAAGAGCAGCCTCGACTCGTTTACAGTATCACCTCGTTAATGCGACCGATTGTAATTTGGGGAATTACAACCATTCACGGAAGACCTGAGAGCTAATCACACGGGAGCCTTTTGGCAGGGTATTTAAATGCGAAAGAGTCCTTCAAACTTCAAGCTGTCAATACGTGTAGCGGTGGAGAGTATTTCATAATTCATGAATGCATAATCTATTATTTTTTATGCATCCGAATCGATGCGTAGTAATAGCTTACACAAGTATATCTCCATGTCAACAGTCACGTCAGAGCCAAGCAAGTTTATATAAAAAAAAAGTTATAACGGGACCTTCTCATTTTGGAATACGATTTTTATGGCATCTGATAAATATATGCAATACCCGGGTAAATCCTTGTGATTTGATTGGAAGATTGTAGGTCACGTGGCACCCATTACCTGTAAGCAAACCAATCCACAGCCAACGTCATAAACCGTGTATCTTAGTACTTTTCACCGTGCATTTTGGTCCCTCCTCTTTTTGTAATGTTATATATAACTTATACTATTTTTTGCATGCCATGCTGTATACAAAGCAAAACAAACCAACCTCGCAGTGGATTCCAGACTATAATAAACCTTGCTCATTTTGTTTATCCTTTACTCTCATTCTCAAATCAAAATGACAAACTGATATTTGAGAGTCATCTAAAACAAAACAAGTGAAAGTTGTGCATAGTGTGGCTAATATGGAGAGAGTGTTTTCATTCGTTGAAAGATGGAACGTTCCATTCTACCCGGCTTCTCTTCGTTGAATGGAACAGTCCATATTCCAACTCGTGATAATGTTTTCACCGTTGCACACATAAACATCCATTATTTGTTTAATATGCTTTCATATTGATGAAGGGTATAATGCATATCCCGTAATGTATGTTGCCATGACACCCGTACTTATGCATACATCGGCAGTGTTTACACCGTTTAATTTACCTTCATTGGTTTTGTCATTAGTTACGTCATTAGTTACGAGCATGATTTAGTAAATGGATAAGTAGCAATGTAGATCGTCCTGGCAATGGCTTCGTAAAATTGAAAAATGACTCTGTCATTGAGAATATGAATGGATTGAAGAAAAAAAGGGTACCAAAAAAGAAACACAAAAAGGGGGAAAGTTCTTCTGTTTAATTTGTCTTACATTCTGAAATCAAGACTCCTTACGTCACAGATAACAACAAAACATTTTTCTCTCTGGAAACAGTGTTGAACAAGCTCATTATTATTGTCCTTAAAACCCCTTTACTGAGGAGGAGGTGGAAGATGTTCTCCACACATGATCAAATAGCATAATCTCCAAAGTGTAAGACCTGTGGACTCAAATTCCTGACATCCTAAATAGACCATTCAACAATCTAAGAGGCGGGGGGGGGGTCATTATATATTATATATATATATATATATATATATATATATATATATATATATATATATATATATATATATATATATATATAAAAAATCATTGTAAATGCACAGAAAACATTTATAATATATGTTGGATTGTGTGGAACAGTCACCTACCCAACATTTGCGTATACTCAAGGGATGTAACACATTTAAGGGTTTTAACCCGTGCTCAAGTACTTCGAATCTCGCAAAAAAAAAATCATGAAACTTAGAGACATTTATAACAGTCCCTATAAGATGATCCCTGTACTGCCGCTTTCCATATTGTATCTTAGACTTGGGTGTGATCCTTGGGTATACTGTAGTTTAAGGTTGGCTTCTGACTGGCACCCCGAACAAAGATATTGACTTGAAGGGAAACTGTCAACATTAGGGCTAGATAGCCCAGTTAGAGCGCCGTTACGCTATTCCGGACGTTGCAGGCTCAAATTCCGTTCAAGTCGATTTTTCTTTGTTCATCCAAAAAGTTGATCAAGACCTTAAAACGGGGAATATAATATTGTGAAAAAAGGGAAACAAATCACAGCGTCCTAAAAATCAATAAGGTAGATGACTATTTGCTGTTTAGATGAATTATCAATTCTTGTTTCATTTTAATTGAAAACGACATTGTGAACTAGAAGTGTTCTGTATGTATTTTCTTTTTTGCAATTTTGATAAATGTGACCCAATCTGTCGAAATGAGGAATATATCGACCCCTTAATAAAATTGAGTTGTGCATACCGTGTTAACAAGTAACTCACTGGCTTTCCAGCAATACCATTATTCTTTCGTTAGCTTATTCCGGTCCGAAGTTATCGGGAAATGAAGAAAGTCTACAAGACAAGGCCCTTCCATTTTTTTTACGACGTGTTTGTATAGATACTCGTTTTAACTAACTTTAAAGAGAATCAATTGCGTACAAACATGCTCAAGAAAACGTACTTTTTGTGGATTTATTCATCTTTTCAATTAAAGGTAAGACCACGACAAGAAAGGTCAAGTTTTATTTAACCTAATTCCACCGAAATCGCGGAATCGTTTTTTGTAGTGTTTTTTCATGATGTTCGATTGTGACCAACTTTACATGCACATTACACGCAATACGTTCTGTCTGACACATTCCTCATTTCGATAGATCAGGTCACAAATATATACTAATTGGTACATCTGGATTTTTAAATCAGCAGAGAGGTGATTTCTTTCATACGAGAGAAGTCTTCTAATGAACAATTAATTGCTATTCCGTTGACTATTTTTACAGTTCATATTTTTCCTAAAGTCAATAATTATTTTTGTTTTAAAATCACTTCTAATTACGAAGCCCAACAGCGTTTGGCGTTACTCACAATATGCCTCTCGCTATGAAAGTTTAGATAATGTAAAACAGTTGCATTTACTTATAGTTCTACTTTGCATTACTTGATTTTCCCTCGACAACTACCCTATCAATTTTCGATTAACTTTGTACTATCGAGTGGTTTTTTTCCTTCTAAAAAGTAAAAACGATATTTTCAAGATGCACTTTGCCCTTGTCGTTATCACACGCAGCATCCTTACCTCATTGTTTATAACTATACGAAATTAGAACTGTCCATCCATCTTCATGTTTTTTTTTTATTTTTTTTTTTCAGGCTTGATTGTTCAAGATAAGGATTCTCTGCTTGATTGGGACATCTTACTAGAGGGAAAAAAAACATCAGGTAGGCTGAACTGTTGCTTGTCCCTTTAGATGCCATGTTCTTCTATTAAAGTGTAAAGTGTGCGCACAACAATGGTGGGGTTGAAACAATGAGTGTTTCACATATTATTTGAAAATAACTTATGGTATAAAGGTCGGTCGGCATGGCGGAAAACTTCCCTTGAAATATTTTCGCCTGAAATGAGACAGTTTTTGATAAAAATTAGTAAAATATCTCGCGTGACCAGGAGATACAGTACAACCTAAAACAAAATTTCTCTCACTATTTTTATGTGTGAGTCAGGTGACGGAATGTGTTTTAATCGTCACGGATTTGTTACCGGGTATTTCATGGATTTTGTGGGTCACATAAAGTGCGATTGCTGGTCTTTGACAACTACCAATATTGTTCATATGCTTCTGCTTTAAAGTACGTTTTGTTTGAGTTTAAGACATTCGGAGCCGAAGCTTTTACAAAATGAAATGACGCGCGACGAGTCGCTCTACTTGTTTAATCTTCGGTGTAAATCATCAACAAGTTCCGTAGAGGTTTGGAAAACCCGTGTTTTTTTTTAGCCAATCTATTTTGAACAGCAAATTTGTGTAGACACTAAATTCAAACACTGCACTGACTGGTCACTAGCAAAATAAAATGCATTTCCGATTAACGCGAGATTGTTTTGTGTGTGCAGATATTATTGCCACACCACGTCCACGGCGAGCAAGCAAACGTGCGATAAATTGAATTGAGGGAAACGCAATTGATAGAATTCCAATAAATTTATTTCGAAGATTTGAACACAACTCACCAATTGCTGAAGTGCTGTTCATTTAGGATCGGCAGCAAAGAGTCAAAAAGATTGATTCGGGCACTGTGCCTTTTTGGTTAGATTCGATTAGATCAAGTATACCTCTAGGGTTTCGACTGACTAATCTCATTGGTGCGATGGGGCCATCTCGCCTACAGGCTCGGTCGCCGTAGTGTTGACGTTAGAGACAGAGTCAACTTTAACAACTACACACACACACACACACACACACACACACCCCCCGCCAAAGTGACGAAGAGGAAAAGGGTGTTTGTATTCGACTGGCGGAGTTATTAATAATTCGAGATCGAAGGGAAGGGCCTTGCTCGTAATGCCGTTGTTCTTATGGACAGCGATAAAGAGAAATATGACTTTTAAAAGTTCAATGATCGGTAGAGTCCTAGTATTTAACAGACCTTCACTTGGCGTATGGTGTGTAACTACACAGCGCAAATGGCACATTTCATGAGCGATTGATGGGCACGTCAATTGATATCTCTATACCTTACTTGACAAATGATTGGCAACTACAAAGCGAACTTTGCATTTTAGGGGGTACCGTCTAATGACAGGGTACATCCATTGATGTACCTTTATGGTATAGGCAACTACACACCGACCGGCTTTCAAAAATAATTCAAATTAAACTGTAACTTTAGCCTTCTAACCTTACTGTTTTTTTTGTGTAGGTTAAAAATAGTATGTAATGCATCAATGGATTTTCGCAGTAATTGTCAATGGAAAAACCCCAGCTGTGGTCTATGTCAACAAGGTTTTAACTTTCTATATTTTGTTTTTGACAGGGACATTTTTAATGTAATAAGTAGCTATCTGAATTTGCAATTAGAATTAAATAAAATGTCAAGTCCTATAAATATAAATTACTTTTATATGACGTTCCGTATAAAACAAGGAGCTTCCAGAATCGAGGACAATTCTTTACGTCTATATTGGTATCGCCACCGGTGAAAAAATGCCCGAATAGTCGAACTCGTGATCATTAAACATGCAGTAACTGGTTGCTTTGAACACTGAACAGTAATTTCTTATATATTTGTATTCAGACCAAGCACAGGAGCTTCTCGTGTTGATACACATCTCAATAACAATTACCTCGGAATACATTTCAATAATCTTGCGTTATAACTCTGAACTTTGACCTGCAATGTTCTGCCGGTTGGGGCGTATCTCACCCAAACTTACACAGCGAGGATTTGAGCTATCGCCTGAGTGAACTTGTATTGTGACATCACACGTTGCTAAGCAATCAAGCTCGATTCATCAAGCTCGAGTGATCGTCAAGACAGATCGGAGGATCTATCTGCTTAAGGGCAGGGAACACTTGCTGGCGAAGTCTTCCTTTTTTACACTTTCAAGTGTTTTATGGGTTTTTAATTCATTTTAAAAAAATGTGTATTATACATAATGTTATATTACCTCGTGCTACCAACAAATGATCAGAAATTAGGCTGCTCAAATCAAACAGCTTTTTGTTCGCCAAAAGGACAAACGCCTTAATGTCTAGTTATTTGTGTTATTCTTTCTTTCTCCAAAACCCCGTTGGCATCATGTGGGGACAGACGTAAAAGTGAAAGTGGTGTTTGTTGAAAGAGAGAATTTTTTTTATTATCAAATCTGATATTGATTATTAAGGGGAAGATTGTAACAGTTTCTTTCCACCTGCAGTGTTGCAACATGAAATAAACAACAAAAACAACTATGAACAACAAAAACAACTATGAACAACAAAAACAACTATGAACAACGACAGCAATCTGCACGTCAATAATAGAACCACTACAACCACCATCAACAACTGCAAACCATTAACCATTTTGAAAACTAGGTAAAGACTATATTAAATATTTGAATCATTTTAATGACATGCATTTCTGCGGAGTAAAATTCGAGCTATTTCCTAAGTTTATGTGAGGAGTTACGACTGGCGCAATGCCCATATGTTTTATTTATTTTCTTACTTTGTGTGGGTGTGTTTGTGTGTGAAGAGGGGGGGGGGGGTGTCAATATATACCTATCTGATTGTCACGGTTATATTTCTTCAGATCCCAAAGGGTTCATCGGATTTCAGCTGGCGCAGAATTAGTTTAATGTGATTTTCCTCCTCAAACGGTTTCCCCCGATCTGCCTTACAACGGCACATTATAATAATGACAATACTCCGTGGCCCCGCCACCTTTTAGAAAGGCCTACGTTGCATACGAGTCACGGATTTGTGTTACCGATACACTATAACTTTTCCGGTAATGGGATACCGATATCACGGCAAACTGATGATATCATTGAAGCAAATTCTCCGAAGACGAATCACAAGTTAAATTTACAACGTTGAAAACCACCCACCGAGTTTGACCTTTTTAAAAGTTACAACCGATATCTATATTTTAGTGTTAACGTCATGACTGATTCAATGGCAACAGTGAACGAGACCATGACGAGACGTTGCCGTCGTTTTCAAGCATACTCAGCACGTCAGCCCGCTATTCGTAAATATGAAACTTGGATCAATGTATCCATCGCCGGCATATAATTGTTTTCCCTGAGTAAGCATGCAAAGTGCAGTGGACTTGTTGCGTATGGACGAGATTTCTATTTTGACAGCCTGTCCGAACTCGCTCAAGACGTGTGTTTTTCACTCGATAGGTACGCCCCAAATGATTACATAGACATCGGTAAGAACCAGCAAAAATGTTGGCGTGTCAATGCAATACTCTAGTTTTCAAGCGGATGTTGGCTTGCGCATGCGTTGTGTTTAAAAACAAAATGTAGGCTTACATTAGTTATACTCGGGTTAAAAAAAATCAAGAGTAGCTCAGCATCATGCGAATCGTAGTTGCGTCTATATTATTGTGTGAAATAGGTGCAATACAAAGTTGACACCCTCTTTACGTCTTCCCGTGCAAAGTAAAGGTCAGGGGTGTGTCTAGTGTGTAAAGCAAGAGTGCCAAGAATCAATCATATAGTTACAGCTTGGAACTATACAGTATTAAACAAAACTAATAGTAAGATGAAAGACATCATGGGAACAATTCTAGGACACTTCTCAAGAAAACACACAGTTCTGTGTTGCATTCACTCGGTTGACTTTCCTGTTGTTCTGTACACTTTAGAAAAATGCTGTAAACACAACTGTGTGGACGTGTGTAGGTCCACACAGTGTTTCAAGTCCCTACTCTGTATGTATGGACCTCTTGTGTTCTCACTTCCACACTTCATGTAAAACACTTAACACGACAGCAGGTTGACTAAGAGACTAACCGAATGGCAACCTATAAATGGGGAAAGAAGGAGAGGGAGACAGAAGAGAAGATGGAGAGACGAAATTCAAAATACACGAACACGACAACTATAGGGCTAGAATAGCAAGAAGGAGAAGGGATTCATCCAACAATGGACGAACACAGTCTGATGATTTGTATAATAATAATAATTTAACCAATCACACAAATGACGTTTAATGCCATTACGAATGCAGGCATACCAAGTGTAAATGTCTATAGTTACAAAGTAAACATTGCCTTGGTGAAAAGGGTGCAAGGGTGCCGAGGAGAGATTTTTTCTAGATTGCCCCATGACGCTATACCCAAGTGTTGGCAACATCAGACGTGACTATACGTGGGACCAATCTAATGCGAAATAAGCGTAAGATTCATAATCTACGTCTTATTTAGAGTACAATGTGTCAACCTATGCAGCAAAGAGACACGCTCAGTCCGGTGTATAGGGGGACACCATAATGAAATGGCAAGAAAGAAAACTGTTTACCCAATCGGTTGAGTGTTGGTTCAGTGTTGAGTAAGACGCTTTACAAAAGCTCGAACATGATCATGTGTTTTTATATTATTAAAAGCTATCGAACATTAATTATCTTAATTATTATCAACAGTCTTTTTTTATGATACCTGTGTCTTATTCGACTGGTTTGTCAATACTTCTTGGCATTACAACACCCACGGCGCTCTACCCGTGAAGAAAGTAAAACAACTATAATACAAACTTTCCCCGTGTCAATCTTTACCGGTTGTCCGGTTGACGGACCGGTTGAAGTGTCGAAATTAAAAAGGGGACCACCATTATTCTTGGTTATGGCTGACCGGAATTTGGGCACTGCTGATCCTGGGACGGGTCCCATCAAACACGGGGAGGAGTTCAACATGAACATGAATCCACCGAGAGCGGGTAATAGAATCAGTTTACTGCTCATCTTCATCGGCTGATCACTGTTCAGCTGCAACGAAATACTTCCACAAATCCCTCGCATCGACCGGCTTCATCATAGAGGAGTATTAAGTGCGTATTTTGGCTGTGAGGATCAATACGGAGAATTGAACCGTCGTGACCTTGCGAAATGCAATTCCCCCCGGCAAACCTTCCATGACTAAACGGGTACGTTATTACTCTGAGAAATCAATTGAAACGGGATTGACCGACTAAAAGTGTCGGTTTTAATGTTGGATTTGTCACCGAGTGGAGCGTGGCAAGAAGAAAATAGAAAGAAAATAATGAATAAAAAGTATGCCTTTAATGTTGTGAAGGAGTATTGAAAACTCTCCCATTGGAAAAGTATTGAAAGTCGATTACTTTAAAAAAAGTAACGCATTGTAACGGTGATGATTGTTTACGCGCATCTAAACAGGATGAAGATATTGCAGTGATGTTTATAAGACACTGTTGAACATGGTACATACTACATGTCACTATTTACATATTAACTTGTCGTATTGAACAATCCAAACACAGTCCAAAACATTTGCGCGGACGAAATTGAACTGTGCGCGGACGAACATGAAACGCTGTACATACATTTTTTTTATAAACAAGAATAATACTCTTGCGCATAGATTATTACATTTGAAAAATATGATTGAGCTGTATCAACAGTTATCGACTCATACTAGTATAAAAATGTGTGTATATATTTATATGTATATTAAAATAGTAGGGGAGATTGCCTTAGCTTTCGATTCAATGATGTACAGTGGGTATATATGTATATGTATATACATATATCAATGTTTTACTCTTTATACTTATGTGTATATATATTCCTGGCAATTTGAAAGTCTGTGTCATTTGAGAGTTTGGACGCTAAGCTTGACGGTGCATGGAAGTGTCTGGTGAGGCCAATCAAATGAAAACAACGTCACGAATGAAAACAAGCGAAAATTGCGTTGATTGATAATATTCCCATTTGCGTTTGACCTTTTATACGTAATCTCATCTCAAACTCAATGTTTATGAGTTTTAGCTGTACGATACGATACGTGCACGATTACGCGCAACGTGAACGTGAGCGGAAAGTTGCGTTGCGTGACGCGAGACTATTTGCCACGCTTGCGTTTGCGTTTGCGTTAAATACGTGCAACTAAACCTCAATGACAGTATATTTGGGTAGCGTTCATTCAACTTAGTACAACAGGTGATGGATGGAGACTACCTGTATTGTATTAATTTTGATCAATATCAAAACACTTGTGGGAAGACCGGGCTGAGGGAAACACGAGGGGGTGGGTAATGATGATCTTTGAGAAAGCATACAATAAGCATCGCTTGTACTCTGAATGAGTGTAGAACTTAAACATACTTACATACTGCATGAAGACTACCAGCTTGCAAATGAAGTCACCAAAAATCCAATCGGTCAGGACAAACTGCGAGGCCGTGACGGGTGCACAGATTACCACGAACACCATATCAGTGATGGCATTATTCATTATGAAGAAATTAGTGACGGTCCTCATGCATCGGTTCCGGGCTATGACTATAACCACACAGCCGTTACCAATCAGGCCAACCACGGTAATTATCCCAAAGACGATCGGAACAAGCACAGCGTAAACACTCGACTCTCCCTCGAAGCCGGTGGTGAAGTTGGAGTTGGAGGAGTAGTAATAACTACTGAAAGAGTAGGAATACGATAACTCGGGGTCCTCCATCCTGCTGTAATGACGGTGGCATCTGCTGTAGTAGTCCCAGAGCGATACACACGACGTAGAATGACTTCTAGTGTCGTCGCAATCGCGTTAAAAAATGCTGGGATTTAGTTGCGGAGACGGTAGACTGAGATAACTCAATACACCGGCAGGGGTGTTGTATTGCCGATTGTTAACCCCCACCTTACGCAGACGTGGGAACAGACGATGTACTTTTTTCCTCATAAGAGTTAACACAGTAATGAGGCAAGGATCAGTGGATCCCATCCGCTCTGCCACTATCGTCCTAACACCTGGCTGAGCTCATGGGATATTAGACGGAGGCCAGCAACAGTCCGACGACGAACAATGCGTCTTCGCCACTATGAGCTGCCGCGTACGGTGGGGCCTAATTGGACACGCAAGTTAACATAATGAAGAGGAAACGCTACTTTGTGGAAAGCACTGTCTTGTCAGGAGTGGTAACGTGGATCGCAAGGCAAACATTTCAAGTCCTCGCTCTACGCGCCGATTTCCGAGCAAAAAAGAAAAAAAGGGGGGGGGGGAGTGCTGACTTAGGCCTAGGGGAGTCAAGCTCACGCACTGGCTCTACACGCTAGTGGGTTTTGTCCGTGTGGATGGGGGAGGGCGCCAGTGACGGACTGTTCTTCCCGGGACTTCTACGTGGTGTGCATGATAATCTCGAAGACTGTGATCGAAAATGGCTTGTGATTCGACGGTGCTTAAGTCACGTTGAGGGATGGTAGAATACTCTTGGTTAAAAAAAAAATGTATTGAGCAGGAAGGTCTCACCTCGTATGGATTAGTCTCCCCGAGGGAATTCCCGAACGGGAAATGTCTTGAAATTCATATCATATTTCACTGTTGTGAGGTCGGATATTAGCAGGATGCTTGTACGCGGTCGTCCTGGCCTAACGCATTGCAAACGTCGTCATTACTTGTGCAGGCAGTCCATTCAAGCATGCAGTCATCTGGTGAGATGTGCTTTCGTCTTCACCTACAAACAATTTACCAATGAAACCCAATATAGCAAAACATTTGCAAAACATTTGAAATGGTGCAAGTAAGTGTTGGTATTTTATATCCTAACCACTCAATAAGGCAGTAACAGTGTACGTGTACATGCAGATATTAAATACATAGTCTCCCGTTGTAATATGACCCCCTATTTTTAATGAATAGAAATATCAAGTTGTCGGGTTGGCTGCGCTTCGGTTACGATACTCAGTAACCACAACATGTCTTGATTCCACTATATAATTCCTTTAATACAAGTATAACACTAATTTTGGTGTTTCTCCTCATTTTTTTTTTTTTTTAAATCTCTACAGAGACAAAGATAATATACCTTCCGACGGCTGACGCTATTTATTATGTGAGAGACAAATTGGTAAGAGTGAAAACATAAACGTTCACGGATTTGCACATAACTTACATTGTGTAAAGATGGTCAAAATGGTGGAAAAAATTACTTGAGATATTTTTGCTTGATTATAGTTTTTGAAAAAATTAGTACAACTCCTTTTGGCCACGCGTGACCAAAACTCGATTATTTAAATCATAACTTGATAGTGTTTTGAACTATTTTCCCGTTACTCAAAAGAAACGATTGAGCTGAAACTTTCACCAATTTTGTTAGGCCCCCCCCCCCCTAATTTCATTTTATGTTTCGGTTTTTACCTGATACCGGTGTGTGAAAACCACTGTGTACAAAGTTATTTTCCGATTACTGCAAGGAAAATACAACGGCACGGGGAAAGGGGGGGGGTCGTGGGTTCGAACCTAAACCGAGTGATATGCCCGTAAATCGGTTTCCGCAGGACTTTGGAAAGTACTGAGTAAACAGTACTGATCACAAATTTGGGTAAAAACCAAAATATGAATCGTCATTCTAGATGCAAATGTTACATCTATTAATTCTATTTTGATTGCACCCCCCAAAAGCACAAAACAAAAACACGTATTTGCCCCCCCACCCCACTTAATAATGTTGAGTTGACTTTTGTAATAAAAGAAAAAAAAAGTTTCCTAGATGAGTAATTTGTTTCAGTAATGGGTAGCTATTAATTGGACTTTGTCTTCCTGTCCATTGGGTTCATCGGAAATGCCTTATGGTGTGTGTCCCCCCCACCCCATCTAAAACGTGTTCTCAAGCCACTATACATCGAAAAGGTTTTCAAGCATAAGTTGAAGCTAGGTTTTGGTTTTTTGTTGGTGCTTAGATATAGGGTCCAGCATTAGATTACAGTCGACGGGAATTAACTCAGTTTGATGTGGCCCTTGCGCTTGTAGGCCGTGTCAACAGAGAGGTGTCGTTCAGTAGGTGTTCTGTTCTCTCTGAGAGGAGCAGCCTTGTTTGCTCCTTGGGGTCATCATGTCATCCTCTAGAGAGACTGACACGTGGTAATTCCCCCGGTGTGTCCACGGTTCTCATTACCACCTCACAAGCGGTCAAGTAATTCGGCGTGGGCCTGGTTATTAGAGGACATTACATGTGATTGACATAGCACAATTCCAAGCATTATCTTAATATGCGGACAAGCTGCACTTATTAAGTATACGATCGAAGGGGACTAACAGTTTGATACCAGTTTCTAATGATCGATATAGTCATATTTGTTTTTTGTCTCATTTGTTTCCGGAATCATAATTTAATCCACGGGAACAGCTAACATCTTTCCAGAGACCCATAACCGACGCTAAAGTTCAGCCTGTGACACATCAATTCCTTTCAATCGGAAGATCCTTGCTTAAGATAAATTGCGAAAGTTCCAACCTAATTGAATAACCAATCTAGTTGATCAATTTAACCAACCCAATTAATCAACCAACCAAATTGATTAACCAACCTAATTTATTACCCACTTAAGTTACAAGTCCTCTCCGGCCTTCGTACCTTTGATCATTCGACAGATCTCAAATAGACGCCCATGTGTAATACTCAATTATTATACTGAGCCGGCTTTATTTGGAGCAACACGTCAGTCTGTTTATATGAACGAACAAAATGCTATTTAAATTTGTTAAAGAAACATTACAGAATTAGTTTTTGCTAACAAAACAGTTGCTGGCAGTGTAAGCACTTTATGTAATCCACCATATACATAAACTGACAAACCTGTAGAAGTTTGAGATCGATCGACCATCTGGGTCACGAGAAAATAGTGAAAAACCGATTACACATTTGCATGAAATCGTATAGATTCAACAAATGAATAAAACGCTCACTGAGCCATAAACTCCAATCGGAAAATTAGTTTATTCATTTCTCATCAAACATGGCATTTCAGACAGACATATTTCAAGGGATGTTTTCTACTAGCATCATCATTAGACCGTGTAAGTTTTATGTAAATCTGTGATAAAAAAGTATATTTTACAAGTTTTTTTTCTTACCAATTCTGTAATGTTCCTTTAAAGACCAGCTTGAACAAAAAACGGTAACAAATTATCTTTGCTGATATTCATTTAAAATATGTTCAACCAATCAGGGATTGAGTTTACATGAGAGTAAACATACTTTAATTATTGAAAACAAGAATGAAATACCCTGCCCCGGTGCTTTTAAGAAAGATTTGCAAAAATGAGTGACTGCAGATTCCGACACCTGATGTTACAGCGTCCGGTCTGATTCACACTATAGGTTTGGCATTGTATACATATGCTTAATTTTATAACAATTTCGTACCCAAAATTAGCTTTACAAGTCAAAAATGGTGCATGTGTCATGGTAATTTGGTTGGTAACCTTTGTCTGGTAAGCGTAGTTTTTTTGTGCTTAGCTACCTTTTGTGCTTAAGCAGCTCTCTATGAAATCGGTCACTAATTGATAAGGACAATCGAGATCATGCATCCGCGTGAAGCTGTCCATTTGCTCCAAGTTCTACTTCACATGGTGTTCACTTAGAATATATTGACACTCGAACTGAAACAATTTCCACCCTCTGGTGGCGTTGACTTTTCACCGACAGCGATCAGACGTGTGCAGAACTGCAGTAAAACTGGAGTGGATTGTACTGCTATACTCTTGACGTGATGTCCAACCGGAATGGATACGCTCTGCACAAAGTTCGCTGTGTACAGTTCAATGTTATTCTCAAACTTGTAAAAAAGATCGGGAGGTCATGTTTTCTAAACAGACGATACAATTAAAAAATTGGTTGCTGAGACGATATCACTTTATGAGACAGGACTGTGTTGTCCAACAGCCAACCGCTCCTGATGGACAGTTTGGTATCCTGCTTTTCTAGCGTTGCACACTGCTTCTCACAGTGGTTGGCTCTCATTGGATTACATTACAGGCTTTCATTTCATTCTAAACATTGTCCTCTTTATGTGATTCATGAGAAAGGTTGGTGTTTTTTTAACGTTTTCATGTTCGTCTTTCCTTACAAGACATTCGCGGATCGTCCTCGCACAGTTAATCTTTACTCCCAGTCGGTGAAATATACCCTTCAGGCAGCCTCGATGTGATGACTCCATTTTGAGCAGTCTCATGGTCCCTTCTCCACGAGTAACTCCTGGAGGAATTCTATATGTTGATAATGTATGGTGATTTTTGCCTCCAATCAGATGACTGCACCTGTTATGATGGGAAATATGTGTACATGAAATCGTGTTTACCCGCATGTGGAAGCTTCTATATGAACGTATTGTACATACCAATCAAGTGAGCTCTGGTAACACCAAGTCATGGCACATTTTAATTGTTTTACTGTTTTCTCCACAGTGCAATGCCCTGGTGAGTCAAAGTCCCAGATTTCCTAGACTAGACCATTCCACATATCAAAGTGGGGGATCCGGTCCAGGAGTTGTGTATTAGTTATTACTTTTTTGAGGGGCTGTAAAATATTTTCCCTCTTTATAATTCTCGCACAAAACTGTACAGACAGACCTACACAGATCAAACCCTCTTAAAACGGCGATACACCTGTTCTGTGTGGCAGGCTTCAGCTGCCTGGCTGAAACCCTGTGCCGGGTTCTGAGGTTTTCGGTACCCGGACCTCTGCCAATCAAACTTGTTTGCTAACTGGTGAGCCAGTAACTAGTGGAACCTTCCTGCATTTATGAAATTTCTGCGGTTACTCCCGCGCTTAAGAAACTGTTTCGCCTCCCCTGTTTCCAAATTCGTAGATTTTTCATCTATAACATGTTACCATTAATAGTTTCAATCTTGATAAATGGAGACCCGTTTTGTATATATGTATATTTTTACAATTATTGCAAGTATATCGTTGGGTAGCTCACTCGTATTGTTTAATATTTTATTACATAATAATGCACCCTTGTTTTATTGGACACAAAGCTTGCTTGTATTTGATGTTTGTGATATAAAGTAATGGCACGGTCCCGAACGAAGAATGACTGGATGGTTATGTTGTATGGATGGTTGACCAAAGCTGTATTCAGCGAGTGAACACCTTTCTTCCGGGAAATCGTTAAAAGAAGGTCAGGCCGCGGACCCCCCCCCCCACACCCCCTAAACGACTTGCACAGATTCCATATATTCGATGCACGCACACTAGTTACATCTATCCGGTGCAGGGCTATGCATATATGCAATCACCTGGGGCCAGTACCAATGTTGTATCCTACCGCTCGACGGCTCATCAATGCAAGTTGAAAGTCCGGGAAAATGCGCCGATAATGCCGGCAACGTATGCGGACCCATGCCGCTGTTGTTGCTAAGGCGTGAGAGTCGCAGGCATTCCGGAGTCAGGTTTCGGTATTGCCAAGAAGAATAAGCCTCCGATTTCTACATATGTCCGTGAGTCTCTTTACACGAAAGACACAACATTTTCAAGGGTAGATACCCTTCTTTGTTTGTTAAATTGAAACCGGATCGATTTGATCAGAGGGAATCTGGGACGATGTATCGGTTTAAGAATGGGTGGTAGCCGCTCTCCGATGGTTGACGGGGGATACGTAACCCACAGCTGTTTGTTGTAACGGTGGATTTGTTTTTTACCCAAACATGTAACAGCCGTATGCACAACCCAATTTGTAATACTGGTGTTTAAAGCTATTATTTAAAAGGATCGTTCATAGCCTACAACTTTAAACTGGATATCCCAAACGATTATATCATACACGTGGTCTCCACAGTTCCCGATAAGCTATAACAAAATATTTTAAAAAGTACCAGTAGCATCACTTTTCCCTCCACTTCAGAACCCAACAACGTACATTATCTTGATTCAGACAAAGTCGGCGAACAAGTAGCAGTCATCACAGTCAATCCCAATGCTCAACTTTATCTTGATTGCATTTAGCAAATAGGTAAAAGCACTTTTGTCGAACATTTTCACGGAGTGTCGATACTATCTTATTCATTTCAATTTCATTTACCTATCCCGATACAACAATACATTTATTTATCTGCTTTTTTTTTAAATGCTGCATGGCTTTTTAATATACTCTGCACACGTGATCTAATGGCTCCATCTCTTGAAACGACTTGGGACCGTCTTCGCATTGCGGTGTCTCAGAACCTATCGGGTCTTATTTATAACTTATCTGGAAGTTTGATCTTTTTACTCGGGCAATTCATGCAGGTGGATTCACATTGGAGAAAATCCAAAGTGACAGAACATGTGTCAGCCGTCATCAAGGGAAATGTCGAAACGACAGAATGCAAAAAAAAAAAAGTACTCCTAATAAAGGGTAATTTAATCAAAAAAAGAAATGATCCGAATAAAAGTTGACGTCTCAAACGGCCAGACTTGATGCTTTTCGTGTGTAATTTTTGTTTGTAGTTGATTACGTGAGAAATACACGCAAGCCCCATCCCAACCCCGCACACACTCACGCAACACACAGCTCTGTGTTCTTGTGCACTACACAAATCATATTCCTCAACATTGTAGAAAACACTGTGTGGACTTGTGTAAGTCCACATAGTGTTTCAAGTCCCTGTGGACCTCTTTTGTTCTCAAGTCCATACTTTGTGTGTAGCGTTAAAACATCGTTGTACATTCCCGTGGAGACGCCTTTCGTTCTTTCCTTTGTTCCTGTAGTTAACACCCTGCCGAACACTTTGTGCACACCAAAGGAGCATCCTGTCTTTAGAGTTCTCTTTTGGAGACCTCCCCGCCCTTTCTGTTTTGTTCTCGTCTCATAAGCGAATGTTAAACACACGTACGTACGTACGTACACACACAACACACACACACACATCCTTACGGATCCGGTTTGTGGGTACTGCTATTGTGTTCTATTATTCCTTTCTGAAGAATTCCCTTGTGGGGCCCAATTGTTCCTATTGAAATGACCTTGTGGGGTCCATGTTCCATTGTTGTCAGGACCCCACATATGCCCTTGTGTGTGTACACACACACACACACACACCACACACACACACACACACACACACACACACACCACATTCTTTTTTTGCATCCCTGTGGAGACATCTTTTGTTCTTTCCTTTGTCCCTGTAGTTAAGAACCTCCCATAGACTTTGTACACAAAATTCCTTGTGGAGCAACCCAGTCTTTAGAATGTCCCTATGGAGACCCTTTGTTATCCCTTTTCTGTTTTGTTCTCGGTCTCCACAAGGTAGTGAAAATGAAATCAACCTTACCCGATCGGGTTTGTGGCGTCCTGCTATTGTTGTTCGATTATTCCCTTTTCCAAAAGAATTCCTCTGTGGGGTCAGGGTTGAACGAAGAAAAACGTTGTGGGGTCCATTGTTCCGTCATGTCAAAGTCAAGGAACCCACAGGGGCCCTTCCGTAATCCCACAAAGCTCTGTGTTACATACCCTCTGTGGACAATACTTTGTTCTGTACACTTATAAGAAAAATCCTATTCTTCAACACTGTAAAAAAAAAAAAAAAAAAAAAAAACACTGTGTGGACGTGTGTGAGTCCACATAGTGTTTCAGAACCCTGCCTTGTGTGGACTACCTCTTTCGTTCTCAGGTACACGCTTACACACGCGCATGAAGCCTGGCTGAGCTTCGCATGTATTACAACGTGTGTTAATGTCTGATTTGCAAACTACAGTTCCTTTTGTTTGATTATCTTCAAAAATTGTTTTGTTTTTCCCCTTATTATCACGTTGTTCGTTAAATATTTGGTGGCCAATCTGCAAGGTAGACCCAAATGCCAGTGCTTAATTTGCAATATTAAATACGCATTATACGAATGATCATTTATTTGAATGGAATGGTTCGACATTAGAACCCTTTTGTATGTATTAAAGAGGGAGGGGGGGGCATGAATGTTATCTAAGATATCCCTGCTATAGTGCACCCAACATGGCATCATAATCAAATTAACACGAGTTGACGTTCGCAAATGATTGACGTTGACGTGTAAAGTTTACGCCTCGGACTATTATACTACAACAACAGCAGGAACATTTAATGAAAATGTAGACTCACACATATTTGTACAAGAACACGTGGGGATTTTATTTTACACATTGGGAAAACAAAAGGATGGTCCAAGAGTTTTGTCTACGGTGTTCGTATAATCTACAAAAAGGAGGACCTCCCGAAACAAGATAAAATCAATAATATATAACTCATAAATAAATAATAGAAATGAATAGACCCGAAGGAAGCTGGTCGTGCAAGTCCCCAGACCTGAATGCTTCATTAGTGTCAGGATTTTTTGCATTCTTTAAAACCAAGGTTCCAAGAAATATATATTATTAGCTCTTCTGACCTATCAGTCACAACAGCCATTGTTGCTGTCAGGATTTTGTTTGTTTGTTTCTTATACTTTCCGCCAGAAAATCGGAGAACAAAAATAAGTTCTACATGTACGGGTCGACAAACATGTGTGCGTTTATGTAAAGAGAAGAACAACGGTAACCTATCAGTGCAAACAATATACAAATATTGGCAATACAGCAAATTGTTCACTAATCCTTCTTTTTTTACATAGTTATTTTTTATGCAATAGTTTATTTTATAGGCACTAATTAATGAGGCGCAAACTATAGTTCTAAACATCTGAGAAATGGCCACAAATGAAATCCCTTTTCGTCGTGGCCCGAAGGTATCAAATTTCTCTCACAATCGAAAGCTTCTGACCTCATAAATGACACACGCTTCTTTTATTATTTCTTTTTGTATCAAATTATCCAATTAGTTGTTAATCAACAATACTGCCATCGCCGGAGGGTACTTAATTTTATGCGGCATAACAGCTCTGACGTCTCGTTCAGCCTAAATCGGTTTTAGGAAAATGTAAAGAAAAAAAGAAAAGATAAAAAAGGGAAAACACACAAGACAAGAAGAAGTAGATATTTCATACAAATCGTCATTGTTTCCTTCCTATACTTCATGTTTTCTCAGTTATTTTTGTGTTTTGTGGAAATGTGAAGATACCATGAATGGTAAAGACAAAGTACGGAATGGATAAACAATTGGGTTCAGACTGAAAGCTCACTGGTTTTAAAGTTGAATCTTCAAGGTAAAATACAAATCATCTCAAACAATATCAAAGTTGCGGTAAAAAATAATTTAAAAAAAAGCTTTTAAGAAGAAGAAGAAGAAAACAAGAATTTCCCTATTTCAGTTGCCACAATCAAAGCCCAACGTAAACGTGCACAACATTTTGGAAAAAATATTGCATTTCTTTGTTTTCTCTAAAAATGTGACCAACGGGTTTGACGAGGTTTCGTCCGGGTTTCGTGGAGCGTTCACTGAAAACTACAGAATATGAGTTACACATTTCCAAGTAAATGGTGAAATTTTGCCCTTAATATTAATTGTGAAACTGCCATTTTTAATGACATTGAATGCATTGAAAGTAGACGAATGAGGTTTTTTTCGTGCCTTTTGAACGGTCTATTACGTTGAGTCATTATTTTACATGTATACATTGTGGGTTACCGTCAGCTTACTTGAAATGCACGATTCCCAACAGGGTTGCTGACAAGTAAATCATTTCATTTCACACATATTATGAGATTTTCAATTAATTGTTGATCTTTATTTTATTTTTAAGGGACTTTTACAGCAACCATAACAAAAATACTTGCAACTGCTCAACATCTAATGATTTTTGTGATACCATTTCCCCGTATAAATACGCTAATTGCTGTCATTCTCCCAGGGGAACGAAAACACTGTGTCTTATTTTTATATGGTTCGAATAATTTCACGACATCGCATACGTCTGCGCACATTATTTGCAATTAATTTCACGACATCGTATGCGCACTTTGCGATTAATTTCACAACATCGCATACGTGTGCGCACATATTTGCGATTAATTTCACGACATCGTATGCGCACTTTGCGATTAATTTCACAACATCGCATACGTGTGCGCACATATTTGCGTTTAATTTCACGACACCGTATGTGCACATATCTGCGTGTTACTTCACTATATGCCATGTCCCTTCAGGGCCACCATACTTATGACATTCAACATGACGAAACACAAAATATTGATATGTGGAAAGCAACAATAATCCATTCAACAGCGGAATATTCACCTCGGTGTTTAACAAACATGCATCGGGGTACATACACACAGACGCACACACGCTTAATATTTTTTTTTAAGTTTGACATTTACTTCTATATTTTGAAACACTATAACTGTCATCAGTCCAACCCCTATGTCGCCATCGGGAAAAATAAGTTTTACATGAGAATGTCAAAGTTTAAACCAAACCTCAAGACAAAATGAATGACATTTATCACAATATTTATAGATATCAAGTTTACAAAAAAAATGTCAAATTTACCGCCAGGAAAATTATTTGACAGTAGTAGTGGACATCGTCCGCTCCTCCGATAAATGCGTTTGTTTGTTTGTTAGATTGTTTTATGTTTTATTTGGGATTGGCTTTTTGCATTAATTTTTCGAACTTGATGTAGAATTTTCGCTTTACGGCTGAAGTTGCATTGTTTTGTATAGCACACCAAAAAGAACAAACACAACCATTTATACGTATCTTGTTGTTGGCCTAAAGTGTCATTCTTAATGTAAACAAAACTGTCTGTATGTTTAGGCTGTTTGTTGAGCTGTTGGGGTTGTTTGTTTTGTTTTGTTTTGTTGGGGTTGTTGGGGTGTTTGTTTGTTGTTGTTTCGGTGCTTGTTTAATTATTTGTTTCTGTGGTGTTGTGTTTTTTTTTCCTTTTTTGGGGGGGGAGGGGCGGGGAGGTGTTCATTGGGGGTTTATAAGCAATGAAATTGCTCCGACTAAAAACACAGGGCATATAGACGATGTGACCTGTGACATCACATGTTTACAAAAGAGCCACAGAGCCTGGACTTCCGGCGGGCACATTTGTACACAGCTCAATGGAAGAATACAACAAATCTTATGTTTTATGGAGATCGCACTGTCTGATTTTCCTCAACTTTTGATATGAAGAAAAGGGGGACATCTCAGAAGCTGTACAGCTGTTGCTTTTGTAAATTTTGAATTTATGTGAAAATTATGACACAAAATATAAATTTTCCCATTGAGCCTGTGTAGCATCTTGCCCGTCAGGAATAGCATTATAATGTACGAGGTCACCACTATGTAAACAAATGTAACATGGTCTATACATTTTATTACAATTCAAGACATGTTTACCGATCCCCATTCAGAATTCAACCTTCCTATAATGACTTATGAATGGCAGAAAAACAATCACACTTTCACGCGCGGTTTGATTGAAACACAATTTTGCACATTAGTTGCTTACGCCCATTCTCTGGGCCCAATTGCATAGAGCTGCTTAAGCACAAAAATAGCTAAGCACAGCAAAATTATGCTTACCAGAATAAGGTTACCAGCCAAACTTCCATATCACATGTACATTTTGTAACTGATATTCTGCTCATTTCTGCTGAGCAGGCAATTGTTAAACAATATTTTCTGCTTTAACTGCGTGATGCCATCGTACTGTGATCAACAGTCCGTTTTTAATTAAAAAATCAGTACTCCGCCATTTTTGTTTTTCATCTAAAACTATTCAAACTTCCCCATCTACACCTAGCCAAATAGCATGATAGATGTCTTGTTACTATCCGGGGTCTTTTTCACACACACACAAAATCCATCAATGACCAGTTTTCTCGGAATTCCCTAAGAAATTATACAGCAATTATTCATCTTTGGGGCTAAGGGCTACTGCTGGGTAAATCGAACCATGTGGTATAAAATCTACACAGAGACAAATGTGGGCTCATCTTAAAAAATAATTTGTGCTTGAATTTGTTTTATTTAGTCAAAAGGGTCTAGATTTAAAGGTTTTGGGCCATTTGAAAGTGATTTGGTTCTCAAAAAAAAAAAAAAAAAAAAAAAAAAAAATAGTTACACGCTAATACAAACGGACAGTAGATCACAGTTCGATGGTGTAAGCGTGTGGATTTGTTTTGATGGTGTCACGCAGGGTTTTAAGCAGCTCTATGAAATTGGGCCCTGCCATCGATTTCACCAAACTCTTCCTAACTTAGGATTAATCTTAGGACTTCGGACGAGTTAAGTTCCGTATCCATAGACGTTAGGACGCATTGAACCCATTCTAAGTTAGGACGAGTTACTCATCCTAACTCGAGATAGGATTAATCCTAGCCTTTCGTGAAATCGGCTGCTGCTGGTCACTTTCGACACGGTACATGTCCAACCCCACACAACTACTTTTAACATCATGAAATAGTTCTAGCGCGATAGTAGGACAATGACCAGCCAAATATCAAGTCCGGGGGATAAAAAAAATCTGCAAATAGATCGAAGGCGAATTGTTGAAATAGTATAACTAAGTAGAGACTGGAATACATAAAAAGCTATACCTGTTTGAATGTCAGCGTAGGTACGGGGCACTCCACAAAAGTGATCTGCCCTTTGGAGTTCACGTGAAAAAAGTGATGACAGTGTATTTGAATAGTCTTCCATATTGTTATGATTTCAGGTAGTCTACATGGAATACTTTTCCCCTTATTGTACTTTTAGACTGACCGAGAAACGGACAAGCTTGCATTGTTAACTCTCCCTCAAGTGTTTGGTTGCAGTAACATTTACCTTCCCATCTTATAGCGCACCGTTCTCGAAATTTGAAGTTTTTAGTTTAAACATAGCTAAAATTGCTTGATTGTGACGCGGCTGAGTTACTAACTATTGTTATTATATATTTCTGGTAATGAAACCAAGGATGCCTCATAACTGAACTTAACAACTGTAATTCGCAAGTCCGAGGAAACCTTTAAAGAGGGCGCTTGATATGTAAACCAGAAACACCGGGGATAACCCCCTACTCTTCCATGATATTTTTCAGGTTTCTTTTACGCGCACTTTCAATCCTAGTACACAGGGCTTAGTCCCATCCGAAGGACACAAAGCACTACGGTTAAGAATCTTGCTCAAGCACACAATTGCCAAGACATGGTCTCGAATCCACACTCAGCTGATCAGAAACACCAGACCTGAGTCCGCTGTTCATAACAGTAATTTATTTAATCATGCTATTGTGTTATTGCTTTTTTTAAAGTTGTACTTCCCCCTTTAAAGACACTGGACACCTTTGGTAATTGTCAAAGACCAGTCTTCTCACTTGGTGTATCTCAACATATGCACAAAATAACAAACCTGTGAAAATTTGAACTCAATTGGTCGTCGAAGTTGCGAGATATTACACCCTTGTCACACGAAGTTGTGTGCTTTCAGATGTTTGATTTCGAGACCTCACGCGTGAGGTCTCAAAAATCAAATCAAATATTTTACCGAGAAATTACTTCTTTCTCAAAAACTACGTTGCTTCAGAGGGTGCCGTTTCTCTCAATGTTTTATACTATCAACAGCTCTCCATAGTTGCTCGTTACCAAGGTAGTTTTTATGCTAACAATTATTTTGAGTAATTACCAATAGTGTCCAGTGCCTTTAAAGGAACATTACAGAATCGGTAAGAAAAAATCTGGTAAAATATACTTTTTGATCACAGATTTACATAAAACTTACACGGTTTAAAAATGATGATGGTAGAAAACATCCCTTGAAATATTTTTGTCTGAAATGCCATATTTGATGAGAAAGGAATAAACTAATTTCCCGATTGGAGTTTATCGCTCAGTGAGCGTTTTATTAATTTGTTGAATCTATATGATTCCATGCAAATGTGTAATCGGTTTTTCACTATTTTCTCGTGACCCAGATGGCCGATCGATCTCAAACGTCTACAATTTTGTCAGTTTATGTATATGGTGGATTACATAAAGTGCTTACACTGCCAGCAACTGTTTTGCTAGAAAAAAACAATTCTGTAATGTTCCTTTAACTTCACTCGGATGCAGGACCAATGAATAATGTGCAGCAAAAGCAAAAAGTAACTCACATAAAAGAACTAATAATGGGGATTCAGTACAGAAGGAAGGGGTGTGTTCTCGTATGCTAAGATCACACGTACAGTTTCCTCTATTTATTTACATTGAACCTGTAAGATATTTGTTGGACACACCTTTTTAAGCACTTCAGAATAACATTATCAAGAGAAGGATGGTATTCAATTTGGGTATTATTAATTGACTAAGTATTACCAGTAAGCCTTTTTTTCCAACACAGTTGAAACGGGTTCGTTTAGCGTCCTTCAAGTTGCAGTGTATTATACTGCTCGGAATTGTATGGCATCTTTATCACTGTCTCTTTGAAGGCCCGAGTGCCTCCTCCATCTCGCTCCGAGGTCATGGGACGATTAATCCAGGCGGTGATCACAACGAATCTGCTGTCGATTACGATTGCATTTTGTTCCCTCAGGATGAACCGTTCACACACGAACATTGTCCGTCATGTTATAGCTCGACCAAATCCATTCTCCAATTACAACCCTTCTCTAAAGAAAGTAAGAGTTTATGCCAGATCCTCCGAAACAATGATGAACAACCGTATTAAGAACATCCCTATGAAGCGACTGCACTAAAGTGTTTATGTCGAAGGCCTATACAAAAAGAAGACAGTACTTCAATTACTGTCTTGGCCTTCTGAAGTCTGGTATTAGGTGAATCATTTTGACACTTTGAAGTGGACTGATTGATTCGAGTGTTCAACCGAATTCTGGATTAGATATCACGAGACACAAAGATCGATCTGAAACGCTTGATTTGATCTTAATGGGTTTCAACATACGAAATACCATTGGGTAGACCAGTCATATAAAAAGCCATCTTCTTCTCTTCTTCTCGCGTATGCCTGCACTGCGTTTTTATTTACAATCAGACGACAGGGTACCATGGACAACACCTCCTTGGACAGGCAGTGATGATGTGTTCAGCCGTCTGTAATTCGGCACCGCAGTCACAGTTTGGAGACTCTTTCAGTCCCCAACGAAACATTATTATTAATGCGCCCACGTCTATATTTAAAGGTATTGTACACTTTTGGTAACAGCTCAAAATCAGTGTCCACATTTTGTGTGATTAAACATATGCATGAACAAACAAACCTGTGAAAGTTTGAGCTCAATTGGTCATCGAGGTCATGAGAAAATAGTGAAAAGAGATCTTATGTGTTTTCTGTTTTTTCAAATTATCGCGCGCGATAATTACTATTGTTTTACTTGTTTCTCAGAAACGATAGCATTTTAGGCAGAAATATTTTAAGGAACCCTTTCTACCATTACTTACTTCAAATCATGTAAGTTATGTGTGAATCTGTGAATATTTGTATTTTTCAATCTTACCAATAGTGTACAGGGCCTTTAACAACCTGTTCAGTCGAAACAAATGTTTCCTAGAAAAGTCATGAGGGTTATACTATGGGTCTACTGCCGTAACGTCTGTACTTGCACTTGAGGATTATTCGAGTACCGTTTAGATGGTACCCGTACTCGTGCTTGAACAGCAAAATACTCCCCCTCCATACCCCCCCCCCTCCGTTATCGATACTCGAAAGTATGTTTAAACTTGAAATCATAATGTACTCGATACTCGCCTGAATGCACTCCGATTTCAGGTACTCGTGGTCAAAATACCACTTCCCTGACTGCTTTCCTTTATGTGAGTTAATGCCAGGAGTATAGAAGAATGAAGCTCTGGAAAAACTAAAAATCGAAGTTGGCTATGATGTAGTTATGATTAAAAAAAAAACAGTTATCATCACAATCACACAATGTCTTCTAGATTTAGTAAAAGAACAAAAACAAACAGACACACAAACAAACAAACAAACAAACAAACAAACAAACAAAAAACAAACACCCCGACACCCCAACAAACAAACGAACAAATAAACAAACAAATAAACAAACAAACATCAAAACAAAAAACAAACAAACAAACAAACAAACAAACAAACAAACAAACACCCCCACCAACAACCCCAACAAACAAACACAAACAGACAACATCATCATCAACAACAATAACCTCATTGTGCAGGTGTGCTTTTTATACGAAGTACTTGTGCTCGAACTCGCAATCGAATTCAGAGATCCAAGTACTTTGTGTACTCGGCACTCAGATCAGACGTACTTGTACTTTGAAAACAATATTAAGTAAATAATACGTAAATCTCGGCAAAATAAGAGACAAGCGGCCCTCGATCCAAGGAATAAGTCTGACATTTCTTTAGAAACTGGTCTCAAACCTAGCGTTCTTTTTTGTGGATACTGTAATGGTGAGTTCAATTTGAACAGACTGTCAATGACAGGGGATGTCGCCAATCTGGCCTCTGAAGTCCGCGCAAACAAACGCCACTGTTTTACAATTTGCATTTTCCTTTCCCAGAATATGTTTTTTTCTCTTCAGGAAGGTAACGGCTAAATTTACAATTCCTGAATAATTAAACCACTTTGTTCTCATCAAAATCACTACACGACACTTCAGTGCATACTCCGTCGATACTCTCACTTTAATATAAACCAAATGAAATCAGTATAACGTTAATATTGATAACGTCGCAAGACGAACACTTTGGAAATTGTATTAATGAAATCGGATATTCCTATGACCATTGGGGCTTGTGGGAAAAAGTCATTGATATACCACTTTTTTCTCTTTTTTGGGGGGTGGTAATTTCGATCATGTCAAATGTGTTTCAATTTGCACACCGTGGTCTACTCATTGGATATACGAGGTTATCTTTTGTAAATGCTCGGTGGGAGTGAAATGGGGCGATGCCCTGTACAACCTTTTACTCCCTTGCTTACTACGTTGCATAACGTTCATTATAAAACTTAGTCCTTCATCGCCAACGGGTGATTACTTCCAATTCAGTTAACCGCACAGCAAGATAATTACATGAGCGTGAACATGATATTATAAGGTAAAATGCGTTAAATTGTGATTGATAGGCCGGTGTCTGCTCACGTCAGCCAAAAGGGCGAATCTTCTGTAACACTATCTTGCCTATTTTGCTGTCTTTCGAAGCGAGTGAGGTGAGAAGTTTATTTGTCTGTTCTTTTCTTCTTCTTTTTTCACGTCATACTGATAGACTGTGACATCCCGCGGTTCTACTCCTTCTACAGTTGTACTTTCATCACGGCCATGCCATCTTGTATCTTCAAAATGGTGTCTCTTCGTAAAAACCAACGTGCTCACAAGCAGATTATTAATTTTTTTTTTCAGTCGTGATTTGTATCAAATTCGAAAAGATAATGTCAGAAGAACCTGCTAACAATGCACATGTAAGGCTATTATAAATGATTAAAAACCTCATTGTTTATTTCTAGTCTGAATGCTTACTGATTATGAAGTTCATGCAAGAACCTTCTTTTTTTCTGTGAAATATTTCTCTCTGAAATGAAGTCATATGCAAGAAAACTGTATCCTAAAAACCCGGAAAAGGGCAACAGCTGGTTTCGGTTTTTACAACCAAAAATAAATACGGACAATGTATTTACATGCTTAAAAATGTGTGCTTTGTTTTTCACTAATTTCTCTCGACTCACACAACGATTGAACCCAATTTTGTTTACAGGTTTGGTATTTCATGAATTGATCAGACAAAACAAGAGCACTGTCTGCGAGTCAATCAATATCCAAATATCCGTAGAGGCTCCTTGATTTCATTCGATTCTACTGAATTTTAATTTAAAAGCGAAAAAGTGTCCTCGATCTCGACTCTCCAGCTCACTCTGTAAATTGACTGTAACCTTTACGGTGTGAATCAGACAATGGGTGCCAAACATAACCATAATATGTACAGGTAGATTTTTTTTGTATGCACCGTACCAGGAATTCAACATTAAAGGAACATTGCAGAATTGGTTTTTGCTAACAAAACAGTTGCTGGCAGTGTAAGCACTTTATATAATCCACCATATACATAAACTGACAAACCTGTAGAAGTTTGAGATCGATCGGCCATCTGGGTCACGAGAAAATAGTGCAAAACCGATTACAATTTTGCATGTGTTATACAATGCATGAATAAAACGCTCATGAGCGATAAACTCCAATCGGAAATTAGTTAGATTTATTTCTCATCAAATATGGTATTTCAGCCAGAAATATTTCTAGGGATGTTTTCTACTATCATCATCATTAGACAGTGTAAGTTTTATGTAAATCTGTGATCAAAAGTATATTTTACAATTACCAATTCTGTAATGTGCCTTTAAGTACAGCTTCATAATAATTTGTTACGTCATGAGGTGATGGGATTGTGGCTTCAATGATACAAAAATGGAACTTCGTCAGAGAAATAATATTTGGTTATGGTGCCACCACAGATTCGTCCTCTGAAAAAAGCATTAAACTTTCAAAATGTTCACAATGGCAAACATTGCTTTTTATTCCACCTATTTCAAAGCACAACTCTGCGATTGAATTGCAGACAAATATTTGATTCATGACATACTCTGACTGTGTGCCAAGATTTGCGCTTGTGTCGTCAAAAGCACTATTCCCCCGTACATATTTTCCCTATTTGCCTCACTGAATAGCCTTTTTTTTTTTTACGGAAAGAGCACACTATTGATATGGTGCATACATTTTACAGTAAACCTGCACGTAAACTTGTTGGCGCCCATATACTTCTACACAGGTACTGTAAACTTACTGGAAATTGTTTACGTTGTAATTTTGTTTAGGTAATTACCCGTTTGTACATGTTTCTCAAGCTACTTGTATCATTTTCTGAGCGAGGTCCTTTTTTGGTGACAAATCAAATTGCGACTGTGAACGACAGTAACTTTTACAAATGGCAAATAAATGATTCCTTTTTGAGGGACAACGTGCAATTGCATTTATGGCTGCGGAAGCGCCTAAGGAAAAATAAATATATATTTGACGAAGTGCTGCAAGTTGTCTATAATATTGTTGGAAATGTGTTACATTCAAACATAGCCATGCACGGAACTAATGGCCTCCGACGATTTAACAATATTTCCGCGAAGTTCATTTACACCTAAGTCAAAGGGTGCATGTTCGTAGAGGACGGTGTGGCGACCCATTATTAATTATCCCTTCTTTAAAACGCATAGCTTAAAGAAGAAAATGAAATGCAGGTTCTTGTGATCGCGGTCTTGCTCCAGACTCATCCATATTTCTGTGCGTAGTTTGAACTGGAGGACCCTTGACCCTAATAATGTTTCGAAGAATGGTGCGTGGTGATTCCCATAGTGTCTCTTCATCGAGGCTGCAATCTCAAGATCCCTTTATACCGATCAATGCAAGTCTATGTCCCAAAACTGCCTTTGCCATTTTTAACCTGCCTATACCATTGATATTTGAAGTCCCCCCTCCCGTCCTCTATGACTAAGGACACGGTACATTTACTGTCGCTACGTTCTTGTAACATTGTCTGATTGTCATGACATGCACGTCAGGGACATTTCCGCTGAAATGATCGAATCTGTCCTCGGCAGGACTTTTTTTGTTGTTTAGTGTTTGTCACGTTTTAGAGATTCACAACTTTTTAATAACATATATCTGGTTGTTTCACCATCGCATGGACTGTACACGATAACAATAACCATGCACTTCACTTCTTTAATAATCCAGACCATTTGGACAAGTTCTCCCTCCATCAGATTGTGCTCAAAACCGTACAAATAAATATCATTTACATTTGCAAAAAAACACACACTGATTTACCTTTTCGTATAAATATAATATATACTCAAAACGGCACAAACGGCCCTTACATGCTGTCATGTTGACAAAAAACAGATGCCTAGTAACATTTCCAGTAGAATACAAATTATCCCGGTCATATAATTACCGGAACACGGTGTCAAATCAAACCGGAGTTTCGAGCTCGTCTTCTGAGTCGAGTATAACTGATTAAAATTTCAGTCTGACGCCCCGGACTGAAAATTCAGGTTCAATCAATATTTGAGCTGTTTTTCACGAGAGAAAGGAAAATTTGTTACCCTTCGTCAACTATGTAGGTTGACGGGTAGCATCGCCACTAGTCCTACCACTTTCCCATTTTTAATAGGTGATACAATATGGGGATTTTACATTTTACTATTGATATGTTTTAAATTATTTATTGTTTATATATTATTTGTATTAAAACCCTGTAAAGTTGAACGGGGGTTGTCTTAACACTCTCCCTTTTTTAGGTGATACAATTTGGGGAGATTACATTTTCTTATTGATATGTTTTTATTTATTTATTTTTTACATAATATTTGTGTATTTTAAATCTTTAGACATAGTTGAACAGGGGGCTGCCATACTGGAATTTTCATCAAAAGATCTGTACAACCAGACTCCTGTCCAAAATAAAACAATATGTATAATTTGAAGTATTTCTAAAGTGGATGACACACATAAATTATGATTAAACAAATACACCAACTATATCATATTTGTTTTGTGAGTTGTTGGCACACCATAGATCAACACCTTTCCACATATTTTCTGGCAATCCAACAGATTATTTTCTAACGCTGTGACCGTTTGGTTGAGGTAAAACCTCACCAGTCCTAAATTTATACGATTCACAGTAGACTCATGAGGCTAGTCTCTCATGTCTGAACCATCACAGTTACACCCTGATGGATAAATCTATATGTAGCGTACATAACCTTCCATTAGACTTCAGTTGCAATCTGCGACTTGAAGAGAGACTAGATGCAAGGGCGGGATTGTGTAAAGCACACCCAGGACAATCACATTGGCACGATCACTATAGTTTTGTTCATGATTATGTTTAGTTTGTGAATTATAGATGCAATATTCTTAACAATACAGGATGGTGACATTTGTTTTGGACTGATATATGTTTGCACACAATCAACTTATCAAACACTCCCTCGGCTGTTGTGTTTCGTATAAGTCCTTTGATTTGGCTGTAGTCTATCACTCACGTAAGATTTAATATAACCTCTTTTTTGTATATTATATTGAGTGTCAGGGTACGGAGCCCCTAAAGGGACAGGTAAAAAATAAAATTGAGAGGGTACAAAATATATAGCTTTCTTTTATAAATAAATGTATCTGTTTTCATTTGTATTGACGTAAAGGTCCGGTCTGGATCGAAAGCTAAGGCCATCGATGAGGGTTTTATTTAGAATAGAGTAAAGAAAACTCCACTGCCCATAAAGTATTGCTCTCTAAAAAAACTCCCAGATCAGAACTGACACGGATTCCGGGTCCCGTGGGGCCTGACCCATTTCTTAGTCAGCATTACCCAAAGTATGTGTCAAAATGACACAAAAACTGGTCAATCTGACGCAGAATCCAAGTCAAAATTAATTTTGTTCACTAGTTTCCGGGAGTTTTTAGAATGTTAGTCTATTACAAATACTTCAATGCGTTTTGGCAAAAATTATATATAGGCCTATTTCCAATAATTTTTACTTCGCAAACATGGTGTCCGTTGATGTTTATGGGCGACTTGTTTTGTCATCAGCAAGGACAATATCAATCTGTCATTCAAAATTTGACAAATTTCGCCACAATTTTGTCCTTTGAAGTCTTCCAAACATTTTCTTTAGATGGTTCGGCAGGTGATGAGATTGTGCCTTTGATGGTACGAGCATGAAATTTGGCACACAGTCAGAGTATGCCCAGAGGAAAATGTTTAGGTATTGGGGCCATCGCAGGTTTGACCTTTGAATAAAATATGAATAGTAACAAGCAACGGCGGCCATTTTGTACATTTTAAAATTGCTTGTTACACTACCTTCATTTTTGTTTTATCAAAAATTTAAATCTTTTTCACGACATACTCTGACTGTGAGCCAGATTCCATGCTTTAATGTTGAACAAATTGGTTTTAGGGCCTGTACTATACATCTATCTTCACATGGTATAGGCCTATGTAGTAAATAGTATATGTTATTATACTATATAATGATGATATCGTATATCACACATCACCCGTATGTACTGTATCGTGTTGAGTACCACAGGGTATGGTTTTAGGGCCTGTACTGTACGTGTATCTTCACAAGGTATAGGCCTATGTAGTAAATAGTATATGTTATTATACTATATAATGATGATATCATATATCACACATCACCCTTATGTACTGTATCGTGTTGAGTACCACAGGGCACACAATTTGGACCAGTTCAGTTTTTATTCCTAATCATTGATGTGGCCAATGAATGTCCTCACAGATGGAAATATGTCGATGATTCAACTCTTGGTGAAATCGTGGGGAAAAATCAAATTCATCAACATTTTCTTTAAAGTTCCCTTAACAATACTTTAGATTGGTGTAGACTAAAATTGATGTTCTTCCTAAACCTGTGCAATGTTATGAATATCTCCTTTTTGAAACAGATAACACATAAAACTGATTTTGTTTTCCTCGATTGTGTTCAATTAAATGTTGCATCGAATTGTATACTTCTAGGCATTATCATTCAAAGTGAGCTGAACTCGCAACTCAGTTTAATGTAAAGTGGATGACACACCGTATGTAAAGTTACGCCATAGTTATAAGTTCAATCTCCTTTTTTATAGAGAGACGAAATCAAGAGCCAAAACCCAGACCTCTCAATATGATTAAAATCCCCCAATTTTGTTTCTATAAATAGCTGATCGTAACTGTACCGGAGCTCCCACGCAAATCTCCACACGGGACCCCTTTTTGTGCGTGTGTGTCCCTAGAGCATGACCCCAGGTGATCAAGACCCCTATCAAATTATAAAATGATCCACGGTAAGATGGTTGTCAGGGGGGTAAGCCTCAAACGCGTGAGCTGACATGGAAATGAGTAAAAAAGGTTCATCAGCTTAAGGAGTCCCATTTATGCCAGAAACGTATTCCCCTTAAATGTAACTTATCATAGTTTTTATTCATAGATACAATACAAAAACTGCTCCGGAGGGGTATGTTTTCCTTAGCAACACGGAACCATTTATTATTCTTGGGTCATGCAAATTCATGATTAAACAATCGCTTAAATCATCGGCCAGTGTTACCTTAACGTATTTTAAAGGAAATAGTTTAGTCACAGAGATACAGCTATCGTTGTTTTTTTTCTATATTCTTCTCTTTCTTGATTGTTGAGCTGTAAATATATTGAGGTCTATGATAGGTGGCAGCAGGCTTTTCGCCTCGGGGTTGCCTTTTCCATTATGTTACCTTATCGAGAATTAGATTACGAGATGTAACAAAATAACACCTTGTCAGGTTTCAGGATTGAAGTATGAGTTATTAGTCCCTCGTGTTCACTGAAATTAGTCTTCCCGAGAAAACCCCAGGGTGCCCGCTCGGGGTTGACAAAAAGTCATAGCATACTTTGGGAAAAGTAGTTTTCGCTTGTTTGCCTTCGAACAAAGTTTTGTGCCTGCCCAAAAATCCCCACACCACACCCCGTCATCAATTGATTTGTCAAAACGGATTTACTGGAAACACTTTTACTTGTTATGCTTTCCGTAAACATTTCCTCAGCTTGACGTGCTGAATAATATTTTATACAATTTTTAGTTGACGATTGATATCATTATTTGAAATCCAATATTTGTTTTCTGAAAAATCAAGCAACTGCAGAGTGTCCGCGAAAATATAAGTGATCTGTCACGGTCATCACCACCGGTTGACTTGTAGTAAATGCAGACGTGTCTAACTTTCTTGTCGACTGAACTTTGACCCCTTAAATTAAGAACACCCGGTCGCGCGAGAACAGTAATCAAACCTGCATACAGTATGCAAATTACATCGAACGCAACACGTGAATTAACAACAGTAATAGTAATCATAATAAAACACAAAACAAATTAAAACATTCGTAAAAGAGCCCAATTCGTCAAAGGGACGCTCAAGGTGCTTATATCTCAGTAAAAAAAATATTATTAACAAATAACTTTTAACAAACGTTTTTTCTTTTTTTAGTACAATGCTTTAATGTGAACATTTCTATGTTTTTAAAACCATTTTTTCATGTACACGCAGAAAATGTATTTGTTTAAACACTCACGTCAGGTTATCTTTAAAAAAAGAAGATCCCCCAAAACAAAAACAAACAAACAAACAAACAAACAAACAAACAAAAAAACACCTCAACAAACAAAAACAATCAAACAAACACCCAAACAAACATACAAACAAACAATCAAACAAATAATAAAATAAAATAAAATAATGGCAGAGAAGGAACGCTAAAAAGGGGCTTATTTAAGAGAAATGCAATCGAAAACTACAGTTTTAATGAGCCAGAAGTGCCATCCTATAAAAATATTTTAAAAATGGGGCAGTCCTTGTGCCCCCTAAAATGTTACCCTAGTCCGGTGCTGTCTTTAATTAAATTCAAAATCATATATGGCTGTAGAACATTGCATCATGTTTGACATTTGATACGGCTCTAATAACGGGGCTTCACTGCTACATCCCTGGGGGGACAGACGGGCTCGTGTCTTGCCCTTGGACACAGTCTTTTTTGAACTTTATTTCCGTGGTTCACTTGGCTCCTAAGCGTCTCCATTCTTTTGACAGTTTCTCTTTAAACAGGTTTTCAATATTTTTCTTCGGCTTTGCTATTTGATTGCCATTAAAAAGAAAGAAAAAAAAACCTTAACAAACAGATACAATCGACAACAGAAACAACACAGAAGCATCTAACAAAGCCGGCAAAAGCAATGGCAGAAAGCAGTATAGCGTCAGCAATGGCAGCTAGAGCTGCATACATGACCGGAACTAGAAGGCGGCCTGCCTGCAAAACGTCATAAACCTTTATACCAGCAATAGGATGACCAAGAACACAACTATTACCTTCAATATTCCAATGGTGACGATTAGCAATAGAACGCAGACAAAAGCAACAGCATTATCTGCGGTTACTGGAGTAGCAGCAGCAACAAACAACAACAACTACATCAACAGCAGCAACCCCAGTAGCACCAGCAGCAACGCAAGCATTGACTGTAAGAGCTTTGTATTATTACTATTTTTTAAAATGTTATTTAGGCCCTACTCGAGAAACAGAAGCATAAAAACTGCAGGTAAAGTTTTTTCATTGTGAGCAGAGGGCATGGTTTAGGAACACAGGGTGAAAGATGGACTTGATAAAAGATTGGTTAAGATAGGGCTACAACGGCAGAAACAGGTAAAGAGTTCCAAAGCTTTGCGTAGGACGCTGTAAAGGGTCTCTGATGGTGTGAGGTACATGACTATGGGATGACAACTGTATGGTGATGGGATGTAGATGACCGACTGATGAGGGGCGAGCAGTCAGTGGAGGCAGTTTGAGACTACCCAGAGCACGAGGCAGAGGATAGCACTGCATTTTCTTGAAAATTGTTACACCAGAAACTTTCCTGCGATGACCCTAATGCTCTGCATGAAGATTCGTTGGAATGGAAACTATGGCTTTGGTTTTAAGTATGCCAAGGATCCCCAGCTTAAAACTAGAAACACCGTCATCTCCAACAACGACAGCAGCAACAGATGAAGAAGCACAAAACAACAGTAATGTGTGCCTATATAACCAGGTCCCAATTTCTCTGAGCTGCTTTTAAAGCTCAACATTACCATTCGCTGCCAAGCAAACATTAGCAAAATACCACATTCGAAAAAAAAAATCCCGGGTCAAAATTGACCCGGATTCCGGACCCCAGGGTGCCTGACCCATTTTGGGTCGGGCTGACGCAGAAACTGGTAAACAAAAACAAAAAATTAATAAAAGAAACAAATGAGATGTTGACTAGGATTCTGTTTCGGCTTGACCCATTGCTGTCTTTTTTTTTTTTTTTTTTTTTTACAGACAAATTCTTGGTCAGCCTGACCGAGAAATGGGTCAGCCCCAACGGGAACCGGATCCTGGTCAATTCTGACCTTGGATTGTGTGGGGTGTATAGTCACAGATGGTACATGCGACATGGTACCGTATTTTAGCTGGTAACCGCATCCAGCAAGCAAACAGTTGTAATGGCTTAGCTACTTTTTGTGCCAATAGAAAGCTCTATGAAATTGGACCCAGTCTCTCCCAAGCAGCAAACAGGAATGATAAACGAACAAATAGTTCGACATAATAATCCGTACGAATGAAGACAACCTTAACACCAAATAAAGTAAGGTTTCCTTAAGTAGGTTTCCTTTAATTTCGCACCCGTCCACCCTCGCCCATGACTTGTTTTCCATGGACTCCCCCAACGCCCTCCCCCAAATCTCCCCGTATGTTTAAGTTTTTTTTTGGTTATATATTCAGTCTGCCGTCCCATGGGCAGCAGTTTCTGTCAGGATCTCTTTTTCGCCTGCAATCGTAGCGGAGTTGACAATCAAAAGCACTAGTCAACACGGAAAACGCGGCCAAGTCAACACTGCCCGGAAAAAAATTCCACCATCCTAAATAATTCCAGATATCACATTATTGAGGAGGAACAGTGTTTTGTGTACTCGATGATGTGCACGCCAGACTGAGTGGGCCCATATTGAAACTAAATAACGATTGGATGATGGTTGATTAGCTGTAATATTCAATATACGAGGTTTGTTATCTTCATGAATAAATTAACAAGTATAATCCATGAGCTAATGGGTATACAAAAAAGTTGTTTCGTACTCAGATATTCTAAGAAGTACGTACTCTAATTCGTAATGTGTTCCACCGTCTGGCACATATTTAAATAATTTTCTCTCTTGGTTTTGTTTGTTCTGTGTGTGGGTGTGCTTTATGTATTTGTATTTGTATTTTTGTATTTTTGTATTTTTTTTTTTTGGCTTGTCATGTTTACCGACGAAGACACAATAAATATGCAACAACGTTGATTAAATGGAACTACTAAATTATTCTGTCGTATTATTATCAAGGAAAGGGCGATAAATTGTGCTAGTGCGTCAATCGAAGGGGTACTCGGAAATCCGACGTCTTGCTCGTTATATCCGCCTATGTTCGCATTCTTGCTGATATTTTACTGCCATGTCGTCAGTAATTCAGGGAAAGGCGATGATTAATGGGCAGGAATGACACCTTTCAACAATTCTTGTTTATATGCCTATTTCAGAACCACCAAAACGAGACATTTTTTTTATTTTTATTATTTTTATTTTTTGATAACATGGACTCTGGGGTGGAATTATTTTGTCTCGGTTACTTATTTTTTTTAAACATAAAGTCAACTTGTTTTTCTTCGTTGTTGTAGTCGCTGTTGTTTGTTTGTTTTCATGCCAGTAACCTTTAGTTGAAGTGTACTCAGACTTAGACACCTGGGTGGCAACATCTTTAGCGTAAACACTTGCATATCCCGTCTGATGTTTGACATCCATGTTACAGTAATTGAACTCGTCGGACTAACAAAATGCACTCACATGATTTAATTTGTCAGGACAGATACATACGCATTTTGCGCTTAAAGCTGCCACGATGCCGATCAATTCCGCATCCATTTTTTTCTTTCTCTTCGGGGCCCCTTCGACTTCCCCATTTGTGCATCCTTTGCGGGAACAGTTGGCCGCTCCAAGTTCTCCTGTCGTTGTACGGCTTCTTCTTTTTTTCAATTGCCAGTAAACAAGGCGTCATCACGGCATCACTTCTCGGTAGAGCGTCTCGCACTTGCATGACTTCTCGGAGTTATTTTCTCCACCTAGGGCCCCTTTACGGTATGAGCCACGCTGGTCTGGTTTTAAACCATGCAGTGGCAAGGGCGTGTGTCGCAAGCCATTAAAACTCTTGCCACTTTGGGGAGGACACGACGGGATCAACTACTGAGCGGTCTTGGTTACGTCACAAGGCTACCTACCGTTAGCCTGTCAGTGAACCCGCGGTGATTAAAGTGTTAACCGAGAGCTCCTTCAAAAAGAAAATCCAGATTGCATTCCATGCTATCCATTGCTGCTGTGAAGCTTTAGGAGTCTACACTGTCATATTTTTCTTTCCACAACCAGGTAGGAAATTCATTATATTTTCAAATTCTTCACAAGTGTGATGACTGATGACAAGAACCATACTGTCCTTATTTTTGATTTGTTTGACGTTCGCAACAATGCACAAAACACTGTTGCTGGTTTCATAATTATGTATTGGTTTGTTACTATCCCGCTGTAAGTGTCCCTATACAGCTATGCCCATAATATAGTTCCCCACAAGGGTTAACTTGTCCATTTGGAGTCTAAACTCTAAACTCTTCCGGGTCAGAATGACCCAGATGACCCGGATCCGGGTCAGAAATGACCCAAATCCAAATCCCGTGTGGCAAGACCCATTTCTGTGTCAGTACGATCCGGAGTTTGTGTCAACATGACCCAGAAGTGGAGTCAAACTTACTCGGAATCCAGGATAAAACCCTGACCCGGAAAGGATGAGGACCTTTTGGACCCAGAATCCGGACTTACCCGGGTTTGTGTTTTGTTTTGTTCTCGCACTTTGCCCCCAGTTTTTTTTTCAAAACTGGTCTTTCATCTGTTTCTGACCGCACCTTTAGCCCCACATTATTTGTCCGTCAGCTCCGTGTCCATATCCCGATAAGGCCCGATAAGTAACTTTCCCCCAAGGAAAATACAACGGGGCACTTGTTACCTTCCTATACGCACTGTCTCCCCTCGGTACTCTACCCCGTTTCCTGCTGCTGCTGCTGCCGCGCTTCCTTATGAACCCAGTTCGAACGCAACATCAACAGTTCTCTTTGCCTTTGCTCCCCTCTTCCTTCTTTTCACTCTATTACTGTGATTGCCCTCAGTCTTTAGCGCATTGTGGTGGGCGACTCCAATAATGTTTCCTCTTCGACAGTGTCCGGATGTTGTTTTAATCAACAAGAGATGAGATACACACTGTTAATAATCTTACAGCATGGAGATGGATTGAAAAAGTGCACGTTGTCTTTATGTTTATTTTCACCTAAAAAATGTTAATCTGAAAAAGGCTTGAGGCCTGAAACCTTTCTCAGGCATCTGAAATAACACAATGCTATGCCACAAGGGTGTTTTTTTCTTCTTCCATAATTATTTTCTTGGAAGTTCGATGACCAATTGGGCCCAAGTTTTCACAGATTTGTTATTATATGCATATGCTGGGATAGACCAAGTGGGGATAATGGTCTTTGACAATACTACCAAAGGTCTCCCATGCCTTTAAAGAATCTAATTCATTTAAATATACATCCCAATTAGCTTAGTACAACAAATATATATATATACATTTTTCAATAAGCAGCTGTGAACTCTGCGTTCTTTAAAGTGTATGTACACCATTGGGTATTGTCAAAGACATGCAGTATCTGCACTGTATGTGACCCAACATATACATGAAATAACAAACATGTGAAAGTTTCAGCTCGATCGGTCATCGCAGAAAATAGTGAAAAACCCTCTTTTATGTTTTCACTGTTTTCAGACATCAGATTTTATCACTCCCGTGATGAAAACTAAATGTTTTACTCATTTTCAAAAAAACTTTAGCATTTCAAGCAAAACTATTTACCGCAAAATAATATGCAAATCTGTGAACATTTATATTTTCAACCATACCAATGTTGTACACACCCTTTAAACAAAATTTAATATTAAATTTTCCCCATCTATAGTTCAAGCAATACTCAATACTAATCTTTCAAAAGTACATCTTTCCGAACCAATGTAACTTGTATACATTTCACGATCACAAACCCCAATGCCAGACTTAGTAGTTTCACTTTAGATATTGTTGTACCGAAAACCTCTTCAACGAGTCATGAACATGACACCGGGCGAAGTGTGACGCTCGAGACTGTTTGAAAAAGGAATGCAGTTTGGAAAATACCATATGAGATATTCCGGTACAAACTCAAAGCTGCTGCAGCTTGTGAAATGTATAAAATCATAATGTGTAACTTGTAACGCAGAACTTTGTACTTTGCAACAACAATGTTATCTTCTTCCTTTTTAATTTATGAATAATCAAGCTTAGATCGATGGACATCAATATTCTCGTCCGCATCAAACACACCTCGAACGGATTACAATTATTAACTCGCATTTACTTGTTTTTTGTCTGTACGACCTTTTATTTTTGGAGATTTTGTTTTTACATTTTTACTGAAGGCGAACAAAATGTGGGGGAGGGGGTTTGAATTCTCCAAGTAGTTTACCTGTGTTTACCGATGCCATGCAGCCGGGAAATCACACAGATTGGCTGTTAAGCCCCAGTTGATGTGTTGATAGGAATTTCGCATATATCGCATATATAAATCGTGTTTAAATTGCTTCACTCTAGTGAATTTTAGTTTGAATTAGTTCTGCTGAATAACAACCTTTTGTAATTTGCAAAAGCATTACATTCAGTTGATCAGTGTAGGCGTTTGTAGATATTCGTATGCATTATTCATTAATTTCATCCTAGACAGTAGGACGGGTAATACACTCATTATGTGTGACACTATAAGTCGGTAGTGTTTCTCTTATTGTCATGTAACTGATAAACCTATTTGTGTCGGCTTGCACTAAATTCTGCCATTTTTGTCTGCTTTTCCTTATAATAATACACTTTATGTTTTACAGTGGATTTTTTTTTGCCACGTGGCTATAGGCCTAAATTATTGCATTTAATTTCAATTGCACATCTTATTATGTCTCAGATTGAGTAGCATTTCTGTCAGCTTTTACTTTACTCTGTCATTTCTGTCAGTTTTTACTCTATTCTGTCATTTCTGTCAGTTTTTACTCTATTCTGTAATTTCTGTCAGCTTTTACTATATTCTGTCATTTCTGTCAACTTTTACTCTATTCTGTCATTTCTGTCAGCTTTTACTCTATTCTGTCATTTCTGTCAGTCTTTAGTTATTTCTGTCATTTCTGTCAGCTTTTACTTTATTCTCTTTTTAATGTTAGCTGTTACTCTATTCTCTTTTTATGTTATCTTTTACTCTATTCTCTTTTTTATGTTAGCTTTTACTCTATTCTCTTTTTAATGTTAGCTTTTACTCTATTCTCTTTTTATGTTAGCTTTTACTCTATTCTCTTTTTAATGTTAGCTTTTACTCTATTCTCTTTTTTATGTTAGCTTTTACTCTATTCTCTTTTTCATGTTAGCTTTGACTCTATTCTCTTTTTTATGTTAGCTTTTACTCTATTCTCTTTTTAATGTTAGCTTTTACTCTATTCTCTTTTTATGTTAGCTTTTACTCGATTTTCTTTTATGTTAGCTTTTACTCTATTCTCTTTTTAATGTTAGCTTTTACTCTATTCTCTTTTTTATGTTAGCTTTTACTCAATATAACTCGCCGTGTTTTTCTAGTGGGTTTCCCTTTTTGTCATGTAATTGGCTTAAACTATTTCCCGATTACGCCCTTGTCTCAAATTGAGTAACATTTCTGTCAGCTTTTATTGGCTAATATAACTCGTGTTTGATTTTTTTGTCCTGTAACTGATTATGCTTCGATGACGCTCATGGTCTCAAGGGCTTTTGACAATTCTGTCAGCTTTTACTCAAAACTCGAGTTTTAGTTTAGTCCTTCAACCTTTTACATCTAGATTGTATCAACACAGGCTGGTGTCATTTCTACGAAGGGAGATTTTTATTAGAAATTATATAAGTCTATTTCTATGGATGAGTGAAAAGAGAGCGGAGTTGTTAACTTGAGCGGAGGGTGTTATTTGATTTCACATTGGATAACGAATGGTGACATTTGGACAAATTTTTATAACGATGTAATAAACTACCTTGAAAGAAAATTTAAAGGCAGGATAGCCTTTTTGTAATTGTCGAAGACTAGTATCCTCACTTAGTGTGTCCCAACATTGCACAGAATAGCGAGCATTTTGAAAATTTGGGCTCCACTGGTCATCGAAGTTGCAATAAAATAATGAAAGAAAAAACACCCTTACTGCGTAGAATTGTGTGCTTTCAAATGCCTGAGAAAGGCTTCATGCATGAAGCCTTTCTCATGTTCAAATATTTTAGTGAGAAATTACCTCTTTGTACATTACTTCAGAGGGAGTCACTTCTCACAATGTTGTGTACTACTAGCAGCTCTCAGGTGCTCCTTGTACTAAGTACAGTTTTATGGTAATGTATTTATTGAGTAATTCTCAAAAGTATCCACTGCCTTTAAAATGAACGTCGATTCTTTCCTCAAGACCGACGAGAAAGCACTACACCACAAGGTAGCCGGTTGTTATGGTCCAATAGTAATTATGCCGCGCCAAGTGCCCTGTAAAAATGATTACACATTACCAACATCATTAGAATTCCAGATATCAAAATAATATAACTCAATAAGATTTAAATAATCTTTAGAATAACATCTCTCTTTTGGCTGGCCTATTAGAAAAGGACAGGAGACCAGCAAGATAATATGAAAACGATGTACACACCGGGATAAACAGTTATTTGTAACCATCAGATCCATAGCGATTTAAGATAATATTCAAAAGTACTTATAATGACAACATCCTTTGGACGGTGCAGCGCGAATGATACGGCACGCTGCCCTCTCGTGTTGGCTTAAAACGGTCTTACGCGACTTGAACTAGACTTGCCCCATGCCTGCCACTTAAAAACCCGACCAGATTTGCGTTAAGTATTATTAATAGATGGATTGCAATACGCGTCATACGCCTCTCTTAATATTTATGCATGAGTGCGTCACAATTCTAACCCAAAACGAGGCTACAGGCGCAGCCACTGCAAGTGGTGGCGGACGTGCGCCTATGGCCTCATGTTGGGCACGAATGATGACGTCATGCATGAATATTAAGAGAGGCGTATAGACCGCCATCTTTGATGTAAAACGATGGAAAAGTGCACGCGTTTACGCGCTACGCACGACTCTCAGCCAATGATAGCTCTTCACGCGTGCACAATTCATCAAAGATGGTGGTCAATGACGCGTATTGCAATCCATCTATTGGGGTGTCTAATTGGTTTAATTATATCCTTAATGGCAGGGTAAACCTTTGTCATTGTCAAAGACCGGTATCCTCACGTTGTGTATCCCAAAATATGCACACAGAAACAAACCAGTGGGCTTATCTGGCCATCGAAGTTGCACGAAAATTCTAAAAGAAAAAAAAAAACATGCCATTGTTAAACAAAATCGTGTGCTTTTAGATGCCAGAGAAAGGCTACATGTCTGAAGCCTTTCTCAGATTCAAGTTTTCGGGTGAACATTTTACCCCTTTCACTAAAACTGCATTACTTCAAAGGGGTCGTTTCTAACAATGTTTTATAATATCAACAGCTCTCCTTGTGGAGTAATACCCAAAGTACATTAATTATTTAAAGTTGCAAAGTTAAGGGCCATCAACAGCTCCCCCATTACCAAGTAAGAATGTTCATTCACCTGTGGAGTCAGCTTTTGGGGCTTAGGGTGCAATGACGAGGCCTGGTTGACGATTCTATAGTAATGTTGCTTGTAAAGTTAAAAATAAGAATGTTAAAAATATCCCACTGATAAAAATATCCGATAAAGTATGTCCCCTACATACTTTGAATTCCCATGTTGCATCTAACACTATCACTCGACATAACTACCACTTCTGAATCAGATGAACGCTGATAACAACCTTTTTTCACAATATGATCCTAGATAAATAATATTTTGAGAAAAGTCAGAAGGTTCTGTGGTGATCGGAAACAGCGACGGGCAAAATATATGGTTTGGGGCACATTGTTTCCCACCCCCGACCTAACTCCTCTGCGGATTTATTAAATTGCTCATTAATTAAATTACTTATCAAATCATGTTTAGAGAACGTTTATTGGACGTTGTGAAAGTTAACAAGATCAATTTTTTGTTAGGACTGTTTTTGTAACTCACCACGTGCCCTCAATTATAATATACATTGTTTCGAGTTTACATTTCGATTGGCAACATGTTTTAAGATTTTTAAATTCGGACTTTTTTGAAATTTCTTCATTCCCGTATCGACATCTTGGTTTGTGTTTCGCTCGGCCCCAGCGGCCTATCCAGGACCGCTGGGATGGGTTAATCAGCTTGCACAGATTCTTGTTCTGGAAGTACGTCATGCGTGCAGTGCTTGCAGTGTGAGTGTGATGCATGATGGGACTGAGCATTAACCAATGAGCGTGCTTGATACGTTTGCCCATCCCAGTGCCTTTGGTTTTAAGGCAAGGCGCTGGGGACGAGCGAAGGTTTGTGTAGGCATAAACCCCTTGGTGGCGCTGTAACGTATTTTGAAGAAGAGGGATTATTGTCCCGGGTGCACTACACTAAACAGGAAGAAAATCATGCGCTAAGCCTCATGTATAAAATGTAAACCCACAACTTATTCTATACATCAACGTTTTGAAGAGCATGGCTGTCGTGAGTGGTTGACAAAAAATGGTCCAACTTTGTGCCCCAGGGGTTGTTGACTTTCTACCTGCAGCAATGTTGTTACACTAGCTCTCTAAAAACGCCCTGTTTTGCTGACAAGATGGAGTTTGACTAGTACTCGCCCAGTGATGTTTTCATTGGATGAGAATGGCTCCGAAATGCAACGGCTGACCTACTAAAAATCTAAAAGAAAGAAGAATGTTAGTGTTCAGCAAAATGTATTTAGATTTGATTTAATTTCTTAATAGTATTATTTTTACAGTTAGCACCTAACATTGGTTGATATGTGGCGCCTATTTGTACGGTGCACCTAGTCATGTTGAGAGAAGGCGCCCTCTCTCGCTGGATTGTGATTGAGCTATCTCATGGGACAGATTTACACTGTTGTTATCTTTTCTATGCTCCGGCACCAAAACAACTGCCCAAACCTCGGGACAAAGTACCATAACAACTGAATTATGTTTGCAGTGATTTGTGTTTGACTGTTGGTTTGGGGTCAATCTTGGTTAGGAAGCATTGCTAACAAAGTTTGCGAACATAAAGTTAACTGAGTGCGAGATGGGACAAAGTAGATCAAGAGCTAAAGTTGAGTACGGTTTTGACCTTTTTAACCCATTAGCCACTGGACCGCCCAGCTGCCCGAAGCGGTACACTGTTACACGCGGTAGGAGAAATCGCTCACCAGCTTGTGTTTATTTGGAGAAGATGAACTATATCGGTCTAGTCAGTGACAATCATTTTTAATTTTACCCTTTCACAGTTGCCTTGCTAAATATTAACGCTAATGATAATGACATAGTTGTGGCTCTCATCAACACCGCGCTCATTTGTAGCCAAAAAAATGATTTTTATAAAATATATTTTAAAATTTGAACCAAGTTTCTAGCAATTTTGTGCAAGAGTCTTGATAACTAAAAACAAATTCAGCAAACACGGGCGGTGCAGGGACAAAATTACGTCGGTAGTTCATAATCTCCAGCTGTATCCAACCCTGTACTGTATGGATAAACATGTTTGCTTATAGTAACGTAATAACTAATAACCCCCGCCCAGCCCGCCATAACCCCCACCCCAACCCCTGACACTAGAGGCTCCGTGAGAGTTAACGTCAAAGAGTATAATATCATTTATATAAATTATATTGATATGCATTCAGGCAATGTTTTAGCTGCTTTAGTATTTAATTATTGTGTATTTCATATTGTATCTATCCAGGACACCCAGAGAGAACAGTATGGGAAGCTGATTGGGCTACCCTGGTTAAATAACACGAACAAAAATGAATAGTACATGAATCCTCTTATGAACGAGTGAGAATATAATTACCGAAACAGATTCCTCCTCCTAAAAACGGAAATCCAATCGGTTGATTAACTTAAAGGAACATTACAGAATTGGTATTTGTAAAATATACTTTTGGTCACAGATTTACATAAAACTTACACGGTCAAATGATGATGATAGTAGAAAACATCCCTATAAATATTTCTGTCTGAAATGCCATATTTGATGAGAAATAAATCAAACTAATTTCCGATTGGAGTTTATCGCTCATGAGCGTTTTATTCATGCATTGTATAACACATGCAAATTTATAAACGGTTTTGCACTATTTTCTTGTGACCCAGATGGCCGATCGATCTCAAACTTCTACAGGTTTGTCAGTTTATGTATATGGTGGATTACATAAAGTGATTACACTGCCAGCAACTGTTTTTTTTAGCAAACCCAATTCTGTAACGTTCCTTTAAATGGATAAACTTACAACGTTCATTATTATTGCGACGAATGTTTCCCGCGACGACTTTCGGTGATATTTGTTAGTATAACTCATTCTGCAATAACTGTCTGGTGACCTCTCGGTGGTTGTCAAATTAGCTTCCATGTCTTCACGAACCAACAACCCTTGGAACAACATTAAGCACAACGTCAACTCCCCCTTCTGTCATTAAGAGTGTTTCCAGCAAGCGCATCAATTGTTTAACCTAATCACGTGAATCGATGCCTTTTAAGCACGTTCTTGCCAGTCTTGTGTCCATACATGCTAAACATTGTATGATTAAATGACGAGATTAAACGAGGCATTTCGGTGGTGTGCGTGTGTGTGCGTAGGTACGCACTGCCAGTCTAATAAAAAGGGCGAATTCGAATGCGCAAAGCGATGGTGGACGTGTACGAAACGGATGGAACTCAGCTTGATCATGACGTAACACACGTAGACGAAGGCCACTTCTCAATCAAGTAAAACGCTTCGTTCGGTATAAACATTTTGGCGGGATTTTTCTAGTTTGATATATTTTGAGAGAAGCATAAACATCGTAGAAAGCAGTGTGTATGTGTGGGTGCTGTTGGACCCCTCATGTAGGGACCTTGGTATTTATGAATTTGTTGAAGTATTTAACTCCATCGTGTGTTACTTTCAGTTTGCTCGAGGGGTCGTCGAACAAGCGTGGCATAACTTTCAGCCAGAAAACAATCAGAAACCAAGGTTGTCTTTTAGTGCAATTTCGTAAAGGTGCTTGTTTATGTTTACGCGAACAAAATTAAACTTGGGATCAAAATGCTTAGAAATCAGTATGTTTATAGATTTAGCTTGATGATAACTGAAATCCAAAGGCCGTGGACCTTAGTGGTATAATTCCTTGCTTTCATGACACCCATTCAAAATTCCTAAGCGGAGCCTCCAAGCCTGCGTTTTTGTCAACCAAGTCATGCTGAGAGTTAATATATATTTTAACATAGTCCAATATCTATTCTCCCAGAACAGTTCACGTGTATGGAGGTCATGTTCGCACTACAGTGATCATCTCGGAGCCGACGACGGGTCAATCCGGATAAACTCTGATTGCTCAACAAAATAGGTAAGTAAATTGAACTAACGTTTTGTCTGATAATTGTGCGATGTAAAACTTCACGGGACCTGGGGATCGAACCAGATTCGTGACAGAATGAAGCCACCGTTAAATGTAGTTTAGTTTCCCGCTTTCAATTCCCCCGACCACGGTAGTAATTGCAGCCTACCCTCCGGCCAAGGCACTGAATACGACGCGCGTATACAGTTCATAAACTGTTTGATCTTGTCTACATAATAACTACACAAAAGAGGATCGATGAAATGTTTGTAGGCGGTGGATTCAATATTAAAAACTCAGATGGACCACGGGACATATCACCTGATCAAAAAGATCAAACAAAAGCGGTTTAAATAGTGTGAAACTGGATTGTATTTGACTGCCGTTAAAATTCGGATGTTTGCGGTGACATCTTGTATCAAAGGGAGGTATACCTTTTGGTAATTACTCCAATAGCTAATGCCCATAATAACTTACTTGGTAGAAGCACTGCAGCTCCTGATAATGTATACAATGTTGAGAAATGATTCCCTCCCAATGTGGAATGTGGTTTCAGAAAAAAGGATTCACAAACTGTCAATCTGAGAAGCGTTTCATGCATGAAACATTTCTCAGATTGTGTGTCCCAATTACGAATTGTTATTTTGAAATTGAATATCCACAGGTTAGTTTCAGAGTATGTCTACATATATGTATATATATAGGAATAAAACAATCGAACACCTCCGAAAACCTAAAGTATCCTTTGCATTTAAAGGAACATTACAGAATTGGTAAGAAAAAAACTTGTTAAATGTACTTTTTGGTCACAGATTTACATAAAACTTACACGGTCTATGATGATGATAGTAGAAAACATCCCTTGAAATATTTCTGTCTGAAATGCCATATTTGAATCTGAGAAATTAATAAACTAATTTTCCGATTGGAGTTTATCGCTCATGAGCGTTTTATTCACTTGTTGAAACTATATGATTTCATGCAAATGTGTAATCGGTTTTTCACTATTTTCTCGTGACCCAGATGGCCGATCGATCTCAAACTTTTACAGGCTTGTCAGTTTATGTATATGATGGATTACATAAAGTGCTTACACTGCAAGCAACTGTTTCGTTAGCAAAACAAATTCTGTAATGTTCCTTTAAGTCTCTTCGGTGAGTATGTGGTTATGAGAAGAACAAACTGTACTCGACGTTTTGAAAGAAAAAGTGCTCTCCTTCATCAGGAGAAGCCTATCACCATCTCTTGATGACGACAGAGCGTGATGTTCGAAACGTCAAGTAAACATCCGTTTTTTCCTCAGAAGCTATACACTCACTAAAGTATGATGTCTACGGAAACCGCAATCCTATATACACCTCCACCATGCAGACCTTCAAGTCAATACAGTTGACGTAGCACAATTAGTGGGGCAGAGGGAAACTATTTGGAGTAATTGTGCCTTTGATGATAAAAACATAGAATGTGTGCCTTGATGATACAAACATAGAATGTGTGCCTTTGATGATAAAAACATAGAATGTGTGCCTTGGTGATACAAACATAGAATTTGTGCCTTTGATGATAAAAACATAGAATTTGTGCCTTGGTGATACAAACATAGAATTTGTGCCTTGATGATACAAACATAGAATGTGTGCCTTGGTGATACAAACATAGAATTTGTGCCTTGATGATACAAACATAGAATTTGTGCCTTTGATGATAAAAACATAGAATGTGTGCCTTGGTGATACAAACATAGAATTTGTGCCTTGGTGATACAAACATAGAATGTGTGCCTTGATGATACAAACATAGAATGTGTGCCTTGGTGATACAAACATAGAATTTGTGCCTTGATGATAAAAACATAGAATTTGTGCCTTGGTGATACAAACATAGAATGTGTGCCTTTGATGATACAAACATAGAATGTGTGCCTTGATGATACAAACATAGAATGTGTGCCTTTGATGATAAAAACATAGAATGTGTGCCTTTGATGATAAAAACATAGAATGTGTGCCTTGATGATACAAACATAGAATTTGTGCCTTTGATGATACAAACATAGAATGTGTGCCTTGATGATACAAACATAGAATGTGTGCCTTTGATGATAAAAACATAGAATGTGTGCCTTTGATGATAAAAACATAGAATGTGTGCCTTGATGATACAAACATAGAATTTGTGCCTTTGATGATACAAACATAGAATGTGTGCCTTGATGATACAAACATAGAATGTGTGCCTTGATGATAAAAACATAGAATGTGTGCCTTTGATGATAAAAACATAGAATTTGTGCCTTGATGATACAAACATAGAATGTGTGCCTTTGATGATAAAAACATAGAATTTGTGCCTTGATGATACAAACATAGAATGTGTGCCTTTGATGATAAAAACATAGAATTTGTGCCTTGATGATACAAACATAGAATGTGTGCCTTTGATGATACAAACATAGAATTTGGCACACAGTCTGAAGTATGACATGAGAAAGAAAGTTGGCTCTAAGGCCATCGCAGATTCCAATTTTGAAAAACTATCGGTATAGGATAACGAAACATTTTCAAAACTTTCAAAATGGCTGTCATTACTTGTTATTCTTTACTCTGCAATGGACACATCTGCAATGGCCAATAGCCAAAATAGTATCTTCTTTATGACAGACATACTCTGACTATGTGCCAAATCTAATGCTTGTATCATCAAACGCACAATCCAATCACCTAGCTGTCGTATTAAATGACTCATTTATAGAATCTGATCATGTACTTACCCTTTGGTGCCTAACGTGTACATTATGTTAACACTTTAATTTGGTTCTCAGAGCGTGTTATTATGAAAATAACTGTAAATAGTGGCATTTACTATAAATGCCTGTGGGCTTCAAGTGTGACCATTATTGAGGGCGCTATATAAAATTAATCTGCATAATGTATTTGTTGCGTAACAAAACGTCCGCATGATTATGTGGACAATTGTGTTATTAAGGATTCGTAATAATATTTAACTAACCATGAGGTGAGAAAATGCCAAGATGTAAGTTATGTTCAAACGATTTAGTTCAGTGTTACGCTATTAAGACTGACTTTATGTTGAATGATGTATGAAGAAACCTTATAGGCAGTGGATGCTTTTGGTAAATACTCAAGAAATACATTACCATGCATGCAAACGTTGGTAAGGAGCACATGAGAGCTGCTGATAGTATAAAACATTGCGAGAAACTACTCCCTCTGAAGTTATGTAGTTCTTGAGAAAGAGGTAATTTCTCAGTAAAATATTTTAAGCTGAGAAGGTATTTGAAATTCACACAATTCTATGTAACAAGGGTGTTTTTTCATTCCATTATTTTCTTGCAACTTCAATGACCAATTGAGCCCAGATATTCACAGGTTTGTTATTTTGTGCATGTGTTGGGATACACCAAGTGAGGATACTAGTCTCTGACAATTAGACAAAATCATATCACGCCTTTAATAGCCCAATGTCCACATAATAATGTGGACGGTTTGTAACGCGATAATTAAATGTGCAAGTTATTAATACTGCTGTTATTTGTTTTAACATTGCAATTAGTCAACTAAAAAAAGACCAGTATTACCAGTGGTGTTCACAAGAGTAGGCATGAAGTAGAATGAGGCACAACACTCTATACACGTCCGGGTCGAAACTGACCCAGACCCGGGTCCCGTGTGGTCTGACCCATTTTGGGGTCAGTATAGCCTTTTGTCAAGGCCATCGTGGCTTGGACAGCTTTGTAAACAGTGGAGCGACTGAAACGAGAGACCACGCGCGCGCGCCGAGTGGCGAAGCCGTGCGTGGTCTCCCATTTCAGTCGCTTGGGATCGCAGCTCCAAGACACAAAGGCCTTGACAAAAGGCTAGGGTCAGTATGGTCCAGAATCGGTGTCCAAATAACCCCCGTAATGGGTCAAAAGGACGCAGAATCCGAGATAAAATCTGTATATTGTAAACAACTTTCCAGGTGAGCCTCACCCCCCCCCCGCGATACAATAAAAGCAATTCGTAATCTTACTTAAAATGGTTTTATAAACGAATTTATTAGCATCCCGGAAATAACGTTAACCACGAAATATCGTAGTGTAACCCAATTCGTAATTTAAAAGTAATCTGGAATATAAAACCATAATGTATAAGTTCTATTCTGTATTACATTGCAACGCGATACAATGTTTAAATCAAATCACGACACGGGAGTACTTGTTAATGCCCGGAGTACTTGTTGAATGCGTTTACAGGTTTTAAAGGTACACGCTGCCTTGAATCGGTCGAGTTGGTCCATAAAATTGTTTGTTATAAAATGCATATGGTTAGAAAGATGTTTTAAAAGTAGAATACAATGATCCACACAAATATGCCTCACAATTGCGTGGTTTTCCTTGAACTTTGCGAACTAACACGGTGGGCCATTTTGTGGAGTCAAAAATTTGACTCCATAAAATGGCCGACTGTGTTAGTTCACGGCGTAAAAGGAAAACCATGCAATTTCGAGGCATATTTGTGTGGATCGTTGTATTCTACTTTTAAAACATCTTTCTAACCATATGCAATTTATAACAAACGGTTTACAAACGCTATTTATAGACCAACTCGGCCGATCCAAGGCAACGTGTACCTTTAACAAACAACACCTTTGTATGTACCTGTATTCCAAAATCCTAAGTATTGGGGATTTTGATAACTGAAGCGAAATCGTATACCAATAGATCCCATAGGCCTGTGTCCCGAAGCAAGTCGTTAAGGTCATGTCACACATTCAACTTGAAGGCAACCAGCTGCACTGCATGCAAGAGGAACACTTCGGCAGCACAAGAGACAATCTTGTAGCTTAACTCACAGAATTAATAATGAGAAAACTGAAATGAGAATTTTTTTTTTCCTGATAGGAAATTGCCGGTTACTGGCTGCCTTGTAAAATGCCTCATGATGGCCTTAAGGCCAGTGATGAGTGCTGATACTAAAGACACACAACATGGGCTCATAAATAAGGATCATGTGCCCAAGTACTTATAAAAGACCTATCGCACGGTTCATCCTATTTATACGTGAGGTTACAGAAAAAAATGTCTCCACTTAAATGCGGACTCTAACTTAACAATATGTTGATCTGTAATGTTGCCCGAAAAAATGAATGCAGCCCGGCACCCTAGTGTAGCTCAGGACCTAAATGTAGCCCGGCACCCTAGTGTAGCACAATACCTAAATGCTGCCTGGAACTCTTGTGTAGCTCAAGACCTAAATGTAGCCCGGCACCCTAGTGTAGCACAATACCTAAATGCTGCCTGGAACTCTTGTGTAGCTCAAGACCTAAATGTAGCCCGGCACCCTAGTGTAGCACAATACCTAAATGCTGCCTGGAACTCTTGTGTAGCTCAAGACCTAAATGTAGCCCGGCACCCTAGTGTAGCACAAGACCTAAATGCTGCCTGGAACTCTTGTGTAGATCAAGACCTAAATGTAGCCCGGCACCCTAGTGTAGCTCAGGACCTAAATGTAGCCCGGCACCCTAGTATAGCTCAAGACCTAAATGCAGCCCGGAACTCTAGTGTAGCTCAAGGCCTAAATGCAGCCCGGCACCCTAGTGTAGCTCAAGACCTAAATGCTGCCTGGCACCCTATTGTAGCACAAGACCTAAATGCTGCCTGGCACCCTAGTATAGCTCAAGACCTAAATGCAGTCCGGAACTCTAGTGTAGCTCAAGGCCTAAATGCAGCCCGGTACCCTAGTGTAGCTCAAGACCTAAATGCTGCCCGGCACCCTATTGTAGCACAAGACCTAAATTTAGCCCGGCACCTTAATGTAGCCCAATACCTAAATGCTGCCTGGCACTAGTGTAGCTCAAGGCCTAAATGTAGTCCGGCACCCTAGTGTAGCTCAATACCTAAATGTAGCCCGGCACCCTAGTGTAGCTCAAGACCTAAATGCTGCCCGGCACCCTATTGTAGCACAAGACCTAAATTTAGCCCGGCACCTTAATGTAGCCCAATACCTAAATGCTGCCTGGCACTAGTGTAGCTCAAGGCCTAAATGTAGCCCGGCACCCTAGTGTAGCTCAATACCTAAATGTAGCCCGGCACCCTAGTGTAGCTAAGTAGCTATTAATTGCAGCTCGGCAGACATAAATGGTAGCCCAACTCTTTACATAATTGTAGCCCGAACCTTACTTTAGTTCCATTCCTGCACCGAGGGCTAACAAATAGGTGTCACGTTCCTAAATCACAAAGAAACTTCAAGGGTTACCAATAACTTAACAGAAGTTTGCTAATGTATACCGCAACTATAATGAGAACAGCGCCCACAACTTCACATGTATTGCTGTGATACCAAATTTAGCCCATAACATTATCTTGGCTCGTTTAACCGGTATTAAGTGCATGCATGTAATCAGTTTACACCATAATCGCAGTCTTAAAAAAAAAATGCAATAATGAATTATTCGCCTCCCGTGGCTTAATATTTGTGAGATGGATTTTATGTCAGTTTATTTGATCAGCTTGGATTCATGATGGATGTAGTAATATACCAGAACATGTCGCTCTACTGCGAATACCGCTTTTGCTTCGATCTATAAAGAATTCTTTTTACAGATTTCTCAATATTCAAAGTGAAGTAATTATATTTTGCCTTCTTCTTTATGTCAATATAATAGCTGTACCATGGACTGCCTAGGGTGATTGTTTCCACTCGTTTTACTTTCGCTCTTTTTTGTCATGGAAAGGTTTACATTTTTGACCCTGTTGTGTGTGGTTTAGAAACCGTAAAGGCCCTTGAGATTGCAAGAAGTATGTCATCTGAATGAGTAATACGGGCGGTTTCTGAATGATAACATAATATTAAACACAGCATAAAATGGGTTATTTATTTGTCTGCCTATCATTCTGTGAGAGGGATATGTTTCACTTGCATAAATTTGTCCTTGGCATGTTCCTCCATGGGGAATAAAATCTAAACAGTAGGGATGTAACAAAGTAGTCATCCCTTATGTCTTATATTTTCAAAACCGTCTAGCCCACTCCTAATGTAGACGTTGTGCAAACCCTTAGGGAAACCAACATTAAACATCTTCGTTTTCCACGTAAAACAATTCCCGTGAAGTGAATGGATATTCGTTTTTGAAAAAAAAAAGTAAATCATTAAACAGAACATTATGACAAGAGATTAAAAGACAATAGAAAACAAAGTGAAGAATACGAAACAAGACTTGACTTTTGCAATAAAATGTTTGAACACGCACCGTAACTGTTATTGGTGAGAAAGCTACCAAATTGACTTTTTTTGTTATGGATGAAACATTTATTCTGAAAGAGTCAGAACATGAGAGGCTACACTACACATTTAATATGTTTTTTTATTGTTTGGCAAACAAGAAGAAGAAGGGGGGAAAAGGCATAACCTCGACTATATTGGGAAGCCAAGACTCTGCGTCTGTGCTTGCAAAAAGTATAAGTTGCTGCAAGAATGGTGTGATGAACTGGAGGGCATCAAATCACACACGAACTTTCCAATCAACAAAGGTCACCAATGTAGAGCATCTTGGTGGTGACTACCAATGCACCGAACCCACGCTAAGGACTGTCCCTACAGCAGTCTCTTTTAATCAATTAGATCCACATCGATCAAACTCATCATTTGATATGTTTGTCAGAGAAACATTTGTCCGATATCGATTACCCATCAATAGTGCACCTCTTGTTTGCCCAGCGTGTAGTAGAAGATGGACCTTTTCGCTTAAAATATCAACGACCTTGTTCTGTACAGGGTCGTGTCCAATGGTTTCTCTTTTGTCCAAACACATTTTCTTCAGGGATGGCAGGCCTGGAATTTCATTGAGAACGTGGTAGGCCACGACCTCAGTTGCACCCAGTGTGGGACTTAGTGCCCTTTCAAGAAAGATATCCTCAAAGACTTTATGATTAAACAATAGAGGTGCCCTTTGCAGAATAAAAACTGCCATGCTGTTAAAACATAAAAAAAATGAATACAAATTTGACTGCAAGCCTGATATTGACTCAGCAAAGCACTGAGTATCGAAAGCATATCCAACAGTAGGATAGAACCAAGATATTTTTTTATCATTATCACGGATACGTTGAATAAGCCAATTCGATTTTGTAACGTACACCCACAGAGCTAACTACAGGTTTCGAACTGAGCTCCCGTCACCAGACAAGCTCTCGGTTTAAGAGGGGCTTCTAGGTCACATTCAGTTTTGTGATCCACTTATTTCTCCAATAGAAAGAGTCCTTATATAAAAATGGGGAGAATAGTGAAAAACATTTAACTGCTATAGTTAAAACGGTGTAAAGTGCCACAGTGTTTGATACCCTTCAAGTGCATTCTTTTGTCAAAAAGGAAAAACGTCTTATGACGTCAATCCCGCTGTAAGTGTCTATTTTGTTAATCGTTGTCCACAGATATGTGTATAGTAAACAATCAGATAGACGATGCTTTGTATACGTACATCATCAGTACAGGGACAAAGTAATAACTTCGCAGAACTCACAATCTTCCATTAAATTAGAGCTATGGCAAAGTTCGAATAAAGGAATTGCAAAACAAGCGTGGAATTACTTTGGTGGAAAATGCTTCCAAAGCGTCTCAGAAGGAAAACACAATTATTAATTAAATGAGGGATTGTTATTCTTCAGAAATACCCTTACAACAGGAAATGGATTTATGGCTTGTAAACCCAAAGTTGGCATCCCACTTTTGTTCTCCCCCCACCCCCCCCCCTATGTTCTTTTTATTTTCTTCATTATCAAATGTTGGGTGGGGTTCGAAGAACCGTGTCAGCCATTTCACATAGTGGATCCATTGACTTCCACATTTTTGAAATACACACCCATTCAATTTTAATACGGAATTACCCCGACAAATAATTCACTAGTTATAGGGATATTTTGTACTTGAGCGGACTTCCACGTGTTCTGACTACTCATGCCCAGTCCCTTCCGACGTACACGGAGAGATCGCTCGTTAAATAGCCCCGCCGCGTAATCAGATATTCACCGGCCTAAATACAGCAGTGGGGTTTACCACTTAGTTGATTTAGAAGCCGCGGGTATATGCCGCCGAGCCATCTTGCCCACCGCAGGTACAAATCTTCAGTAAGCATTCCGAAGCAGGGCACTTTGTAGAGGAATTAGGGCCCGGATTGGGCAATCCGGAGAGCTTCCGACCTAATTCTGTCTGCACACATTTGACGGCGGCACGCTAGGGTCTCATAGACAGATGGCGAGGGAGATGATGAAGCGAATCACAAAATGATGACGAAACCATCGGTGTTGGTTAATTAATTGATGAGGAATGACAGCGCAAGTGTTTCCCTCTCGGCCAGTCGAAGGAAACGAGCACGGCTCAAGGATTCGATTAGCGGGGCAGCAAAATCCCTTGGATTTCTCTGCACAAAGTTGATCCCGTTCTTTAATCTAGTTTAGATTCGATGCTTGTTTATCCTGTAGTTTTGTATAAAGATAACCTTGTAATTGGGAAAATACCCCCACCCCCCCCCCCATCAGAAATTAATTTTCCTATTTTGTTTTCTTCTTCTTTTCTTTGTTTAAATACTGGTATCATCAGATGTCAACGGCGTAGCAAAACTCCTTAGGAGTATTCAGCACCGGCAGCCAAACTGGCGCGCATGTTGCTTATCAGTTTTAATAAGCGTCTTGCCCAAGGGCACCCAGTGCCATCAGCGGGGTTCAAACCTACTCTCTGATAGCTCGGCAACCGAAGTTTGAGTTCGGTGCGCTAGACTGGTCGGCCACGAATTGAATTAAATTGCGAGAGATGCAGTATGCTCTTCTTATGAAACGGTACAGTCTTTTGATTTTATACACGCATCTAGTAAAGGTCCCTGCAGTAGGTAGGATCACTTTCATATCAATGGTTAATGAGGAAAATAAATACTCCTTTAAAACCCTCCGATGGCCTACAGACTGAAAACACCTTTTCCTTAATTAGACGTTCATGTTTTAGCAAAAAAACAGGTGAAAACTCTCTAGGTTCTATCCTCAGACAGGCCCGATTGACATGGCCTATGACCAAGTCAAGCAGTGTGACCTTTGGTCTCTGAATCCCCAGTATAAACACTTTCTATACAGGCAAGTATAAACAGAAAAAAAGAAAAAAAGAAAAAGCGTTTTCGTAGTGCAAACAAATTATAATGAAAAAAGAATGTTTATTATTATTGTTTGCCAAAATATCTCTTCAACGTCTGGGAAGATTATTAGCTTTGAAAAAAAGTTAGGGCATCCGAAGACAATTTAAAAGTAAATGGCAGCTTAGGGTATAAAATCCCAAAACAACAAATTACATCCGTATGAAAGCCTGGTCGACACATAGTTTTAATTTCAATTTGTCAGGAGGGTGGGGGGGGGGGGCAAGGTTGATAGCCTAATTAGCAACCAGAGGTTTGTAATGGAAATTATCTTAACATACAATTAAATTGTGTTATAATGCTATTTCATCGAAATCATAGCGTACATGATAGAAATTAACATGGATATAGGTGAGTCTTAAGAGCTTACTAAATAGAGGTGAACTAACAGATTCATTAATGAGAAAGATTGTTTCGAATCATAAGACCAGCTTTACACTGAATGTTTTTTTAACAAGACATTTGTTTGCACGGGGAACATTCAAGCGAGTGATGCCTAGCTTGGAACTGAAGAAAAAGTGGAGGCGTGTAAAATGAGTTAGTGAGGTTGATAAGTTAGCCACAACGACACCCGATCCCTATTCGTACCAATGGCTTCGGCTAAAGCTCAAGCTTTGGCTCAGGCACGGGCTTCGGATAAGGCTCCGTCCTCCCGAAGCCCCTTTCCAAAATAAAGAAATAAGTAAATAAATAAGATAATTTTAATAATAAAATAAGTGACATAAATGTATCACCAGGGTTGAATAAGGTTGACATTAGTTGCACACCGAAATCTGTACAAAGATGTTATTAAGTTATGCGCGACAAAATGATAGGGGGGGGGGGTTATATAGCGCTTTTAACTCACAAATGACAGCATTCGATTCCAAGGACGTGAATAACACGATATTCAACAAAACCCCCTCCCGCCCCATCCTTTACCTCATCTCTATCTCCCTCTCTCCCCTGATTGATTCGTCTCGTAGCTTTTAATCAAAGCGATAAACGAGACCGCCTCGGTTTTTTTTTCTCTCTTCATTTTTTATCCCCAGCTTCATTCCTTGAAAGCCTCGCTGATAAAGATCAGCCAGAGGGGTGTGGTTACCATCGCCAGCAAGAAATGGAACCGGTTATGGATTAGCCGAATGTTGGCAAGGTATTATTTGGCATTATTCTTGTCCAAACATCGCACACGGCGACGAAATTGGAAAAAAGTGGCTCAAAATGCATTACCGATAACGAACAAGTCCCGAGGTCACTATCTCCATAATGCCTTATATAGAAAACAAACTGAAGTAAAACAAAAACATGGAGGGCTGCATTATTTTGAGCAAGAGGGATCTGGCATGGTTGGAGATAGATAGAGACCCCCCCCCCTACATCTACATTTTGGAAAAGGATTTGCCAATGGCCATGCGATAATATTTGGCTTTCAGATCCGACCCCGAGGGTTTTCTAATTAACCCGAGTTGTATAAAACGAAACTAACGTAAGATAATAATAGCATTAAAAGTGACTTACGATCCAGCCAACAAAAACAAATAAATACAAACACAATCGTAGCTTGCGGCCATTGTGAACTTATCCCCGTTTATTATTATTTTAAATACGATGTCAGTTTGAATCAAGATTATCAGGGCATTCAAGGAAATTATTGTCATTTTTTCTTCTTTGTTTGTTGTTGTTGTTGTTGTTGTTGTTGTTGTTGTTGTTGTTGTTGTTGTTGTTGTTGTTGTTGTTGTTGTTGTTGCTTTTGTTTTTGTTGCTCTTTTTGACACGGATTTGAATGCGAAAATTGCCGATGTAAAATACGTTTAATCCGATTTACCCAACTTCCCTTCCGTTCCTTTACCTTCCAAGACTAAGGGTCAGTTTGATTCGAGAACAAGTTTTAGGATATTTAACTTCCCGGCTGGGTTTAGCTTTAATGTTAATGACTTCAGTTCCCAAAATATACAAAATAAAACACGAATGATCGTGTCATGACAGTACTCCACTTGGTTGTGTAGTTTCTGAGCCCATCGAGTATGATTACCTCAGGTTGGTGATGGAATCGTGCAATTAATGTTGTAAGTATGGAGATTGGCACACAGTCAGAGTCTGTAACAAGAAAGATATTTGGCTTTATAGAGCCATCACAGATCTGTCCTTCGCAAAAAAAATAGGGAAAAAACAATCAAGTTAGAATGACAAAAGCAATGGCAGCCATTTCGACAATTTTGAAAATTGCTTGAAGGCCCCATCTCTGTCATGACGTACTCTGTGTGACAAGAAGGACATTTCACACAAACATTGCCCACATCTTTCGCACTATCGACAGCACCATGTAGACGTAAAAGTTGAAACAATTCTTCAGTTTGGCTCATGAAGGTCTTAGACAATGACATCAATTGTTTTCTTTGACAAACGTATGAGAATGACTCAAAACTCCTGGTGTAGTTTGTGGAAAAATCAAGGCAGAAATCCATTCTTATGGGCAAGGGGTCGAACCATATAGATTGGGGGCAGTCTTTACTCAAATCTACAAGATATTGTCCACAATAGTCAGCTTTGAGTGTTGTTTAGACGAAGACTAAACCTAGATTCACCACTCAATAAAGTACCTCCGAATACTGGAACGGGTTATGATGGCCGAAAAGGGGGGCGAGAAAAAAGAGATGGTTGGACGGACTCGAAAATTATTTCGATGTTTAGTTTCAAGGTCGGGTTTCACTACATTTACTACTCGTGGAAATCCAAGAAAACGTCCTGAAGTGTTTTGTTTTTTTGGTGAACATTTGTCTGAACTAGTCAGTGGGACCATGACTCAGAAAGGTTGAGAACAAACCATGAGTGTCTTCAAAGTGCCAAAGTGCTTGAGGCGTAACAGGACGGGACAACGAGACACACAAAACACGGTCTCTGTTCCCTTTACCCTTTATTTTGTATACAAAGCATGCTTGGGGGACAGGGACCGAGCTGTTGGTCGTTATTGCCTGCCAATCAAAACTATACATCCGTATTGTCAAACTCTTCAAATTATTTAATAAATTAATATCAGCCTTTTTTACGGGGGGAACAACACTGTTTTCATTTCACACATTCCCGAGGAGTTCACCCCGGCCGTGTTCGACATCATGCTCACCACGCCTTCCCGGGGCTGCTCCCCGCGCCCCAAATCCCATCAAGCCGGGCGGTCGGTATTGTTTCATGGCTCGGCTAATCCAATCAAGTTATTGCTGAGAGGTACCCGTCCCCGTTAATGAAGCCAATGCATAAAGCTTATTATATGACCAGATCCATAGTCTCCATCGTGTAGGGCAAACCAGCCCCCCCCCCCACTCCCCCACGCCTTATATCGTATTCTCTTCATGCATCATACAGTGATAGTATTATTACAGTTACTCCTTTTCATTTACTTCAAATCACTGTGTATGTGTGGCTCGGGGCAGGTTCGGTTTGGGTGTCGTCGAGGAGCACGTGCCGCGTCTCCTTACGGCCACAGAGAGCAGTGTTCCCCTGTACGACAGCGTAAATCTTCATCCAATACCCCGACATGGCTAGCACACAACTTAGAGTTTTTTAAACGATGTGACGCGGTCGTTGGTAGATATAGAGGTAATTTTCCCCTGGCCGTTCGGAGCTCCACCAGACGAGGGAGCAATCCCAGACATATACCATTTTGTTTATCGTTTTGTTATTAAAGGTATATATATTTGTATATTTTATATTTTTGGTGTAATTACATAATTGTTTTTTTTTCCCCGGAAAAGCAATGTAACTAATATCCTCGCACCATCCGCTCCCAAACTCCAAAACTGTTTTTGGTAAAGGAAAATCACACTTTTTTCAGATACCCCCCCCCCGTACAGTTTATACGGGGTACTTCCATTGTTGTTCTATCATTCCCTTTTCCGAGGAAAACCTCTATGGGGTACCACTAGAACAAAGAAAAAATTGTGGGGTAGCAATGTTCCATTGTTAAAAGTACCCCTTAAGTTGGCGTGTGTAAGGGCACACCCATGCACGTGCAACATAACGGATGATGTTAGGGGTCCTGCTACTGTTGTCCTAGTGTTTCTCTTTTCTAAAGAATTCATCTGTGATGGGGTCCAAGTTGAACAAAGAAAAACTTTGCGGGGTTTTATTGTTCCATTGTGTAAAAGACCCAACGAGGGCCATTATGCGTAAGTCCACAGCTCTGAGTTGTATACACTCTGTGGACATTTCTTTGTTCTTTACCCTGAAGAAAAATCATATTCTTCAACACTGTACAAATCAGTGTGGACTTGTGTGAGTCCACATAATGTTTCAATTCCCTACACTGTGTGGACCTCTTTGTTCTCAGGTCCACACCTCATGTAACACTTTAACACATGTAAACACTTGCAATCGTTCTTCTCCCCCCCCCCCCTTTTTGTGTGTGTGTGTTTCATTAACAGTGGAACTAATCGGTACCTTTCGGTAATGATGTAACGTTTAGTAAAACACGTAGACAGCACCGGTATTTGTCAAAGACCAGTATCCGCACTTTATGTGAACCAAACACACATCAAGTTACGAACCTGTGAAGATTTTTAAGCTCAATCGATCCACGGAGTCATGATCAAATATTGGAAATAAACCTTACACGTGTTTACTGTCGTCAAACATCGAGTTTTGGACCCATGTGATCAAAACTGATCATTTCTGAAAACAAATAACGGCATTTTTAGGCCAAACAAACTCCAAGGGAAGTTCTCCACCGTGACTATCTTTATGCCAACCAGTCTAAGTCTTGTGGAAATCTGCGAACATTTGTAGTTTTTCTTATTTTGTACGTTTTGCACGTAAGCTATCATATTTTATACGCGTATTTTGTTATTTTGTCAACAAATTACTATACAAGGGGAATCCTTTTACGGATTCCAGACTTACGTTCGTTCTCTTTTTCCATTTCCTTATTGAAAATACAATTGCATGTGTGATTTGAACTTGAACGTAATTGAATATGTCTACTTTTACTTCTTTTTTTTTTTTTTTACAATAGTTTAGTATAAGTGCCGCCAGTACCATGTCATTGTTTTTATTTCCAAGTGTGTCGAACAGTGTGTCAAACACTGTCTCACTAATGTCTGGTTTTGTTTGGCAAAAAAGGGAATTTCCTAATTAAAGGTGAAAAGAGTTGAAACATGTCGACAGGCGATACTATAAAATTATTATTTCTATTGTCTGGCGACTTTTTTCATCCTTTTCGTTCCTTTGAGAGATAAAAGAATTCCGGAATGTGATGAATCTCATGAGGTAAGCCATGCATTCATACAATCTGTACATTGTACGCTGGTGAATTTCGATGCCACTATTATCTATTACCTTTCTGTACATGACAAAGATTCGTGCCAGTGGGTAGTTTTAGCTTCTCTCTAATACCCAGAGTATGCCATCATATCCGTTTTGACTTCTTTGGGAAAATAAGCTGCACGTGTAATTAAAATCTCTCGAGCTAACAACTGCTTGTTCTTCTAGATATTACCATTATTTTACCTTTTTCCCACATTTTGCTCAAGGGCAGTAATTACAATAATTGAAAAAATCGTGAAGAGTCCTCTTTTGTCCGAGAACAGTGATCGATGTCTTTAAAATGTCCATTTCATTATTATGAATATTTTTTCTATGAAAAAAACCCTGTAGTGTAAAATTTTCTTGTCAACGGCGGATTGTCAATTGCATTCAAGACCTACAGGCGGCTCTTAATTTCGTAATAGATTGCAGCTGCTGAGCATAACAATAATACAAATATCAATAAATTATTGGTTTATATTGCAACCATTCCATACTATGGATTAGGTTTTCCTTTTTAAATGAACATTACAGAATTGTTTTTTGCTAACAAAACAGTTGCTAGAAGTGTAAGCACTTTATGTAATCCACCATATACATAAACTGAAAAACCTGTGGAAGTTTGAGATCGATGGGCCATCTGGGTCACGAGAAAATAGTGAAAAACCGATTACACATTTGCATGAAATCATATAGATTCATTTAAATGAATAACGCTCACTGAGCGATAAACTCCAATCGGAAAATTAGATTTTTCATTTCTCATCAAATATGGCATTTCAGACAGAAATATTTCTAGGGATTTTTTCTACTATCATCATCATTAGACCGTGTAAGTTTTATGTAAATCTGTGATCAAAAGTATATTTTACATGTTTTGTTCTTACCAATTCTGTAATGTTCCTTTAAATGTGTTAATTCTAAATTTTCCTGTAATTTGCTTTGTTCTTTATTTACCCTTAAGGTCCCCCGTCCTAACCTCCGTCCCTCAGGTCTGTTTATTGTCCCTAAAAATAGGGTCAATGCCACAACAAAGGGCTTCATACATCGTCTCACTTCACTGTTTAATTCCATCACGCCAGCCAACCCTGCTATAGACATTATTTCATCAGTCAATCTCAGCCTTCAAAGTTTAAATTAATCAAGTTTTTTAGCCCATCCCCTCACCTATCTAGTCATCCTAGTCTGGGTCTAGCGTAGATCTATTTTGTTTTGCTTTTATTTGTCTTCTTGCCTTGTACCATTGTGTGTGTTTTATAATTTGTTTTATTTTAGTGTGTACATTTTATATTTTGTTAATGATTACATTTTTATAAAACTTTTATCTATCCTTTAATTGGCGCTTGCGCTGTTGGATGTCGTATGAAATAAGCTAAAATAAATAAAATGTACACAAGCGCACAACATAACAAAATACTGAAGAAAGAATTAAATGAATGTATAACACAAGATCATTGCAGAACTCCTAGAACAATTGATGATAAAAGGGCATTAACATAAAGACAGAAGAAACATAAAACGTACTTAGGAGACGACATTAATAAACCTTATCAATAAGCAAAAAACATAGAGTTATAAAGTTTAAAAAATATATATAATAATAATAATAATAATAAAAATAGGAATAATACTTAAACACGCAAAGAAAAACATCTACAATAATTCAATTTGACCTGAAACTACAGAAGTGACAGGATAACTACAAAAAAAGGGGAAAAGAGCAATGTTTGATGATTCGAAGACACAAAACTTACCCACTTAACTAATCAAATTTCCTATATTGCGTTATACAGAAGAAGAACAAAATACTAAAAAAGAAAACAAGAAAAATATATACATGGTTCAAGATTTTGATCGAAAGCTGTACAGTAAACCGTTATCTACACGTCACTTTAAACTCCGTTCCCTGAAACAGAATAAGAGATAGTAATCATGAACTGGTGCACAGAATTCAAAATCCTTCTAGGAAGTGCTGTTGGTCTTCAAGAATAGCTTCCCGGGGTGTTCGTTGTTGAAAGGAAATGGAACGGAGCAGTTAAGTTACTTAGGAAACGCAGGCCGGGTTGCCAGAGAGTGGTTAGAGTTGATTGTAAACACAGGCGGCAACTCAATATTTTTGAAGCTATCGGTGACGACAGCAATTTAATTCGGAGAATATGACCGGCATCAGGGAGTGACGTTGGCCGATAGTAGGAGAGATAGCGACTGACATGATGCAAACTTCTTTTTTTCTTTTTCTTTCATAGTAATCTCTTTCAGCGGCTTGTGTTTTGTGGGGGAAAAAACGAACGATATCACAATAAAAAGACTGCCTATATTATGGTAATTTGTAGTGGCCCTTTCAATCAATCCAAAAGCAGCCTCTTCGATTACCGGGGTTTCTTTTTTTGCAAGGAAAAGGTCTACTCGTGTAGAGACATTGTCACTTTGTACAATTATGTAATGGCAACGAATATGTTATTATTAGCAGTGGTAGTGGTATTATGTATTTCTGGTAATAACCAAAGAAAATTGAACTTAGTCACTATAGCTCAAAAAGACCGAGTAAACCTGAAAACAAGGGTGCTTGATGTGATCCAGAAACACCGGGGTTAACCCCGTGATCCAGAAACACCGGGGGTTAACCCCTGCTCTTCAACGATGAGTGTTAGGGGTTCTTTTTACGTGCACTGCCAGTCCTATAGTACGTTGGGCATGAGGCTAATTGTCCCCATCTCAAGGATAAATCAATTACGGTAAAGCATCTTGCTGAAGAACACAAGTGCCACGACCGGGACTTGGACCCACACTCTGCTGATCAGAACAATTGGTGCTCGATATGGGGCAGAGGTACCCCCCCCCCTATTGTGTCTTCATTGTGTGCTTGGAATCTCAGGAATTATTTTGAGGATTTTAGGGGAGGGGGAGTTCTATACAAGAAGAAAATAGTGTGTTATAGTATGGGAACATTGGGGGGACCCTCTGCCCCATATCGGGCAGGCTATATATCAGAAACCTAAGAGCTTGAGTCTGGTGCTCAGCCACGACACGCCACAGACGTTATACATTAGAGTCGTCTTAGCGAGCAGCAAAACAAAACAAAGAATGATGTCTTTAGCAGAAACGCATTGTTCTTGACCGGTTCTGCATAACGATTTGCTAAATAATAAATAAATAAATAAATAAATAAATAAATAAACGAATAGATAATGGAACAAATAAAGAAATAGATAATTACTCACTGTAAGTTATACTTTGTTTTGTTTTATGTTAGTAGTAGGCCCCTATGCATCCCTTAAGTATGTATTTGTAAGCTGTTTCTGTGTACATGTGTGTATCTGAATTATTTGTGTGATTCTGTATTGAAGTTTTACAATTAAACATATTTGTATATCTCCACAATCAAGAACAAAATAAACAATAAACAATAAATAAATAAGTAAATAAACAAATAAGTAGGTTAATCAATGAATAAATGCATACATAAACAAATAAATAAATAAATACATAAACAAAAAACAACAAAAAATACATAATAAAAAAAGAAAAAAAGATTATTGTTATCGAGCTGGATTATTTGATGAACGCTGCTGCTGTTATTGTTGTTGTTAAATAAACGGAGTAGTATAACTCCACATAAAGATAAAAAATAATAAAAAGTAAACAACTAAACTAGATAAATAACGACCAGTATCCGCACTGTTTGTGACAGGAAATAACAAACCTGTGAAATTTGGATTTTAATCGGTCTTTGGAGTCACAAGAAAAGAGTGAAAGCCCACAGGCCACATTTTAAGTCCTAAAAGTTTTCAAACATCGAACGTTGGGGTAGCGAGATCAAAACTAAATATTTTACCCATATTCTCAAAAAGATGTAGCATTTTAGGCAAAAGTATGCAAGGGGAAGTTTTCCACCATAATCTTCAAATCTGTGACCATGTTTTTTTTTTCGTTTTTTTTTCTATCTCCTTCCCCCCCCCCCTCCCGCCAAACCTTGTCAATGTTGTGCACACCAGCTACTGGACGTTTATCAATATTAAACAAATCATCAAATAGAGATCACTGCCCTTTTTAACTTCCGTATTGCAATAATAGATTGGATTCCCTTCATTATTTGTTCGTCTGGTTTGTAATTCGAAGTCGTCTGTATTCGTTATAGTGTATTTTTAAAAAGCCTAAATGAATATAAATACAACCAAACAAAACTAGTCATGTAACGGAGACGCCATTTTCATTAATACTTGTTTCCTAAATTCACGAGATGACAGGAAAATGGTGTGAAGCAATTTTATTTGTTCCCCTTTCTCTCTCTCTTTTTTTTTTTTTTTTTTTTTTTTTTGTCCTTCTTCTTCTTCTTCTTCTTCTTCTTCTTCTTTTCCAGGCAAACCACTCTTCAGGAAATTACCCAGAGTGCGATATTTGTTATTACAATTTACCTATTAAGTGCTAAGAATCAACTTTGGGAATGGCATTTAATTCTTTTAATGTATCTCATGTTTGTCTTTCTTATTCCATACTCGAAATAAAATAAGTGGTTTGGCGAAATACGAGATGGTTGTGTCAATTTGCGATTCACATTGTATGTCAATTCGTTTTACTCATCTGTGTCAAATATTTTGCCTGGAGATTTCAAAATAATAGCTACAGTAACGAAGCCAGTCACTAAATTATCTAGCTGTCGCGAACTTCAGGTTTAAAATCAAAAGCAGTTGGAATAGACTACACTGAATATAGTAAAAGTGGATTCAACGAAGAAGTGAAAACAATTTTTTCGTATTGAAAAATGTATTCATCATTATAGCAATGTTTGTAGATTTGCACTTGGGGGCTTATGTAAGTGTAGCTGGGTGAGCTGTGAACTTTGAACATGCTGCCCTAACTTTGAACATGATGTCCCACCTTTGAATACGGCCCCAACTTTAAAGGCGCTGTCCCAACTTTGTACATGCTGCCCAACTTTGAACTTGCTGTCCTAACTTTGAACATGCTGCCCCAACTAACATTCTGTTCCAAATTTGCACATGCTGCCGAAACTTTTAACATGCTGGCCCACCTTTGAATGCTGCCCCAACTTTGAACATGCTGTCCCAACTTTGAACATGCTGTCCCAACTTTGAACATGCTGTCCCTACTTTGCACAAGCTGCCCCTTCTTTGCACATGCTGCCCCAACTTTGAACATGCTGTCCCACATTTGAATGCTGCCCCAACTTTGAACATGCTGTCCCAACTCTGAACATGCTGTCCCAATTTGTTTACGTGCCTTAGAGCTGAGTGTTTGTATTATACAATGGCGCTTAAATTATTGGTATGTTTATTACATTTACTGTGACAACAACTGCCAGTTTCTATTTAATGTGCAAAACATTGGTAATATGGAAAAATATATGTATCACAGATTTACGCATAACTGATGCATGCTACACAGATGGTCGTGGTGGAAATTCTTTGCTTGAAATGCCATGAGCCATTATACGATGACACTCACTGTTGGGACACTCACTGTTAGGTTTGGATACATTTGTCTGTATAACACCAAACCAATTTAATTGTGCACTCCTATTTAGTGCCCACCATATCTCAGAAAGGCTAATAGTGTTTTGGTAAACGAATAGTTTTGAATGCGTGAGTCCGAAATCCGACGTTTGAAAACATTGGACAGAGTATCAAAGGGAGTTTGTCATCATTTTCCTGTGACTCCGATGACAGACTGAGCTTATTCAACATTCACATGGTTATTATTCAATATGTATAATTTAGGTCACACGAAGTGCGGGCATTATAGTCTTTGAAAATTGCCAATGTTGTCCATGGGCTTTAAAGCCAATATTATGGTATGCGTAAATCAATGTATCGCGTAATTGTAACAAAGTATAACCTCCATAATTGCATTGCACAGTTTTGTTCTAGGTGTACGCCCCCTTTTGGTTTGTTTGGTTAGGACTTTCGGTTTTCATCGGTTTATGTTTCTTCTCTTTGTATCAACAATGGCCCCGCAAGAAAGTGGATTTCGCTCAATTTTTAATCGAAGCTCTACCTACGGTATGTTTGTTATCATAACAAAGGATCCATCGGCTATGTTTAAGTCATTATGCCATTGTTATTATTCACGATGTTCCTTTGCAGACAACAGCTGTATATTTCGTATGTTGTTCGCCTTCCTTCTGCTTGCAGTGATTTATATATAAAACATTTTTTTTCAAACACAAACCAAACAAAAACTTCAGCATGGCATTTCAGATTTCGGCACAAATTATCCATGCATTAAAATACATGTTATGTCTGAAAGTTAGTGAATTCTGCGTGATCATTGTGTGTGGGCGTACCAATTTGTTAATCATTAGCCACCAACGTGCGACCTTTGTGACGGTGTTAATTTAAATGTCTTTATAAAAAAAAAAATTGATTTCTTTTACATACAGTTTGTTGGGGACAATTTATTTCTAGAAACAGGTTGATTGATTTTGGTTATCACCTATTTAAAGCGTCCAATGAATTAGAATTCCCACTCTAGAGTACACTGTTTTTATGACAGCATTTTCTTGACTTGGTGTTGACGTTGGATTACCTTGTTGGAAGTTAAGTGGTTCCGGGTAAACCTGTAAGATTTGAAGTGCTGCCTAAACTTAAGCGACTCTTCCCAGTACCATGGCATAAATGAATGTTGCAAGGTCTACATGAAACTCGCGGGCTAACTACATGCTATGTAAAATTCATGAGCACAGAGAGTGGGAGGCTAATCCGATCTGCTGTGGAAATAGTGCACAATGTTAGACAGTACACCTTGAACATGTTATTCTATAAAGAGTGGCTTTTTGTTCAACAAAACAGTTGCATATATATTTTACCAAAGCTAGAATGGGCTGTGAGGGAATGGGTTAACCTAGTTGATGTAAGAGAGGCTCAGGTGCCAAAAGCAGCAATATTTACCACAGCACTATGCTGTTACTTGTGTGTACCCGTATTTTGTATTGAAACAAAATTGTAAGGCTTTATATTGAAAACAAAACCAAAACGCATAACGATTGATGGAAATAACTTTATAGATGGGCGCGGTAAGGGTGTGCGCTTGCATGCAGATTCGAAATAATTTCCACTTAAGCCTTAACGCCGGAAAAGTTGTACCCTCTCTGGAAGGCAAACTAGAGTTTGCAAGAAGACGCTTATATTAAACAGAGTGGTATTATTTCGTCGTAGAGGGCCCCGGGTACAATGTGAGAAGCATCGATCTACCTTAAACCCATGGGCGTTTTATTCATGTTGGGCTACTTTTGGGGGGTGCGTTTACCCCCTCAGTTCTGCACCAAATCGAACAGGGAAATTTCTCCCCCAGGCCCTTCGGAACTCGATTCAATTAGGCGCACTCGCCTGGTATGGATGCTTGAAAGTAAATATTCTCTTGTAGGGGGAAACGAGCGCCGAGAGCGCTCAAAATCTCTGCTCATCTGAGACCCTGGGACGGGCTGGGAGACAGGCGACCAATGTGGCTTGTTCACCACAGGTGGAATAAGAACAAAAAGGGTGTTTTTCTGTTCTGCATTTAGTTTGAAAACTACAGTGTGCCTGTCCCGTCGTTTACCTGCCAGTCAAAATGTTTCCCCTCAAGTGAGGTTGCACCCATTTGCAATGAGTTCAACGTGTTACACCAAAATCCGTTTAAAACTTGCACTAAGTTGGGGCCCATGACGTCTTTAATCAAGTATTTGTTTTGTCTCTCCTGCAAACAAACACCCCAACACCCCCAACAAACAAACAAACAAACAAACAAACAAAAACAGATTTATTATCATTATTCATTCAATCGACATTTGTTTCCAAATCCAGTCGATATGCATACAATAAATACAAAGAAACGAAAGTATAACAGAAATTGGGGGCACGGCCAAAATAAGCACAGCTTGTGTTTAGGGAGTGCCCGCGCAGAAAAACAAACACAATACATGTCAATACAACATGGACAAAGCCAACGCAATTGGCAATTCCAGGGGTTGATCCAACATAAGTAAGGATGAAAACACAAGTGAAGAATATAATACGACATCAATTTTGAAAGGTTAATACTTAAAATTACGCTGAAAACTAAATAGGCTTTGATTATTCCTCAAACTTGAACGTAACTTCATTCCAGTGGAAGTGGCCCAAGAGTGCCTAATGTTGTATTTGAAGGCAGATGTCCTAAATTTGGAAAACAATGCAAATTGAAGATGACCTTTTGTAATTGTGTACATCAAAGTTTGGTTTGGACATTATCATCAAAGAGTTTGGGAATGTGATTTGATTGATGCACATAAACAGACCAGTTGTTGAAGAACATTGGTATCATTGATAGGAAGGAGATCGTAGTTTTTTAATGACGGGTTGGTGCTAGCTCGAAAATTACTATTATAAATTACATGGACAAGTTCTTTTGTAATTTTAACTAAATTACGTCAGTTATTTGGAAATCTATTAGCCCATACAATTTTGAAGAAGAAATATAAGGCAAAAAAAGGAATAAATAAATAGTGCGCAGAATAGTAGAATAATTCCAGTAGATTTAGAAATGTTGCTACAAACAGCACTGGTGTGATGCTTCAAAGTAGCTGGCTATCAATGACAACTCCAAGAAGTTTAGTTAAATCGACTTTGGAATAAGTTTAATACACATAATAATGTTAATATTTTGAAGATTTTTGTGTACCTGTTACAGAAAATCATAAAATGAGCATTAGCATCATGAGATAATGAACAAAACATGTCCCTGTTAGAACATATTGTATCGTCGGCATAAAGTAACACATAAAGCAGGGTAGAATATTTACATGATGATAAGTCATTAATTTAAATTAGAAATAAAATAGGGCCAAATTGTGAACCTTGTGGAACACCGCACAATATTTCAGACGGAGGAGAGGTGGATCTATTGAAAAAAGGTGCATTGAGAATGGTTGAATAAGTAGCTATAAAACAAATCAAATGTCACACCACGAAAGCCACGCTAACCTAACTTGTCTAATAAAATACGGCGATTGATTGTATCAAAGGCCTTATTATTATTATTATTATTATTATTATTATGAATATAAATCATTCGGCGGAAAGAAACAAAAACAGCAGTACGCATTAACAAACGTAAAATCAGTGCCATATGCCAGGAAATGAACAATTTAATTAAATAACTGTGACCCAAGCGCTTTCATAATTATTCGAAATAAGGTTTTGGCCAAAGTAGACATAAACTCCTATGCCTTACAAATTATGGGCCAATTTGGAAAAACAAACCCCACAAAAATATTATCTTTACTATCTGAAACTGTTTCTTTAAAACGTTTTTGATTCAGGAGAAGAAAAAAAATACACCAAGCGAACGAAATAAAGAGAAATACCTTCCAGCGTTGTATCTGAGATTGCACGTCATGGTCACAGCGTAATTGCTGGAAATATTGTTGTCCCTGGAGAATCGAAGACAACGGGTGTATACATAATATAAAAATATAAATCGAAAACTCTTTCAGGGTGATGCAGGAAGTTGTCAAGAAATGAGACAATAATATAATGTCTTATCTTGCGTCCAAGGTGAAATTGTTGCGATGAAAAGAGTTTACGAGGGCCGAGAAAGGGATTTAGGCCGATTTTTGGATCCAATCTGTCATGTCCACTTTATTTCTTTCGGGGGAACCCCAAATCTCATCGGATCTACAGCTGTCAAATGTGTACCTGATCATAACAGTTTAATTTAGCTGTAAGAATTGTCGTGTGATAGCACGGGGAAGGGTAAGGGCAACGGTGAGTCGTCAATTCTGTATTTTGTTTGTTTTGTTTTTTAAAACATTGTTAACCAAAATAACCTTGGCAAGAGATAATGCAATGAGATAGACTGCATTATGCGGAAATAATTGAAATTAATGTAATTTGATTTGGTTGCAACGCCATCTGTCTGGGATTACGCTTTCAAAATTTACATATGACAGTAGATTCGTTACGTGTCTGCACTTGACTGTAGATTTGTTGCAAACAAATGGAGTTGTTCAACTGGAAAATGTCTTTGTAAATGGATGTACATCAAAACACAGTTGCTGATTTTAGCGAAAACGTTTGTTATAGCTAATCAAAACACTGTACGTTTGTTATAGCTAATCAAAACACTGTACTTGACAATGTTGCAAGCAATGTAAAGTAGGCCAATAAATTCGCAAAGAAAGTTATAATTGTGACCAAACGTCGTCTCACAAAATAAACTAGATAAACTAAAGAAATCAAATACAATGTTGTAAACGTCCCTCGATTTCTAGCACTCACTTCATTACTGGAATATTACATAGTGACCAATTGGAACTAACTGTTTCACAAGCGAAGTGAGTAATAATTAGACATATGCCCAGGTCATGACATTACATAGGAGTGCAATCAGTAAACGTTATGTTAAACAAAGTAATCAAAAACAAGATCAACGTTACTTTGGCGTATTAACTTTAACAGTAAGACGAAATACAAGCTTGCTCATGAGGACGACGCAAGTTCTCCAGAGTTGATAGAGATTGTAATGAGAGCTTCGCTGATGGCCTCTCTTCGTCCATCTGGTTTTTCTATAAGGACATTGTACATGTGCACCAATATGAACGATGTCTTGTAGTTTCGCACTGACTATGTTGATGGGAATGGACGAGAAAGTGTAGATTCGTGGATAGTATTTACGAGCCGGGGGCGAGTACATATTGTAGTAAGAAATTTACACTTTAGAGTCTATTTTCCGACTTAAACCATCTCCCCCAAAGCCATTGATAATAATGTGTAGATTGCTCATGCGTAATAGTCAGTGTAAAACTACCTATAGTCATCGTTCATTTTGTGTACGATCTCCCAAGCGAACAACGGATGCACCAAGAGAGGCCGTCAGCAAAACTCTCAATACCATTTTTATCAACTTTGATGAACTCAGTGTCTTCATCAAAAGACGGGCATGCATTTCATATCAGTATACCGCTAACTTTTAGTATGCCAAAATAACACGCAGTTTGTACGGCTATCCAATCACACGGTTTGTTCGATGTGTAGCGAAGAAACCGACTTTAGTTAACAATACGTTTTATATTAAAAGAAAATCTGTCATGCTTTATATTCACGATCAGTTTGTGAAAGACACTAAGTGTGTCCAAAAGTTAAGTGCACAATTTGACCTTAATCCTTATCAACAGCATTTGTTTTCTTTGTATAAATGGGGGAAAGATTAACTGGAAACAACTTAAGCGTCACCCTTGCGTGCTCAATATTCACTTGTCAAATAAGATCATTCAAATTCGTGAGGTCGCAAAGTTCATTCAATTTCGCAAAAGGCAACAGCATGGAGGCTGGTCTACCAGCCCATATAAATTGTAAACAGGTAGAGAACAAAAAAAATAATGCAGTCCTGAAGGCAAATGATTAAAATAGTATGACTGAAACGATCCAGAGAAGAAAGAAATCATGTGTTCACACGATAAGGAACATTGAATGCATTAATGGCTAAAAACGAAACCCTAGCTTAATCAAATTATGGAAACATGAGTAAATTCGAATGCGTTTATATGAAAGTTATTTAATTTACAGGCTGGCATTTTCCATGAAAACCTACAATAACAAATTATAGAAAGCTATTAATAACAAATAAAACACATAAATGAACGTCGATAACAAACTTCTTGTTAAACACAGTAATTGTATTCAAATCAATCTGAAAAATTCAAATTATGTAGAATGGTTCAAATGTACAGTTGAATGACAACAACTAAAACAAAATGACTAAAACGAACATGAATAAAAAAATACCCAAGGACAAAGATACTGACAATAATATGCAGACCGTCAAACATTTAAGCCAAGATAGCTCAGTCGGTAAAGCTTTAATCCGTACGTTGCAGGTACAAGTCCCGCTCTTGTCAATTATTCTTAGCTCAACCCCCCCCCCCCAAAAAAAAAAAAAATAAATAAAAATAAATAAAAAATAAAAAAATTAATAACTTTAAAATCAAATCCTGATCAATCATTATCAGTTCCGTAATGTATAAAATGATAGGTTCAGTACATTTTGTAATTAACTGGTATATTATAGATCCCATTGTCTGCTCCTCCCATCCCACTCCAAATGAGCATCTCTAATTACACCACTAAGCGTACCAACATTTTTGTTCTGCTTTTTTTTTTTTTATAATCCGATGTCCGTATTTCTGTTCTTCAGAGTAGCAAGTAAAGCGTCGGATTTAGGGTTGGCTTCCAAGCTTAAGAAAGTTTACTTAGAGAAATTCCTCAATCTATATTCTAAGGTACCTTCACCGATATGCAAGATGGCTAAGTAAAGGTCAAGGTGTTGGGAACTCGAGGGGGGCGATGCCGTTGGCTATTTCATGTCTCACTCAACAAGGCCTTTAGCTTATTTATTTATTTTTATTTTATTTTTTTTTGCTCCACAGTTGTATCAACGTAGAGTGTGTCTTTTAGGCACGATAACAAGATTTTAATCTAGCAAAGCTTGCAGTAACACCATGTATAATTATGTAAAATCTCTCGTATAAGAGCTGTCTGGGGTTCTAAAAAGATGTTCTTATCGTCTTCAGGTGAAAACAACCTAAGACGAGATATGTATGTACGTGGTGTTAACCGCAAACATTACTGCGTTGTATTTTGTTTTACCATGTTAGAAATCCTTCTATAAGCAAAACCTCACATTTGGTTAAATTCAACACAAAATAGCGCGACGAAAGACGTTGGTTTCCCGCGCCCTATTAGGCTACTGTTGTTCAAAACAAGATATTTCCCCCCACACTAATGACCAGCAGTGCACACCAAACTAGAAAAAGGGGTGAGAATTCTAATTCTACTCGGCGTTGTTATAGAAAACACATTATCTTCACCTTTCCTCGTTTTTGAACAAAACATTTTCACCTTCAAGATTGAAGTACTCAAGAGCTCCAATATTTACTTTTTTTCCCTTTCCCCCCAATCGTCTTAAATCGCACGCCTTATAAGATGAGAAAACTAAAATAGCCGTAACGGCGCAGCTCCGTTGAATCAACAACCGCATCCCCACGATGGTCGAACCCGACCGCTTTGCATATTTACTTCGTAGTTTGAGACTAGCGGCGGGCCTGTCATTTTCGGAGTTTGTTTAAGCCTTTTTCTTTTTTTCCCCTTTATACTTGGAGGTCTGCGGGGCGTTTGTAGACTGTTAACTAAGGAGATTTTAAACGCAATTCGTTCCTCGACCAGACCTGCGGCTCATTTTCCCTCCAATTATTGTTTCCGATGGATGTCCTCGTCAAGGCAGTTGGGAATCAATTGCATGCAGAGCAACATGGGCAATAATGGCATCATTTCAAAAATGTTGGACTCTGTAACTAACTCGTCCCTGTCTGAAATCAAAGAAAACATTCGTCAATGGATACTCGTAACAGTAAACTGTTTTTACTTTTTCGTTAACAGGAAATATTTTCGAACCAAATGGAACGAATTTGGAATTGGGTTTAATACAAATTCAAGATAGTGAAATACAAGTCCGTGGTTTGGGGAAAAGTAAGATGGCTCCCATCCACTATTTTTAAAATGAACCCATCTCACTACAAATTAACTGAATTTGTGGTCAAGTTGTAGTTTTTGTTGTTTGTTTTCGCTTGTTTGTGGGTTGTATGGGTGTTTGTTTGTATTTTTGTTGTTTTTCATTATTTTATTTTTTATTTGAGGGGATTTTGTGCGTACTCATATTGACTAATTTTGATCGTGGAAATCAGAATAAGGGACAATGACAAGTGCCGTCTTCAAATGCTTTCACTTATTAACAGAGATTTCAGGCGCCAACATTTCCGTGGAGGATTGGTATTTGTATGATCTTATGGTGAGCTTTCACTGTCATATTGAAACTTATCAAATTGTTTGTGCGATGACAATATTAAGTTTTTACTTTTTCGGTAATCCTATATCTTGACTTCTATATTTGGTTCCCTTCCATATAAGGATGACCGTGCTCGTAATATGAGTGAATAGTGAGCTTTTAAAAGTATACAATGCCCCGATTGAAGCATTAAAAAAAAATGGTTTCGCTATCGTAAAATGAGAAAAATATTACAATGATTTAATACAAGCCGGGGTTGTAAGGAAGTGAAACTGGAAAATGTTACATTCGAAGTAATCGCGATATAAAACGTACACCAAACTTCACGAGGAAGCCCCCAAAATAGACTAAGATCACGAAAAGTTCAACCTCAGCTTCATACAACATGACCTAAAACCATCCAAAAGCAAATTGTTCCTGGCATCCACGCTAAGCTCCGAGAACATCTTTAGAAAGTGAACAATTGTAGCCAATTTAAAGAGAACATCTTAGAAAGTGAACAATATTGTAGCTTAAGAAGTGAACAATTATAGCCAATTTATAAGCATTCGTTATACGCTTCAAGTGATGAAAATTAAGTAACTCTGCGTGAGGATTGTTAACCTGAGACAAATCAATTAACATTTTTAATAAAATGAGTCTTCGTTGCCATCGAAAGTTTGAAGGAAAAAAATCCCAAAACACACACAAACAAACTATTCTGTTTGTTACGAAAAGTTGGAACTCGTCCAAACCATCGTCCGCTTGCAGTGCGACATGTACCATCCTCTCGTTCGTGGATAATAACGTCTAAATATATTGTGGGCTAGTTCCAGATAAACCGCACAGCTCTGATAGACTTTCGCTTTCTTGGCAGCATCCACTCCAGCAATTAATCAACAAATATGATCTGTACCTTTCATTTTTTTTTTAACCAACCCTCTGGGTGCTCTTAGCGTGCCAAAGGCTCTAGAAAAAAAGTACTGTTAATTTATAAACTGTATTCTAAAAGCCGGTTCGTCCTTCAGTTCCAGGCATGTTTGATTTAAGTGGCAGGCCAAGTGCGAGGCCATAATGGTGGGAAGGAACAACTGGAGACACAAAGACATGAAACAGTGCCGATGGTATATAATCGATTATAGTTAAACTGACGATTTCCGTCTTAATAGAAAGTGTTTTTTTTTTTTTTTAAAGATGACGGCAGTTCGACCATTTCTTCGTGAAATATTTCCGTTATAAATTCTTTCGTCTCCCCCCTTTAAGCAAACTATATTTGGATATGACCTTAGGTCTGCATGCAAAGAGAAATTTGCGTTGTTAATTCTGTGTCTCTAAAATATACCGACCAAACCTGAAACTGCTCTTAGGCTTGGGCAGATATACGGGAGGGGCGCAGCTGCTCCACCCCCCCCCTCCCGCCAGTATTGCCAACTGAAAAGAAAACAATGAATTGAAAGTCAATTAAGAGCATTCTTATTTTGAAAATGGGTGAAAAATAATGTGTAAAACGCTCCTGAAATTATCTAGATTGTACCACTAAGAGCATCGAGTGTTGAAAAAAACAAATAAAAAAATAAAAACCAAAAACTAAATATTTCATTTGAAAAACACAATAACAACAACAGCGCCCCATCTAAAAATCCTGTATCCGCCCCTGATAGGCCATCCGCTCCCAGATGCAAGGCATTTATATTTTACACCTCATTGAGTGTAGTTTACACAGATTAGGTTAAGCTTTATGATCCGGCGCCTTCCCGTTGATCACACCCCTCTCTATAGGTCCGTATTGTATGTCTAAAACTGATTCCAGAATTTTTGTTGGTAAGTTCCTTTTATATTGTTATTTTTTACCCAGATCCAGGATTTAATCCTGTCTTGGAAATTCGTTTTTGACGTTAGGTTGATAGGATTGTTGGTTTATCCGGCTATGGGTTTTGACTCTTGGCAGAGTTCTTCCAGGAGAAAAACAAACTAACAAATATCCAATTGTGGTCTGTAACAAGATTACTCGAACAGGAGAGGTGACAATATTGCAATATGATAATAAAGTGTTCGGATCATAGAATGGGTGCCCAGTGCTGAATGAAGACTGAAGTAAATACTATTACCAGCCATGCTATCAATCTATATTGAACTGCTTGGCGTCTACAAGATGTGGGAACCCACCATCAACAGAAAACTGCCTGGGAAATGTCCGCATGTTCCATCTTATAATTGATGAGGAGAAGAAGAAGGTGCCCGCCTGCGAGCTCCATCTTCCCTTGGCGTTCCCGCGTTGCTGCGTATGACAAAGCAGAGCCTTGTGAATTGCTTTGACAGTAGTTGCTGTCCGACCTAGCAGCGTCTCTGCCCCCCCCCCCCTCCCCATCTCCCCGTGCCCCTTAAACTTACTCCTTCTTCTTTGGGTCTGTGAGTAGAAGACTTCGTGCCGTCATCATTTAGTCCCCATCTAACACACCGTAATGAGTCCAATGAGAATTGCATTTATCACCCATCGGATACTCCACAACGTTGCCGCTTCTTCTGTCAATATTTTGTTCCGCTGTAGAACACCCCCCAAATCGCACCGCATTGGAAACCCTCTCCCTTCGCATTCCCGCGGTGTCAATATTTAAGGAGAGGGAATGGAATTGATGGAACTGTTTGTCCCTGGAAATATCTGATTACCTGCAGAACTTCAGAGAAGGATTCAGACTGAAAATATTTTAGATGTGTACATGTTGATGGTTTCGCGTGTTGCCCTAACAGTGCTGGGTGATAACCGCGCACGGTTTTTGAGGCACAATTCAAGATTTGGTGGCCAAACGGTTTTAAAGTCTTGTTTCCATATCTGCACATTTGCCTGCTTGACGCTTGGCTGAATTATTAACACGTGTGAAACTTATTCACATTTAAAATGTCACTGTTAATGTAGTCTCTAAAACGCCACATAGTAGGCTAAACACAAAACAATCAAACAGTCCTATAGAGCGTAATTGCAAGGAATATTTCCAGACTGATTTGTGTATAATTATTGGCAATCGATTCAATTTGTTGTTATGAATATTTCAATTCTTTCAAAAGATTCCGCAAACTGATGATAACGTAATGGTCGATTTTATTATTGCTCGTTCCTTGTCAGATCGAGTGATTTTTCATTTGTTGTTCCTTGCGTCTCTTTGATCCTATGTAATTCCTATGTAGAATTATTTGATCAAGACATCATTTGTTGTAATAAAAGGAGTAACACATTCAAGTCCACTACAAAAACGAAATAAAGTTAACAAATCACAAAAACTGTTGTCCAGGAACGAATGCAACCTCCTTCTCGAACCGAACCTCACGTTGTGGAACACGTGACATCCGCTTTTTTTTATAGCTCGCCTCAACTTACGAAACGGAGCCCGTGTGAATACATTGACCTCGCGAGGATGGGGCGATATTTCAATTTGTCACACTGAAAGTAATCGAACTGTAAAAGCACCAACAAGTGCCGGAGCAACGTCCACGGCCTACGGGAGGCAAAAAGACTGTGAAGAGCCCTGGAGAGTCAGGCCATGTACCGGGGTCATAATTGCCCCGTAACGATCTGCCTCGACTGCTATATGAGTTTTTTTCCCGGGAACATTCCTCTGTAACTGAATAACCCAGGCATGTCGTCTCATCGCAACAGTTTTTATTGATTACCTACCATTCTACCCTCTTTATTTTATATGGGTTTGTGATTTTTTATTTTTTTTTTCATTATTTTTTTTCTTTACAGCGAGAGGCAAATGTTCAAATTGATTTGTAATCACTGAAAGCAACCAATCTCCGTTGATTACTCATTTTTGTTTGATTTGGATGGCTTTGTAAACATACAATCCTAGAATTCAGTCGTTGAGAGTTACTGCGTTTGTAGTATTTGTAAGTATTTGTAAATTAATGATTACCGAAACACTCTTTACAATGCTAACCGAGTAACGTTGTTTCACACTTGAGCTGTCATTGTTTTTTTTTCTAATATTTTGGTTAAAGTTTTTTTAATTTATTCTTAGAATAGGCCGTGCGAAAATTACGGAATACAGGAATCAAAGACTGAATAATTGTTTACAGGTTTCAAGCATGAGTAGTCTACCAATATTCTTTGTCCAATATGGTGGATGTCTTATGCACATGACGTCATTTGAGTAGGGCGCCCTCGCCTAGAGGTCAAAAGAAGGATGTTCATTGGCCAATCGTGTGCGCCGCGCGTACATTCCTGTGCGTTTCCATTGTTTTATCATCGAGTTACCGCAAAGATGGCGGCTTGATGACGTCAATGCATGAGGTCTATAGTCAAAGTTTTTTTTCTCTCCTAAGGTAAGAATTGCGTGTTTTCTTGTTACTGCAGACTCTTATTTGAGTTGAGTTTGTTCATGTCGAAGTTTGTCCGGTTTTCACATTAGCCCAGTTTCCCCTGCGTGATCATCATCACAATAGTATTGCAGCATTTTTGGAAGTCAATGTCTGTAAATCTTCAACAATTCGATTGAACTCAAAACTCACATTTATTTCCTCACTTCATGGAAGCTTCGCAACCAACACATAACAAAGGGGAAACATTTAGTTTAGGAAGTAATCATAAATCCAGTTTCACAAGACAACATTTTAAATCAGTATGGACGCATCTTCTAGAAGCCCGGGCTTATGGTGAGATGCCTTACCCATGTACTCACAAATCAGAACGTAAACCCAAACAAGAACGCACGAAAAAAACAATTGCAATAAAACAGAAATGGTGAAAAACAAATTGCGCATTTTAGGCGATGTTTCGTTAACAGGCTTCGGCCGTATCCACTTAAAGGTACACTCTGCCTTCAAGATGGGCGCTTTTGGCTATAAGAGCGTTTGCCATGATTATGGATGGAAATATGTTTTGAAAGTAAAATATAACGATTCACACAAATATTACTCGAAATTGTGTGGTTTTCCTTTTACTTCGTGAACTAACACGGTCCGCCATTTTGTAGAGTCAAAAATTTGGTAAAAAAAAACGGCAGACATTTGTGTGGATCGTCGTATTCTACTTTTAAAACATCTTTCCAACCATATTAATTTTATAACAAACGCTTTTTATAGCCCAATGCGCCCAATCCGAAGGCAAGGTGTCTCTTTAAAATCATCATTGTACATTTAGATCACAGCAATCGAATCGAGTCAACGTTTGCCGCTGTTCATCCTTTAGGTTTCAGTTAGCAGGTCACCTTACCAACCTTTGAAAGTTTCATGAACTAAACGCAAAACACGTTGAGATTGAAGAAAACGTGTTCATACATTTGCACATAACTTACACCGCAAAATTATTATCATGTTAGAAAACTTCACTTGAAATATTTGCCTGAAATGCTAGAGTTTTTTGAGAAATGAGTAAAACCATTGATCTCGCGAGACCTAAATCGGATGTTTGAAAGCTGTGAAAGCTTAAAGGAACATTACAGAATTGGTAAGAAAAAAACTTGTAAAATATACTTTTTTATTACAGATTTACATAAGACTTACACGGTCTAATGATGATGATAGTAGAAAACATCCCTTGAAATATATCTGTCTGAAATGCCATATTTGATGAGAAATGAATAAACTAAGTTTCCGATTGGAGTTTATCGCTCAGTGAGCGTTTTATTCATTTGTTGAATCTATATGATTTCATGCAAATGTGTAATCGGTTTTTCACTATTTTCTCATAACCCAGATGGCCGATCGATCTCAAACTTCTACAGGTTTGTCAGTTTATGTATATGGTGGATTACATAAAGTGCTTACACTGCCAGCAACTGTTTTGTTAGCAAAAAACAATTCTGTACACATTTTCCTTTAATAAACAGGCCATACCCATCCTATTTTCTCGTGACTCCGATGACCGATTTGGCTTAAACTTTTCACAGGTTTTGTTAGGTCACATAAAGTGCAGTCACTGGTCTTTGACACTTACCAATGTTCTACATGTGCTTTAATGAAGGAACGGTTGAATATTTTATTCAAATAACCTTGCAAAGTATACAAAAGGTGTTTGTATCAGCGAGAAGTGAGTGAGCGGGAAATTCCAGGGTAGGTGATTGTCCACATTGCAGCTACCCCTCCCTCATGTTTGGATCAATTCCCACGACAAATAATACCAAAGAGCAGTCTTAGGTTACTTACGGTTTTTTCCCCCTTCCTTTTTGTCATGTAACAGCACTATAAAAACATGTCTCGTCAGTTCTAACCATCCAAGTAACGCATTTGGAATATCGCCGTGATTAACTTTACATCTCAACTGATAAAACGAACATTTCCCACCAGCGCGTCTGTTTCGTTGAGTTTGAGTTTTTCAATCAGCATTTTTTAAATGTGAGGGCTACTCGACGTAATTACATCCTGGCTTCAATAGCACTACAACGTCGTCTTTAATCTCCAAGGAGTGGCAGCTTCTTGAACAACACGTTCATTTGTACTGGTCAGTTGGGACGTCATAAGATAACACAATCATACAGACCATGCAGTGCTGTAGGATCGCATATAAAGGAGCTTTCCCTATAGGGGGTGCTAGTCTCGCGAGTATTCGAATTTCCGGAACCAAGTTGGTCCCAACCATATATGGATTTGTATGTGTCCGCGAATATGTTTATTCAAATGTTTTAGTTTAGCATAGTTTGTGGATATACAAATTATAAAAAAAAAATTATTTGGAACGTAAAACTTAGCCATAACAGTAAGATGCATTAATTACAAGTCAACACAGAAAACATGAGAATAAGTTTTGATCTCCAGTTAATTGTAAGACAAATTGTGAATGTGAACAAAATAAATGTGCCCGTTTAACGTTCCTATGTGATGGTCGCAAAAAATTCGGACGTGAATGGCAAAATGGAGTTTCTTCAAAATAAGCCTTCCGGGCCCAAGTTTTAATTTTGCGTCGGTGTTAATGTTTACAAATTATTTGAATGACATAGAAATAGAAATTTCTCATTTATAACAAATTGCTATGGGTGTTTGGATTTTCATTTAAATGGATCGAAGATTTTATTTCAAAGAGAAATAATAGTCTTCATTCTGTAGCTGTTTTCAGGTTTTCGATGATACGCGCGAGACTTACACGGTCTAACGGCAGGATCGTCATTCGGGGTTTGGAGGTTCCAATGTTTTTTGTGGAACCTGTCAGATGGGATTTTCATGCCTAGAGAGGTTGTCGAAGGACAAGATGGAGAGTAAACAGAAACCTGTTGTTTTAGTTTGAAACTAAAAGGCAGAGAAATAGCCATGTTTGTTAATTATTTCCCGCTGCAGTGGCAGTTTAATCCTCTGCGCATTACGGAATAAATGACATTGCATATTAGTTACATTGGATCAGAGTGTAACCAGACATTTGTTGTTGTTGTTGTTTTGGGGTTTTTTTTTTTTCTTTTTTCTATCTTTCTTTATTTCTATCTCCCCTTCTTTCTTTCTTTCTGTCTTTCTTTCTTTCATTTCTGTTTTTATAAAAATTTTTTAATCGTTTCTTAATATTTATATTTTTGTATTTTGTTAGGCCCTACTTTTTTGTTTTTTATTTTTAATATTATTATTATTAATTTATTTTGTTTTTATTTATTTATTTATTTATTTGTCTTTTATTTTATATATATATATATATTTTATGTTATTTTATTTATTTATTTATTTATGTATTTATTTTGTTTTTTTGGGGGATAACAAAGACATAATTGCTGGGATGCTATTAAATGTTTCGAGCAATGCATTTGTGCATTTTGTTTTTTCGATCTCATTTTAGGGAGCACGAGGGGTTCTGAGCGTCTGTTACATCTGCAATGGATTTACAATTTTCAAATACAATGTGATATTACTTCAGAGAGAAGGCCTTTTCCACTGTCGTGCTTTTGTTTACTCAAAGCTAGAATGAACTCACAACTAAAAAGGATCATGCAAACTTCACCCGTGCTTTACTTTATATTGATTCAGTGACATTAACTACACCAGCTAGTACAGTTTACTTTTTTTTGCTTTGTGACCGATGCTTTACCTTGTCTTGATTCAAAGAGAGTCGTTAACCTTCAGTGGAAGCGGGTTTACCAAACGATGTCGCAATTCATTTTTTTGTTTAAACATATATATATATTTTTTTTTTTGCATTTCGTCTTAATATCGCAGCTTCTTAAATGTCCCGCCTGTCGATGGCTCGCTTCTCGGTTCCCGTAGTTTGGTTACAGCCATAGGGACAGTGCATTTCTTTCTTAGTCCAATGCTGAAATGGCCGGGTTTGTGTGCTGAGTTGTAAGAGCTTTGGTAATATAAGTCTGCAAATTGAAACGTTGGATCTTTATCAACTCTCCCATATTATTTCATAGATGTTAAGAATTGTACCGTACTAAATTAAGATGATGCATGCAGGCTGTATCCATGTCGAACTTGTTTTCTTCTTGAAAATATTGTTTGACATCAATTGCCTCCATTTCTACTATCTGGATTAAAGGGTTGTAATGTACTTACACGTTGAATCGGTAAACAGAAAATGGCTGTACAACATAGAGTGTTTAGCCGAGTTCTACTGATTATAAATTACTACAGAGCATTCACGAAACGTCCAAAAGTTAGAAAGTACATTTCGAGTAATTGCTGTGTGTATTGAGTGCGCGTCAGGCAGATGACACTGTCATGTAAACTGTTTGCCCAGCGTCGTTCTTCAGTCAATTAGTTGTTAGCCGTCACTGCCTAAAAGGCTCGGCCCTCTCGGTGTCAATTATATTCTTGAGAAGCGGTTTCAGACTCGGCCCATCGCGTGTTACAACAATTTGTATTTTAATGTGTCATTCATCTATCGGGAATGTCATACGCATGTTTGCTTCTTGGGCAGCGAGAGGCTTTGCAGTTCTTGATTCTGAGGCTCGACTTGTTACAGGTTAGAGAATATAGGCAGTGATGAGTGAGGACCATTTGTTCGTCTTTTTTGTATGCACATTTAGTTCTAATATTCTTCTTCGTTTTATTTTTTGCAATCGTAATCATTATTTTGGTATTACACTGGATTGGTATAGCTGACAAAGTAGTCACAGAAAATGTTTATATTTTGTGTGATCGACTATCTAGGCCTACAATGATTGATTCACTGATTGACTGACTCTCATGTTTAGATCAATATTCTTTTAGACGTGAATTAACCCAGTTGGGTATTTAGCCTTTTAATTCTTGATTTGTATTGTTTATTATTAACTATTTAATAAATGTGTTTATAACAGTGTACTTAAAGGAACATTACAGAATGTTTTGCTAAAAACAGTTGCTGGCAGTGTAAGCACTTTATGTAATCCACCATATACATAAACTGACAAACCTGTATAAGTTTGAGATCGATCGGCCATCTGGGTCACGAGAAAATAGTGAAAAACCGACTACACATTTGCATTAAGTCATGTAGATTCAACAAATGAACAAAACGCCCACTGAGCGATAAACTCCAATCGGAAAATTAGTTTGTTCATTTCTCATCAAATATGGCATTTCAGACAGAAATATTTCAAGGGATGTTTTCTACTATCATCATCATTAGACCGGGTAAGTTTTATGTAAATCTGTGATCAAAAAGTATATTTTACAAGTTTTTTTCTTACCAATTCTGTAATGTGCCTTTAATGTTTTTTTTTATACAATATTGTCAGTAGGCCTATAATCCGTCCATTTTAATTGATACTTGTTTGTATGTTCTGATGATTTTCTTTTTTACGGGGATTTTTTCTTTTAGATAGTAATTTAGTTCGCTTTTGAACAATCCGAAAACTGCTGTTTGTTTTTGTATTTCTACGTATACCTCTGTTTTTCGTAATTCTTGGTATGACGGTTATTCTAGGTCTTTTATACAAAGGATTGTACAGTATTAATTTTCAAAAGCCTGAATGAATAAATACAAAATACTAAACCTGTGAAATTTTGGCTTCAACCGTCAGAAGACAACAGTGAAAAAAATACATCCACAGTTTTCGGCATTTTCACATTGTCCTTTACTTTTGGTGCTAACAACCGAACTCAGTTTGGTTTTTGGTTTTCGTTTAAAGGTTTACAGATACATATGTTTTGAACATGATTTCATTACAGAGGGAAATATCCACAGAAAAACATGGTTCTGAGTATGAAATTTCATAATCTAAGATTTTAGACTAAATTTAAACAATGGTGTTATTTATCCTTACCAATTATGTAGAGTAGGCCTACCTTCAAAGAAAGTCGATTCTATGAGTTGATGGTTCGGTTTGTGTAATATCGTGAATTTCCGTGTGAACCTTTTTCTGTGTACAGCTGGCCGCATTTGTGCATTATTTTTAGATATTGTATCCAATGGTAGATTATAGATATTTCCAACACATTGAATGTATTGGTCCAGCAATAGATGGATACACTTGTTGCGCCTTCAAATCACATGTTAGGGTAAATGAATCATGCCAACCAAACTTGTTACTTCTTTTGAATGAAATAAACTGCACGAGTTCCGACCACCAACCAAGTCACACGACCTTCGACCTTTTTCACCGTAAGACAGCAGCGCAGTGACCGGAAGCTTTACCGTCTGGAAAACACGCCGGGCTTCAGTTGATGCACTCTTAAGCGCTTATAACGCCTGTTATAAAAGTACTAGTACTCCAGTCGCCTTGGGTATTTTTTATAAAAACACTCTTTGGTTCGCAGAATAACACACGGCACTAGAGACGAGGATCTCACGCGATTTTTTATCAAGTTTATCACAATTCACACGCCATGCATTTGCTCCCCAAAACATATTCTTTTATTCTGGAAAGTTTTGATAAGCTACCGCCGTTGCTGCGTTTTATAATTGGGCTTGTTTCTAAACATTCGCCAGCATAATATTGCTATTGTAGAAACTCCCTTTGAAGGTTTGAGATTCAACGTGATACGGCATGTTATACCTTCAGTCATCTGTTGTTATTATTTCCAAGCTTTTTTTTTTTTTTTTTTTTTTTTACTGTCGTGGCTGTTACAGAACTTTTCATTAAAAATGATCTTTCAAAATTATGTATGAGCAGAATGGTTTTTAGATTATAAAAAATCATAATCTGTATTATAGTAACCGGATCCCCGGCTATGATGATCTCTTTTCAGCTAATAACAACCTAAGTAACTAAGAGTCTACCTCATCAATGATGGATGACACGTCAAACTGTCGAGTCGAGTATCTCCAGTCTAATGACGTAGCACGTTTTGGGGTCTCAGAGAGCGCCCCCCCCCCCATAAATTTGTTTTATAATAAATAAATTAATGAATAAATAAATAGAAGAACACATTATTAGGGCCTATGTGAAAAAAGTAAAACATTGGGACAAGCAGGCGGATTTATAAAAACATTTGAAAATTTAGATAATGTTCATTTATGTTTTGCTTTTTTGGGGTAAAAACAAGTACTTTCATCGTGTACGTATTGTCATCTAATCATAAGGAAGACGTTTTCTTGCGGTGCAAAATAATTTAATCTTACCCTACAGTTAAACTTAATTACACGATAATTTTATTCGGATGTGGTTTCTCGTCTTTGTCAGTTAATTCAATTAAAAGAAAGTTGAATCTCCCAGAACAGGAAGAAAAAATCTTATTCGGTTACACCATGCGCGGGTAAGTTAGTTGAGTTGTATTGTTCTTGCACTTGTAAATGACGAGTCTATAAAGCGTCATCTTTATTATTATGTCACTCATTCAGCACCAATTAAAACAAATATACGCACAAATGATCTTATGTATCCATATAAAATACACATCATTTGATTTTTCATAATGAAGATTATAATATTTTTTACATCCAGCTTATTTTGTTGAGCTTTTTTTGCAAACAATATATAAGACTATACAAAGTTTGCTTGTTCATAAAATTGTAGCATGATATGATACTCTAACAGATCGAATAATTGCATCGGGGAAAAAAATATCGATTTTTTTACTCTACATCGATGTATGATGAGCACTACTCAGTGCTTTACCGATTCCTGCCAGGGAGGGGGTGGAGGTGGGGATGAACAAGTTCACTGGCCTACTGCCTGGGTGTTTGTCAAATTGGATCACAGTTTGTTGTGAGTCTGGTGGTAGGCTACCTAAAGGATAAGATAATGTGACTGGTGAAAACTTTGATTTACAGGCAACTTGAACACAATGTTTTCCGCTTACAACCGATTTTCTTAAAGATGAATGTTAGAACCTAAACCGTAGGGGCCTTTTCGCCCCCCTCCTTCCCCCACCAAAGTATTTAAAGGCCGAGGAGATTTGATCACGTATACAAGGTTATCACCCGTCAGTAAACGACACTTCAGTGACTTTTTAACACCTACTTTAAAAACAAACATTTCAGTATCAATGAGACCTTACTTTGCAAAACAAACAACATTTAATATAGACCTACCCAAAGAAAAATACTACCTAAACAGATACTTTATAAAGCGTTTGTTTGTCATTTATTTGTCATTTTGATATTTTATAAACTTCTGAAGTTTTCGTAATTAACGATTAAACAAATAGTGCTCCAACCTCATGGTTTTGAAAAAAGGCTCCTCAGTGTTTTGAGAGAAAAAGTCTACACTTCTGCTGAAGGCGTGCGTCAAAATGACAATACTTTAACGTCGTCTTTGGGATAGTGCGTTGTTATTGCAGCAAAGTGGCTTTACGGAGCTCCTGAAAATGACGTCACAGGGCTTTTGGCGTCACGGGGCTTTTGGTGATTTTTTTTCTGTAAAGCACCGGGTGAGGGTATAGGCCCTATTCAAAATGATTACTTGTTTTTTCGCAATTGAAATATGCTTACTCTCATGTGAACTCAATTTCTTTAATGATTGATCACAATTTAAATGGATTTCAGCAACGATCACTTGTTGCCGTTTTCCTTCAAGTTGGTCTTTAAATAAGTTTAGGATAGGTAGACATGATCAGGGAACCGGTCACAAACAGTTAATATGACCTGTGTCTTCTAAGCACGTTTTCATTTATCTGTCCTCAAGTTTGTTATGCGTTCAGTAGCGTCCTCAAGTTTGCTACGCGTTCAGTAACGTGCTCAAGTTTGCTACGCGTTCAGTAACGTGCTCAAGTTTGTTACGCGTTCAGTAACGTGCTCAAGTTTGTTACGCGTTCAGTAACGTGCTCAAGTTTGTTACGCGTTCAGTAACGTCCTCAAGTTTGTTACGCGTTCAGTAACGTGCTCAAGTTTGTTACGCGTTCAGTAACGTCCTCAAGTTTGTTACGCGTTCAGTCGTCCTCAAGTTTGTTACGCGTTCAGTAACGTGCTCAGGAGCTCAGCATATCAAGTCGTCAACTTAACTTTGCTCAAGTGGAAGAACAAATATAAAAAGCTTCTACAAATCTTGGAAGCTACCACCACCTCTATGGATGATAGTGCGTCCGATTCTTACAACCCATGCTTCATAGATTGCTCTCTTTCTCTGAATATGAAGCGTGGATGTTGCCAACTTTCATTTTTGTAGCCGGACTCCTCTTCTTCTGTTTGCTCTTTCTTTTCATTTTGGTGTTTTTCTTGTTTTTAAAATATTTATTTGCCCCCAAAATGATTAGAATTTGATGGTGGGGGGGGGGGTACAGAAATGTAGTGTCTTCTAAAGCTTTTGAAGTTTATGATTTGGATGTATGCCATTAATCATCTTGATGCAGTATTAGCAGTGTTCGCCAGGACATGTCACATCAATTTGAAGAGTCATTAAAAACCAATCTTAATTTAGGACTGTGCGCAGCACACTTACGAAGAAATTTGATTCCGGCAAAGTCTTATTTTGTGATATCTCCGCTGCACTTTCGAGTCAACGTACGCGTGTTTGAACTGAGACGTATGACCGTATCCGATATCGCCACCAATACAGACGTCTGCTCACCAAGAACGATTAAAGTACATGGCGTCCTAACGACAGAGATTTCAATTCAGACAGACGGTATATTAAAAAGCACGCATCGTCATTACTCAGTTTGATTTGCAAAAAAAAAACGGTTTGTAAAGCCAGATACTTTTGTTTGGAAGAGGGGGGGGGGTAAAAAAAAGTTACAAAGGTGCTCTTGCGTATTCTGTTTTTCCAAGCTGGAGTTCATTAACTGAACCCCAAAACACATCTTGGGAAAGTGAAATGGATGTAGTACACCGTCGAGTATAATCATTTTGCTTCAATTTTCAAGAAGCAACTCGCTATTTTAATAGATACATGTTATTTGTTGAAGTTTGTACGAACGTTTCGAGCACCAACTTGGTGTTCGAAACATGCTCCCTTACTCCAATTAATTGATCTTAAATCGCTTCACATGGACAACATTGTAGGATACCATGTGTATCAGATGTGTATCAGAAATATCAAAGACTGTGGACAACCGGTATCCCGCTTTGGGTGACCAAACTCATCAATAAAACAACAAACCTGTGAAAGGTCAAGCTCAATCGGTCGTTGGAATCACGAACAACTGGTGACAAACCTCATCACTGCTTTCGCTATTTCCAAACATGATATTAAGGACCCGCGAAATAGAATATAATTGTTTGACTAAATTCACAGAAACTACAACATTTCAGGCGTGATCACCATTTTGTGGGAAGTTTTCCACTATGACCATCTATATCTGTACACCGTCTAAGTCATGTGTGATTCTGTGGGCATTTTATGTTTTCAATCTTATCAATGTTTGGCACATTCTTTAGGCAAAACAGTTAATGTATTGTTGATGGTGTACACAATCTGTATTAATTAAGTTTGGTGTGTTCATAGTTGAGGAAGTCTCCTAATTTGCCTGGAAATCTTAACGCCTGATTTTGTTACTCTTTGATTGGCTTAATGTTTCCCAACTCAATGCAATATGTGAATTACACATCGCGCCTGCGCACTACACCACTGAATGGCAAAGTGAGGGAACATTGGACTGACGGTGGCTTGACGCACACGCGTTTGTATGTCTTCCTGAAGTGCACAACTAATCGTAGTTTGCCAACCGATAGTGTATGTACGCATGCGTGAATGTGGACTGCTGGGCTGCGCTACGTGATGAGAGATGTGCTATATTTTAGAACTTACAAACAACCATTAAACACATCAAGGATATTTTTACATATATATATATAATTTTCACTCACACGATTTGTAATTCTGATAAAATATCAAATCAAAAACGCAGAGTTTACACTATGTATTGTTAACAGAGGCCTGTTAAAATCATGCGCCTTTTCAAGTCAAGATCATTCCCTAAGCTATCTTTAAACCCTCTCAGCTCCTTGGGAGTATGCGGCACCGACAACCAAATGGGCGCACATGTTGCTAGTCGCTCACATCAACAATGTCCAGCCTTGCAGGTATACCCATATACTCCTGGGGGATGAGAAGCAATCATGGTTGAGTGTCTTGCTCAAGGCCACAAGGGTGCCACCAGAATTTGAGGTCGATGCGATGAACGCTCGGCCACGTCAATGATGGATAATCAATACTAATCCCAAATACCCATTTCGAATGTAAAATAATAATAAAAAAAGAACAAAGATTTTCAGTCTCCAAAATCTTCACCCTCAACATGAACAAATGTACGTGTCGCGCCATGGGACCCTGCTGGCATTCGTATGTCAACACAATAGTCCGTGTCCTCAAATATTTTTCCCGCGTCAATTTGTTCTACGTGCATTGACGATGTTAAAAGAAACGATGCGGTGATACATTAAGATTTTTGACTCGATTTTACCGTTTGCTGACAGTCCTAATTCTATTTACCCACGTCAATTCATGCCGCTGAGTGTTTTCAAATACACTCTATAAAGCTTAAGTAAATCCCTTAAAAATGTCAGATTTGTTTAATACTGACCCGGGAACGGGGGGCGGGGCCTGCAAATCTCAACGACCAATAAAAGGGGTAGAACACCACGCGACTCGTCCTGCGTTGAACGTGCGTGACGAGTCTTGTTGCATGTTGAGGTTCATGCAGCGCACAAAAAGGTTCACATTTTAAAATCAAAATTTAACAGTTTTTTTTTTTCTATCCGTTAGCGGTACGGTTTGTTCAGGCACGACATTAGTTCCCAACAGGTTTGTCTAATTCCTTTACTCTTTTTGTGTGTCTCTAGTCTCTCCACTCTCTGAAGCAGTTTGATGTGAATGGCACCAAGTGTCGGCTGCAACGCTGGATGCAATTGATGTTCATCGGTGTTGCTGGATCTAAACACGCATGACTACAGTAGCCCCCTTAGAGCTTGCTCGCCGCTGAGGATTCAGCCGCGACATTCCGCCTGCCGAACTTATCCACTTATCGAGCTCAAGAGATGACCCATTGTAATCCCAGATGTGTATCGGTGTAGCTGCTGATTGGGAGATTTGAAGATTGCGTCTTATTATTGGAGAGCGCATTACGAGAGCCGTTTAGTGCGGCGTGGATGCCCCATGAACTCTTCGCCACTTTTTCTCCGCAACGGTGCCGACACTGCTCGTCGCAGACCCGCTTGTCAGATAATAGCGCATACCAGGACTTCGCGCTGGTTTGCCATTTTGCTCTTTGAGCAACTGAGCCTTATTCGTTGGATTTTGGATTTCCATCTGCATCGAATTGCAACAACGCCTACTGGCTCCCTTCTCTTCGTATTAGCAAGTGTCAACAAAGTTCCGAACTTCCCTGCTCGAGGATTAGAATGTTCAGTTCACTCTTGCAATTCCGAATTGGGGACTGTTCTACTAACGGTTGCACCATTTCACCTGTGACCTTATAACTCATCGCAAGATAGACACAATTGCAGAAAAAAAGCAGCAATGTCGAGCAACGACCTCCTCAGTGCAAGTTATTCAATGTATTATGACAACTCTACTGTTGAGCCGGCATCACTGGGACCCAGTGCGGTCTTGGTGCCTCTCACCCTGGGCATCATCGCCGTGCTGGCCGTGGTGGGCAACGCCCTGGTCATCTACATCGTGCTACGGTACCGTAACATGAGGAGCAGTGTGACCAACTTTTATATCATGAATGTGGCCATCAGCGATATCGTCTTTGTGGTCATCTGCGTCCCGCTGACATCGGTCAGCTACGGCATGAGTTACTGGCCCTTCGGGCAGTTCTTCTGCAAGTTGAACGCCTACATGCAATGTGTAAGTACAAAATCATTTTCACTTCCTTTCCTCGTATTTCTACTTATACATCAGAATGCTTTCACTTGAACTTGGGTGAATACTTTGGTTCATACAATATAGCAAGTTCGTGGCTTGTGTCCTACCATTGCATACTACCGCTGAGACGGCATCACTGGGACACAGTGATGTCTGGGTGCCCCAAAGTTACCCTCAGCATCATTGCTGAAAAGGGGTTCAATTCTTGCACAGTTAATTTGAACTATTTCGAAGTTTTCATGTCCGGAAACATCGTGTTTTTAAAGGCATCTGCCTTTCGTGTTTTTGTTTATATTCAGTAAGAAACGTTTTGGGGTCACTTTAATTAACTCATATTGAATCATTGTTACATTAAGACGTTACTTCAAGAAAATGTGTTCGAAATACTAGGTAATTGTGCCATTATTGTACCAAATGGTTGTGTATATCAAACCCAATAGGCAAGGTAGATTTGTTTTGAAGAAAAAAATAAATAGGAGAGCTACTATGGAACCATTTAAAGGTGTTCATAGTTTAAAGAAATTTGCATCAGAAACTGTGTATTGATATGGAATTGATTCCTTTTTGCTTTGCAAAGCTGTGGGCTTTTTGGCCATAGCACTCGTGCTGTGGGCGTTCAGCGTGCAGTCATTCACCCCAAGGACGCTTTTGAGATCACATTCCACCGTTCCCGAGCTTGATTTGGTTTGCCATACTGACAACAAGCTGTCCAAGGGCTAATACTCCAATGGGTCAACGGTGCAAGCATGTGCCGTTGGTAGACTCGCTTTGACCGCTATTCATTTTGTGCAGGGAACATGTTTCGACTTCTTAAATATCTAGAAACAAACAAAGAATAATAATAATAATACAAATAATAACAATAATGATAAATTACCTATGTATTATGCTTCAATTATGAAGCAGAAGATTTAGATGCATGCAAATTACATCACAGTTGTGTGCGTGCATAAAGTGGGTTTCCATGGTAACATGAAATGACTAGTCCTTAGTTAACAGGCACCGACATATTCAACATAACTAGCTGGGTATTTCCTATTATTGATATTATTTTCTCCAAGTTATAAAGGTATTGTGAATATTCAATTTGAGTAAGGTCTAGATGACAACATTGAATAGTTATTATGATCTGGGGTAAGTTTTGAGGAGGTTTAATATCCCTTTTGCTAATTTGGTGGGTTAAATCGTTTAAAGAACCAAATTTCCTGAAAGAACATTTATAAGAACGGTTGTTAAAACAATGACACATCAACAAAGTAAACTTTAAATATCACAAAACCATCTAGAAGTATTTATATGCACTCTGTCGACTGTCTTGTATGCCAAGCATCGTGAGTGTTGACTAAGCTCGCATTGCGTAAAACGGAACGGTTTTGGCATTTTGCGAAAGCAAAATACTAAGATTGAAATAATACTATGAACAAGTGTGCAAATATTGAACAGTTTTAATGTGAGCTTGAAATATTCACAAGAAGTAAAACAAAAAAAATCTGGGATAAAGAGTTAATGTATAATGTCGGGTGCGATATCATCTTCCAGGAAGTGCATTATTTTTGATAAATCTGTTGAATTAATTGATTATGGTAACAGGCTTTTAGGTGATATTGTCTGGAATGCTATGAACTAGTTCGCCGTTAAAAACCACAAATGCATTATGTCAACACCACCGACATTCCCTTAACTGAATAATGAGTGGTAACAAGTAGAAGAAGACAACAGGGAAAACAAGACAACTCTGTCCTGAGCCAGTTTGGCTCATCGAGACGGTGTTTATTTTCCGGTTTCATTGGCAATAAACGACCGATAATATTTGTATTATTCCCCCAGGGCAAAATGCCAGTTCACCGCAGATTACTCCCAAGCTCTCGTCGGTACCCATTTGTACTCCTAGGTGGAGAGGAGCAATTATGATAAAGTGCCTTGCCCAGGGAAACAAGTGTCACAACTGACTAGGCCGGGACTCTTAACCCACATTCTGTAATTACAGAACTCGAGTCCACCGCCCCAGACCGCTCCGCCACGACACGTCGCGACACCCCCACGACACCCCACGACACCCCACGACACCCCACGACATGATTTATAGTGGTGGTCGTCGTAACTTACAGACTTATAATATTCACCGTGCTAAGGGCCTCGAAGTACAGGTGATTCGGTTTAGCTTTAATATCTTGTCAAGTCTAACAGTTGTCAAGAAGTGTTGGATCACTCTCTGTGTGATTCTAATTATTGTCTATAAGACCGAGATTCGTTGCTTGCGGCTACCCACCCGCTCCCCCTCCCCTCCCCTCCCCCATTCATCCAGACATTTGGCCCCGGAATCCTTCGTGCATTAAGCTATCCTAGAGGATTTCCACCCTCCTATACGAGATTGACCTCGTAATTGGAAATCATCTTTGTTCACCTTTCATTCGGGGGAAGAAGGGAGCTAGATCCAGAAGGTAGATAGAACCATTAAAAAAAAAAAAAAAAAAGACGCTCCAACCAGAAGACAGAAGAAAGGGTAAAACATTACTTTGGGAAATGTGCTTTTAAAGGAACATTACAGAATTGGTAAGGAAAAAACTTGTAAAATATACTTCTTGATCACAGATTTACATCAAACTTACACGGTCTAATGATGATGATAGTAGAAAACATCCCTTGAAATATTTCTGTATGAAAAGCCATATTTGATGAGAAATGAATAAACTAATTTTCCGATTGGAGTTTATCGCTAAGTGAGCGTTTTATTTATTTGTTGAATCTATATGATTTCATGCAATTGTGTAATCGTTTTTTCACCATGTTCTCGTGACCCAGATGTCAGTTGATGTATATGGTGGATTACATAAAGTGCTTACAAAGCCAGCAACTGTTTTGTTAGCAAAAACCAATTATGTAATGTTTCTTTAACGGAAGATAAATAAGAAAAGAGAGAAAACAATTTGCAGAGAAGCACAAATTTAAACAGGATATACACTTCAAAATGTATTCGAACTGCCTCTAGCTACCGGGTAAGCTCGGTGGTTTAATGGTTAGCCACCTGCTCTAGAATGACAAAGGTTGCGAGTTCGAATCGCACCCGAGTGAAAAGCCTGTGGAGTTTTGTCCACGGGACTCGGGAAAGTACTGAGCATACAGTGCCATCGTTGTATCGGTAAAACACAATCAATGTTACGCAAATCTAACATCTGTACAAACAAAAAAGGATACGAATAACAGATGTTTCGCTGTATTAGCCACTCCATCCTGTGTTTTGAGAATACCGTTGGATATGGATAGTATGATATGTAATTTGGATTACCTGTCGTGTTCAAACAGGTGTCTCTTCTGAGATATTTCCCCCGTATTAAATTGTTATTACACTCACCTCTGGGAACAATGCCTCGTAGACAAACCAGTATTCCCCCGACCATTAAACTCCGGTTTGCCTCATATTTTAGTCATTACGTTCGAGGGGCTCGTACTTTTAACGCAAATATGAATTGTATTTTTTAAAATTCATAGTTTTTGGTCGAATATGGCCTGTCTAGAAGGCAGTTAATTAGTGTTGGAAGTACGTCATTCGATAATCGGCATTTCCAACCGTTATTGAAATTGACCGTGTATAACTGAAAAGCAGCTGCTTCTGGTTGAATTATTCGTGTATTACAATTAAAAGGAGCAAAAAAGAAAAAGTAGTTACATCAATTTGATTGCAAACCTTAGAGACCAGCTTGAACGAAAACGGCAACAAGTGAAATCCATTCGAAATGGAAATTGAGTTCACATGAGTTTAAACAGATTTTAATATGCAGACGAATATAAATAATAACTTCATTAAATTTAGAGAAAGAAAGATTGAATAGATTACGTTTTTTTTTTTACATCATTATTATGTTTTAGTGTTCGTGTTTGTTCCATCGCCTGCTTGTGTGCTCTCTGGTTCAGCTTTCCCGTCAGGCAAATGCTTGATGTGTGTACATTTCTTTTAGCGACCATCATCCAACATCAAACATCATCCGACATGTCTGCGATCTCCCCGTTTTTTGTTTCCGTTACAAACTTCCCGGCTCTAGTTTCCCCTCTCTCCTTCTCGCAATCGAGATGCTTTAACATTCACTGTACGAATTCTCACCCACTTTACTCCCGTTCCACTAAAAACAACAGCCGCACTCAATACTGTATCAATCCATCCTCTTATACCCTACCCCGGTGGACAGCGAGTCTTCGATTTCTCCTCGAGAAAGAATCTCTTTGTGCGTTTTTTTCCTTTTGGCCAGGTGGCTAGAATTTTCAATCAAACTACACGGGTTGACCCCGGTCCATGGGATTTTATATTTAATTTTTCCTTCTTCTCTCTTCTTCTTCTTCTTCTTCTTCTTCTTCTTCTTCTTCTTCTTCTTCTTCTTCTTCTTCTTCTTCTTCTTCTTCTTCTTCTTCTTCTTCTTCTTTCTTCTTCTTCTTCTTCTTCTTTCTTCTCTTCTTCTTCTTCTTCTTCTTCTTCTTCTTCTTCTTCTTCTTCTTCTTCTTCTTTCTTCTTCTTCTTCTTCTTCTTCTTCTTCTTCTTCTTCTTCTTCTTCTTCTTCTTCTTCTTCTTCTTCTTCTTCTTCTTCTTCTTCTCTTCTTCTTCTTCTCTTCTTCTTCTTCTTCTTCTTCTTCTTCTTCTTCTTCTTCTTCTTTTCTTTTAATCTTCTCCCTCTTTACAGTAGATGCGGCTTGTGGTTCATATTATACATTACAGCATGCTCGATTAGGAAGAGAAAGCTAAACCAAGTTGTTTTGGAATGTCGGACTCGAAGAATAACAAGCGAAAGTGATTGAAGTTGTGGTTGGGTGTACAGTGGAGTGCCCTATTAGAGCAAGATTTCGTAGGGCTGCATAAACACGTAAATTGGTGATTCACACAGAAAGGTTTCGCCGAAGAGTGTAATAGGTTATCGGCCATTAGTGCATTCTGGTCGATTTTGCACTATTGTTTTTTGTGGGAGTCCCACCCCCCCCCTTTTTTCACCGTAAGAGCATAATAGGCTTCGCTACAAGTGATGCTGTGACTTGTTTTTCAATCCCATAATTATAAAGGAGGCCTTTTTTAGTGTCTTCAAACTGAATAAATTCTTCTCAACAGAATTCAAATTTTCCAACCAGAAACATTTATTAAACAGTGTGGTGTGCAAAAATGGATCCACTACATGGAACACCTATTAAAGGGAGACGTACATTAAAGGGAGAACATACTTTTTGGTAGCTCCAACAATTAATGACCATAAAAACTTACTTGGTTAAGAAGTACTGCAGCTGTTAACATTTTGAAAAAACGATTCCCTTTTAGGGTATGTGGTTTTAAAGAAAGGGATTACAAATCCTTTCAATCTGAGAAACATTTCTCAGATTGTGTTTCCAAATTGCAGATTATTCTTCCTGCATGGACATAACTGCTCCTGACTTTTGGCGAAAACAACGCTACTACCTTTTAAAATTAAATTTTGCAAAAGATTAGTTATAGTGGCCTGACGTTTCGACCCTAGCAGAGTCTTTCTCGAAGGCTTCGAGAAAGACTCTGCTAGGGTCGAAACGTCAGGCCACTAACTATTTTTTGCATTTATACTACAGGTCCTTTTGGTTGGTAAGCAGTTTGCAACAGCTAGTTCTATTTTTTCAAAATTAAATTTTCACTGGTTAGTTTTATTGTAAATATCTACATGTATATAATAAACAGTATAAAGGTTCCATAAACCAAATGTATACTTTGCCTTTATAAGCTATAGCTTAAGCCTAAATGAGTCTAACCGTTGAGCTTTCAAACTAAGTTAATATTTGGCGGGAACAAAGACGTTAACACGTCATAACCGGGCTGAACGACCGACAAAACAAGTATTTGGTTACAGCACACGCAGAATCAGCAACAAAGCATTGTACAACATGGTACAACAATGTACACCTTTTAGTGGATTTGTAACCGTATGAACCCATCCCTTGAATATGCTGGGTGTAAACAACCTTTAGCAGCTAAGATTTTTTTGCAAAAGTACAAACTTAGTTGTACACTGTTTCCAATAAATCTGTCATGAACATGTACCTTTTGCCATCACAGTATCGAGGTTATATGCGCTGCATTTTCAGGTGTTAAAATTACATCCGATATTGACAGTTAGTGTTGACATTGGGGCAGCTCACTAGCATGCACACTTCAATTGACACCGCAAGGGTGCGATATCGACAATCCATTTCTGAAATACTTGCGGGAGGGCAGAGCCCATATGCCGCAGAGACACGGAATCCTTTCCCTATTAAAATAATTATCGAAGGCGATTATGACATTTTTGATTTCTTTGTTGCCTGTGCCGCCAAGTCTTTAAAACATTCCAAAGCAGCTAATGAGCGAAATTGGAAGCGTCTGGCTCAGAGCTAATAGATGGTCTAGTGTTCCCTCTTTTTTCCAAATGCTCTTAACTAGGTTACATGTGGATGTTTCAAATTGCAATAATAAAACAGATCATTAGGTTGATATTTTTCTTCGCTCGCATTGGGGAGTGATTGCAAGGGGGTTCCGAGCACTCCGAGCAGGCCTGGGATGGAGCCCGGTCAAGGTCCCCCTGCCCAACCCCTCCCTTCCGCCCACTATAATTACCCTAATGGGCTTGACTTCCCTAATCAATGTTGGAGATAGAATTAACACAGATCCCTCTCTAAAGTAAATATCGAAGCAGGGCTAAGTAAAATTGCAGTACTCTATCGAGTACGTTTTTCTGTACTCGCCGTACTAACAAGAAAAAGTCACAGCGCTCATAGCAAAGTAGGTTACTCATAATCTCATACTTACAGAAAAAAAAGTCCCGGCACTCATATCAAAGTAGCTGTGATCTCATGTACTCAAAACAAGACACTCATAGCTCGCATAAAAAGGTACTCGTACTCATAATTTTATACTAATGTAAGCTACTCATCTACAACTGGAGCTAAGACAAGACTGCTGATTTAGGCGTCCCTCCTTTATACATGGCCGTATATAGCGATATTAGTATGTATGAACTCGTAAAACTCCTGGGTCATATTGGACCCGAAGTCTGGGTCTCAGGGGGCCGGACCCATTTCCGGGTCAGGCTGACCATGGAAGTGGGTGTTGGGTGTGTGTGTGTGGGGGGGGGGTAAATAACTCGGATTCTGCGTCATTCTGACCGATTTTGACTAGGTTCCAGGAAATGAAATGGGTCCAGCCTCAATTCTGACCCGTGACAGTTTTAGAGTGTAGCAGAAATTAGGAGTATTTTAAAAACAGCATTGCATTTATGTTTCCCTCAACGCATTTCGGAAGGAGCTACGGTAAATTATACAATTCAATTTCTCATGTTTAAGAAGTACATAAACAAAGGCTGCATGCGGTAATCGTCCAATGGGGGGGGGGGGGGTGATATTTGTACTTTTGTCTTGAAAATGATGTAAAATTTTAGTTAGGGCACAGTTTTCCATACAACAACCCTTTATGTGATAGCCCGGAGTAAAATATTTCAATTTTGTTTTTGAAAATGCGCATAGCCATTTCCTTGCCCTAGGCTATGTTAATAAGTCGACTGCTCTCATTCCCTCCTCTTCTTCACAATTGGAGACTTTAGTCGACCAAGCTTACCACACAGCAACACTCAAGCCTAGACACAAAGGACATAAAGCTATTGTTCTTTCCACGTTCGTTCAACCTACATACAGAAACTTAAAAGATCCGATCTTTCCTATAAAACATGATTACGTGAAATAAGGTTACTCTCATGCAATCCCTTCAAATTGAAGTGGACAGATCCGAAATGCCAAATACTTACAGAGCGTCATATGTATGGTTGTGTGCAAAAGTGTTTGAGCTCACAGATAACACTGAGGATCGGAAACATATTAGACCCACAACTTGGAAACGTATTATTTGATTATAGGAAAGGGAATTCAAGGTGATAATAAAGTTTGTAAAATTTGGCAATGAACAAAAGTTTCATGCTGAGCTAGAAACTGTACTTCGGTGTTCATACAATGCGATCACCAGTGGTTGTCACCAGGACTTGTATTTTTGTTGATCTCTTTCGTCCGACTTTGTTTCAATCAATTAAATTTAAAGTTTTACTTTTGCGTTTTGTTTGCAGGTATCTGTTCAAGCCACGTGTACAACACTGACCGCCATGACAGTGGACAGATATTACGTAATCATGTCTCCGTTAGCATCAAGGCGCACGCGCACCATATGCCGAGCTGGGATGGTGTGTGCGTCCATATGGATATGTGAGTTCTTGACTTATTTAATCATTTATTTATTCGTGTATTTCGAGGCAGGACACAAACACCACATGAACTAAACATGGGACTACGGAGAACAAGCCTGAAGATTACGAACAGGCGAAAATAACCACTATCCAGACAATACAAACCTACAAAGGCACATTAATGATACTATCATTATTTCATTTGTCACCGGTTAGCATCTTGTTTCCTCTACTCAGAAGGTAACTTTTGGGTTGAACTAAGACAAACTGTTAAGGGCGGGATTTGAGCCTGCGACCTCCGGATTACGTGCCGGCGCTGTTCCTAGCCCTAATGCTGGCTGTCTCCCTATGATATAAATATCTTTGCTTTTTGTTTATATTGGGGTGACGGGGTGTTGTTTTGTGTTTTGTTTTGTTTCATTGGTTTTTTTCCCCGTTTTTTGGACGGGGGTGGGTGTTGGAGTGCGTGTTTTGTTGTTTTTGTTGGGTTTCTTTTGCTGTTGTTGTTGTTGTTTTGGATTTATTATTTATTTATTTTATTTATATATATATTAACAAGAATGCTATGTAAATGTCTACCCTGGTAAAATTGCAATTTTTGCACACGTCAAAATTTACTGACATCGATTGTTCCTTCTGATTACCAACAATCAACCGCCGCCTATAGCACAAAACAAAACATCAACCAAACTCAGGCCTGTGTATCCGGACTGCAGTCCATAGACATCGAAACATACCCCCACTTTACTGGGGGGCTAAAAAACAGACCACGTGTTCGGATACATCATCCCTAAAAATAAAAGAAGGGAACAGCTAGTTTCGTAATCAGGGCACATTCAGAGAGTTCGAGATGTGAATTTTTCCCTCAGTTTTTCCCTTGCTTAGTTACTGTAGACAGAACAGATTGTAGATGATATCGGCTTACACTGTGATTTGTTTTCATGTTTTTCTTCAAACAAGGCCATGCACTTTTTTAATTTAAAAAACAAAATTGCTATCCCTGCAAAAGAAATGTAATCTAACCAACGGCAAGGTGGATTTATATATTATTTTTTTTATGAAAGTCTTTTTCAGTTCTCCGCCACCTCAATTTTAAGAATTGTAAGAAATGTTAAACTGTACCGATGGCAAAACAATTTATCTGTCAACGGAGCAAAATCATATCTTTAGGCGATGTGGTAAAGACAACATTCTCCATGAGTGGGCCAACATCATGTTGTTTGTTTTAGTTTCCATACAGTCGGATTTTTTCGTTTTGCATTTGTTGTATTCTCTTAAGCTCAGTGTGTGGGTTGATGCATCACTTTTAAACTTTTTTTAAAGTCGGGTCTATTTGGATCAATTGATGATCAACCAACGTTTGTCGAAGTGTTTGTCTTTACTTTTGTTTGTTGGGGTGTCTGTTTGTTTGTTTCCTTTCTTTCTATTATTAAAACAAAACTAGATTTATGTGAAACGCAACAGCGATGATATATTTAGCAACTGTTTGGCGACAAACAGTTTGAAATAACAATATAACCTCTCGGAACAACAAAAACCCAGGCAAAATTTCAGGGAGCACAAAGTGGTGCACTATTATTATTATTTTTTTTTTTTTTTTTTAGAGATGCACTTCTGGCCCCCTTAAAATAAAAAAAACAATGGAAATCCAATTCGCTCTTGAGCAACCCACTTACAGTGCTCTTGTTATGCCGGTTACTTTTTATATGATAATCTGACGTGAGAGTAAAAACGAATATGTTGTATGCGTGTAGAAGGAACACAGTTTTAAGTTTATAATAGTCTTCAAAACGACAAATGAAACATTTTACTATCTGTTTATTTCTAATCTCAAAAGTCCAAAAACAAAAAGAGGGGCACAGGGGGGGGGGGGTACGGACATCATTGGGGGCAGCCCCCTCCCCCTCCCAGTTACGCCACTGACAAACTCACGCCTCACCAAATCGATTATTCAAGCAAATGCCATGCAAATTGCATTCGTTGGTGGAGACGAGTTGTAATTTTTACCCACAATTGAACAACAACAATGTTTCCATTTAGAATTCAAACAAAATCATTTAACTATAAACAAATCAGTGAGCAAACCATGAGTGCGTATAGCTCAATCAATTTAATTTTGTTTACATATTCAGGGAATACAAAGAAGAGAGTAAATATATTAAAGGTATTATACAGGATTAGTAATGATAAAAAAAAACATCATGCTTGTTAAGTTTTAGTCTGAAAGTTGACTGATTATGAAGTTCATACTAGAAACAAATGTTTCTCTAAAATATTTCCCTTATTCGAGAAAACTGTAAAACCTTAAACAACGCAACATCTGATTTTGGTTGTTAAAACCCAAATTAAGGACGATGTGTTTACATGCTGAAAAATAAGCATGGTTTTCACTTGTTTTCTTCCAACTAGCCCATCGGATTAAGCCTAAATGTTCACATGTATCATTTATGGTTAATCACAAAACAAATATGAACTCTGTCTGCGACTATTTTGTCATCCCTACCTTTCCTATGAAATGAATTGAATTGAAAGGAAATCAATTGTAAACATTAAAGGCACTGGACACGTTTGGTAATTACTCAAAACAAATATTAGCTTAAAAACTTACTTGGTAACGAGCAACGGAGTGCTTTCGATAGTATAAAACATCGTGAGAAACGACTCCCTCTGAAGTAAGTAACGTAGTTTTTTTTTTAAAGAGGTAAATTTCTCACTAAAACATTGAAAGACTTCTGGACAGAAGTCTTTTATTATGCACCGGTGAAAGCACACAAATTTGTGCAACGAGGGTGTTTTTTCTTTCATTATTTTCTTGCAACTGCGATGACCAGTTGAGTCCAAATTTTCACAGGTTTGTTACTTGATGCATATGTTGAGATACACCAAGTGAGAATGCTGGTTTTTGACAATTACCAAAGGCGTTCAGTGCCTTTAAGGCTGAGTAACCGTTCATGTTGTACAAAAAGTAAATTTTGTTTTCCAACGGAGTCAAACTGAAAAACAGTAGCTACAAGCTGTCTCCGGATGCTTTAAAAGCAGTCGTTCGATTCAAATTCACGGTAACTCGATTGCAAACGACCCGTAATCAGTCTACCGCAGAATCGAGATCTTCAGAGCAATATAGGATTTCACTTAGAAACGGTGACTTTATACAACAGAAGCAAACTCGGTCTTTTTTCTTTTTTTCGCTGAGCGCGAAATTCAATCCAGCGCTGGATTTTGTACTACTTCTACCCCTTAATTACTGGTGCCTTGTTTTTATTTGGTTAAAGTGAATGTTCAATCAATAACCCAATTTCCGTGCACCACCCCCCCCCCACGCACTCATTTAGGAAAAACCGTACATCTACACGTGGTGTCGATGTGCTCCAGTCAACGTTGTCTATTTTGTTCAACACAAAATAAAGACGTTGGTAAAATGTTCAGTGACAAAAGTTAGGACTAACAATCGTTTTCTTTTTCTGTAAAGGCCTTTAATGCGCTTTGTCTTTGAGCAATTTCCACTACACATAATTTGATTGCGATTGTTTTGGGTTTTTTTTTTCACTGGAGAAAAGATCAAGTGTTTGTCCCCTTGGTCAAGAAATTGTTATTCCAAACTCCAACTCGGAATATGCTATCAATTTCGCTGCGTAACAATGAAGTTTTCTTTTGTTAACTTTCAACCCCTCAAGTAAGTTATGACTTACTGTGTGCCTTGATCATAATTATATTAACAAACTACCCCACTCCCTGGATTTGCTCTTAATAAGACCTAAACAAATTAACGGAACATGGACGGCTAACTCCGGAGGGAATTGTTTGACATGAAAAGCAGCGGGTTGTTTACGGTATTCACCAAGCCTCTTTGCATCACATGTCATTTAAAAGGGAAACCGCTGAAAAATCATCAAGAATCCCTGATTTCGTTTTGTCTGTACGTCCCCTTTCAAAATTATAATTTGATATTTCAGCCTTGCGTTGTAAGATTGAGACAGCTTGTTCCCAGGAGGCCTAACTACGTTCGTCATTTATAGTTATGTATTTTAACTACCCCCACCCCCACCCACCTTCAGAGACATTTTAACAATACCCTCTCAGTTTCTAATTTCAAAGCTCTCCTGAAATCGCTTTCAACTCAGAGGAACAGGGGGCCAAGTATTTGCATAATCGAATTTACATAGTCCCGAGACTCGCTCGGGCTGTATCAGTTTCCGTCCGGATTGAATTTGTGCTTTAGCTTCTGAGGAATTGGGCGTAAACTCGCCCAATTATACAATGTTACGGTTATTATCAGTGCGTATACGCGGTCGTCTAACCGGGATTGCCGCCATGCAAAGCATTTACAAATTTATGTGAGCCGGATGACAAAGATCGCAATCCGATTAGTGCGGACGATATTTTTTGAAAGTGAAGCTGCCGGGTACCAATTATTTTGAGCTAATTAGATTCTTTCCACTGGTATCATAAACACAATAATCCAGTTTTAATCTGATTGCCATTGAGGCATCGTTGAAACACAAACGCCACAAGGTATCGTACACCAGTTTCCAGAAATGAAGAGTGCAAAGTTTGGGTCGAGTTGCCTGGCATGGCCAGATCTGGAAAGAGTCCGAATATTAAAAAAAACCTGTGTCGGTACAAAAGTTTCTGATGTGAGAACCGTTTGATGTCATCTTTGGGACCGTACGGTGGCTCTGCAAGCAGTGTATGGCCGTTTCCTAATAAGCGACTACGGCTGCGGCTGGGTGACCACAATGAAGTGGGTTAAAGCATAGGCTGCCCTAGCAACACTCTTAGCAACTGCCACAACAACAGCCGCTCATTCAAACACTGCCAACCTTATCACAAATATATATTTCCTTCGTGAGGCCATTACCTATATCTGTATCGTGTTCCCTGCATGCACTGGTAATCATAGACTGCTGTGTTCAGTAAACAAAAAGGGGAAATAATTTCTAACCCATTAAGTCTTTGTTAAAAATGATTTCATTTTTCCCGGTGAGAAAAGGGTGTCTGAACCATAATACAGGTATGTTATTGCAATAGATTTGGCAAGCGGAAGGAAGAGCAGTGCTATTTTAATAGGACGCCCTCTGTCGAATATACCTGGTTAGCGAAAGTGTTGTCATGTGTTGTGAAGGCTCATTAATGTATCTCACCAACTGTTTGATGGAAAGGTTAGATTTAATTTGTGCATTGTATACTTCTTTGTTGCAGTTTCAGCTGTTGTGCACATTCCAGTGGCTGTATTCTTCAAGATAGAGGTCATCAATTGGTACGGTGAAATCAACGAATACTGTAAGTTCACCCTGCATAAGCCTGCGGCTCTCTCCGGCTATTACATCTACTTGAGTCTATCCACGTTCCTTTTACCTCTCACGATCATTGCCGTGTGTTACAGCCTCATATTATCACATCTGTGGAGTTTGAGCCGGGTCGGTAGGTGCCGGGAGCCCACGTCGACTGCCGGGTATGACCCGCTGTCTCAGCAGAGCCGCTCCGGTGCCCTACCCCCGGCACAAAGTTCGGCCCGAACGGCCAGCAAAACGTGGAAAACCACCCGGATCGTGCTGTGTGTTGTTATGCTGTTTGCCGTTTGCTGGGCACCCCTTCAGGCTTTGAACGTGTGGAATGCCATCGACCCCGAGCATCACAGCACTTCGGTTCACGTAAATAATTTACGCGTGTTCTGCCTATGCCTGGCCTACGCAAACTCTTGCATAAACCCTATCGTGTACGCTCTCGCGGGGACCAGTTACCGTCACCATCTTCAGCAGATGGTATCAGGAAACAACAAAGGAGGGCGCCCTTTCAATAGCAGGCTCTCGCCATCTGGGGGCAGGAACTCATCCTATAGATCTGTTCGTCGGTTGTCTCGAACCGAGGCTACATCTGTAAGTACTTGTGTTTGAAGATCGTGATTGTGAAGAAACTTTGATTGGATGTGGCTCAGAAAAGTAATGGTGTATCACCAATGCTGGATGTTCATACTCACTGCTCCGTGGCGTGGCAATTTCGTTACTCACCCGTACCTGAAACCGTTCTAACGCAAAGGAGATATCCCTTCACATCACAGCACACGAAGCTGTTTAAGTTTCAATTGTCAGTGCTTCTTTTTCTCCGGGGGCAAATGGGATGGACGTAAAAAAGGAGACCATTCAATTGACGACCGAGTGAATAATACCACTTACTCGGTACTCTTCAGTGCAGGTGTAGTTGAAAGACTTTGGATTGATGGAACAAGGAGTTCTTCACAGCTGGCCGTACGTGCGGTGCATTTTGCTGAAAAATGTTCACACACCTTTGTCCACTTAAGACAAGTCTAGAAATCGTGGCTTTATCCAAGGAATAAGATGAGGGATGATGGATCTAAAATCCTTCAGTCCGTACTTGTTGCATGATTTTTTTTTTTCTAATCGGTTACCGTCAAAGCACAGTAATTTGATTGGCTGAGGGACGATCATGTGATACAAATAGACCGCTCTCCATTGGTCAGAGTCTTAATACTTCGCTAAGACTTTATGAGGGCAGAGTACCTAAAAGCTACGTGGAGCTGTTTTTGACTCCCGTCTTAAAACCAGGGATACAGTGATAGGAAGCCCAGCGTATGACTTTAATTTAGTAGAATTGCTAACAGTTAATTTTAGAAAAAATATATAACCGTTCGTCATCCCACTAGAGTCTTGTTTTCGTAGTCAAATTTCGTAGACTAAACATGATGCAATTTCTTCCAAGTGACTTGGAATTGTTCGTAGAAAAACATCCACAAGAAAAACAATTGTTGCGTGGTAAACTCACCGTCAGGTCATCGACTTCGAGTAGTGCTATTGCCTCTGAATATTTCACAAATCGCTTTAATAATTCATGTTATTATTTGTATGTATTGGCCTTCCATACTGATTATTGATAGCATCAAAACACCAATTCCTCTAATTGGGTTTAGGTAGGGTCATAGATTGGTTTTTGTCAACGTTATGGTGATTTATAGACCAAAGTGTCTGTACAGATACAACGTAATTCACCAGTGAACGTTTCAGCCGAACACAGTGTCTACTTGTTGAAAAAAACAGCAGCAAAAGGGGCACGGTACTTCCATTAAGAACGCCGAATCCATCAACGTTTAGCGAGGTGACGATGAGGGTACCAACCTGGCCGTTCGCTCGGCCCCAGCGGCCTATCCAGGACCGCTGGGATGGGCTAATCAGCTTGCACAGATTCTTCTTCAGGAAGTACGTCATGCGTACAGTGCTTGCAGTGTGAGTGTGATGCATGATGGGACTGAGCATGGGACTGAGCATTAACGTTGACGATACGTTTGCCCATCCCAGCGCCTTTGGTTTTAAGGCAAGGCGCTGGGGACGAGCGAAACCTGGCCGCAGCATTCACAAACGGACACCACAGATACCTGTATCTCGCCCTGAGTTGAGTTTCTGAGATTCAACTTGTTCGACATACTTTTATTTTTTATTTATAATCAACGGGAGCCTTTTAGGCCGTCATTTCCCATGATGCATTCCACCATTACCATCTTTTGTATCAACAAGTATTAGCTTTCGGATTACGTTTTTTTTTTCGGGGTCATAACCAAAGTATGACCTTACATTAATACGGGGAATTATTGTTGGTTTGTATTTGAATCGAATGTGTGCTGACAAGAAGGATGTGTTTTCTATATGTAGAAACTAATTCAGTAGACTGTCACAGTTTGAAAAGGTTGACGGTTAAGGGTGGAAGGCGGACTGTGGTTTGAACGTGTCTATATCCTTTGACACAAAGGACTTTAAACAAAAGTGACCCGGATGTTTTGACAGAGCAAGGATGTGCTCGGTATTCGTTCGTGTACGAATCCGATGGAGAGTGAGCTAACAATGGTCTAACAAAGAGAAGTACTCGATTTATATATTAGTGGTTGTCGATGTGTGTGAATGTTTGTGCTAATTTTTGTCGAATGAATTAATCAAAAAAATAATTTAAAAAAATCAATACGGAGGAAACAAGTGTGCATGGGTGTGTGTTTTGTGTGAATGGGTGTGGTGGTGGTGGTGTGGTGTGGGGGGGGGGGTATTCCCATTCAGGCCAGGGACCTATAACAAAGGGGACAACAAGGATAAGGTCTCTGGTGTGGTGAAGGACCAACAATGGAAAGTATACACAAACAATGGGAACTGTTGTCAAGAGTACACACACAAAAAGGAAGAAGAGACCCCTAATTGCAGGTGTTTACACACTCGTTTGTGTAAGTGAGCGAAAGTGTGTCTGACCGTTGACGCAACAGACGTCCTCGGCTTTATTAGCCAATCAGCCAAAGAACATTGAGCGAACAAGACGAAAAGTGTGTTGAGTTTTTTAAAAACCAAAAGGGATCAGCGTGGTGTTTAAAATTAAGGACTTCCATTGTTTGAAATGGCAGTTGAAACAAATTATCGGTAAGAGAAGTATCGGTTTCTCTAACGTTCGCTGCATTTAGTAGACTTAAAACAATTTCAATACAAGGTCTCCTAAGGGGAGTTCTAAAGAGAGTGGTGGTTTCACAAGGATGTTTATTTACTGTACAAGTATCGACCATGTAACCTTGGATAACACATGTTTGCAAAAGAGCCACAAAGCCGTTACTTTCTGCTAGCACGATTTGTACACATTTTAGTGGGAGAAAACATTACATTTTATATTTTATGAAGGTCTGATTTATATTATCTCAAAACTTTTTCAAATGTTACTTTTATAAGTCTTGACTTTATGTGGAAATTATGATACAAAATTTAAATTTCTATATGATCAGTGAAGTATTTCGCCTGCCAGAAAGGCCTTGGAAGGTACAAAGTCACTCTTTTTGCTAACAAGGGTTACACGGGAGGATGTGAAGTACACAGACAAAGGAAAGAGTATAAGAAGTGATGCAAAAAAGAAGAAGCTTTGTGTGGACCAATGTTTGTGCGTGATGTGGGTGTACTAATTAAACAAAAACCGATCCTACTGGAATGTCATCCCGGAAGGATACCCCAATCATTAGTAGAGGTTCCCCCAATTATCAAAATAATGCTGTGAAGAGTATGTGTTAGTGCAGTGGTAACCTTCTAAACAGGTGAATTAATGAGCGGGAGAGGGCGCCCTTGTGTTTGCACTTGATTTGATTTCATCCCCCCCCTTCGCTGACAAGGAGAATGAGTTAATGCGTTGTAAATTCTACTTTGCCTTTGTGTCGCACAGCCCTCAAAGTATTATACTAATATCGTTCCGATAAAACATTATAACATATACAATATTTATAAAACATATATAATACTGGCTACAGTATGTATTCATTGTACAGTTAATGATGAAACATCATTATTAAAATATCACCAACTAACGAGACATTCGCTAATAAATTGATATGGGAGAATGTTTCAATTAGTTTTATCGTTTGCATTTATTTGTTTGATACAAAAAAAGTATGTAAGTGGTTGTAATATTATTAGTAGTAAAAAATTACCAGTAGTAATAACCTCAAAATAGCGGGGCATAAGAATTGAAATCAGTAGAGCTGCCTGCATTATTTTAAGTGAAAACTTGACTAAGCCATTTTAACCAAAATTTGAGGCTGAAATGGATATTAAAATCAAAACGAGTGAGACTTGCTATTTCGTCAAATATGGGTTGAAATCGGGTAAAATCACAAAGTTTAAACCTTGCACTTTTGTCAAGATTAGGCTGAAATTTGTTTGTCAGGAATAGGCTGAAATCGGATAAAATCACAAGGGCCTTGCTATTTTGTCAAAAGGGGCTGGAATCAAGTAAAATCAAAAGGAGGGGTAAGCCTTACATGTTTGTCAAATTTTGCTAAACATTGGATAAAACTTAAAAGGGTCACTTACAAGCGTTGCTACTTTTGTCAAAAATGGGCTGAAATTTGATAAACTCACAAAGGGTAAGCCTTGCTATTTTGTCAAAAATGGGCTGAAATTTGATAAACTCAAAAAGGGTAAGCCTTGCTGTTTTGTCAAATATTGGTTAAAATCGGATAAAATTACAAAGGGTAAGCCTTGCTACTTTGGTAAAAAATACGGCTGAAATTTGATAAACTCACAAGGGGTAAGCTTTGCTATTTTTGTCGGGGAAAAGGCTGAAATCGGATAAAATCACAAGGGTTAAGCCTTGCTATTTTTTCAAATATTGGTTGAAATCGGATAAAAATAAAAGCGTTAAGCTTTGCTATTTTCTCAAATATTGGTTGAAATCGGATAAAATTACAAGCGTTGCTATTTTTGTCAAAAATGGGCTGAAACTGGATAAACTCAAAGGGTTAAGCCTTGTATATTTGTCAAGAATTGACTGAAATTGGATAAAATCACAAGGGGTAAGCCTTGCTATTTTGTCAAAAATGGGCTGAAATTTGATAAACTCACAAGGGGTAAGCCTTGCTATTTTGTCAAATATTGGTTAAAATCGGATAAAATTACAAAGGGTAAGCCTTGCTACTTTTGTCACAAATGGGCTATAATTTGATAAACTCTCAAGGGGTAAGCCTTGCTATTTTTGTCGGAGAAAAGGCTGAAATCGGATAAAATCACAAGGGTTAAGCCTTGCTATTTTGTCACATATTGGTTGAAATCAGATAACATAACAAGCCTTGCTATTTTTGTCAAAAATGGGCACAAATTGGATAAACTTACAAGGGTTAAGCCTTGCTTCTTTTGTCAAAAATGGTCTGAAATTTGATAAACTCACAAGGGGTAAGCCTTGCTATTTTTGTCGGGGAAAAGGCTGAAATCGGATAAAATCACAAGGGTTAAGCCTTTTTATTTTGTCAAATATTGGTTGAAATCAGATAACATAACAAGCCTTGCTACTTTTGTCAAAAATGGTCTGAAATTTGATAAACTCACAAGGGGTAAGCCTTGCTATTTTGTGAAATATTGGTTGAAATCAGATAAAATAACAGGGGGTAAGCGTTGCTACTTTTGTCAAAAATGGGCTGAAATTTGATAAACTCACAAGGGGGAAGCCTTGCTATTTTTGTCGGAGAAAAGGAGAAAAGGCTGAAATGGGATAAAATCACAAGGGTTAAGCCTTGCATTTTTGTCAAGAATTGACTGAAATTTGATAAAATAACATGGAGGAAAACCTTCCAATTTTTGTTTGAGAAAAGGCTGAAATCGGATAAAATCACAAGGGTTAAGCTTTGCTATTTTCTCAAATGTTGGTTGAAATCGGATAAAATCACAAGCGTTGCTATTTTTGGCCAAAATGGGCTGAAACTGGATAAACTCACAAGGGTTAAGCCTTGTATTTTTGTCAAGAATTGACTGAAATTGGATAAAATCACAAGGGGTAAGCCTTGCTATTTTGTCAAAAATGGGCTGAAATTTGATAAACTCACAAGGGGTAAGCCTTGCTATTTTGTCAAATATTGGTTAAAATCGGATAAAATTACAAAGGGTAAGCCTTGCTACTTTTGTCACAAATGGGCTATAATTTGATAAACTCTCAAGGGTAAGCCTTGCTATTTTTGTCGGAGAAAAGGCTGATATCGGATAAAATCACAAGGGTTAAGCCTTGCATTTTTTTCAAGAATTGACTGAAATTTGATAAAATAACATGGAGGAAAGCCTTCCAATTTTTGTTTGAGAAAGGGCTGAAAACGTATAAAATCATAAGGTTTAAGCCTTGCTATTTTGTGAAATATTGGTTGAAATCAGATAAAATAACAGGGGTAAGGGGTTGCTACTTTTGTCAAAAATGGGCTGAACTTTGATAAACTCACAAGGGGTAAGCCTTGCTATTTTGTCAAAAATTGGTTAAAATCGGATAAAATTACAAAGGGTAAGCCTTGCTACTTTGGTAAAAAATACGGCTGAAAATTGATAAACTCACAAGGGGTAAGCCTTGCTATTTTTGTCGGGTAGAAGGCTGAAATCGGATAAAATCACAAGGGTTAAGCCTTGCTATTTTTTCAAATATTGGTTGAAATCGGATAAAATTACAAGCGTTAAGCTTTGCTATTTTCTCAAATATTGGTTGAAATCGGATAAAATTACAAGCGTTGCTATTTTTGTCAAAAATGGGCTGAAACTGGATAAACTCAAAGGGTTAAGCCTTGTATATTTGTCAAGAATTGACTGAAATTGGATAAAATCACAAGGGGTAAGCCTTGCTTCTTTGTCAAAAATGGGCTGAAATTTGATAAACTCACAAGGGGTAAGCCTTGCTATTTTGTCAAATATTGGTTAAAATCGGATAAAATTGCAAAGGGTAAGCCTTGCTACTTTTGTCAAAAATGGGCTATAATTTGATAAACTCTCAAGGGGTAAGCCTTGCTATTTTTGTCGGAGAAAAGGCTGAAATCGGATAAAATCACAAGGGTTAAGCCTTGCATTTTTTTCAAGAATTGACTGAAATTTGATAAAATAACATGGAGGAAAGCCTTCCAATTTTTGTTTGAGAAAAGGCTGAAAACGTATAAAATCACAAGGTGTAAGCCTTGCTATTTTGTGAAATATTGGTTGAAATCAGTTAAAATAACAGGGGGTAAGCGTTGCTACTTTTGTCAAGAATGGGCTATAATTTGATAAACTCTCAAGGGGTGAGCCTTGCTATTTTTGTCGGAGAAAAGGCTGAAATCGGATAAAATCACAAGGGTTAAGCCTTGCTATTTTGTCACATATTGGTTGAAATCAGATAAATAACAAGCCTTGCTATTTTTGTCAAAAATGGGCACAAATTGGATAAACTTACAAGGGTTAAGCCTTGCTTCTTTTGTCAAAAATGGTCTGAAATTTGATAAACTCACAAGGGGTAAGCCTTGCTATTTTTGTCGGGAAAAGGCTGAAATCGGATAAAATCACAAGGGTTAAGCCTTTTTATTTTGTCAAATATTGGTTGAAATCAGATAACATAACAAGCCTTGCTATTTTTGTCAAAAATGGGCACAAATTGGATAAACTTACAAGGGTTAAGCCTTGCTACTTTTGTCAAAAATGGTCTGAAATTTGATAAACTCACAAGGGGTAAGCCTTGCTATTTTGTGAAATATTGGTTGAAATCAGATAAAATAACAGGGGGTAAGCGTTGCTACTTTTGTCAAAAATGGGCTGAAATTTGATAAACTCACAAGGGGGAAGCCTTGCTATTTTTGTCGGAGAAAAGGAGAAAAGGCTGAAATGGGATAAAATCACAAGGGTTAAGCCTTGCATTTTTGTCAAGAATTGACTGAAATTTGATAAAATAACATGGAGGAAAACCTTCCAATTTTTGTTTGAGAAAAGGCTGAAATCGGATAAAATCACAAGGGTTAAGCTTTGCTATTTTCTCAAATGTTGGTTGAAATCGGATTAAAATCACAAGCGTTGCTATTTTTGGCCAAAATGGGCTGAAACTGGATAAACTCACAAGGGTTAAGCCTTGTATTTTTGTCAAGAATTGACTGAAATTGGATAAAATCACAAGGGTAAGCCTTGCTATTTTGTCAAAAATGGGCTGAAATTTGATAAACTCACAAGGGGTAAGCCTTGCTATTTTGTCAAATATTGGTTAAAATCGGATAAAATTACAAAGGGTAAGCCTTGCTACTTTTGTCAAGAATGGGCTACAATTTGATAAACTCTCAAGGGGTAAGCCTTGCTATTTTTGTCGGAGAAAAGGCTGAAATCGGATAAAATCACAAGGGTTAAGCCTTGCTATTTTGTCACATATTGGTTGAAATCAGATAACATAACAAGCCTTGCTATTTTTGTCAAAAATGGGCACAAATTGAATAAACTTACAAGGGTTAAGCCTTGCTACTTTTGTCAAAAATGGTCTGAAATTTGATAAGCTCACAAGGGGTAAGCCTTGCTATTTTTGTCGGGGAAAAGGCTGAATCGGATAAAATCACAAGGGTTAAGCCATGTATTTTGTCAAAAATTGACTGAAATTGGATAAAATCACAAGGGTAAGCCTTGCTATTTTGTCAAAAATGGCTGAAATTTGATAAACTCAAAAGGGGTAAGCCTTGCTATTTTTGTCGGGGAAAAGGCTGAAATCGGATAAAGTCGCCTTTATTTGGGAAATATTGATTGAAATCAGATAAAATTACAAAGGGTAAGCCTTGCTACTTTGGTAAAAAAATACGGCTGAAATTTGATAAACTCACAAGGGGTAAGCCTTGCATTTTGTCAAAAATGGGCTTAAATTTGATAAACTCAAAAGGGGTAAGCCTTGCTATTTTGTCGAAAATGGGCTGAAATTTGATAAACTCAAAAGGGGTAAGCCTTGCTATTTTATCAAATATTGGTTAAAATCGGATAAAATTACAAAGGGTAAGCCTTGCTACTTTGGTAAAAAATACGGCTGAAATTTGATAAACTCACAAGGGGTAAGCCTTGCTATTTTTGTCGGGAAAAGGCTGAACTCGGATAAAGTCGCCTTGCTAATTTGTGAAATATTGATTGAAATCAGATAAAATTACAAAGGGTAAGCCTTGCTACTTTGGTAAAAAATACGGCTAAAATTTGATAAACTCACAAGGGTTAAGCCTTGCTATTTTGTAAAATATTGGTTGAAATCAGATAACATAACAAACTTGCTATTTTTGTCAAAAATGGGCACAATTGGATAAACTCACAAGGGGTAAGCCTTGCTATTTTTGACGGGGATAAGGCTGAAATCGGATAAAATCACAAGGGTTAAGCCTTGCTATTTTGTCAAATATTGGTTAAAATCGGATAAAATTACAAAGGGTAAGCCTTGCTACTTTGGTAAAAAGTACGGCTGAAATTGATAAACTCACAAGGGTTAAGCCTTGCTATTTTGTGAAATATTGGTTGAAATCAGATAAAATAACAGGGGGTAAGCGTTGCTACTTTTGTCAAAAATGGGCTGAAATTTGATAAACTCACAAGGGTTAAGCCTTGCATTTTTGTCAAGAATTGACTGAAATTTGATAAAATAACATTGAGGAAAACCTTCCAATTTTTGTTTGAGATAAGGCTGAAATCGGATAAAATCACAAGGGTTAAGCTTGCTATTTTCTCAAAAATTGGTTGATATCGGATAAAATCACAAGCGTTGCTATTTTTGTCAAAAATGGGCTGAAACTGGATAAACTCACAAGGGTTAAGCCTTGTTTTTTGTCAAGAATTGACTGAAATTGGATAAAATCACAAGGGGTAAGCCTTGCTATTTTGTCAAAAATGGGCTGAAATTTGATAAACTCACAAGGGGTAAGCCTTGCTATTTTGTCAAATATTGGTTAAAATCGGATAAAATTACAAAGGGTCAGCCTTGTTACTTTTGTCAAGAATGGGCTATAATTTGATAAACTCTCAAGGGGTAAGCCTTGCTATTTTTGTCGGAGAAAAGGCTGAAATCGGAAAAAATAGCCCTGCTATTTTGTCTCATATTGGTTGAAATCAGATAACATAACAAGCCTTGCTATTTTTGTCAAAAATGGGCACAAATTGGATAAACTTACAAGGGTTAAGCCTTGCTACTTTTGTCAAAAATGGTCTGAAATTTGATAAGCTCACAAGGGGTAAGCCTTGCTATTTTTGTCGGGGGAAAAGGCTGAAATCGGATAAAATCACAAGGGTTAAGCCAGGTATTTTTGTCAAAAATTGACTGAAATTGGATAAAATCACAAGGGGTAAGCCTTGCTATTTTGTCAAAAATGGGCTGAAATTTGATAAACTCAAAAGGGGTAAGCCCTGCTATTTTGTCAAAAATGGGCTGAAATTTGATAAACTCAAAAGGGGTAAGCCTTGCTATTTTATCAAATATTGGTTAAAATCGGATAAAATTACAAAGGGTAAGCCTTGCTACTTTGGTAAAAAATACGGCTGAAATTTGATAAACTCACAAGGGGTAAGCCTTGCTATTTTTGTCGGGGAAAAGGCTGAAATCGGATAAAGTCACAAGGGTTAAGCTTTGCTATTTTCTCAAAAATTGGTTGATATCGGATAAAATCACAAGCGTTGCTATTTTTGTCAAAAATGGGCTGAAACTGGATAAACTCACAAGGGTTAAGCCTTGTATTTTTGTCAAGAATTGACTGAAATTGGATAAAATCACAAGGGGTAAGCCTTGCTATTTTGTCAAAAATGGGCTGAAATTTGATAAACTCACAAGGGGTAAGCCTTGCTATTTTGTCAAATATTGGTTAAAATCGGATAAAATTACAAAGGGTAAGCCTTGCTACTTTTGTCAAGAATGGGCTATAATTTGATAAACTCTCAAGGGGTAAGCCTTGCTATTTTTGTCGGAGAAAAGGCTGAAATCTGAAAAAATAGCCCTGCTATTTTGTCTCATATTGGTTGAAATCAGATAACATAACAAGCCTTGCTATTTTTGTCAAAAATGGGCACAAATTGGATAAACTTACAAGGGTTAAGCCTTGCTACTTTTGTCAAAAATGGTCTGAAATTTGATAAGCTCACAAGGGGTAAGCCTTGCTATTTTTGTCGGGGGAAAAGGCTCATATCGGATAAAATCTCAAGGATTAAGCCAGGTATTTTTGTCAAAAATTGACTGAAATTGGATAAAATCACAAGGGGTAAGCCTTGCTATTTTGTCAAAAATGGGCTGAAATTTGTTAAACTCAAAAGTGGTAAGCCCTGCTATTTTGTCAAAAATGGGCTGAAATTTGATAAACTCACAAGGGGTAAGCCTTGCTATTTTTGTCGGGGAAAAGGCTGAAATCGGATAAAGTCACAAGGGTTAAGCCTTGCTATTTTGTGAAATATTGGTTGAAATCAGATAAAATAACAGGGGGTAAGCGTTGCTACTTTTGTCAAAAATGGGCTAAAATTTGATAAACTCACAAGGGGTAAGCCTTGCTATTTTTGTCGGAGAAAAGGCTGAAATGGGATAAAATCACGAGGGGTAAGCCTTGCATTTTTGTCAAGAATTGACTGAAATTTGATAAAATAACATTGAGGAAAACCTTCCAATTTTTGTTTGAGAAAAGGCTGAAATCGGAGAAAATCACAAGGGTTAAACTTTGCTATTTTCTCAAAAATTGGTTGATATCGGATAAAATCACAAGCGTTGCTATTTTTGTCAAAAATGGGCTGAAACTGGATAAACTCACAAGGGTTAAGCCTTGTATTTTTGTCAAGAATTGACTGAAATTGGATAAAATCACAAGGGGTAAGCCTTGCATTTTGTCAAAAATGGGCTGAAATTTGATAAACTCAAAAGGGGGAAGCCTTACTATTTTGTCAAAAATGGGCTGAAATTTGATAAACTAAAAAGGGGTAAGCCTTGCTATTTTATCAAATATTGGTTAAAATCGGATAAAATTACAAAGGGTAAGCCTTGCTACTTTGGTAAAAAATACGGCTGAAATTTGATAATCTCACAAGGGGGAAGCCTTGCTATTTTTGTCGGAGAAAAGGCTGAAATGGGATAAAATCACAAGGGTTAAGCCTTGCATTTTTGTCAAGAATTGACTGAAATTTGATAAAATAACATGGAGGAAAACCTTCCAATTTTTGTTTGAGAAAAGGCTGAAATCGGATAAAATCACAAGGGTTAAGCTTTGCTATTTTCTCAAAAATTGGTTGATATCGGATAAAATCACAAGCGTTGCTATTTTTGTCAAAAATGGGCTGAAACTGGATAAACTCACAAGGGTTAAGCCTTGCTAGTTTGTCAAAGATTGGTTAAAATCGGATAAAATTACAAAGGGTAAGCCTTGCTACTTTTGTCAAGAATCGGCTATAATTTGATAAACTATCAAGGGGTAAGCCTTGCTATTTTTGTCGGAGAAAAGGCTGAAATCGGATAAAATAGCCTTGCTATTTTGTCACATATTGGTTGAAATCAGATAACATAACAAGCCTTGCTATTTTTGTCAAAAATGGGCACAAATTGGATAAACTTACAAGGGTTAAGCCTTGCTACTTTTGTCAAAAATGGTCCGAAATTTGATAAGCTCACAAGGGGTAAGCCTTGCTATTTTTGTCGGGGGAAAAGGCTGAAATCGGATAAAATCACAAGGGTTAAGCCAAGTATTTTTGTCAAAAATTGACTGAAATTGGATAAAATCACAAGGGGTAAGCCTTGCTATTTTGTCAAAAATGGGCTGAAATTTGATAAACTCACAAGGGGTAAGCCTTGCTATTTTGTCAAATATTGGTTAAAATCGGATAAAATTACAAAGGGTAAGCCTTGCTACTTTTGTCAAGAATGGGCTATAATTTGATAAACTCTCAAGGGGTAAGCCTTGCTATTTTTGTCGGAGAAAAGGCTGAAATCGGATAAAATAGCCTTGCTATTTTGTCACATATTGGTAGAAATCAGATAACATAACAAGCCTTGCTATTTTTGTCAAAAATGGGCACAAATTGGATAAACTTACAAGGGTTAAGCCTTGCTACTTTTGTCAAAAATGGTCTGAAATTTGATAAGCTCACAAGGGGTAAGCCTTGCTATTTTTGTCGGGGAAAAAGGCTGAAATCGGATAAAATCACAAGGGTTAAGCCATGTATTTTTGTCAAAAATTAACTGAAATTGGATAAAATCACAAGGGGTAAGCCTTGCTATTTTTTCAAAAATGGGCTGAAATTTGATAAACTGACAAGGGGTAAGCCTTGCTATTTTTGTCGGGGAAAAGGCTGAAATCGGATAAAGTCGCCTTGCTATTTTGTGAAATATTGATTGAAATCAGTGAAAAATTACAAAGGGTAAGCCTTGCTACTTTGGTAAAAAATACGGCTGAAATTTGATAAACTCACAAGGGGTAAGCCTTGCATTTTGTCAAAAATGGGCTGAAATTTGATAAACTCAAAAGGGGTAAGCCTTGCATTTTGTCAAAAATGGGCTGAAATTTGATAAACTCAAAAGGGGTAAGCCTCGCTATTTTGTCAAAAATGGGCTGAAATTTGATAAACTCAAAAGGGGTAAGCCTTGCTATTTAATAAATATTGGTTAAAATCGGATAAAATTACAAAGGGTAAGCCTTGCTACTTTGGTAAAAAATACGGCTGAAATTTGAAAAAACTCACAAGGGGTAAGCCTTGCTATTTTTGTCGGGGAAAAGGCTGAAATCGGATAAAGTCACAAGGGTTAAGCCTTGCTATTTTGTGAAATATTGGTTGAAATCAGATCAAATAACAGGGGGTAAGCGTTGCTACTTTTGTCAAAAATGGGCTGAAATTTGATAAACTCAAAAGGGTTAAGCCTTGCTATTTTGTCAAAGATTGGTTAAAATCGGATAAAATTACAAAGGAAAAGCCTTGCTACTTTTGTCAAAAATGGGCTATAATTTGATAAACTCACCAGGGGTAAGCCTTGCTATTTTTGTCGGAGAAAAGGCTGAAATCGGATAAAATCACAAGGGTTAAGCCTTGCATTTTTGTCAAGAATTGACTGAAATTTGATAAAATAACATTGGGGTAAGACTTTCGATTTTTGTCTGAGAAAGGGCTGAAATCGGATAAAATCAAAAGGGTTAAGCCTTGCTATTTTGTCAAAGATTGGTTAAAATCGGATAAAATTACAAAGGAAAAGCCTTGCTACTTTTGTCAAAAATGGGCTATAATTTGATAAACTCACCAGGGGTAAGCCTTGCTATTTTTGTCGGAGAAAAGGCTGAAATCGGATAAAATCACAAGGGTTAAGCCTTGCATTTTTGTCAAGAATTGACTGAAATTTGATAAAATAACATTGGGGTAAGCCTTCCGATTTTTGTCTGAGAAAGGGCTGAAATCGGATAAAATCAAAAGGGTTAAGCCTTGCTATTTTGTCAAATATTGGTTAAAATTGGATAAAATTACAAAGGGTAAGCCTTGCTACTTTTGTCAAAAATGGGCTGAAATTTGATAAACTCACAAGGGGTAAGCCTTGCTATTTTTGTCGGGGGAAAGGCTGAAATCGGATAAAATCACAAGGGTTAAGCCTAGCTATTTTGTCAAATATTGGTTGAAATCAGATAACATAACAAGCCTTGCTACTTTTGTCAAAAATGGGCACAAATTGGATAAACTCAGAAGGGTTAAGCCTTGCATTTTTGTCAAGAATTGACTGAAAATGGATAAAATAACAAGGGGGTAAGCCTTGCTATTTTTGACTGAGAAAGGGCTGAAATCGGATAAAATCACAAGGGTTAAGCCTTGCTATTTTGTCAAATATCGGTTGCAATCAGATAAAATTACAAAGGGTAAGCCTTGCTACTTTTGTCAAAAATGGGCTATAAATTGATAAACTCACAAGGGGTAAGCCTTGCTATTTGTCAAATATTGGTTAAGATCGATAAAATTACAAAGGGTAAGCCTTGCTATTTTGTCAAATATTGGTTAAGATCGGATAAAATTACAAAGGGTAAGCCTTGCTATTTTTGTCAAGAATGAGCTGAAATTGGATAAACTCACAAGGGGGTAAGCCTTGCATTGTTGTCAAATAAAGATTGAAATTTGATAATTTTACAAGCCTCACATTTTAAGCCAAACATGCTTTGCTGAAACTAGTTAAGACATACAAGATGGCATCAGTGGCACAATGTCGATGTTTTGCTCGTAAATTATGCCATTTAACGCAAGTTTAGCTTTGGTATTTGTCATGATCTTTGAAGTGAAAATATTGTTTTCATAATAAAACTGAATGAACAACTTCTAATAAAATCGTTATATTCCCCCACAAAAAAAAATGTATAGTGGGATATAAACTAAATTAATAAATAAAAAAATAACTAAAAATATAATTAAAACAAAAAAAGTACATAAGCTTATAATTTTTTAATTGAAAAAGTGACTATGACAGTTTGACAAAATTGGAAAGCATACCTCTTATGATTGTTTTGTTTTTTCCAAAGATTTTGAGCAAATTTTTTTAGATTTGATGTTATGCTACAAAATGAAGGGTAGGTACTACATATGCCATTTAAACAAGTATTTATTAACTCGGTCTTGGTTTGTCGACTCTCTTTTTAAACTCAATTTTGAACAAACTCCTCCAACTTTAGTACATGTAGTAAGAACTAAGTACAAATTAAACTTAACAACGGTGAAAATGTTGTCATGATTTCACACTTGAAAAACGTGATAATTAAATGAACACCCTTTTGCTGAATTTGCCGAGGTGAAACTATAATATAATGCAACCTAGCTTGCCGGGCGGTACGAAACAACTTAACTAAAGTGCTCTTTTGAGCTGTTTTTCTGAAGATCTTGTTTCTGATGTAGTTAGTTTATTATTCACATTCCAGGCACATTGTGCATGAGAAAATATCTCAGTAAAGACAGTGTACACTCCGGTTGCTTCTGATCTATAATCACATGGGAAAACTGGGATTTGAACTCAGTGTGTCAGTTTGGTCCATTTCCGGGTAATTCTGACACAGTTTTGAGATCTTACTGCCCAGAAAAAAGAAGAGTCAGGTCCCACGGGACCCGGATCCCGATCAATTTGACCTCAGTGGTAGTTGTTAGTGTGTACAACGCAAGCGGGCAATAACAGTTCATTTTAGACGTTCGGGTGTCCCCTATTGAAGCCCGCGGTAGCGCAACTTGGTAAACAATGGAAGACATATTGTGAAGTGTGCACCAACAATCTGTGTTAGTTATTTAACAACACATATGTCATTTTGAGGTACGGTGGACACAATACCACGACACTATTAGGTTTGGGTAAATTTGTCTGTATACATCTAAACCAAACAGTACACTCATATAGTGTCAACAATATCTCAACAGAATAATGAGGTGGGCTAAGTTAGTATACGATTAGAGCTATTAGTGATCGAGGGGGAGAGTCCGGGACTCCCAGGACCCACCCCCTGGATCCGCACCTGTTATATAAGTATACTCATCATTCTATTTTAGAGCAGTCCTTTCTGAAAGCAAACAAATAATGTCATCGTGCTTTCCGGCTATACCCCCTGACAAAGTGCGGCCACCATCTTTAACACCACGGCCCTGCCGACGGGCCGACGGGCCGACGGGCCGACGGGCTCTCTTTCCAGCTGACTACAACAGACAAATGCCACACCTGAGACCTTTAGGGCACATCATGGAAACGTATACAACCCAAGATGTGGCGTTGTGTTCCCTGAATTTACAGGGGTGAACTCCACAAAAAGACGGCATGAAGGGGGCGTGCCGTATTTTTCATAATGAATGACATGCATTCCTTCCCCAGCTCAAGCAACAATAACCTCAGCCGCACCACCCAGATACCTTACACGGTTGCTATATAAAGCTACCCCTAAAAATTCAACTTGTCCATAAAATTGAACTGGGTGAACTGAAATAAAGACCCTTGTATGGTAACTTTTGATACGATGTTATGCATTAGAAGACACCGACAATACAAGATTAATCTGACTGCTAAGCCTGAATATAGGTTGGAATTTATCGTTATGCAATGTTCTGCACTGATCACCCAGGAACGATTTATCGACACAATTTTCCACTTAATTACTAGTTTACAAATTTTACACCGCTAAAAATTAATTTATTTACATGTTTAATATACATATATATATATATAGATATGAATAAATATAATTCAGCCAATTGGAAATCTTTTAGTTTGACACTCGTCATGTCATTTGACACTTGTCATATAGAATAATTCCGCAAGCGAGCATTAGAACATGCAAATTATTACGTCAACAGTAATTTTAAGGTGATTTACCTATGGCAGCATTGAGTCACATTATACTGTCAACTTTATGGGTACCGTAAAAACGATCTACGCTACATGAACGGTAGGTTTTACGTAACTGTCGTCTCTCTGTAAAGATTGGTGATTGTAGTGCAAAATTTACGGTTGATTCCCGTACACGGAGCATTAAAACAAAGCTGTACCCGTAAATTTTACTGTAATTGATTAGCACTGATGCTGTCGCGGTAAATCACCGTAAAACTGTAGACTCTTCTTGGATGACGTCACTATTGCATCACTCGCCGTGGCTGGAGAACCTTCAAGCACACTCATTACTAGAATTGCGAGAACTTGTGCTATGAAACTCAACACTGAATGGATGAACACTGCACATCGTATCCATGGCAGACATAATGCAAAGCTATAGCAAATGTGACGTCAGTCAGGAGGGTTTGTTCTGCAACGTTCATCACGAATGTGCATCTGGCGACCTCTATTTAAAGGCAGGGTATACTTTTGGTAATTGTCAAAGACCATGTTCCTCATGGTGTATTCCAACATATGCATAAAATCAACAAACCTGTAAAAAATTTGGCTCAAAGTAATGATCATCAAAGTCGCAAGAAAATATTGGGGAAAAAGCACCCTTGTTGCATAGAATTATGTGCTTTCAGATGTCTGAGCAACTTTTGGGGTGAAAATTACCTCTTTCTCTAAAACTAAATTGCTACAAAGGGGTTTGTTAATTCTAACAATGTTTTATCAACAGCTCTCCAGTACTCTTTACCAAGTAAGTTTTTTGTATAATCATAAACTTGTGGAGTAATTAAGAAAAGTACACCCGTCTTTGAGCACGCTCTAAGAACTTCCGGGTCAGAATTGACCTGGATCCGGATCATGTGGGGCCTGACCCATTTCTGGGTCAGTATCAACTGGAATCTGTGACAAAATGACCCAGAATTAAAGGAACATTTACGAATTGGTGTTTGCTGGCAGTGTAAGCACTTTATGTAATCCACCATATACATAAACTGAAAAATCTGTAGAAGTTTGAGATCGATCGGCCATCTGGGTCACGAGAAAATAGTGAAAAACCGATTACACATTTGCATGAAATCATATAGATTCAACAAATGAATAAAACGCTCACTGAGCGATAAACTCCAATCGGAAAATTAGTCTATCCATTTCTCTTCAAATATGGCATTTCAACAGAAATCTTTCAAGGGATGTTTTCTACTATCATCATCATTAGACCGTGTAAGTTTTATGTAAATCTGTGATCCAAAAGTATATTTTTCAAGTTTGTTTCTTACCAATTCTGTAATGTTCATTTGAACACAAAAACCATTTTCGACTAGTTACTGGGTCAGCCTGACCCAGAGATGGGTCCGGTCCCCTGGGACTCGGAATCCGCGTCAATTCTGACTCGGGAGTTTCTGCAGTGTTAAGATAACGTTTTGTTTAACCCCAAATAAGATCAGTATAAAAAATGTTTGACAAGGTAAGAAATCACACACTTTATTATTGAAAAATAAACGGTCTACACTCACGCAACCTTAAGGGTCCTATCACTCGGTCTGGAGACAGGTTCACAATGTTCATTAATCCGCTACAATCTCTCCACACTGACTAGAAATACCTCAGAATTCGATTATGCCTCTTTCACTTTGTGCGCTTTTCAACATTAATGTGTAAGTTAAATACCTGTACATTATTAAGCCTCTTTAAAAACTCTGAATTTCAGTATAAACAGCGAATATGTTGGGTGTTCTCACTAAAGAGAAAATGGGAGGAAACCAGACTAACTACAACCCTGGGACGAAACCAACTTTACGCACAAAAATACTACGTCATTCTTGAGTAAGACATTGGGGGTGGGGACTGGGGTCCTTTTTCAAAAACAGTGTTTCAGGTGGAAGTTCACATTAGAGGTAGTATGAAAACGCAATTGTACTCAAACACCCAGGGAAGTCTTCGGGAGCGGCACAATTTTCAACCAACGAAACCCATAAAATAAGAAACAGTACAGAAATTGAAGTTTTTATAATGTGTCAGCTAAAATGCAACAAATTGACAGATTTCCATAAAATGCTTTAAAAAATGAAGAAGAAAGAAAATAAAATCGAAAGAAAGTTCTGCTACATTGATGTGTATTGCTTTCACTGTTGTGGGAGAACCAATGCGGTTTCAATTTTCTTGATTGATGAGACCACATTGATTATAGCACACTCTATAAAATAAAACATGGACTAACTGTCCGTAAATTCCGTAATAATACGTCATCTAAAAACGTCTACCAATCAACCTGAGAAACGATTCCGCTAGAAAACTCTCTTATCGTTAATAATGACTTCATATTTTGCCGCATCTATTCCCTTATTTTGGGGAACAAACAAAAAACCTCTTTGGCGACTATTGTGGTAAATGTTTGAAATATATGTCTAGAAAATTATACATGCACACACGCTTTAAAAGCTTTTAACATTTTGATGCTATTGGTTTTCAAACCAAGCAGTCACAATTATTGCTAGTATTTCCCTGTATACAGACATACAACTTCTTTACGTATTATTATTGTTTTGTAACAGACAATGACCACGACAATAGCGACGATGACTTTTTAGTCTAGTATAATATATGTATTGCATCGGGGATACATTGATGTGTACGGAAGTGTATTTAGGACAAAACAAACACAATATCCGGAATACTTTTTCGCCCGGGTGGTTTACTATTTCGCCCAGTGATTTACCATTTTGCCCGGGTGGAATAATAGATCGTCCGGACAAAATGCAAAACTAATTCGCCCAAGCTGGGGAGTAGTGCGCCCGAGGGAAAAAATAATCCTGGTATTTTTTATTATTTTTTTCCCCATGTCCTAAAAACACTTAAATGTGTATTATACACTGTTTACTCATTGCCTTTTCTGCAGGTCTCGGAGAGCACTCAGTAAAGTGCTTATCATACACATCGGTGTAAGGAAAAAAACAATATAAAAGCTGTAATTGTTACATCGGGAAATAAATTATAATTTTGTTTTTTCACTAAACACCGATGTGTACGTATCATTTTTATGATATATCCAAAAGAGTATTCTTTGTATTATTTGCTGTGGTAACCGGCTGCTAGTTATACTCTAAGAACTTCTGGGTTCAGAGTTGACCCATCAGATTCCGGGTCGGGCTGACCCGGAAAGTGGTTTAAAATGGGGATTGAACTCACAGATTCTGCGTTATTTGAACCCATGTCTGTTTCATTTTGACATAGTCTACGGGTCATACTGATCCAGGAATGGGGTCAGGCCCTACGGGACACGAGATCCGGGTCAATTCTAACCCCGGAAGTTTCTAGAGTGTGCAGGATTCGCACTGGCTTCCCGTCACTGGGCTGGCTCGGTGGTCTAGCGGTTATAGATATATGCTCTAGAATACAAGGGTTGGTTAGAATCACACCGAGCATTACCAAGGTTGTGTTTTCTGGAGGACTCAGGGAAGCACTGAATACGTTGCTTATCATACATCGGTGTAAAGTAAAACCACAAATATTACACATTAATTCTATTTTGTCCTAATGTCAACATCATAACTACAGTATTTTTAATGTTATTGAGCTGCAGATGGAAGGATAATAATCCTCGTTTAATTATTAATTATATATATTTCAAAACCAAGCCATTTGTAAAATTGCATACAATTTGTGTTGGCTGATATACTTGGTGTATAGAGAGCCTTTGTACTATCCTGACGAAAGAAGTGGGAATTGTTAACTAAGTAAAGGTAACTAACTTACAAGTCCACTACTCTCTTTGTTGACTATAACTTTATTGTATTTATATTATTATTTGTTGTTGGGGTGGGTAGGGGAACTTTAAATTATTACAGTCAATAAGAAGACAATTTTGGGGAATGAATGATAACGTTTAACTTTTGTGTTTTTGGGCCCATAATGTGACAGGCCATATATGTTGGCCAAGTTCAACTAAAAGTCGAATGGAATCTTGTAGGTTAGACAGTAGTTGAAAACTCCCCAATAAGAGCTTCTTCTGGACAAGCAAAGTAACGACGAAAAGGGAATGTGAGGAAATGACATCCCGGTATTTAAAAGTAGACTCAACAAAACAGATCAAAGAGGGTCTTCAAGATCAAATTAAGATCTGTGACGCACTCATTTTACAATAGTAGAGTCCTTCATGATAGAAAAAAAAAAACGAATTGCATGTCTCTAAGCTCACGTAAAAATTTATGTAAAATTTAAACTTATTTTACAGTCTTTCGAGGCGAAATTTTGAGCATGACGTCATTGGATATCTACAAATGGGTCTGTACATTCCAAAGCGGAAGTCAGGCCTATGCGTCAGTAAAAAGGGTTAAATTCAACGCCTTTTTGTATGAATATCATCAACGTTCGGGAATGAACTAAAAATCTCCTGTACAAAAGTACCAATTTATTTGAAATGGGATGTCATTGGATGTTTTAGGCTCTTCGCATTGGAGGTGTTTATCAAATACAATTGCGTTTTACATGAGTTTTAGATACTTGTAAATTCTTCCCAGCTTTATGAGGACTCTATCTACAAGAAAGTAAGTGCATCACAAAACTGAGTTCGACCTCGGAGCCCAAGTTTAATGTCAATACTACTGTAGGTGAACGTGTGCCTCAATCAGTTATTCTCATCGCTGGCCACGTGTCGACTTTCATAATCGTAAGTTGGACTGGGGTGTTTTAGACAGTTCATAGTCTGCTGAGAATTTCCAGGTTGCATTTCTGGGAGAGGATGAAAATATAGCCTACCATTATTACCACATTATCGTTTGGGGTTATGGTAATCTAACTACGACTCACCTCGCAATAACAGTGATGATTTGCCGCGGCTGTCCACGTATGGGAGGTGCTGGTGGACTGAGCAAGTCTCGCACGTATTTGAACTTCCAGGACCAAGTTGGTCCCAACCACAATAAGTTTTACGTGTGTTTATTCAAACACTTTAGTTCAACCTATGGCCAAACAAACTATATCATAATGTTGGGGGGAACATTTAGCTATGAAATAACTGAAACTAAAAACAAATCAACAAAGAAAACCCAGGAATAAGACTTCACCATCGTCTCCAGTTACTTGTAATCAGTTAACAATTTTGCCCAACTAACGTTCATGTTATCATTAAACCTATGTCACGATGGCACCAATTCGGGCGAAATAAAAAATAGGAATTTTCTTCCAAAGTTTTAATTTTGCTTCAATGATAATTAATTGATAACAAATTATTTGTTTTACATAAAAATCGAAATTGTATTTATTACAAATTGCTATGGGTATTTTTATTATCAAGATTCTTGTATGAGTGGAGCTTAAAAAGAAGATTTGGTTTCATAACGTAGTCTTCGTTCAAGTTGTTTTCTCGTTTTCGATACGCGTGAAACTTGCACAGTCTGTTGGCGTGACTCTTATGTCTGTAACAACTGACAACAGTGTCTGTGTCTTTTCCTCCACCACAACTCTATCTATTAGCGACACTACCGTCCAGGATACACTAAGAAAGATTGATATCCAAAATAACGCTTATTCCACTCTTGATCTAATTTAACAAGGTGCCCGTGCATATAATACAATGTATACGTAACTGCAGCGTGTCTTCTTTTTTTTTCTTTTTTTAGATTTCCGTTTAAATCTACAACCCTGTTTAAAGCACATAAACAACTCTGGTAATCGTCAAAGACCAGCATCCGCACTTTATGAGACCCCACTTAAACATGGATAACGAACCTGTGAAAGTTTCAGCTCAATCGGTCATCGGAGTCACAATAATACAGTGAAAAAATCAATCACTGTTTTCACTGTTTTCAAACATCGTATGTCGGACTCGCGATACCAAAACTTAATGTTTTCCTGATTCTCAAGCAACTATATACATCATTTCAAACCAAACCATTTCGAGGGAAGTTTTCTACCAAGACCGTCTTTATACCATAAAAGTCATGTGCAAATCTGTGAAAAGTTATATTTTCAATTATTACCAATGTTGTGCCCGCCTGTATTGAAGGCATCGGATTTATGGCCACATTGGTACCTTCCCTGGCTATCACGGCCAGGTCTAGTGTTGGAATACTGGACAGTGCCGAGTCTTGATGCCCTGAGGCTGGAATCCTCTGTAGCCCCCTCTTGATAATATACAAGTTTCATCAGGAACAAAAAGAGCAAACAGTGCTACAGACACTTTTCAAATGGTGATACCATTCTCGGTTTGGCTTCTAAAAGATAAACCTAACAATCATCCTTACCGAATTCTTCCATGGACGGTCTGTCTCGGTAGTACCCATCCCGTGTGTTTTTCGGGTGATGCCTCTCGACGAAAAGAACGTAAAAGTGAGCCCCCAATACGCCTCCCAGTAGCGGTACGAAGGTTGGTATCCACCACCAGTGGATTCCGCGAGGCCTGTGTGACATTGACGGAAGGATTCAAACTTTAAGAGTATTTCTGTGAGCTGCTAAGAGCAAAATAACTGATGCAAGTAACCATGTAATGAATCTTTTCTTGGGAAGGAATGGCAGTTCTGATGGGAACATGTGTGGCGAGATCAGTATCGACGTTTCTAGAAGAATATTAGGGTTGTCTTCATTGTTCAGTTTTAGTCTGAAAGCTTACCGATTACAAAGTCATATTATAGAACCATTTTTTTCTAACAAATATTTCCTCAGAAATTAAGTCATATTCGAGAAAACTGTACCTGAAAACCTAAAAACACAAAATTAAGGACAATGTGTTTACATGCTAAAAATTGTGCATACTTTTTCACTATTTTTTCCTGACTCACGGATTAAGCCCAAATTTTCACAGGTTTGTTATTTTTTGCATATGGTTGATCACACAAAATGTGAACATTGTCTATTCATCAGCCTACCTATCCTGTTTACTACATTTAAAGGCAAAGTATACCTTTGGTTTTTGGAAAAGTTTGATTGTTTAAAATCCTCTTTAAATGTAGACATATACAATCAAATTAACCTGTGAAAATATCATTTCAAAAGCTGGTAGCGTTTTTGAGATATCGCCGAATATCTGGAGCGGTTATGTCCACGCATGCAGAATAATCCGTGATAGGAATACGTAATCTTAGAAACGACTCATGCAGAAACGTTTCTCAGATTGAAATGTTTTGAATCCCTCTCTCTCAAGCCACATTCTTAGAAGGGAATCGTTTCTCAACATGTTATACATTATCAATAGCTGCAGTGCTTCTTACCGGTAAGATTTTATGGCCATTAATTTGTGGAGTAATTACCAACCCTCCCTTTAACTGCTGCTAACCTCATCAATATAATATTACATTGACTAGTGTTTTTTTTTTTCAGGCACTGTTTACTTATGAAACTGCATTCTGCTATACACTTCGATGCCTGCAGTGAACACCGACTTGCAATAAGATGTATGGAATTTTTTTAAGATTTGGCTAAACGATAAGGCGGATTTGGTTATCTTTCAAAGGACCTCGCCCTAGTCATGGCACTTAACCATAATTGATTCGTCCTTCGCGAAGGACGTAAAGCCGTAAGTCCCGTGTTTTGCTAAACGCACGTAAAAGAACCTAGCCCACTTATCCCGGTGTTTCTGGCATGGTTGGCTGCGGGTTGCACCGCATCATTTCTTTAAACCCTTACAATGTGCTATACAGGGTCTCATAACAGAAATATACAGTTGTGTATAGCGTTTTGAGACGACCTTTAGAATGTGTGATAAAACGCTAACAATATAAGAACTCCATTATGATTATGCTAACTGTTTGTTGATTAACACGAAACCATAACTGGAAACAAAACTGTGAAAACGACATACGCTCAATGGATTGATATTGACTGTATGTTGGTTCTTTTAGATGGGGATTTTGAAAACGCGCTTTTTCACAACCCGAATCAGGGAAAAAAGTTTAGACAATATACCAAAATCGTGGTGCGGCCATCTTGACTTTCTCACATTCAAATCAATGTATCCAAACTGAGGCTGGAAGGGCAAAAAGTCTGGTTCTGTTTTGTACATTGAATATTAGCATTGATTTTAAACAAGGAACATGATCCATATGGTGGCAGCATAAAAGTGTTGTGCACTACCTTAAGCAACATTTAAACAGAAAGTTCGACTTACATCCAAACTTGATTTCCATAACCGACCACCCAGGTGACAAGTCTACCGGTGAAGTCCCGGGCAGGATTCATAGGAGCTCCCGCGTTGTGACCCCATGTCAGTAAAATCATGGCTACCAAAAGACCAACGAAAAAGGGTTCCAATCCTTTAGGTGGTTTGCCGTTTTTCTCATCAAAAAAGACCAATGTGCAGTGCAGTAAGAGACCAGTATTTATAATCTGAAAAATGAATGAAAACCAGTAAAGTTGAGTAACACCTTCGGTGAAGCCATCGGACTAAGGCCTGCGCTAAACGTCGCACTTTTGCCGAGCCGAACTCAAATGTTTTCAGTTCGATTCGACACGGCAAGAGCGCGACGTTTGTCACCGTGTCGTGCCGCTACCGTGTAGCACGGCAGGGCTTGCCGTGCTACACGGCAGTGCCGAACTTAAATAAAAGGTTTGCGCTAAACGTCGCTCTTTTGTCGAATTTAATTCCTAATTTTACAACTGTTTGAGTTCGACACGACAAACGTGCGACGTTTAGCGCAGGCCTTAGTGTCAACAGGCCATTTGTTTACTCTGCCGCAAAAATCGGTTGGAAAATCTCAACATGTCCAGGTTCCCTTTTGAGAACTAGCCAACTAGCATGGAAAATGTCACTATTACCCTGGGTCGATTCTCTGACAGAGACAACAACAAAGTACACTTTACCTGTTCGGCTAGTCCGACCCAGAGACCAAAATATGGCTGTGGGTAAGTGGAAAAGATACCCGCAGTTCCTGTAGAGCCAAACACTGTTCGGTTCCCTTCGTCCAGATTATCGATACCAGCTGGGTGAAGAAAACAAATAAGGAGTATACATTAAAACTAAACGAGAAGTTGGTGTTGCTAAGTATTTCCCAAATACCGAAGATTTGTGCACACCGGTGTGTTTTTCCCCATACGGTAAATCAACATGGGCTGAAGGAAAGTGATTCAAAAGAGGGCGCTATCTGACAACATCTCTAAACAATTCGTCGGATTGGGGACATTTTCTGCCGCATCAGCTTCAGTACTTAGTGTGCTGATTGTAGGTGCCTTGAAGTGCCATACAGTGTGCAGATTGCGGGCGCCCTCAGTTACAAGTTTGCAAACTATACGTGCCCTTGACAGACAAAGTTGTTCTCGGTGGACGCACTTACAGCTGTGAGAGATGTGCGTGTTAGCAAGCTGCTACAAAAAGGTAAACGGTGAACGAAACAGCCATTAACTCGATTTGCATGTGGAACCATCTGTTCGGTTTTCGAGCCAGAAGTTCAGCTATAATAAAAAAGTTATTTTAAAGCGCACATAATTATCTTAGACAAAGGTAGCAGCTGGAGAAAGAAGAAGGAGTAAAAAAAAAACGTATACGAACTTTGAGCAGTTCTGTCTTCAACAGTTTCTTAAATTTCATCAGTAAGTCAGAGCGCGGACTTCTGGTTCTAAAGAGGGGAACCACTATAATACCAAAAAGTTCCAGACCGACCATTGTGTTTCAGTAACGACAGTTAGGTGATGGGATTTAGGGGCATATAAATAGTTTTGATGATACAAGCATGGGATGTGGCACACAGTCAGATTAAGTCATGAAAAAGACATACTGCTGCATGGACGTTGCAGATCTGTCCTTTGAAAATAAAGATAGAATGATCAGCATTCGCAGCCATTTTGAATTTTTTTTTTAAACTGCTTGTTAATCTATATTTGTTTAATTTTGTTTAAGACAAATCTAGGATGGCCCTATAGCCACATATCTTACTCTGACTGTCTGCCAAATGTCAATGCTTGAGTCGTCAAAGGCACAATTCCTCCAATTAAACTCCCTATCTGCCACACTGTACAAATGGGAGATGCTTGTTGTGTCACAATGACAGACAGTGAGAGGATTTCTGAAGTACAGTAGCCTAGTTTCTTAGACCCTCCTTGTGCTAATCCGAAAATACTCAAAATGGCTCAACTCTACCAACAGAGAGCAGGCCGAATTTGATCTGCAGTTACTATATATCTTGGAATATAAACAACAGGAAGGTCTTGAGCCAAGACTAGGTAGACAGATGCTGTGGAGTGAAGTCATTTCCAGACAAAGAGCAGCACATTATTTTAAACCTGATTCCTTCAGAGATTGGGAAGCCAATGTCTTGAAGGCCATGGGGGCGACACGTGTTGAAATTAAGACTACCAGAAGGTCTTTTGTAAGATGAATCTCTAACTTAAAGGAACATTACAGAATTGGCTGTTGCTAACAAAACAGTTGCTGGCGTTGTAAGCACTTTATGTAATCCACCATATACATAAACTGACAAACCTGTAGAAGTTTGAGATCGATCGGCCATCTGGGTCACGAGAAAATAGTGAAAAACCGATTATACATTTGTATGAAATCATATAGGTACAACAAATGAATAAAACGCTCACTGAGCGATAAACTCAAATCGGAAAATTAGTTTATTCATTTCTCGTCAAATATGGCATTTCAGACAGAAATATTTCAGGGGATGTTTTCTACTATCATCATCATTAGACCGTGTAAGTTTAATGTAAATTTGTGATCAAAAGTATATTTTACAAGTTTTTTTCTTACCAATTCTGTAATGTTCCTTTATTACAAGACACAGCAACATGTAAAACTTATTGTAACAGAAACGGAAGTCACTGTGATTTACTCTAACACATAATATACATATATGTATATTAAATCATGATACTCACAATAATATACTCCATAAACAACAAACGCGGCACTGAATGCGCCTACAAGTTGAGCAGCAATCCACAAGGGCGCCCTCTTCCAAGGAAATTTTCCCACTGAAGCCAAGCCGATGGTTATAGACGGGTTGACGTGACCACCTGCATACACAATGATTGCAGTTAAAAGGGCTATAAAACAAACCCTTCTGCCATAAAGTATAACTGAATATGTATATCATTTTGCGTGGTGTGAATTAGAAAGTAACTAAATTTACAAGTATAACCATGTATAAATTATAAATCTCTTTTGGGAGGAGTGTAGCCCGAACATCTGACGTGTTTAACGCCAGAGACCGGCTTCGAGCGTTTGGAGGGATCCTGACAAACGCACCTTTGACCTCGCATCCCATTCACATGGTTGTCAATTGTATGAACGTACATACATTACCATAGGAGGAGTGCTGCCTCTGAAAAGAGCCATTGGGGTTTCAAACAGCATTCTGCTCGTTTTCCGAAGAGGCCACCAAAGAAATTTTCACATTGATGACCCCAGGACAGACTTTTCGTTTTAAGGTGCCGATGAGTACAACCTATTTTGACCATGTATCACAAGTTGACTTTCAACCTTAAACTGTCCAGAAGGATGCATTGGGCATAATATGTGATTATAATTTAATAATTATACGACTAGAGGGTTGGCAAATTTGACGTCTTACTAAAATGCAGAGTAATAATCTTACAACTCTGTGCCCTGTATAAATTCGTTTTAAATCAGGGCCGCCGGAGCCGGGGGGGGGGGCCGGGCCACATTTATTTTTTTATTATTTTTTTTTCCAACTATCTGCCTGCTCAAAAATTGGCCACAAGTGTGTGTGGTGTATTTTCCCCCTTTTAGGTACATAGAGGCTTGGTTCGCCCCCTGGACCCCAACATCGATGTTACAGAAATTTTTCCAGTAAACTTAGAAGATTTATATGGATCTGATTCCCAATAAGAGTGTGTCTATTTCTCTGTTTTTTTTAGGCTAATGCAGGCTTGATTTAATTTTTTTTATATTTTTTTTCCCAACTATCTCCCTGCTCAAAAATTGGCCACAAGTGTGTGTGGTGTATTTTCCCCCTTTTAGGTACATAGAGGCTTGGTTCGCCCCCTGGACCCCAACATCGATGTTACAGAAATTTTTCCAGTAAACTTAGAAGATTTATATGGATCTGATTTCCAATAAGAGTGTGTCTATTTCTCTGGGTTTTTTTTAGGCTAATGCAGGCTTGATTTTTCACCCCACAAAAAGCCAAAAGCTCAGAGCTTCCGGGGGCTTTGCCCCCTGAACCCCCACCGGGGCTTCACCCCTGGACCCTTACCATCGATGTTCCAGTAAATTTAGAATATTTATATGGATCTGATTTCCCATAAAAGTGTGTCAACTTCTCTGTTTTAAGCACATGGAGGCTTGATTTTTCACCCCACAAAAAGCCAAAAGCTCAGAGCTTCCGGGGGCTTCGCCTCCTGGACCCCCACCGGGGCTTCACCCCTGGACCCTTACCATCGATGTTCAAGTAAATTTAGAATATTTATATGGATCTGATTTCCCATAAAAGTGTGTCAATTTCTCTGTTTTAAGCACATGGAGGCTTGATTTTTCACCCCACAAAAAGCCAAAAGCTCAGAGCTTCCGGGGGCTTCGCCTCCTGGACCCCCACCGGGGCTTCACCCCTGGACCCTTACCATCGATGTTCCAGTAAATTTAGAATATTTATATGGATCTGATTTCCCATAAAAGTGTGTCAATTTCTCTGTTTTAAGCACATGGAGGCTTGATTTTTCACCCCACAAAAAGCAAAAAGCTCAGAGCTTCCGGGGGCTTCGCCTCCTGGACCCCCACCGGGGCTTCACCCCTGGACCCTTACCATCGATGTTCCAGTAAATTTAGAATATTTATATGGATCTGATTTCCCATAAAAGTGTGTCAATTTCTCTGTTTTAAGCACACGGAGGCTTGATTTTTCACCCCACAAAAAGCCAAAAGCTCAGAGCTTCCGGGGGCTTCGCCTCCTGGACCCCCACCGGGGCTTCACCCCTGGACCCTTACCATCGATGTTCCAGTAAATTTAGAATATTTATATGGATCTGATTTCCCATACAAGTGTGTCAATTTCTCTGTTTTAAGCACATGGTGGCTTGATTTTTAACCCCACAGAACGCCAAAAGCTCAGAGCTTCCGGGGGCTTCGCCTCCTGGACCCCCACCGGGGCTTCACCCCTGGACCCTTACCATCGATGTTCCAGTAAATTTAGAATATTTATATGGATCTGATTTCCCATACAAGTGTGTCAATTTCTCTGTTTTAAGCACATGGTGGCTTGATTTTTCACCCCACAGAACGCCAAAAGCTCAGAGCTTCCGGGGGCTTCGCCTCCTGGACCCCCACCGGGGCTTCACCCCTGGACCCTTACCATCGATGTTCCAGTAAATTTAGAATATTTATGTGGATCTGATTTCCCATACAAGTGTGTCAATTTCTCTGTTTTAAGCACATGGTGGCTTGATTTTTAACCCCACAGAACGCCAAAGGCTCAGAGTTTCAGGGGGCGGGCTTCGCCCCTGGACCCCACCAGGGTCCGTAAGGCGGGCATGTTTAAATGCCATGCAATTTCAGCTGTAGATTTATACCACACTTTTGAAATTGCAAATAAAAATGTTGGGAACAATCAAGGAAGGAAAGACAGATAGGCCTACAAGTAAAAAGCCTACTTCCCAAACTTTCTTTTCGTCGCGCGTACCACGAAGTGACCTATCTCGTTCGCAGCAAAATAAAGTGAGTTTCGAGAAAAACGCGATTGAAGTTGTACTCTTTTTTCAAGCTGCTGTTTCGGAGTGTGCTTACTATTTTTGTTTAAATTGGCTTCGCAAAGGTCTTGTGGTGTATTGTTACCACTACAAGTCTTGAACATGACCTACTTACTTGGCCCTGCAAATACAAAGTCTGAAATTGGGCCAATCTCATTAGCCCTGGGCACTTTAAGGACGAAATTTGCTAAGAATTTCCCACTTTCTTCATACCGGGAAGATTCACGATGTCATTTGTGGCAAACTTAATACTCACCTGACACTCCAACTCCCGTGTAAATTCCAAAAGCCACGCCCATCCCTGATGACAGGGCGGTTGATACAGGGGTCCCGGATGTCCAACCACTCACAAAAGCTTGGGCCAATCCGCCATCTACAAATAGCTATGCGATAAAACGGGAGCCAATAGAAAGTATAGAAATTTCAATTTAATGAACTCAGTTCATTAATATACACCGCACACACTCTGTGAAAGATAGTACAAACGAACTATAGCATTTCAGGCAAAATTAGATTAAGGGAAGTTTCACACCAAGAACATCTTTATACCATGAAATTGGTGATGTGTGAATCTGGGAGCATATTAACATTCTTACCAATGCCTAAACACACTTCAATTTGAGATTTATTACTTGCACTCAAAGTAGTTCCTTTACCTAAGACTTGACTCGAGTGGACTCGGGTTTTACTAAAAACAAAATATACAATATAAAATATATTTAAAAAAATGTTTTGAATTTAGCAAGTTTTTAATTCGTTTCGATTGAAGATGTTTTTATTTCACGCAACAATTCATCCAAATAATGTTAATGCTTGTATTGCAAAACTCTTAATATCAACACTTGTCCTTGTCAGTTTCAACAATTTCACATAAATACCTAACTCTGTTCATTGAGTGATTAAACTGTAAGCGCTACCACCACAGTGTGTACACATCATTATTCTGTGTAGAAGCATAATGTGTCTTGGCCCACTGTGGTCACACTGTGGAGAAGATGACACAATAACTTAAGCAGACCTGGAATCTTTGAGAGGGCAGGGCCGTTTTCATTTTGCAAAAGGCAACTCCCCGTTGGAAAATCTAAAAGTCTAGGGAAACTTTTGAAGGGGCAACAAGGCCAAGGCCAGGGCAACAGAGGCCATGGCCACCGTGGCCTCCGTGTAATTCCAGACCTGCTTTTGATGACAATTTGACCTAAAGCACCATGTACAACATTGGTAATTATCAAAGACCAGTATCTGCACTGTACGTGACCCAACACATACATGAAATAACAAACATGTGAAAGTTTACGCTCAATCGGTCGTCGCAGTTACGAGAAAATAGTGAACAACTCTCTTTTATTATTTCATTGTTTTCAAACATCGGATTTTATCACCATGATAAAAACTTATTGTTTTACCCATTTCCTAAAAACTGTAGCATTTCAAGCAAAAAAATTTCAAGGGAAGTTTTCCACCATGACCATCTCAATACCATATAAGTTATGTGCAAATCTGTGCACAGTCATATTTTTAACCTTACCAATGTTGTACACACCCTTTAAGATGACACTGTTTCTTGGCGAAGTAGACATACTTCTAGAACGATGACACTGCCACATGGTCTAGTTCCAAATATGCCGTGCTAAAACAGCCAGAACAGTAGTTGTCTATGAAATACCATGTGATCACAGCGTGGAGTCACGGTGTGAAAACAGTGTGACATTCTTGCAGTCATGTGGAACTACTGAGTGATGCCACCATCAGATCAAAATGTTTTATACTCACAACTAATATAAATGTTCCCGCCAACTCGGCCAGCATGCCGCGCACCAGGTCGCTCTGTATGGTAAGGTACCGTTTGGTTATTGAGACGCAACTCATCGTGCCGTTTTAACGGTACGGTTGTCCGGCTGCTAGAGTCAACGATACACCCATAAACCGTGTCCCCGGGACAGTCAAGAAAGGTCTTTAAATGTTTGGCGTAACAACACCCAGTGGCTCCTGAATGACCTGTAATATCAGTCAAGAAAACAAATACCAACAGCACTGTTTTAAAGAGACCGTCTCTCCTAAGTAACTAAATTAAAGAAATCCAAAGTTTATTTGATACCTGACCCCTTTCAAATGAAATCACAAGCTCAAACAGCGCCCTCACTGGGGTCAGAGGAAGACCTCTCATTGGCTGAGAGTTGTGCGGTTTGCGTACACACATAATATACGCGTCTACAATCAATCAGTTAATCCATTATTTATTAATTTAAAAAATAGTGACCCTAAAATTATCGCAATTGCTCGTGATAAAGAAAAGAATGACTGTTTTCTAAAACGAATTTCAGAAATTGTTTCTCTCTTACATAGGCTAAATATCTAAACTTGTAAATATCTTCCCCACTAATTTGTTAAGTTATATGTTTTCAAGCTGATTATTTTTCAGCTTGAAATTTGTGACAATCTGTAAAGATTCAAACCTTTTAGAGAAAACATTTTATTAATTTTGTTTTCTCAAATGTATAGCAATCATGTCTTATAGAAGATTGGTAGATCTGACAAAATAGTCACAGACAGTGTTAATGTTTTGTGTGATCAACCATATACATGAAATAACAAACCTGTGAAAGTTTGGGCTTAATCCGTTATGTTGTCAAATTCCCCAGATACCATATCTCACCGATGGATTTAAATCCCATTGTTTAAAAAAGGCACCATACTATGTTTCCCCTCCAGCCTCAGTTTGGTTCAATTGGTTTGCATGGGAAAAAACAAAGAAGGCTACGACAAGGTAAAGAAGTCTATAGAATGGCGCAACATACAAACACCGCACGGGGTTAAGTGTAGTCTTGGTTCGAAGGCGCTCCAGTTAGTAATCACAAATACATGTACAGTCACGAAAAAAACCTTGTCACAGGCTATAGGTTTTCGTGACTGAATCTGATCGTGACTAAACACAACTGGAGCGTCTTGTACCCAAGACCATACAGGGTACGTGCTGATGATTTCCCACAGACTAATGGCTCTATCAGCTTTCATTTGGGAAATAATCCACATGGTAGAGCATAGGTCACCAATGTTTATCGTCTGCCGGGGCAGATAGCTTTCGTTGTACGAGTGTACTGTTAAAGGCAAGATGCAGCATTTAAGTGGGCTCCCATACATTACATGTTTACGTAAAGATGCATTTCTATAATGTTAAATTGATTAACTGCTGCTATTTATTAATTTTGTGAGGCCCATTTCATCTTTTGTTTACCAAAATTTTGTCTTATTATTACATAAACTTTGTATAATAATTTTTTTGAACGATGCTTTTTGTGCAGCCTAGTTCCACTTTTTAGACGAATATTTTGTTTGTTTGTTTGTTTGTTTGTTTGTTTGTTTGTTTGTTAAGTAATTACGGATGTTATCGCTATACACTGTGCTTGTTTTCTTTTCTTTTTTTTCTTCTTCGTTTTTCGTTTAAAATAGGCCTACTCTACATTTTTTTCTTCTTCATTTTACATGTCAATTTAGGTTCTTTTAGCTAAAGTCGTGTAATATTTTAATTTTGTTATTTTTGTTGCTGTTTTTAATGCATTGCTGTTTATTTTTTATTTGTTTATTTTAAATTTTTTTTCCACGAATACTTTCATAGGACCCGTACAACTAACCTGCTGGAGTATTTTCATATTTGTAGATCACACTTTCGAAGAAAATATCGTTAATAGTAACAAGTGTTCTTGTTCTGTACAAGAAGGTCTATACATTTATTTAGCTTATTACATGTACTATAAACACCGAATTTCTGAAATAAACATGACAGTGACTGCAACAATTTCTTGTGCCAAGTTGAGAAAAAAATTAATAATCTTTCAGATTGACAATTATTAATCATAATTGGTCAAATCATTGAAAACGTCTTAGTAAAGAGAAAAAGAGACCTTTAAAGACATTTTGTAATTTTAGAATTTAATCCATACGGCTATATGGCGTCCATTTTCATACTAAAAATAGCCTAATAACGAAGGCTCTATTCAACTGCATACGATTATTGCCATTGAACCGAACTTCAATTATTATAATGGTGAATCTCTGGGTACACTTTAGACGCAAACCAAGGGCACTATGTACATGTACACTACAAATTCTCTGCACTGATAGCCCCTCGTAGGCCCTGAACGTGAGAGAGATTGGATTATGTGAGTTTTCCACTTGAGGGGAAGACTAGGTGTTAGATCTTGATGTTGGTTGATTTCTCTTGTTAAGTTAAAGGCATCGGTCTTTTCAAGCATTCAGGTCAGATTATATTGTTCAATTAAGTTGATTGCGAGTGATGTTCATTGTCGTGATCATCAGCATGCAGTTCAGAAAGCTGTGGGGCAAAAGGGAAGCTTGAACGCACCTAAAACAAGTCATCCCACAGGCTTGGAATTTCTTCTTTGAGAGGGATATAGGCAATTTCATTTTGCAAAGGGCACTTTCATTGGGAATCTTAAAGTATACGGGAAACTGTCGAAGGGGCACCAATGCCAAGACCTGGGGAAACAGAGACCATGCCTGATCTCATAAAATCACGAAACTGAAGGCCTGTTTATCGCAGCCGGCCATTTTCCTGATTAGGGCCTAATTTCATAAAGCTGCTTAATCACAAGAAGTTGCTAAGCACACCGTAATCATGCTTACCAGAATAAGGTTACCAGCTAAAATACCATGTCACGTGTACAATCTGTGACTGGCATCGTGCTTGTTTTTGCTAAGCATAATTTTCTTCTTAAGCAGCTCTATGAAATTGGGCCCTGGTCGGCATTATACTTATATTTTCATTTTTATTTCGTAGGTGTTCTAATTAGGATCTTACTAGCCTAATATTATTGACTATGATAGAAAGTTGATTTATACATGTTAAGAGTCGAATGAGTATACTTGCAACTGTAAACTTCCTCTTCATTTTATGGAAGCACTAAATTAATGTAGCATTTACATTTTTATTTTTTACATATGATGTTCTGTTCGCCCTCTGGCGGTTAATTCAAACTGAACACCCCCTTTTAAAACTTATGCATCCGTCCAAATAATTGCGATTACCATACTAATAGATGATAATAATGCTTAAAGGTGTGGTGCTATATTCGGGGCTGCAGGTTTACGCAAAAACTTAACAAACATTGTGTGTATAATGAAACAAATCCTTTAGGTGCCGCAACATGTTTTGAAAGAATTTATGTTTGTAAATAATCTGAAGTTTGATTTTAGGGCAGGGATTGCCTATTCACTTGAGACTGACAACGCATACACACAATCTTGTCCCAATACAAATATTGTTCTCCTGAACCAAACGGTGTTTTTTTTTAAGGAAACTTAAAGGAACATTACAGAATTGGTAAGAAAAAAACTTGTAAAATATACTTTTGGATCACAGATTTACATAAAACTTACACGGTCTAATGATGATGACAGTAAGAAAACATCCCTTGAAATATTTCTATCTGAAATGCCATATTTGATGAGAAATGAATAAACTAATTTTCCGATTGGAGTTTATCGCTCAGTGAGCGTTTTATTCATTTGTTGAATCTATATGATTTCATGCAAATGTGTAATCGGTTTTTCACTATTTTCTCATAACCCAGATGGCCGATCGATCTCAAACTTCTACAGGTTTGTCAGTTTATGTATATGGTGGATTACATAAAGTGCTTACACTGCCAGCAACTGTTTTGTTAGCAAAAACCAATTCTGTAATGTTCCTTTAAAGCGTGTGTACAGCATTGGTAATTGCCAAAGACCCGTATCCACACTTGATATGACCTAACATATACATAACATAACAAACCTGTGAAAGTTTAAGCTCAACCGGTCTTCAGAGTCATGAGAAAACAGTGAAAACTCCATTATGTTTCAACTTTTTTTTTAAACATCAGATTTTATCCCGCAGGAAACTCCCTGCAGGAAACTATGACATTTCAAGCAAAACAATTTCAAGGAAAGTTTTCCACCTTGACCATTTTTATACCATGTAAGTTATGTGCAAATCTGTGAACATCTATATTTTCAATCTTACCAATATTGTACACACCCTTTAAAGGACAATTTTATAAATGCAAGGTGTTTTTATTTAAATTGTTTAGCTTTACTTTAATTAAGAAAGCATCATTAAGCGACCCAGCAGAACCTTGTCATAAAAAACAACATACAAATAACACACCGGTTTTAAAACAAACTTACCAGTCAGTTTTCATTGTGGTTTATCACTTGATAACAAAAATCAGGATATACTTGTTTACAACCATAAACGTGTAGTCGTTGGACGCAGTGAACTATTATGCATGTGCCCGAGCAACTACAGCCTAATTGCATTACCCTGAGAAACCCTCAGAAGGACAGCAATATTTACAGATATTCCGTGATTATAATGAGGGTGAATCAATCCACACTATCAAACCCCTGGAAACGAACCATGTAGCGTCCAGGTCATTGCAGGTATACGGCAACGATGTCCAAAAAGACAGGTGCAGAAAGCATAAAACCTATTATAATGCTGGTCTATAAATAGTGCTGACTGTCAAACACAAAATAATCCCGGAACTACACGCACGGGAGCGAGATGAAAAGACGTCTGCATAAAAAGGTCCCATCACATTGTGCTTTAGTCTGAATGTACAAACATAAACGGACACCTTTGATATGGTAATACAGGACCTTGCAGTGTTGAAACAGCCGGTGGTAAAAAAAACGACAACCGATATATAGTTTAGGTTTGATGGCGAATGTCTTACCTTTAAAACTGCTCTAGTTTTTTACACGCCTCCCCGAGCCATGCTATCCCATGGATGCCGTGCAACACAACCTACACCTACGTTGTATTGATGAGCATTTTCACGAATTAGCAGAGACGACTATTATTAGCCGTGGACAACCTTTGACCGGTAGAGGGACGGCGCTTTTATCTGATTACGATGCCGTCCTAGCGTCCGTAATGAGATTTGTGTATTGAGGGCGCTTCGCTAAACTCAGTATAATCACGTTTTGGTTTGTTTGTTTGTTTATTTGGTTCACTCATCACTTATGACATTAGGTGTTTCGGGGGGGGGCGTTGCCATTCCACAGATAATAATTTAAGACTCAATTTACGATAGTCACAACAATAATAAAAAACGGCGTTGGTGACCAATTTTAAATGTGTGCATAATAACCATCATGTTCATGTTTGTGTTAGAGACAACCTAATTATAGACTACGCATTTAAAACAGTGCATAATTCAGTATCAATACAAGTGGTTACCCATTTTGAGTAACTTGGTCAACTCCCCCAAAAAACAAAAACAAAACAAATCAACAACAAAATCAACAACAAAAACAAACAAACAAACAAACAAACACCCAAACAGACAAAACAATTTTTAAAAGCCACCCCAAACAAATAAAAACAAACAAAAAATACCTTCAGCGCCAGGATTTCTTTCATACGGGGGATTGCTTTCCAGATGAGGGCCTAGGGGCAATGTTTTTTGAGGGCACTACATGTTATTGTTGTTTGTTTGTTTGTTTTTGTTTTTTCGTGGGGCACCTTGGGGGCACTGAAAAATCGTGAGAGGCACGTGTCCCCGTCCCCTCGGCTAAGCCACTGCCTCCCTCAACCGTCAATGCACATCTCCTTCAAATTCCACAAGCCTTCAAACAATGTCTGAACGTCTATCAAAAACCGTTTATGATGGTTTGAGGCTGAGGCCAAAAAAAAAAAACAGCTGAATGACATTAATGAGCTGCGGTCCGATTACGCTTCTTGTAATTAATTTCAAGCTAATTACACAATCTGCACAATCAATGTCATAAGAAAATTAGTAAAGGATTATCAATACTACATATGAACTGTTTGTTGTTCTGGAATCATATTTTTTGTTGTTGTGTGGTGACACTACGGAGGTTTCCGAATTATCTAAATACTTATGAACTGTTTATTTTTTTTAATTTTTTGTTCTCTAGTGACAACATGGCGGTTCCATTATTACATGGAGATGTTACCAGCTTCCCTGGGCATTCTGCTCAAATGCCGTATATACCATTTTAATAAAAACAAAAGTTATGCAGTTTCATGTTCGACGATGCACCATTTCTTTGTTGCACAGCAAATAAATATTGCCAAACTACAATGCACTCAATAGATGGTGGCAAACCGATCACATACAACCGATCCTGCAAGACCTTCATTGGCTTCCCGCAAAGAATTGCATTTTTATTCAAAGTTCTCCAGACATGGTTCCGATCTACAGTAACAATATTTGTATATAATATGTTTCACGCTCCTCGAGATCTAGCACCAAAGAACTTTTCCAGATTCCAGTATGACTCCCGTGATTCACCATCCAGCTATATGGAGATGCATGTAGTCTTTTTCAATTGCAGCACCCAAGGATTGGAACAATCTTCCCGAACAAATACGGCTTGCAGAAATTATCGTTGACTTCAAGAGGGCTTTGACAACCACCTGTTCTTCTTTTAATTATATTGCCGGAGTTTTTATTTAACCTTTACCTTTTCCAATTTGATGTTTTATCTTTAACTGAATTGTGTACTGATTAAATACATTGCGTTTATAACCATATAATTTATCATAGTTTTGGTCCACGCTTATTTTTGTACTAACTAGTAATATTGAGTGTAACTATAGGTCTTTAAAAACTCGTTGATGTTTTTAACTTAATGTACCATAGTGTGGCTACCTTTCTATGTTTATTACCAGTACACGTAAATGCTTAATTTAGTGTTTTGCTGTGCTTTGCCAGTCTTTTTAAATTAAGTTTCATTACATCCTTCCAGAAGTTTTAATTAATGTTGTAAAGCGCATCAGAGTTGTAAATCTAATAATTGTTAGTACTAATAAAATGTTAACTTATTCTTAATATACAATGTTAACTTAAAAACGTGAGTACACCATAGTTATGTTTTGGTGTACTTCTTGAAGCTATTTAAAACTTGAAAACACTATTCCTAAACACAATAACGCGTGTTCAATTCTACGTCTATTATTCCATGTTATATTCAAATACCCTCTACATTATACACATTTTACACTGTCAGTACACTCTTGTTAAAAAGGCAGGATATACTTTTGGTAATTGTCAAAGACCAGTATCCTCACTTGGTGTATCCCAACATATAAATGCATAAAATGACAACCCTATGAACATTTGAGCTCATTAATTAGTCGTCGAAGTTGCAAGAAAATAGTGAAAGAAAAAACACCCTTGTTGCATGAAATTGTGTGCTTTCAGAGTCATGAGAACCTTTCTCGGATTCAAGTTTTTATAAAACTACGTTGCTTCAAACCCGGGGCGTTTCTAACAATTTTTTACAATTATCAACAGCTCTCCAGTGCCCTTTGCCAAGTCCGACTTTTATTTCTTAACTAGTGGAGTAATTACCAAAAGTACACCTTTAACACTTCGGGTGTGTAGATGCACGCCCACGTAATATTGCCAATGTGCTCATCAGTTACATCGGGTTGCTGTACGAGGCTTCGCCGTCTCGTTGCTTCATCACGACGTCTGACGAAGCTGTAAAATATAAATAACAGAGGCAAAGCATGCTTTGATGTTTAATGGCTAAGTTTTCCGCAGGCGAAATACACTGATTTGGTGTGAAAGCAACTCACCTGACAACGTTTTCACATTTCTTCAACAACTTTTTTTTCTCCAGCCGCTTGCCCACTAGGGACTCTGGATTAAATGGCATCTAAAGTCTGCCACTTCATCAAATGAAGCCAAACGTCAAGGCCAGCGGACCTTCGTTATTTGTTGGCTACAAGATTGTTTTCGTTCAGGCCGTAGTTTCAAAATTGGCCCATAAGCTAAACAAAATAGCGCCCTCACAAATTGGTCACACAATGCTGGAAAAGAAAAAGGCATAAATTTACGGGTAAACAAAAAACATATCATTGTTTACCGTAATCATTGTCCAGTTCTCTCAACGGCAGTTCAGCCTCCGGTGTGTGATGGAGTTCCACGCAAAGCATGTACGTCATAGCGCCCGCTATCGCCCCAAGGCAGGGGCCAACTATAGGCACCCACCACCAATGCATGCCATTGGGTCTGCAACATAAAACACACACACATTTAGGAAAGATGGTCAAGACGAGGCTTGTTTGAAAACAGGGTTTGAAACTTTGAATGGCGGGAAACAATCTAAAGTTAGGTTTGCAGTAGCACAGAGTATAGACAATTTTAAACTGTGAGTATAAGTTGTTACGAACAAAAAATCGTAAGTATTACACGAACGCAGAATTTACAGTGTCCATTTACCTTGTTGTCTGTTAACATTCCTGTCATACCTGAGGTATTTTTTTTTTTTCAAACTACACTATTGGGTGCACTTCATGATTAAAAGAGAGAAAAAATCATCCGCCAAGCCTAGTGAGTAAAATGTAAAACCCACAACGTGATTTTTTGATGAAAAACAATGGAAACGAACACGCGTGTACGCGCTGCGCACAGCTCTCAGCCAATGGGGTAGCCTTTCACGCGTGCACGTTTCATCAAAGATGGCGGCCGATGCAATGGGTCTATTCGACGTATGACAACTTTTACAAGCCGTCACAGATTTAAATGTCATGACTTTTATGGATTGTTGACAAATAGTCCAATATTTTGCCTCTGGGTAATGACGTTCAGCCTGAAAAAACTTGGGTTAAACGAGCCCTCTAAAAAAAATAGCCCCACACTACTGAAAAGTGTTTGGTAATCTTTCCAAGATAGAGACTCGCCAGTTTATGTATACTTCGAAGGTGTTTTCATTTTGGATGAACAAAGCATAACAATTCTACGGTCTAATTCCAAACTACTAAAAAATTAAAAGAAAAAAGGGAAGTTTAGTTGTCAGCAAATACATTTTGATTTAATTTCATTAAAGAGGCTGAGAGACTTTTAAATTCTTTGGTGGTATCCATTTTGAACAGTGCCCTCGTCTGGACAAAGACGGTTATCACATTTTTTTTTTCGAGAATGACTTACACCCAAACCTCCACTCCCCATCCAGCACAGTACGTGAACAGCCTTGGAGCCAGGTCACGGGCTGGGTTGATGGCATAGCCGCAGTTGTACCCGAATGCCAAGCCGATACCCAGGACTGACAGTCCCACCATCATGGCCGTTAGACCCTTTGGTGCTCCGTCGTTGCGTTTATCCGTGACGGCCATGACGCAGCACATGAGCAGTCCTGTGCCGAGAATCTATCATCGTACAAAACATATCAAAATTGTAATCATTTTATATTAATACTTATTGTCAACATCAACCAAATGGCACGATGTGTGGAGATAAACGTAAGTTCAACTCTGTTTCAAATTTTTGAAAGTTGACCAGACCCATTTATGCCCCCCACCCCCCCCCCCCCACACACACACACACGTCCAAATTAGTGTGTAAACACCCACATTCGGGGAATACCTATTGTCCCTCTTTTGTTTGTACCTTTTTGTAGCTTTTTGACAACAGGTCCAATTGGTTTTTGTACACACTTTCCAACTGGGGAGCTTTACCCAAACGGGGACCTTATTGTCCTCTTTTCCCCTCGGTTTGATTGTGTATACCCACACCTAAGCAAGTGTGTAATGGGCTCCAATCATGGACCCTTCTTTGTTTAACTCTTTGTCGTGACAAACGTGTACCCCATAATGTTTTCCTTTGTGATAGCAATCATGGACATATTATCCAATTTGCTATAAGTCCTCAGTTTGAATGTCACTACAAGCGCCCCCTCCCCCACAACACACACGCCCACGTTTGTCGACCCCATAAATCGAGGGCATATCTCTTCGCTCTTCCTTTGTTTGGACTTCAGTGACGTCCCCATTGGTTTAAAGTCCTCAGTTTCACTGAGTTTAGCCACCACAGTCCACCACCGTCCCGCCACCACCACCATTATCGGTCACCACATTAACTCAAGAAAATTGCCAATGTATTGCCGAGTGAATCGGGGGCGTGGAAATGAATTGAAAATGTGGAAATAAAATAAAATAATCGGGTCATTGTCCCCCGGTGTGTGTGTCCCCCATACGGTAAATTAACATTGGGCTGAACGAAGTTGTTTCAAAAGAGGGCTTTATCCTACGAATACAGTTCGCCGTAGGGGGGGGGCATGGACTAGCAGCACCCTCTTTACAAGCCTAAAAGTACATTTTCGGGTGATCGTAAACTAATTTGTTTCCATCTTGGATCAACTTGATAGTTTCCATTTTGAAAGAAAATCAACTCAATGAAGATCCTTATATCACTGTCTGACTGATAAAACAGCGACTTCTTTTGGTTGAGCTCATTATTTTGTTGAGAACGAGTTTAGTCAACAGGCTGGTGTGAAGTCTAATGCCGCGGACAGTAGAGTTGGAAACAGTATTTTGTACAGTTTGATTAGCCACCACCTCTGGAATGTCCTGGGAAGAAGGTGATTTATCGCGCTAAAGACCGGTGGGGTCGATCGTAAATATGTCGAAGCCAAGGCCTTTTGCGTTTAACTAAAATCCATTTGTTTACAATCATGTTGGGGAAATTTATAAACTACCTGATCGCCAAGGCCCGTCTGTATACTGAGGAAAGGTTTGGGGTAGGTCGCCCATATACCAGCTGAGCCGTTCTCACCCAGTACCTGCCTGACACCGCCATCGAAATCGTTCAATGCGTCTATAAGATAATTATTAAATTATTCAAAATAAAGACAAGAACATAATTTTAGCGATGGCAGCTAATAATTGGGTGTAACCATTATAAACTCTATCAAGGCCATCTGTTTTGTAGGGGAGGCAGATGTATGTGTAGGCTGTGTTTCTATAATGTAATACGTAATTAAGCTTCTCTCATTCAATACCTAACATTTGGATGTAAAGGCGATATCACGCTAGGCAATTTACCGGCAACCAGTTCCACACAATCTCCAAGAAAAAAATCATTAGCATTTTAGTTTCCTCGTTAATTTCTTGGGGATAGTGAGTTACAGCTTTATAACATTGTCTCCGTGCTGTCGAAGACTCCCTAAGTTGCCTGGAAAAAATGCCTCGTGTGGCATAAAGGTAATTGTATTGGACATTATGCTCTAATGATATGCTTTCACAATGGTCAGTGACCGAAAGTAAAAGTTAATCTTAAAACGAAATTTCTTTCAGAACTCAATAGGCCTATGTTTAAAAAACTAAAACAGAAATCAAACCCTTCGCGGATAATGTGCTCTTGGAAAAGCATGGTATTAATACTTACTGTAACTAAACATTAAATTATGAGTGTTGATAAAATTTGCAAACATATACCGTAGTTTTTATCGGGCAAATTTTGGGACCCTGAGTCCGGTCAATTCTGACCCAGGCATTCTTAAAATTGGGCGTGAACTCTGACTGCTTACCTAGATAAACGCCATAGAGAGCAGCCGCAGCTGCAAATGAGCCCAACATCTGTGCCAGGATGTAGTGTGGTAGTTTCTTCCAGCTGAATTTACCAACCACAGCGAGGGCCAACGAGACAGCAGGGTTGATGTGTCCTCCTGATGGGTGGACATTCAAAAGAAAATGTCAATTTCAGTTTTTCTAACATTAATAACAGTATTATTGTGTATGTGTTATACGCTTTCAAATAAGTGGGCCACTCAAAGCGCATTTCAGTACTAATTGCCCATGTTCATCGGACCATTTTCCTGAAACCATAATCCTTATAGGAGTATGCAGCACTGGCAACCAAATGGCCGCAGAGGTATACTTATCATTCGCATCAACATTTCTACACCCTAGCAGGTACCCATTTACTCCTGGGTGGCGAGAAGAATTTATGGTCAAGTGTATTGCTCGACCGGGATTCGAACCCATACGCCAATGGCTCGGCCAGCATGCAGAACTTGAGTTCGACGCCAAAAAACCCACGGCAATGACACGCATGGACTCAAGCTCTGTAATTTACAGAATTTGAGTTCGAATCCTGGCTCGGTCATCACTGGCGACACCTGTGTCCTTACGCAATGCACTTTATCATAACTGCTTCTCTCCACCCAGAAATACAAAAGGGTACCGGCGAGAGCTGGGGAGTAACCTGCGGTGGACTGGCATCCTGTCCGGGGGATTAGACATGTTCTCAGTCGTTTTATAATGCCAAGGAAGCCGGGTCATAAACACCGTCCAGATGAGCCACATTGGCTCGGGCCAGGCTTTCAGTCAAACTCAAAGGGAGAAAGAGACGTCTACCTGAAACTCCTGCTGATGCGTATACACCCATTGTGACTGCAACAAACCATCCTAGGTTGATAGAGACAAACTCTCCGTACTCTTTCCTGCTTAGTACGCTCTGGGCTACGTTGCCATCTCCAAGTATCTGTATTCAATGTCAATAAGAACGGCTTGTAAAAGTTGTCATACGTCGAATAGACCCCTTGCATCGGCCGCCATCTTTGATTAAACGTGCACGCGTGAAGGGCTACCCCATTGGCTGAGAGCTGTGCGCAGCGCGTACACGCGTGTTCGTTTCCATTGCTTTTCATCAAAGATGGTGGTCAATGACGTCATTCATCTATTGTTAACTTTGTTTGTGCTGATGGTAGGGTACAACCGGGGTAGATGGGACACGGGGTAAGATGGGACATTGCTTATTCAAAGAGTTTTAAAATAAACCAAATAATCTCTGGCAAACCCCCTTTCTGCAAAATACTTCCATATCTAGTGCGTCTCTTGGGGTCGCCCTTGTATAGTTTCTTTTTCTATTAGCGTTAATGTACGTGTCTGTTGTCAAATTGGTATGAATTATGAACGGTTGGGGTTGAGTTAAAATTTGACACGTTTAGTTCCTTTACTGCAAAATTAAGATTTGTTTAAAAAATACTCAAAGTTGTAAACTATTATTGAATAGTAGAATTTTGTTTTTAAAAACTCTTCTTCTTTTTTAAATTTTCTTATCACACGAAAGACGGACAGTTCTGGTAATGATCACACAATGTGTGTCCCATCTTGCCTCAATTTGGCCCGATATGACCCATAATAATTTGTAATGTTTCCCTTTAATATTTCTTTGACCTATCATTGATACAGTGCATGCGTCCCATCATGCCCTAAACTAATGGGGGAAACGGAACACTAGATTAAATTGTACAACGTAAAGTTTCAGCATCTAAAAACTGTCAAAAACCCTTGAAATTTCTCAAAGTAAGCCTGCGGGACAGTTAAGTTAAGGTAAAATTCAATTTATGTGATCAAAAAACTGGTTATTTGTCCCTTCTTGCCCCAGTGTACCCTACACAGAGCTGAGCAAGTCGGCGAATGTTTGTTTTCATTTAGCTCTGTGGACGGTGCCGATTCACCCGTTAATTTAATGGTATCCTATACACATAATCAAATGGCTCAGTCTGGAAGTAAATATTTAATGTTTCACTTTTAAGACATTTTAATGTTTCACATTATTTTTTGTCCATTCCCACCACTCTCCCCGAAAACTGTTCACAGTGCCGAGATATGCTACCACTGTACCAGCTTCGAATACATTTTATTTATTTCTACTCGCTTATTTCGCCTCGCAGGTCAAGCAAGATTGAAACAAGCATTTTGAACATTACAGTTTTATCGAAAACAGAAAACTCAAACTGTAGACCCTTACACACACTTCTTGCCAACAAAATACCGTTGTTTGTGTTCTTTTGGGGTTAGGTTTTACTTCAATGAGGTTTTTAACAACGGTAATGTTGATTACTACTGTACCATTACAGGCCTGAACTACGACGTATAAAACACCCATCAAGGAGCAAGGGGTAAAAAGGTTTAGTTCGTCTAAAATATACCCAACTATCTTTATAATCCCAACTTATAGATATACCAGCTGATGACCTCTGATAACGTTGCATACCCCCGCACTCTTTATGGGTTTTACAGGTCGTGATAAGACCCTTAATATAATAATCTTATCAGAACGGATCGTCGATGTAAACAGCAATTGCAAATAGCTGTACAAGCATGAACACCATGCATACAGGGGAGTGGTTTGTGAACTTCCCATTGACACAAAGGTGGGAAGAAAATCACAAAGTATTGTGTAAATTAACCACACTTTGAGCTCGGTCTGTTCGGTTCAATCTCCTTCTTTTTCTGTTTTACCTTAAATGAACATTACAGAATTTGTAAGAAAAAAAACTTGTAAAATATACTTTTGGATCACAGATTTACATAAAACTTACACGGTCTAATGATGACGATAGTAGAAAACATCCCTTGAAATATTTCTGTCTGAAATGTCATATTTGATGAGAAATGAATAAACTAATTTTCCAATTGGAGTTTATCGCTCATTGAGCGTTTTATTCATTTGTTGAATCTATATGATTTCATGCAAATGTGCAATCAGTTTTTCACTATTTTCTCGTGACCCAGATGGCCGATCGATCTCAAACTTCTACAGGTTTGTCAGTTTATGTATATGGCGGATTACATAAAGTGCTTACACTGCCAGCAACTGTTTTGTTAGCAAAAAAACAATTCTGTAATGTTCCTTTAAGGATTATTACCAATGATAGCTCATTTCAATTTTTCAACTGTAGGATTGTTGACGACTGCGTCTACCACCCTGCCGATGTGAGGATTGCTACTGACCAGATGGCGTTCCAAACATCAAAAATGACCTTTCTATTAATTTTGTTCAAGGTCAGATTGGGGGAGAGGCACACACATCTCATTCTCATCAGACATCGAGAAACAAAATAAGATTTGGCAAACTTTTTATATTAACTGCTTACATAATCACAAGAAGAGGGACAAAGTGCATTGTAAATTGTATCAAAAGCCAAACGTGTATGACGACAATTCATTGATTAAATATAGCAATTTTTGATGATGATCATAACACGCCAAAAAACACTCTGCACACAAAGGTCATCCTTGTATTCTAAGGGCAACTCGTTTCCTTCCTTTACGTCGACCGAACACAAAATAATCACAGAGTCTTGATTGATAACAAAAATAAGCGTAATACCAACTCATCTTTCCCGTCTTCATTGTCAGCCCTTACCATTAACAGAAACGTTCCCAGGAACTCTGCTAGGAACTCCTTGATCCACTGGTGTCGTATTCGTAGATGCCGCGACCATGCCATGGTCGCTCGGTGCGGTGAATTTTTTTGTTATTCCACTCGAGATTTCAAACGTTCAGAAATCGATCAACTCACGTTTGCAGAAAGTTTTCCCCCAAACTGGGCGTAAGCAAAGTTCCCTTCCGCTGGCTGCCGTCACACGATGCCTTTGGTATGTAAAGTCTTTGCAATTTATATCTCCCTTTCGATCAAAGTTCGGTCTTTTTAAACACAAATCCTTACCGAAACAACATGACTTTTATGAAAACATAATTTCAATATTTCTCTCATAAGGACTTTACGCGTAGTGTAAGAACTTGGCTCGCCGTATAGGGTCACTTCACCTACGCTCCAGGTCCGTACTAAAGTTGGTATTTGAAGAGCGTGGTTTACCGTACAGTGTCACCTCACACCCGCCCCAAGTCCAGACCGCAATTTTTTTTTCCGTACCACACTAGAGTCAATGCTTACACGCATAAGGTATGGGCGCTTTCCCGGATGCCTTCACTGTTGGCCCCCTGTCTCAAGTGTGGTACGAACAAAACAATTGCGTCCAGACCAAAGTTGGTGTTTGTTTTTTTCGCCCTCTGTTGACACATGAAATAATCGTTTGGCACACGACGACCAATGGAATGCAAAGCCCGATTATCGGGATGCACCACATTAGATTGATCCCCATTATTAATGTTGGAAGCTATACTCAAAAATAATGAAAAATTGAGTTCTCTCCCGGCCACAGTCTCTTAAAATCAAGATAAATGTAAGTAATGCATCAATTAACCGCAGGGTATGATCACTTTTTTACAGGCCTCAGTTGTCTTCATTTTAAGTCGTAATTTGTTGAGAGTTTATGTTTCCGATGACTATCGCGTACTCCAAAACCCTGCAATGTGTTGTAGATTCAGTGTCAGCAGTAACATTAGTGTAAACGCCCTCTGCCGATCACACACGGAGAGCGGATAAGCATGAACTAGAAGTAGTTATGAGCAAATACAGGCCGGGTTGAAAATAGAAAATGAACAATCCTGTACATAGCACTTATCTGATGTTGGTTCAGATATTTAGAAGAAGAAGGAGAAGAAAACACAGTTTGGCAGTGTTACAGTGTTTGATTCAAAGGCTCCCTGCGTCAATGTAAATGGAAATCTGGAGGCTTGGACACAAGTTCGCATCTTCAAGAAAGTTTTTACGTCAGAGGGAAGATGTTGATAAATCACAGGCCTGAAAATAAACTCAGTGTCTCAATCACTTCTTGGGAGTCAGACTCCCGCCGTACCATTTGCAGGATTCTAAGGCGAGGCGAATGCGGTTAAACTTATAAAAGCGCACACTCGGACAAAGATATTGTCTTTACATGCAATCTGACTCCCGAAAATGGCAAATCGTTTTTATGTAGAGAGAAGCCACGTGTGACGTCACTGAAATGGGGGCCAATAATGTGCTTGAGATTGTTCTTCCCAAGCGCATCATACAATGGAAACGGGACCCAGGAAAGACACGTGAGTGGTAAAAGATGACGGCGCCCTCTGGAAGTGGAGTGTGCACCGCACTAAATCAACTTCCCATAGCAACCAATGCCAAAGTGCTAAAAAAAACTCATGCTCGGACAACTAAACTTTTAAGAATGTCTTTTTAAATATTTGGCAGAACAGCCGGTTGAAGTTTTGCAAATCACCCCAGATAGGTAACGCCCTCGAAAATACGTGTGTGGGTGTGTGTTGTTGTTATTGTTGTGTGGTTTGTTTTTTGTTAAAGTTGGGGTGTTTGTTGTTGAGGTTTTTTTGTGGGGGGGGGGGGGTACCGCAAACCAACCTGCTGCCTGTTTTTATCAGAAGCATCCCTTCGCTTCCCATGCCAAATGATGCAAATTTTAAACCAAACATTCATCAAGTCTCCTTCAAAAGTTTAGTTACAGAACCCCAAGCTTGTGATAATTTGTCTCGTCAATCTATTAATTGCTTGACTCCCCAAAGATGTATTATTCGAAAAAAGCTTCGGGTTTGCCAATTATTATTATAATCAGTTTGGTTGACGCACCAATGTTTTGCCTATTGTGTGGTGCAACTTGGAGTTCTACAGATTTTTGTAACAGCGCCATCTATTGCTGGAATACAAATATTCAGAGATCCCAACTGAGATTCTGCACGTCAATATAACGAAATTAGTCGTGACTCTTTGAGTACTGTTATTGTGAACAGTTATGGTGTTTTGTTAGTGTTTTTTTACTGATTGTTTATCAACGTCTAAAGGTAAAAATGCAAGAAATGTATTTCTAGTTTTGTGTTGTTGTTTGTTTTGATGCATCTCGGAAACCCCCAGAGCGTTATTATTATTTGCCATACAAACAGTACATAACACAATACAAGACAATATACCCCAAGATGGGCGAGGGACAGCAAAAGCAATAACATACATACTATGATCCGTATATATGTTGCCCCACATCTGGGGTACACAAAAATAGAAATAAAAAATATAAACATTTTGTACATAATCGGGTAATTATACCTATGCAAAGATAAATAAATAGTAACAGATTCGAAAAGATAAATACAAAATTGCACGCGTAAATGAGCTGAAAATTAGGCAAATAAAAGGGTGGACTACGACATAAACGCCCCATACCCAGAAAAAAAAGAAGCACCATCCAAAGCTCCCAACAGTTGGGGGGAAACCGCAAACCCCAACACTAGCCGCCCCCCCCCCCGAAAAAAACAAACAAATTGTACACAAAATAAAATATAGATCCTCAGTTAATCCACTCACAACTAGTAAAAGACATTTTAAGATTTGAGTTGATGTAAGTGTTTCGACCAACCCTACTCTAGGTTTATTTAATATGCCCAGGGGTCGATTTCACAAAACTCTTCCTAACTTAGGACTAGTCCTAGGCAATGCTAAGAGAACTTAGGACTAGTCCTATCTCTTAGCATTGCCTAGGACTAGTCCTAAGTTAGGAAGAGTTTTGTGAAATCGACCCCAGTTTCGTTAAATATTCTATAACGGTGCCTCCCCCCCCCCCCGCCGATGCGGATGACTGGCTGCCGTGTACGAGCCGGGGTGTCCGCATCAACGGTAAACAAACACGTCCAAATGCGTTGACTACCGTGCAAAGTCAGCTTGGCTAGCTCAATACGTGCACCATGCATGGACGCACACGTAGAATAATTCACTCCTCTCCATAAACCCAACAAAGAAACACCGGAGTTTGTGATCACAGAGGGACGGTCTGAATGACACGGGGGATGTCCGCATAGCAGACCATCTTTAGTATCAGTTTGTCTCGTTTTCAACTTCGTCTGATCGAGTCCATTATATTTAAGTCGAGTCCGGGAATATACTTTACAAAACTTGATGCGATCAGAAATTTAACGTTCTGTCGGGACAGAGTTCATCGACTGCACACGCCGTGTATTTCAAACACATTCATTAATATTTTATCGTGTGGAAACGATTCGGTTCTACTGTGATTTACTGATCTACTGATATTGCCCGTGGCAGAGAGTTCACCCGTCTAGACAAACGAAAGGTAAGTACTCTGGTATGTGAATGTGAAACCATTGGCTGAAATGTACGGTGTTTAGTCAGTGGCAATAAAAAATCACTCTATCCTTATAAAAAAAATACATAGTACTGGGTGAACCCTGTACTTTATATTTTTTATAGAGCAAGGACCAACGGTTCACCAAACTGTAAAGTCATTGTGGTCGAATGAAAAGGGGAGGGGGTCTAAGTGGAAGGGGGTGGTAGGATATGGATTTATTTTTAAAGGGTGGCGTATCTTTCTTCTTCTGTTTTTGGTTTTGGGGTGTTTTTTTCTCGAAAGAGTAAGCAAGTTCACATTCTCTAGTCTGCAATGTACACACACCATAAAATCAACCAGTGAATTCTGACGTCAAGTTTGGTGATCGCGATTAAGTTAGTACGCTAACGGGTGTAAATGGGATGTATATTTTTTGAGCTTGTATTTTTTCACATCGCGCTTATTTCGCAGTTGCAACAATCGAAATAAGCAACGGTCATTCGAAGTAATTTACTCGAACTTGACAGTGATTAATACGGAAGTGTTTCCCCAGAGGAAGAAATAGTTTTAACTTTATAATCAGGAGCTTTCAGCAGATAATTATAACCTTCAACACCGGTACTTTACTTTAACTGTAGGTAACTCTTAGCTACAGTGCTGCAATGCCATGCATTACATTACAACCGGTACTCTTTGTAGAAGTTGCAATTCAAAATTCTAGAAACAAAGACTGCATGAAAGCAGTGGCGCAACCATACATTTTCTATTTCAACCATACAATTTAAATGTATCAAACCATTCTTCATTGTGCGTTTTTTTTGTTTTTTAATGTGTGGGTGGGGTCTAATTAATTGGGGGAAAGAGGGGAGCAAGGCCAAGTCGACCCCTTCCCTCATGCCCCCCCCCCCCCGGGTTACGCAATTGCAGTCAGGGCGCAATACACAAGTTCAAAGCTGACTAATCCCCCTACTCTATTTTGGTTACAACTTGAAGTTTGAACTTTCACAAAGTTCATTTTAGGATCATGTGGCATGTTGCAACTTAGTCTATTAATTGGCTAACACTCCTCATATGTTTCGGCTTCATAATGGAACAATTCTTTGTTACTGATTTCTTGACAAAATCAGCGAGTGAAAAACGGGGACATTGGAGTCTCAGTTTTTTGACTCGCTGATGTATATGTTTACATGGGAAGTATTTTGAACTGTGAGAGGGGCGTGGATTTCACTTGCCTTCTTATGCTCTTACCATACATGCTTGTTCTTGTACTTGTGTATTTCCCAGAAACGTCCCGAGTCCCGAACAACTGTTGTCAAAAGAATACATAAATACAACAAAATAACAAACAGACACAATTATTTTGTAAAAGTATGTTGAACACAACAATCAGTAAAATATATAGTTGTGTGTTCTCGCACCGAACGTTCCCTGTATTTTATAATAGCTGTCACTCATCACCTATCTCGCCACAAACCACTCAAGAAATCGACGTCACCATAGACTGGATGCCTTTTGTGACCCGATAAAAAACCGTTAATCCTTTTCTATTATTTGATAACATTAATCAATAATCCAGACGTAAAGGCCCATCAAAAGTTCGTTTCATCGTGAGTTGAGAATGTCTTCACTCTAACAACAGTAAATAGTGTTTACGGATCGAAAAATGGCAGTCGAAACTTTTCTTTTAAAAACTGTTTACACATTCGCGATAGCTTTTCCTCTAGAAGCTGCAACCCATTACCCTAGTTCCTTTTCAAAGTAAAACGAAGCCAGGAGGTAAGTCAATTTGAGCCCAAAGCGGACTTTAAACTTCAATGAAAAAAATCATAGGCCTATTACTTTTTGTCGAAGAAAACAAAAGGACAGATGACCAAAGTTCAAGTGGAGAAGAAACATTATCCCGGTATTTATTTGATTGTGCTGTAACTCAGTACTTGGTGCGTCACCGATTTCCACTCATGGAATGACATTTGGGAAAACTTGTTTTTAGCCTATACCTGCTCTCATCACACTATTACTTAGCTTACCGTGTTCGGGTCCAAATATTATAGAAACCCCATTTGAAAATCTCGCCCGTGTGCAATGTACATCAATTGATTGATTGACAACGCGAACGTTAATTGGGCACTAAAATGCTTAATTGTTTACAACTAACCGGAAACTGAGGTCGAGTCTTATTCTCGGGCTTCATTCGTTAATTTGTAACACTTCTTTAACTTTCAAATAATTTCATCGCAAAATGTTACTTTCCTAACATTATAATATAATTTGTTATAGTCATAAACTATTGAAGAAAAAGAGTTGTTCTTAAATGTAAAACTCTATTTGGTTGGGACTAACTTGGTCCCGGAAGGGTAACATTATTTTGGTTGCGTTCCGGGGTCCTACGGGGGGAAAACAAGCATATACACTGCTCAGTTGAAATTCGAACCCGCACATGAGTGTGCTTCAGACTTGTCAATTAGCTTTCATATTGTATTTGACTATAAGTAGTTGTACCGTACATGTATAGTGAGAATTGGAAAAATTGAAAAATACATCCACCTACACAACAATGTCCCATCAAAGATGCTAGGTCCGATTTGTAGGCCGATTTGACCAAAAAATCTGGATATAAACTTTAAATAGCTATTTTTTCCTTTTCGTGAAAGTTTTAGGCCTCAGCTGTCATTAAGGTAATGCGAGAGAATATTCGGTCAATGATAAATGGTGGTTAAATAAAAACAAGAATATGAATATCATTTTGTCGGGATCCTAACACTATCTCATGTCCATCAGCCATGAACAAACAATTCTGCACGTCACATTGTGTGCAATTACCAATACTGTAAAAAGAAAAATCACAGTACACAGTCATAGCAATGTATGCAGTAATTAACTCTAGAACTCATCTCCAAGTGACTCTGTTTGAAGGTTGGTCGGATCTCATAGCAACTGGCCACATCATTATTTACCCATACTGTGATCCTCTTTGTGTGCTGTTTGCCCTAAGAATCTAAACGCTGAAATCCCCTGGCTTTGCTCCCCGCATGCAGGGGGCGATGAAGGTATCTCTCCACCGTTTATCTTGCTCTCCTTCGTTTGGAGGGGATTACAGACAAGGACTTTAGGAACGTGAAAAGGATCAAGCTTTGAAAGATTAAGTTTGTACTGGGAACTGAGAAGAATTAGTCACTAAGGGTCCTTGAGCATGTAAAAAGTAGCGTGACAAACCAACAAACACCCAATGCATGCCCTTTTTTAGAGCTTTCACACTTCCACGCAAATTCACATGAAATAAAAATCCGAATAAATTCCTAGGGAATTGTAACTACACTCCATGTTCGTTTCACACTTGGTGCGATTATCATGTGAGAATATAATGTTCCTTGAGCAGTATGCTGACCCCGGGGTTATCTGGCTTAACCCTACACTCCAAAAGCAAGGGTTGGCAATTCAAGTTTGAAGGTATAATATAAATGTTCTCGTGAATTTCCCGTGGAATTGGTTTGGTGTTAGAGAGCCCACCTTGTTCGGACTGTTGTGGCTCTTCTTTAACATCGGTCTTACCATACTCGCCATTACAGCCCACCCTTTATACAAGGGTTGGCAATTCAAGTTTGAAGGTATAATATAAATGTTCTCGTGAATTTCCCGTGGAATTGGTTTGGTGTTAGAGAGCCCACCTTGTTCGGACTGTTGTGGCTCTTCTTTAACATCGGTCTTACCATACTCGCCATTACAGCCCACCCTTTATACAAGGGTTGGCAATTCAAGTTTGAAGGTATAATATAAATGTTCTCGTGAATTTCCCGTGGAATTGGTTTGGTGTTAGAGAGCCCACCTTGTTCGGACTGTTGTGGCTCTTCTTTAACATCGGTCTTACCATACTCGCCATTACAGCCCACCCTTTATACAAGGGTTGGCAATTCAAGTTTGAAGGTATAATATAAATGTTCTCGTGAATTTCCCGTGGAATTGGTTTGGTGTTAGAGAGCCCACCTTGTTCGGACTGTTGTGGCTCTTCTTTAACATCGGTCTTACCATACTCGCCATTACAGCCCACCCTTTATACAAGGGTTGGCAATTCAAGTTTGAAGGTATAATATAAATGTTCTCGTGAATTTCCCGTGGAATTGGTTTGGTGTTAGAGAGCCCACCTTGTTCGGACTGTTGTGGCTCTTCTTTAACATCGGTCTTACCATACTCGCCATTACAGCCCACCCTTTATACAAGGGTTGGCAATTCAAGTTTGAAGGTATAATATAAATGTTCTCGTGAATTTCCCGTGGAATTGGTTTGGTGTTAGAGAGCCCACCTTGTTCGGACTGTTGTGGCTCTTCTTTAACATCGGTCTTACCATACTCGCCATTACAGCCCACCCTTTATACAAGGGTTGGCAATTCAAGTTTGAAGGTATAATATAAATGTTCTCGTGAATTTCCCGTGGAATTGGTTTGGTGTTAGAGAGCCCACCTTGTTCGGACTGTTGTGGCTCTTCTTTAACATCGGTCTTACCATACTCGCCATTACAGCCCACCCTTTATACAATGTCTAAAACGCCAAGTTTACAAAGTACGAGTAAGTCGGAGGCCTACCACTTTTATTGCAAACTTCGTCCTCTTATCTACATCTCATATTGCTCCTGAAATTGTTTTAATAATATTGACAAAATGCCGAAGGATACCAAATGCAAAATAAAGGGCGCCAATCCCGTTATCGTCATTGTATGGATAGAACTCGAGAGGGTTTTGACTTAAGGGTGCACCCCACCAAATAATCTCCCATAGCACACAGTGCAAAATGCTAAATATTCAAAAATACACGAAAAATACTTAAAAGTCTCACAGCTTTTAACTTGAAAGGGAAAATTATTGATTGACTCTTGAACTTTTATTCTCTGCTCAATTTTATATGGGGAGTCCCTGGGCCCGTCGAGTTATTCTCCCTCCAAGTAAAAACACCCCTTCACAGGTCTAATTTTCAAATCTTGAAAAATGTCCCTATACACCTCTCAGCAAATAGGACCATTTATTTCAGGGCCTATGTCATCCAAAATACCTCAAGCTGGAAGTCAACAACCCCCAGGTCACAATTGGGCAACATTTTTACACTGAAACACTTTCTGGGGGCTCTCAAATCTGTCTAATATAGAATATTTTGAGGGCCTACAAAATATTAATGAGCTCGACGCTCTGTTTTCTCCTATTTGGTGGGGTGCACCCTTAAAGCACGTGGACATCAAAGACCAATATCCACACTGTGTGTCACCCAACTTCAGATACATACATTAACAATCCTGTTTCTGTGAAAGTTTAAGCTCAATCGGTCATCGAAGTCACGAGAAAATAACGGGGGAAAACCTTGACATGCGTGTGTTTTACTGTTTTCAAATAATTGAGTTTTGGACTTGCGAGATCAAAACTATTTGTTTTACCAAATTTCCTATAAACAAAACTATAGCATTTCAAGCTAAAAGATTTCAAGGGAAGTTTTTCCAGTATGACCATCTTTACACCTTGTAAGTTGAATCTGTGAACAGTTCTGTTTTCACTCTTACCAATTTTGTGCACACCCTTTAAACAGACAGTGCAATCAACGACAAGCAAATAATTATAAGTCGAGTAGTATCATGATTTTTGTCCTTGAGACACAATGTGCATTTGACGCCATCGCACCGGTATCGTCACAGATTGTCAGTTAGTAGCAATATGAATATCTCTTTATCCCTTCTTATCTGTTTTTTCTACTCATTAAAAATAGATCAGTCACTGCAAACGTAGCCGATTACAGTAAAAACAAATACCAACAAGTTCGATTAGCTGCGACCCCGAAATATGAATTTGTTTAACTCCCCCCCCCCCAAAAAAAAGGAGGGGGTCATGCTCACATGTTGGCACCAGCAGAGTATTCCTCTTTGTTGGGGTTTAATTAAGAGGGGCTCCAAGGTCAAAGACAGTTTTGTAATCCACTCATTTTCCAATAGATAGAGTCCATATGAAAATGGGGAAAACAGTTCTCTATAACCACAGGTTAAACGGTGTAGAATGCCAAATATATTATTTGATACCCTTCAAGTGCAATTGTTGTCAAAATCCAAAAACGTTCGATGACGTCACATTTCAAATGTATGGTGTTTACTTTTTTTGTACGGAGAATTGTTAGTTGATTCCTGAATTTTGATGGTGTTCAATCAAAACTGCATTGAATTTGACATATTGACGGGTGCAAAAATTCCCATTTGATTATACAGACCCATTTGTTTTTGCTGTCTGATGACGTCAGGTCTAAAATTTCACTCTGAAAGTGTATCAAATAAAATGACATTTTGCACCATGCTAACGTGAGGTTAAAGACTGATTTTTTTCTTCTCACTTTCATGAGGAATCTAGCTATTGCATCATCAAACTTGACCTTGAAGATCCTCTTTTAAAGTGAGAACCGTCTACCTTTTGCATTTATGTGGGCAGTTTGCGTATGTTTGTTTTCATGTTTTCCACCTTTTTTCAAACATATTAACAAACCAACTGGGGGTAAAGTTGATCCAACAAAAATGTTCTAAAGGTGATTACAGTATCGACTTCCTTCATCAAAATCTTCAAGAAAACAATATTGACCGTAGGACTACGATTATTATTGTTTCTATCATCTACAAAGTGTTTCAGAGTGATGAATTACAAGCCCCTGGCGTATCTCTTGGTGTTCAAAAAATGTATTATTTCCGGAAAGAGCTGGCGGTGGATCAGCGTCGTCGATTGAACACGGTGTCTTTCCGGAAATTAATTTTTGCTTGTACCAGCTGGGCGGATCTCACCAGGGTTTTCCCCCTAGATTACATAATTAACACCTGTTCTTGTTCGCAGAACGCTATAGTATAGATATACTATAATACCAATACTTTGCCTTTATACAATATATTTATATATTTTCCCCAAAACATGTATTTATATGCATTTTTTCCCAAACAATGCGATTTCCTTTCGTAGCTTTGCCAGTAATTTTATCCCCCAAGAATTTATTGCAGTAGAAGAGAAATACTCTGCTAGGGTCGAAACGTTAGGCAATTCACTTTTTTCTACCGTGCAAGACAGAACGCAGAGATTCTGAACTTAAAATCCTGTATGCCTACAATTCGTTTTTGACGTGAGAAGCTTTTTTTGCGGTAAACACTATGTCGGGTTGCATTTTATTTACTCCTCCTCACAATAATGTTTGCGTCAGTATACATGCCAAAGTGGTGCCATTGTAAGCTGCACCACGAAGTTGTGTACAGTATGCTGATTTTACAAAAAAAATATAGAGTCCCTATACCCACTAACCATGAGCTATGATGGTTGGATGGTTGAGGAGACATCGCTCCATGTAATTAGCACCAATGGCAAAACAAACATAGAGACGCGCATTTCCCGGCGAGGGCCTGATCGTTATTGATCGTCTGGCGACTTTGGACCTCGCGCCCAATTCAACCCATTAAAAATGTTACGGCGATGTGTTGACCGTCATCGACTTTTCAGCGAGATTGATTGGCAGTTTAATTACTAAGACATTTCGAGTGTTTGGACATGGTGGTTTACCTTCATCGACGTTTACCCCGCAGCCAGTAAACAATAACATGAATGGGCTTGACTTAAAAGTTCACATCCGCGGGGATTGTTCATTAAAGAAGAGATTGCTCGGAATAATTTTATGATGGGCAGCATGAGTCAAGATGTGCATGATTTACGCAATATTGTAACTACACTATCGGAAGCAGTACAGTACCAATGTTTGTATTTTGGGGGTTTATTTGTTGAAATGAGGTTATGAATTAATCCCCAGCCCATCGCTGGTCAGGATGGTAAAACTCACACAGTCCCTCTTGCATGGTAGGCAAAAAGCACATTGTTCCCATGAAGATGAATTCTGCAATTTGCCCGATCGGTACGTTTGCCGATGTTGTCAACACATACAATTTGATGGTTAGTGTCGTGTTAATATCATGCTTTTACATTATTAGTTGAAAACAATAGCCGCTTATGTTTTGTTTGGGTCAATTATCCTCATGGATCAGATGTGCTCGATATCTTTAAAGGAACGTTACAGAATTGGTTTTGCTAACAAAACAGTTGCTGGCAGTGTAAGCACTTTATGTAATCTACCATATACATAAACTGACAAACCTGTAGAAGTTTGAGATCGATCGGCCATCTGGGTCACGAGAAAATAGTGAAAAACCGATTACACTTTTTGCATGAAATCATATTGATTCAACAAATGAATAAAACGCTCACTGAGCGGAAAACTCCAATCGGAAAATTAGTTTATTCATTTCTCATGAAATATGGCATTTCAGACAGAAATATTTCAAGGGATGTTTTCTACTATCATCATCATTAGACCGTGTAAGTTTTATGTAAATCTGTGATCAAAAGTATATTTTTACAAGTTTTTTTCTTACCAATTATGTAATGTTCCTTTAATGGTTAAAACGCCATATTATTATTATTATGTTTTTAGAGGAGTTTATTTGGGGTCACAACTTTCACAAACCCTGCCAATCAGGTCTGCCACCCCCCCCCCCCCTTGGCGTATTATTGTAGTTCCTGATCGGTCATTACAGGTGCGTAAATGTAATAATGATTTTCTCGACGGTATAAAGTGGTCTGTTTATTTGTTGTTTTTACCCGGCAGCGGTCTTGATATCAGACACCGTTGCCAGACAACTCGAACAGCCACGAGTAAATAAATATTATAACTAGGTCTTTCAGCCCGGCGAGCTTTTGTCAAGAGTCCTGTCATACTGGTTGTGTTGTCTCCCACTGGCTGTGTGCGTGGGTAAACACCGAGCACATTACTCTGATAGGGGTTGGATACATTTGCTCAGACGCAAATTGGTGTAGTCAATATTTTAATGGAGTCAATTTCAAAAGAGAGATGGAGGCAGGTAAAAACAAACACAAACATCACTTACGCGTCGCTGCTGATTGTGATGATCGTACTCCCAATTGATGTTGGCCCTCCGGAGTGATCGGTTTGCTTAATATCGTCTGCTGCTGTTTGTTGAGGGAACAGTATAGGTCCGTTTATCGTCTGAAACCAAGTGCCTGCGTCACTGTAACCCGTAGGCCTGAAGATACCTGTGTAGAGAAGATGGTGTGAAATGTCAGTTTTAGATTCGGGATGAAAACCCCAAATAGGGTGGAACCCTACACAATCGTGCAGAAATTGAAAACCAAAATTCCACATGCAAGGCTCCGGTGTTGAATTCGAACCAGGGTCACAGCTAGCTGAGGGCAGGGACGAAACCACAGAGGCAGTCTAAATGCCCAAAGAATGGTTTATTGGCTACGACATTTTTTTAAACTGGTATGGCTGGGACAAAAATACAGCGGCATGAAGTGATTGGTAAATAGCAGAGCCATGAACTTGGAGACAGCTCTTGTAGTTTATAAGGCTTGCTGAACACGGCTCTTAACTCATATCCTGTACCGGTATCAATATCTGAGTTACTTGGTTAGCTCTACGCTTGTAAATCGCCATTAAAAACGTCGACACAAACATTAATATCTTGTAGTTAAGTGTATTGATTTTTTTTTTTTTTTGCACTCTTGATTTGACCACAGGTACATGTACAGAAGAGCATTGATGACTTACGGAGCGATGAGTGACGTCAGTCAGGAGATTCTGAGGATCTTCTCGCGTAAAAGGAAGGTTGTTGCAACCGGTGAACCTGCTGTGTGACGTCCCTTGCCTGATCGACCATAGAAGGTCCTTGGATAAATTTGCCCCTAAAATGAGAGGCTAACCTGTGACACTGAACATGACCAAAGCCGAGTTGTTTCGCTTCAACCGCGGCTCAACATCACTGTTTTTATTGGTTACAATTGCAAAAGTGAGTGATATAAACTAACACAATTGAACTTGTACGGGTAGAGGTTAAGGGCGAGGTAAACTCTAAACAGACGTCTCTTTGGTACCTCGTCATGTCTGTTGTCACCATCATGATGCCGAACGATCGTCAAATTCTCCCGGCAATCAGTCAGCATCGCTCGATATCCTTGCGAGACAACTCGACTTCCAGCCGAAATAACTCAAACCGCCAAGAAGGGAAAACTTCAATCGCAGCACCGGTCCAAAGACCGTCTGGTGAGAGTGCGTTTTCAATTCATAGAACTGAAAGCAGTGGACAGTCAAGCAGTAGAAGTGACAGTAGTGTCTCCGAGTCATCTAAGACTCGGTCGAGAAGAAGCTCCTCGCAAATTTCTACGAGCACACGAACGGAAACCGGTAATGGGTCCCATCACCAACCGCACGGTCTAGCCTTGCTGCCTCGTCTCATAGATGACCAGAGCCTGGTGCGAGCAGCTCGAAACACCTCAAACGAACACTCGGCTCTGTCGTCTAGGTCCCTTGAGATACTACCGAGTCGAGACTTCATCTCAGATGAGCTTCGGATGCGGACGGTGTCCCTTCCCATCTTGGGACACCGTCATAAACACAGACCTCGGATATTACACGACACAGAGGAGGAGGAGGAGTATCTGACCAACAGTTACTCAAGTGATACGGACGACCCAAGTGACGATGAATCAAACATTGTTGAGATTGGCCCCTACCCGAACGTTGGCGTCGACTCTTACCTCGGTAGTCAATTACTCCCCGAATTTCTCCCAGCGTATCTGAAACCATGGACTCCTGGAATTCGCAAGAGCAAACCGAGGAGGAATCGCAATAACGCTGAAGCGGAAAAGAAGAGGAAAGACATGGAGGCACTCCAGGCCAAAGCACGCAAGCGGAACTCGCAGTCAAAGTCGAACCCGCGGAGGCGCTCCGTGCGGAGCAACGCCTTCACCCGTAAGCGGGAGCAGGAAGTCGCAAAGCGCCACCCTGTCAGGAAGCAATTTGTGTACTCCGAGCTGATCCAGGACGAATTCCAGAAACACATACCCAAACGGCTACCAGGAGGCAAACTCAAACCGATATACAATCGTCGAACAACAGAGGGCGAGATCTACGTACCAGATAACTTAGACATTTCCTTTGAAAAACTATCAGTAAAACCTGGGGACGAGAGGTTTAATTTTCTCGACAACCCTGCGGCAATCAACAGACGTCGAAAGGAAGAACTTCAGGCGTTACTGGAAAAGAGGAAGAAACTCCAGCGCCAGATGGTCAACAAGAAAAAACGAAAGGTGCGTTTTGTCCTCCCGGAAGAGAAAGGAGGTGTTGAGGTCAGGGCAAAGGTCAGCACGGAGGGTATTGCGCAAACTGGGAGTGGCAGCATTTCACAGAGTATCGATGGCTCTGATGAGTTTGAAGAAGACACCACGACGGAACATGGCAAACTGATGGAGGAAGAGCAAGGTGCTGCGTCCGAACAACCAGGTCTCAATGAGGTGGTAGACAGTGACATTCTATACGACGGGACAGAGGATAGGGCAAAGCGAACCAATAGTTGGGTTGCAACGCAGTCGGCCGATGCGTCACTTGAGACCGAAACAGAAGCTAGACCTGAAACTGATACAAACCACAACTCGTTACAAACCCAACGTGACGTCTTGAGTGCAAACTCGTCAAGGATTGTCTCATCAGTAACTCAAGACATCTCCCATGAAGTTACCCCCGACAACTCCTCCACCTCAAACGCTTCACGCGTTGACGAAGGACCACTGAGAACCCATGAAATCAAACAAAGTACGAACAGTACCCATTCCGCTGGGGATCGGGAAATTGTAACTATTGCTGGCTTTAGTGAGAGTCACGCAGACACACAGCCCGGGATGCCATCAAATCTTGGGTCTTACTCCTTGCTCCGTGCAGTCGAGCCACCTCCCAGGGAGTCAATTGAGACCACACGAGAAATCAAGTTCCTGTCTGAGCGAATCCCGAGCATTATCATATCAGACACGTGACGAGAATCGTCACGTGTGAGTTTAGAATAATATCAAAGGGGTTGTTTTTCACTGTGTGGGAATACAAGCAACAATCATGATGTGAAACGATTATGAGGTTGCAAATTGAGTTTGTCTTTCAACCCTGTAGCGAGGGACACGTTTGGTTGCAACGTCCCTGTGGTACGTTGATAGCAGCACATGATTACTTTTTATTTCCATAGGTGAAGAGGGTTGTTTTGCCATTTTTCAACGATATTTTTATATATTAAGTGTGTTGTTACAATGTCCACGTATTGTCTGGGTTAATTTAAGTTTATTTGTTTGCTTAATAAATTAAACTTAGAAACTGGTTTCATCTATCATTGACAATTATTGACATACCAATTCAGTACACAAAGGATACCGGCAGAGTTTTGTCCTGCCCCCTTCTATCACCAATTCAATCACTGGCCCATGTTGATTGACACCCTATAGGACGTGTGGCATGGTCCAGCTTAGATCATGACATATTTTTAAGCTGACCATTGTGTACAATGTGGTAAAAGGCACATTACAGAATTGGTAAGAAAAAACTTGTAAAATATACTTTTTGGTCACAGATTTACATAAAACTTACACGGTCTAATGATGGTGATAGTAGAAAACATCCCTTGGAGTATTTCTGTCTGAAATGCCATATTTGATGAGAAATGAATAAACTAATTTTCCGATTGTGTTTATCGCTCAGTGAGCGTTTTATTCATTTGTTGAATCTATATGATTTCATGCAAATGTGTAATCGGTTTTTCACTATTTTCTCGTGACCCAGACGGCCGATCGATCTCAAACTTCTACAGGTTTGTCGGTTCATGTATATGGTGAATTACAAAAAGTGCTTACACTGCCAGCAACTGTTTTGTTAGCAAAAACCAATTATGTAATGTTCCTTAAAGACAGTAAAAATGTTAAAGTAGTTTATGTCAGTATGTGCTGAAAACGGCCCTCTTTGCAGGGTTAAAACTGTTTTCTGTAAGCTCGAACAACACTGTCTGCATTCTTTCTAATATTCTGGTCTGTGTATAATTCGATTGGGACGCTAGGTGGCAGCAAATATGGAGGTGATAGTATGGTTCTATTATTTTCAATTTTCTGAAGAGCACATTGTTCGACTTGTTTTCATAATACCATAAAAGATACAGTAGCAATAACAAAAACAATCATAACAGCAATAATAAACAAATATCATTAATGTTTGCGATCATTTATATGCTGGATGATTGCGCACGGCGTATTGTAACGTGGTATGTACACCGTAACAGTCTTGCGAGTTATAGTCAACATGAGCTAAATGTTTCTGTAAACAACATCTTGGTCAATTCAGACGTCTGACATAATTAGGAGATTTTATTTTTGTAAGTATTTCTGTATCTTTTTTGTTTGCAATGCATGGAATAAACAATTGTACAAGTTTGTGATTCCACATGTCGTGAGTGTAATGTTTTGTTATGATGAATTATGTTTGCTTTAAGAGCTCAGAATACGACCCAAATAAAGAGTACCCCAAAAAGACTAAAACTCCACACATTTTGTTCTCACACGCCCCCCCCCCCCCCTCCGCACACACACTTATTAACAGACTAAAGAGTGCATGTAGGCTGTGTGGACCCGTAAATCAATGATTGTTTACGTAGCATGTTCTTCCATTCAATGGCAGAACTGGGTGAGGAGACCAGGGTCGGGAGCCCCCCCCCCCCCCGGAACTCTTGCCCCTCTAAAAAATGAGATATACAAATAAATTGCACACAATTAATTTGTGCAATTTTTAGATGTCATTTAATGAATGGTTTGATACATTGAAACGTGCCCCCCAACCCTGCCCCCTCCCAATTATTAAATTGCTACCGCTCAACAACAAAATGGCAATACGGTCTGGTTATTCTGGCTTCTACGTGGGAAAGCAAAGCTCTGTCAAAACACCTGGGGGGGGGTGAGATCTCTTTTACTATAGAGTCCTCGGTTTCAAGTCCAAGGCCCCACTGCCCCGAAGATGCCGATCTCCCCAAAAAACTTTTTATTGTGGATAGAGAAGTTGAGTCTAGTTTGGAGAATTTTAAGTGAATGAAAAAAGAGAGGGAAGTATATGTCTCAAGATGTTCCAAAAGAGCAATACAAGTTCGTACGGGAGGGAAGGGGCGCCCTCGCTGTATTTAAACCGCGGTTCTTTCTTACTAACTGTTCCTTGAGCACGGACATTATTTTAAAGAGAGGAGACCCTAATGAGTAACCAGTAGCTGCGACCTATCTTGACCTCAACAACAATGATCCCATAGACTTAATACATAGATCCTTATTGATAAGTTCAAACGAGGTCGCAGCTACCGGTTACCACTCAGCAATAAGTTATAACGCTCGCATCCGAAATTGTATGAGCAATCAATTTGGCGCTTGAGGGCGCTACAGCCGTTGCCGTATAGTGTGTCCTGTTGCTAAGCTTTTCGAGACGTAAAACGTTCCGCTATTTGTTTGATTAAAATGCAGTGAAAGGGGCTTCAAAAGGTAAATTAACTATTCTATATAGAGAGGGTAGCATACTGTAAACAATATCAGCGGTTGATACATGACGATACAACAAACGATTCCTCGGTTGGAACCGTTCTTCAGCGGTCATTGCTATTGCCCAATATACGGACAGTTTGTTATGGTTTACTTTATGGCTTCTGACTGGCACCCCCGAACAAAGATATTGACAAAATAGGGAGACCGCCAATATAGGGCTAGATAGCTCAGTTGGTAGAGCGCCGGTACGTTAATCCGGAGGTCGTTGGTTCAAATCCCGCTCTAGTCAATTTTTCTTTGTTCAACCCCCATACTATTTGAAATTTACCCAGTCAGTTTCCCTTGTGGTTTATTACTTGACATTTAAATTGAAAAAGTCGCATCCCCTCAAGGTGATCCCGTGGCTGCTGCTTCCCAGGTTGTATCGTAAACTTGGGTGTGATCCCTGGCTACACGGCAGTTAACGGTTGTATGGCTTCTGACTGGCACCCCCGAACAAAGATATTGACAAAATAGGGAGACCGCCAATATAGGGCTAGATAGCTCAGTTGGTAGAGCGCCGGTACGTTAATCCGGAGGTCGTTGGTTCAAATCCCGCTCTGGTCAATTTTTCTTTGTTCAACCCCCATACTATTTGAAATTTACCCAGTCAGTTTCCCTTGTGGTTTATTACTTGACATTTAAATTGAAAAAGTCGCATCCCCTCAAGGTGATCCCGTGGCTGCTGCTTCCCAGGTTGTATCGTAAACTTGGGTGTGATCCCTGGCTACACGGCAGTTAACGGTTGTATGGCTTCTGACTGGCACCCCCGAACAAAGATATTGACAAAATAGGGAGACCGCCAATATAGGGCTAGATAGCTCAGTTGGTAGAGCGCCGGTACGTTAATCCGGAGGTCGTTGGTTCAAATCCCGCTCTAGTCAATTTTTCTTTGTTCAACCCCAATACGGTTTACTTTAAGTGTACATGTACACTACACACAGTAAGTCAGTAACACAATGTGACAATGTCAATGACACTGTGACAGGTCTAGTCAGTTGTGCCAGTTGCAATCGATCTACTCTTATATTGCTGGGTTTATCATACATTGATTGACTTGTTTATATGCACCATTCGTCATTCTCTCTCTCTAGTCATAAACTAGTTAACTTGACTTGGTCACTGGAATGTTGGTTACATTTAAATACAATAAATCAATCTTGAGTTAACCCTCCCTCCTGAAGGCTGATGTGATAGTTGCAGACCAGGCAGAGGGTTCTGAAGAAAAGCACAGTAGCACATCTCAGACTATTAACCAGATTTGCTTGATTTTTGCCACTTTCTAAATTCTAATCACAAAAGTTATGTTTCACACAAGAACACAGATTTGAATCAAATCTGTGTTGATTTGTTACACGTATATAATGCCAATGGAGATCAAATTTTGATCTCCAGATCTCCATTGGCATTATATACGTGTAACAAATCAATTTAGGCCACGAGAATGAAAGTTTTAGATTTGCGTCCGGGCATTTTTGAAATGACATGAGGCTTTTTTTCATTTTTCATTATTCATTATTTTTTCGTAGTATAAGAAGCTTCTTCAACGACCTACAATTCAATGCGCGCACGTGTGTACACGGCGCTGTGTGAAGCGCATTCCACGGGTTTGCGCAATCTGCATATTGCGCACACTTTTGCAAAATTGGCCGCTTGAACTGCCAGTATAGCCTAAAGAGCGCAAACTGAAGATTGCGCACAATTTGCAAGGTTGGGCAGATTAACTGCCAAATCTGCAGAGCGAAAACTGCAGTTTGCGCGCAATTTTGCCTAATTCGTTGTGCAAATCCGTTAATTGCGCTCAACACATGAACGATCGTGGACGTAATCGTCAATCGTGTCGGAATAAAAAAATAACGCGAAATAAAAAAACTTTCCGACCTACCGACCCAATTTTAATGACATATAATCGGAAACAGAACCCTTTTATTGTTTGGCCTGAATTGAAACTTGAAAATTTGTGATGCAGAGTCTTTTTTGTGGAAATAATGAAATTTTGTGAAAATAATGAAATTTTTCAGCGGTAGCTTTCAGAGCATGCGGGCGGTGGACGCAAATCTATAACTTTCATTCTCATGGCCTTAGATTCAACACTTAAAACATCATCAAGAAAATATTTTGCAGAAAAAGAACAACAAATAAATAACAAACACTGCCCGAGACTGAGTTGTCCATGATCTGTGTGGACTTTAAACTCTCAGTTTGAACGTCGTAAATGCAAGATATTAGTAACTACTAAAGTTTTAGACTTTACTATAATTCTTGTGTTAACAATAAAATAAGACCTTAATACAGGATAATATTACTAATAATAGTTAAGGTAGTGTAGTACTAGTAGTAGTAGCCTACAAGTGTTTTTTTTGAGATAAAAATAAATAAAAAACTATGTATGTGAATGTGATTGTGAGTCGGTCACATATAAAACCATTCAGTTACACTAATTTGTTTGTTCACTCTTGCCCCACATCCGATCACTCATAAAGCCTTTCAAACTCCAATGTTTCAATTTGCACATACATGTAGATGCAAATCCTACTATTTATTATTAAATTAGGGCTAAAGATAAAATCTACAATTACAAAAATGGTTTAAAATCATAACTGACTTCCTTTATTATGGACTCCCTATAGCCACAGCCGACCATGCCTGTGTACGTCCGTAAAAACCTCCTCTCCATCACTCCCGATTCTCTGGGCACCCGGTCCAGCGATGAGGAGGATTACATCAGGGACCCGGAGCAGATGTATGATGTGCTCCCCCAGCCTTTCCGACTTGTCAACAAGATTGTCAACTTGGTCTTTGATGTCGCTTGGGAGGTCATCAGCGAGAGGGAGGCGGCACGGATTGCAGAGAAATCTCGCGTCAGACCACCGCAGTACGACTGTGCAATTGCTTTACCAGTAAGCTGAACAAAGCACTTTAGTGTTCTACTTTTTCTTTCTTCTTCTTCTTCTTCTTTAATTTCACTAGTCGCCCAGGCTTATTGTCACGTGTGAATATACACTAGTGCAGACCTGATGTTGTTTTAAGGGCATAGCTGTTTTTCTTTAACACTTCCTAGTCAAAGGACTTGTACATCCCCCAGATTATTGGCAGAGGTTCTGCAAATCATGGTGATTGGCTACTCATATTTTTCACAAGACAATATCAAATCCCAATACCTGTTATGAGAACTTTTGTTGTATTTCTTAGTCAAGTCAGGGTTTTATTGTGGCAACAATATTTTTTAAAGGAAAACGAGTACCAGCCCCAAATGGGTTAAAAAAGGGCAGGTCTATGAGGGAAATATAAACTTTTTCTGGAACATTTCAAGGGGCTCCAAGGCAGTAGCTAGGGGCATGTAGGGCAGTGCGTCTGCGTCACGCCACCATCAGTCCCATACAAAAAGGCGCAATGTTCACTCATTTTGCCAACCAGTAGGGAGTGTGCGCACCCGCGATGTTCAATTTACATATTTCATGGGAAGGGTCTATTGCTTTTGTTGCCTCCATGAAGTATCAGGCCAGCTGATGTGCATTATCGTTTCTCTCCTCCCCTATAGGACTACGGAGAAGCTCTCTGCACAACAGGGAGCCCAGATGGCAGATACGTTTTCTTTGGTCTTCCCCAAGGGATAGCAATGAACGATGCCACAACTCAGGCCCCCATTGCAGTGTGGAATCATGGGATGCCAGATGCTACAGTCAGCTCCTTGAAAGTGTGCTCAATTGGTGTTCAGACTTATCTCATTGCAGCTATGGATACAGAAGGTAGAACTTGGTCTTGCACCAAAAAAAAGACCCAATTCCCTCAAAAGATTTCTCAAAGCTTATAAAAGGAAGGTCCAACAATTAGGTATTATTTGTTTTTACCCTTTCACCGGTGTGTGTAAAGCACTGTATACTCAGTACTTCCACGAGCTCTGTGAACAAAATCCACAGGCATATTACTCGGGTGGGATTCAAACCCATGACCTTTGCCATCTGTTAAACATTTAGGTAGTTGTAAAGCGAAGATCTTTCTTTCCATTAGTATTTTCAATGTTAAAAAAAACAAACATAATTAACCCTCCTACTGTCAGTGGCTCTTGGCAACATTTCCCAGTGAGTTGACCAACCATTTGAAACCATTCGACTGCCAAGGTTGTGTACGGTGGCACAACTGTGCACAGAACCAACTGTGTACTGTGTACATGCATTCCCTCATGGTATCATATTTCAGGCTGGCATAGTTTATCTATCATTCAAAACCACTTGAATGGTATTGAATGGTCAGACAGCAAGAGGGTTAATGGTCGCTTCCAAATATTGATGCGTTGTTTTATCTCAGAATTTGTTTGTATAGTATGATTATAAAACTGGTTATTATTATGATATCTGTCAGTACTGTTACATCAAACTTTGATTTTCCCCCCACCTTAGGGAATGGGAGGCTACTTTGTTGTGCCTATGAATGCATTCATCCACTGAAGACATTCAACGAAGATGTCTCTGGTTCTGTCATCACTGATATGCTCCTCTCAAATGATGGGGACTATATTTCTGTTGCCGTCAAAAGTAAGTACACGTACATGTACAATAATCAGGTACGCACTGTTTTTTTTCAATAGACCTTATGCACATGACGTCATTTGAGTAGGGCGCCCTCGTCTAGAGGTCAAAAGAAGATTGCTCATTGGCTTATTCTCTGCGCCGCGCGTACAAAATGTGCTTTTTTCCATTAATTTGTCATCATTTTATCTCTAAGATGGCGGCGTGATGACGTCAATACATAAGGTCCATTGTGATGCAAGGCAATTCGCTTCGCTGCCACAATTCACGAGAGGTATGAACCGGTCTTAACTCTCTACTGCTGCAGATTTTTTAACCTTGCACCGAGGGACCTGTTTGGTCCCAACGGACTGTCAAATGTTTGTCACAGAGGACCCCTGTTGATCTAAAACGTGCGTAATGGTACACTGCAGGATATCAAAGAGTATCACGGGGTTGGGATCTACCATTTTGAAATGGTTATGTTTTTCTTGATATGTGCCAGTGCTCTGTGGTCACGTGCCTCGTTGCAAGGGATTCCTGCTTCGTGGCCGCAACTCCTTACACAATTCTACATTAGTTCTGCCTTTGGGCTTTCGGTTGTCACTGACAAGTAAATTAAGCTTATGGTTCTGTCTGGACTTTTTCATTTCTTGATATAAGGTGGAGCTGACGTGTGGCTGGATGTATGGCATCTGCCACGTGATAACTGGATGCGTGAGGTTGAGACTGCACATAGCAATGCTGTCAAACAGCAGCAGCAGCAGCAACAGCAGCAACAACAACAGCAGGCTGAAAAACAGGTGAAGCACAAGAACAAACATGTTGTGATCCACATAATGTGATCCACATAATGTGATCCACATAATGTGATCCACATAATGTGATCCACATAATGTGATCCTTTGGATGAAGTAATATCTCATTCGGTCTCTTAACGAAACTGGGTGTTGAATACTCTCTTATGTAATCAGTCATGGTGTGTCATGGCCGAGCAGTACAGTACTCGTTGTGATGGCCTAGTGATCAGAGTGTGGATTCAAATCCTGTTCATGACACTTGTGTCCTTGAGCAAGACACTATAGCCACAAAATTGCTTTTCTTAAATATAAATCCAGGTATTTATATCAGAACCTGCAAGAGCTTAGATGATGTAACGTTGGATTAACCCCTTTGTTTAACATCAGCATCTTTAAATGTTGTGTGATTTTTTAGTTTAATATTACAAACTTGACCCATCATTAGCAAACCACGTTAAGATAAAATATCTTGAAACCAATTTGTCAAGAAAGCTGTAAACAAAATAACTTTTGAAGGCGATAACAGTATTCTTAAACATCAAGTTAAGGCCCCACCAGTTAATTTCAGAACCACCACAACCCATTTAAGATATTATTGCATCGTGTCACTGGGGCACTGACCTTAGTTGTGGCGTCTCATGGCCAAGAGGTCAAGCGCACTGAACTCAATCGCTGGTGTTTCTGATCAGCAGAGTGTGGGTTCGAGTCCTGGTCTTGACACTTGTGTCCTTGAGCGAGACACTGAATCATTATTGCTTTGTCCTTCAGATGGGACGTAAAGCCGTATGACGCTTGTGTTGTGTAATGCACAAAATGAACCCAGTACATTAATTAACATTGAGAGAAGGGGTTGGCTTGGTGTTTTCTGGTAGGGTTGGCTGCAGATTGCTCCACAGCACCTTGTAAATCATTACATAGTGCTATGTAAATAGACAGGTCTTATATTTCGAACATAGCTCCACATACCTTGTAGACAAAAATAATGAGCGCTTTGAGACCTCCTTAAGTGTGATAAAGCGCTATATAAGAACTGCATATTATTATTAGTAGTATAAGTTTTAATAATGGTCTTTAAATCTTGGCATCACTTTGTGTGAATTATCGGTGAGACCAACAACGAACTTTGCATAAATGTTTAATATTTTGGTCTTTAATTTCAATTAATTTGACAGGATTCAATTATTGAGATGGCTACATCCATAGAAGGAATAACAATGGAGAACACAACAAAGGTACGATGTATTGACTGTCTCAGTTGAACCAATGTGTAATACTTTTAGCTGTTAGTTTAGATTGAAAACATTTGCCTGGCTGCCCCAAGAATCATTCTGAAAAAATAATAGTATACTACAATAATAGTGCTGCAGCTTAATTATCCTTACTGGCAGCTGAGCAGCTAAATTGCAAAGAACCCAGCTACAACAGGTTGGAGCCGCAGGCATTTGAAGGTGCTTTTGGCAGCCAGCTAAATCGACCCATACATGATCACAGAGTGCAGCCAGAGATCTAAACAGTTTGGTTTTTGCAGAGGGAGGAAAACCGGAGGGCCCAGGGAAAACCCTTGTGGCAAACTAAAGATCCCACGTATAACTGTACTCGCACATGGCCCTAGCCAGGAATCGAACCAGGAGCACAGTGGTAAGAGGCAAGTGCTTTATGCACTAGCCACCCAAGATCAGCTTTAACTGTTCATGCCCATCACCTCTTTGAGAATTGACTTACAGTGCCAATACTGTAGTCTTCATATTTATCAAATGATTGATAGTCTTTTGTTTGTTCCTTGAGTATTTATTATTTTCATATTAACCTTACCTTTGCAGCAGTCCACCTCCTCTGGTTCTCCTAGAGGTTCTCCTGTGCCCCACCATGGGGAGTGGCTAACCCAGTTGCCCCTACTCTCAATATGTCTCAGATGTCTAAACCTACTGCAGCGCTGCGAGTTCGACCAACTCCATCTACTGTAAATGGTAAAAAAAGAGCACTGTTTCCTCTTTCGTAGCTGAATGATCAAATTGTGTTGAATGTTTGCAGGATTCAAGTTAACGTTTATCTTAGTGCAATCAATTTCATATTCAAAATTATTAAATGGAGATTGGTTTAGATGGGCAGGGAAGTTGGGCGGTTGGTGAATGGGGCGTGGTTAAGCTGGCGTGTTTTTAGCATTTCTGAGCTAAAGCCCCCTCCCCCTTCTTTCTGCACTGACCATTTGATCTTTCCCCCTTGTGCCATTGTACTTGGGCCCTGTACACTATTGGTAAGATCGAAAAACACAATGTTCACAGATTCACACATAACTTACATGATTTAAAGTAAGTAATGGTAGAAAGGGTTCCTTAAAATATTTCTGCCTAAAATGCTATCGTTTCTGAGAAACGAGTAAAACAATAGTAATTATCGCGCGCGATAATTTGAAAAAACAGAAAACACATAAGATCTCTTTTCACTATTTTCTCGTGACCTCGATGACCAATTGAGCTCAAACTTTCACAGGTTTGTTTGTTCATGCATACATTGTATGTTTAATCACACAAAATGTGGATACTGATTTTGAGCTGTTACCAAAAGTGTACATGTTTTGTGGGTGCAACAAGGCTGTAACTTGATTCTGCATCAAAGTCATATCTCGTGCAAAAACACTCCTTGCAATGCTGTATCTAGCCGTCCATTCAGTTTTTTTATAGACATCTAGTTTTTTTAAGTAAGATACAACCTTTTGACATTCTAAAACTTGTGTTTCATAAAAATGCTGCTTAAAAGATACGAGACAAAATGTTGTCTGATTGAATGCTGCTTAACGCTGCCAAGGTCATCGCAGTGGATTGGACCGTAACTGCTTCATGATAATTTATTCTTCATGACCTCGTCAGTCCGAGGATTCCTTCGACAGCTATCAATCATAACTTTGGCCTAAAAAAAACTCTGACTATACCTCCAGGTGTGTCTGGTTCAGTGTCGTCCATCTTCCGAGCCATTGATGAGGGTAACGTGGTAGGTCTTGGCACCAAGCAGCACCTGATAACAGAGCAACACCTAGAGAAGAGAAGACAGGTGTTCAGACAACAGCATGAAGAGGAGCTGAGGTACCTGCAAGATGAAGATAGCGTACCAAGGTACAGGTTGTCTGTTAACACTTTGTCATATGACATCTTCATTTTTTTTGGGGGGGGAAGGAGGTTGAAGAAAACATGTTTTTTCATTCTCGATATGGGCACCCAGGCCTGATGCTTTGTTTTTGTTGGGGCAAGGGCACCAAGGCATTTTCTTCTTGGTAAATGGCACCTGTATGAGGAAATTCTAAAAATATATTGGAACAAGGGGCATCAAGGCAATGACCATGGGCAACAGGAGGCAATTGTATCTGTGAAGTATCAGGCCTGGGCACCTATTGAGAAGAAAGTAATGCATTGAGCTTTGACAGTTGTGTTTAGACTAGAGGCTAAGACAGCCTTGTCAGAATTTACAGCCTTCCCATTAGAAAGTTCCCACTGGATGTCAGTCATTTTTACGGGCAATAATGGTAATGTTTTTAGCGCACGACTGTGCGTTGTGTTTTTACACATAACGCACATGCGACTAAAGCATGTGTTGCATGCAAGAGCTTTAACAATTCCTTGAGTGATCGGAAGATGAACCACTTGGCTGCAGAAAAAACTAGAACGCTTGACACAGCCCAAAGCCAAAACCCAAGCTGCCTGTAAAGATTGGTCTATCAGGAACTATCTATTGCTCTTTGGTTCAAAAGTCCTCTAGTGGGAGGATCTATCAAATTATGTTTGAATTACAACTGTATTAATAAATGTTTAAAATAAATTGTCTCCAAATGCCATACAGTCATTACATATCACACTTGCTTGTTTACCTTCAGAATCCTGAAAAAGCCCATCATCAACTCAAAGTAGTTTATTTTTATTTTTGTTTTTGGTTAGTTATGAAGTATTCTTAGATGCTCAGCCCTATTGCAAACACCTTTGAAGTTTGATCTTTACATAGAGCTATGTTGGTATTTGTTGACAGCCCACAGCCCCTTTGTAGCTTTCTGAACCCAAGCCACATGCTGGTCACGGGCCTGGAGTCCAGCAATGACAGGCCCAACAGTATCGCTGTAGCATGGACGGGGAGCACAAATATCTGTCATTATAACCTCCTCAAGCCTTCAAAAGGTAAGAGAAACCTCTTCTTGTCCACCCTAATTGTCACATCATAAATTGACGGATGAAATTAATGATTTAAGTAAATAAATAAGTAATAGGCATTGATTAGGCACTGTTAAACATTGTATCAAAACGCCTTACACTATTACTACCCCTGTTCATTCCTGAAATCATCTCAGCTCTATTGGAGTATGCAGCACAGAAAGCCAAATTGGTGCACAGGTTGCCAATCATTCACAATTACAATCTCTACCCTCGCATGTAACCATTCACTCCTTGGTTATGAGAAGCAACTGTAGTTCATTTTCTTGCCCAAGATCACAAGAGTGATGAAGCTATACTCTGATGACTCTGCCATAAGAACTTGAGTTCGATGATCTAGACCCCACAGCCATAAGAGAATACTCACTGTTAATCTCAGTTGTTGATGTGAGATTTGTATTGTAGAGTCTGTCGCTTGAGTTTGTCCCATTTTACAATCAGTCATTTTTAATTCTTTTCTTCCCTTGACAATTCCCCTGACAAGGGAGGTTTTTATTCAAAGAATGCCACGCCTTGAATATTTACAGTTTATTTCTGTGTTTTGAAAATGTACTTGGCTATATCACTTAACTTCTTTTCCTTTGCCTTTCTAGTTTTTTGATTTTGTATGTTTCCATTCGTAAACCCTTCCACCTCTAACCTAACCCATGGCTTCTCAAATAGATAGTTCCTATTTGAGTCACACAGTGTAAAGTTGGCAAACTTTGGGGGAAATAAATCATTTTTGTAATGCACTACTATTCGCTCTGCGTAAATACTGCAAATGCTGCACACAGGAGTTGTATCTGGTGAGGAATGTTAAAGAAAAGTATTATGTTGATTGCTTATATCTCACAAACAATTGAACACTGCTGTCATTTTTTTTGTATTCATCCTTAACCCATAAAATGCTCAAAGCTCAAAAAGAAAAACATCAGCATTAGAAAATTCCTTTTCTTCAAAATTAGTGAAATAAGCCGCAACTTTATTGTTTTTGTGAAAAACAAAAGGTTCTGATCGGCGTTCAACCGCGATAGGTAAGTAATTAGTGAAACAACCATTGAATGCAAAGTGTGGGTAGATATTTCTCTCTGAAGTAGGCACTATTCTGTTGATAAGTCATTGCATCACACGTGTGCTTATCTGCTTCATGCCCACAGTTTTGCTACTTCCAGTTCCAAAGCTGGCATATATTTGTAGAATTTTTTTACACAAAAATCACCCATTTCATCTTGTAAATGCATCTCTTATGGCAGAAACTTGAAATTCTTGAGAAGACTTAGTCTTTGAAGAACAAAATGTAAAAGCAAAGTCTTATTATTAAACTAATCTTGTACAAATCACAAAAAAAAACACTAGTTCAATGCAGTTCCTATAGACGATGTGACCTGTGACATCACATGTTTACAAAAGACCAACAGAGCCTGGACTTCCTGCAGGCACGATTTGTACACAGCTCAATGGAAGAAAGCATTAAATCTTATATTTTATGGAGATTGCACTGTCTAATTCTTATCAACTTTTGATATGATGAAAGGGGGCACATCTTAAATCTTGTCCAGCTTTTACTTTCGTAACTCTTGGTTTTATGTGGAAATTATGACACAAAATGTCAACTTTCCCATAGGACCAGTGTTGTATCTTGCCTGCCAGAATACTCAAAGAATGTACAAGGTCACACTTATTGTAAACAACGTTTACATGGTCTATAAGCCACTCTGAGATATGGTGGACACAATACCATGACACTATTAGGTTTGGGTATATCTGTCTGTATACACCCAAACCAAACAGTGCTCTCCTATAGTATCTGCCATATCTCAAAAAGGCCAATGGGCTTCTGGTAATCAGTGGAGCCAGTTTGTGTGAAGTGGGCGTGGCTCACAGTGGAATGAGGTCACACTTACAAACAGGAATGACTCCTTGCACTGATGCCATACAAGGCTATACTGTCTGGGATGGTCTGCCATTTTGGGAGTCAATTTGCATGTAAAGAAATAATGACCATGCAGTAATGCCCGCTCGTCACCTACACACAGGGACAACTGACTCCCAGAATGATGCAATTAACAATTATTGTGGTGATGACATCATGTGAATTGGGTCAAGAGTAAATTATGCACCAATGAATATCTTCTGCATGCAAGTTTAGTACAGTGCACCTTGCTAGAAATGTCTAGTCAATCATATTTCTTCTCAGCGAGTCTGTAAGTGTTTATTCACTTTCAGAGAGTGAACAATCATACGCTATAATAAAATAATAACAATGATGAAAACCTATAAAGCGCAGAAAACTCACAAAAGTGCTCATGGCTCTAATGCAAACAAGTACATGTGCAATATTTAAAATGAAACTTAAGCTTAGAAAATCAGGAATGCAACAGTAAATAAATAAACAAAACACAGGACAAAAATTACATTACTCCACTACTTGATTGAAAAGATGATCATCTTTAGGTTTTTTTTCATTGGGTTTTAAAAAGAAACAGATGATTTGACTTGTGGTGGCAACTGGCAATTTGTTCCATAGGCATGGAGCAGCATGTGAGAAAGAACGGTCTCCCCATGAATGATTGGATATGGGCTCAATAAGGAGGTTAGAATTGTAAGATTGGAGTTTGATAGGAGGATTGTATGGTTTAAGAAGTGTTTTTTCTAGTTTTATTTATTTGTTTACATGTTGTTATGGGGTTTTCCTTTTACCCCGACAGCTCTGTGTGTATTTATAAGCACTGTTTACTCAGCGCTTTCCGGGTCTGAGGGAAAAAAGATCCACAGACTACTTTGATGGGATTTGAACCCAGGACTCTCACATTCTAGAGCAAATATATTATCCTCTCTATACAAATGAGTGTTTCCAGAGGTGACAAGAGACTAGTTCAGAAGCTATGATATTAGATTCAAAACAGTCTAAAGGTAGTTGAAATACCCCCCCCCCCAAAAAAAAAATAAATAAATAAATAAAAAATTAAAATAACCAATATTTAGTTGCTGACCACAAGGTCCAGTAGAGGACCCTGTTCAAATTAAGAGAGCAAGAAAAAATACAAATGGATCAATATAGATAAAAGGGACCCACAAAATATAGGTAGTTGAAATACCCCCCCCCAAAAAAAAAAAATAAATAAATAAATAAAAAATTAAAATAACCAATATTTAGTTGCTGACCACAAGGTCCAGTAGAGGACCCTGTTCAAATTAAGAGAGCAAGAAAAAATACAAATGGATCAATATAGATAAAAGGGACCCACAAAATATATTCATAAATGTCCCCATAGTATGAAACCATCAAAGACTAACAAGAAGCAGCTTAATGAACGTTGTAGGAAAAGAATCAAAGCTCATCAGACTGTAATCTGTGTTTGTTTTGTCAGTCACTTTCCAAAAGTGGCTCATTTTATAAGTCTTGGTCTAGTCCTAGGCAATGCTAAGAGATAGGACTAGTCCTAAGTACTGGTCCTAACTTAGGACTAGTCCTATCTCTTAGCATTGCCTAGGACAAGTCCTAAGTTAGGAAGAGTTTTGTGAAATCGACCCCTGTTAAAGACAGTCAGATAAATCATGTTCCCTCCACAGCCAGCATTCTCCTGTCATTTTTGTCATGCCTTCACAGCCAGCAGTCTCCTGTCATTTTTGTCATCTTTTCTACAATCAAGAGTCGGCATTATGAGTATGATAGGAAAGGAACCAAAAGCCTACTAGACCTCAATCTTGGTTTATTGTGTCAGTCATTTCCCCAAAGTGACAAGTGACTCATTTTCATAAGTCTGGGTCAATCACTCTAAGACCACTTGAGCCTTCACAGCCAGTCCTGTCATTTTTGTCATGATTTTTTCCACCTGTTGTTGTATTGTTGTTTTTTAATTTTTTTATTAGTCATTTGTTTTGGATGGCACCTTGTCACTTTCTGTAGTCACTTCAAGAAATAGAACAATGTCGACTGCAACATGATTTTAGAAGAATACAAATAACCCCAAAACATTAGCTGTATTAGTGAACCTTGACACACTGTATGTAATTTTCCTTCCTAATTACTTTAATCTTTATTGCACCACAACCACTTTAACAGCAAGCAGCCCATTGTGCAAGAGGTTCAGTGTTTAACATGAATCATAACAAGATACATAAATAAGCCAATGTTGTGCGGCAGTCTGGCCCTCTCAGCAAAAATCTATTTACATCCAGCTCTCCTTGAACTTCTGTGTTCAGCTTAGGAGCAGATCCCAGACTTCCAGATGAAAGGAACAAAATTAGTGCCAAACATTTGCAGCCTGAGTAATTAAAAAACGTCCAATTCACTTTCGAACCATTAAATGTAAACTACTAAGTGACTTGATACTTGATAACTAACAGCTAGTTAAAATGTTGACAAGAACCTTAATGAATTGAGTGATGTATACAAGTTATTCACTGTGTGCACAGATAACACTTACCAACAAAATTTGAAACAAATTTCACTTGATCAGAAAACATCAAATATAACTGATGAAGATAACATTTCACACTCCTGCATTGTTTGACAGCATGAAAATGAGTCCCAGTAGTGTACCGTCAAGAAATGTGTAATATGTGTAGAATGAGAATCTGAAGTTGATCAAGACAGTTTAGATGAAGCATACACAAAACTGACAAGAACATTTTTAAACTCATTGATTCCTTTTTCATTTTGATACGCTGACATAGCGGTACATTTTGACGTATTTGTTTATTCTGATAGAGTTCCCACTTTTCATCACACAGTTTTAAAGTCACAGCCATCTGTACGGGGTAAAAGTCACTTTTTTAATGCTCAACTATGCACTATGCATAAATACAGTACGCGTGAGTGCTAACAAATTCCTTGTGTGATTGGTTGGTAACCTACTTGGTTGCATAGAAAAACTAGAACGCTTGTTGACATGGCCCAACGCCACAACCCAAGTTGCCTGTAGAGATGGCATCTATTGGGAACTCTCTATACAGAATGTACCAAAATGTACGTCTCCTTTAACTCTAAAGCCTACTTGAGTACATCATGTACACATGACGACCATCCAGCCATACACTGAAGTAATCATAGGATAATGAAGTCATAGCCATGTTTAGTCATAGTCTATTCTTCACGATGTCATTATTGAACCTATCATCCACTGCTTTGTAGTCAATCTGCTTTAATAGAAGTGTAGCTGTACTGCAAATGCTTTACACTATCTGGGTATGGGGTGGAATTGTTAAAATATGATGCAGGCACCAAAGTATGAAATTTGGAGAATTTTAAGATTCACTGTTAGTACTTCAGTAGTGTTAACTGCACGCTAGCAATGTGCATGAGTTTGTAATGCATGGCACTCTGATGCACCAGACCGGACACTGCCACCGCTGTTGCATTAGAGCAGCTTGAGGTGCACCAGTTGACCCGTATTAGATGAGGTCACTATTTTTAATCGCCATGCTGGATTAATTACACATTGCACGTCAGGCACACAAGTTAGAACTGATGCACAACACACGTGACTAGAACGTTATGAACGTGACAAATGGCACTATGCGCACATGTCGTTCATGCATGACATGTGGCGTCACTCCAGCATGCTGTGTTGATAGAAATGTGAGGGTTGATGAGAGAAGGGTTCCGTGGAAGGGTCTGTAGGTATTAAAGGGGCAACATGATCACAGCAAGTCAGTGGCCAGACATTGAGTTCTGAACTATCAGCCAGTTAACTGCGCACGTGATAACAACAACGGCGCCCTATTAAAGCTTTAATTTGTGACGTAACGGTCAACATGCGCGAGGTAGTATTTGGGTGGGAGTTCATGTTTCCAAGCCCAGCCACAAGCAGACTATGATCACACGACAGTTCCCCTTTAAAGCATGCTGGTGTTAGCTAAAACATGTATGAAAGTGTGCAGGTTCGGCGCTCATTGATTGATCAATTCTGGCCAGTTGATGGCGCCCACAACCTCAACTCTAATAAGAATGGATGGTTTTTCCCACACCTAATGATAGCATGATCTATCACATGATAGCATGATGTATCACCAGCACACTACTTGATATGTGCCTATATTTGTCATCTCCAGCCTCTCTTACGAACAGCCGTGTCAAGTTGATTGATTGCACTGTCCTTTATAAGCTTGGGGCTATCATAGAGTTTCATAACAGTATACACATTTTTCTGCACTTAATAACTTTAACAGAAAAGTTGCTTAAGTGCAAGCGTATTTCACAAGTTAACAAGAAAATAAGGCCTCCATGCAGCTCAGGTGTTCGCCAGGGATTTTTGCATTGTTATGTCATTCGTTTGCTCACAGCAAGCGCTGGAAGGTTAGATTGCCAATGCCCATGCTTAGGGTTAACAGGGCTATGAAATGAAAATCCCACAGTAAGTATACAAAATTGGTTGTCATCAAGCAAACTATTAAATTGGGTATAGATCAAATAAGTGAGGGACCTTATCAGCTCTTGAAGATTATGTCCTTTCCTGCCCCCTGCCCCCCCCCCCTCCTTCCAAAACAAGCTTATGAGAGGACAGCATAGCTAGTGACAAACTCTTTCACCTGGGTGTTTCCTACTTTGGGATTCTATTTATCCAATTGGGAGAGCAGGATCCCAAAGAGGGTAAACAAGTGTATAACCCCATTAGTATAGCTCAGTCATTGTTTCATTGTTTACTGTCAATGCACAATGTATTATTAATTCTGTAAAAACAACTATGACAGCAATAATGATGGTCAGGTGCTGCTAAGAATTCTTTGCTCACAGCACCCTGTAAAGCATGTGGTTCCAGGGGCTGCTTGTGAGCGCAGAGTTCCGCGGTATGTAAGCAGAGCCCTAGCATTTTTTGAGATATGGTGGACACTGTAGGAGTGCAATGTTTGGGTTGGATATATACAGACGTATTTACCCAAACCTAATAGTGTCGTAGTATTGTGTTTCTACCATAGTCAAAATGGGTTATGAAAATTGATCCCAGGTTTTATCAGCTTCTTTCTGTTTTGAACCTTTATGACGTGCAGATAAATAGAGCCCTTACGCAGGCGGATCTCTCTGAGGTGAAACACTGAAAAAGCTGCGTATGTCTGTATGTCCAAAACTCCCGGTATGCTGTCTTCCTTTGAACTCAGTGAGGGCGCTGTTTGAGCTTGTGTGCAAAGGGGTCTTTTACTAACGGTTAGCCACAAAGAATTTTTTTTCTTCTGTTTTTCTCATCTCTAATCTTTTTCTTCTGTAGATTTGGAGCACAAGCCAGACCTCGTGTGGCCTTTTGCCAGTGAAATCACCTGCCTAGCCTCGTCTCCTTGCACCTCACTTCTTGCTATCGGACATCTAGATGGGACCCTGACTATCTACGATCAACACACTGGTAATAATACTAACTATAATATATAGTTTTATATAACACACGTATCTACCAATAAGGTACTCAAGGCGCTTATACAAACAGAAATATTTAAGACAGGTTTTTTATTTATTTTTATTTATTAAAGAGACCAAATTATGTAGCACCTTACAAGGTGCTGTGGCCCACTCAGTAGCCACTGCCAAAACACCAGAGCAAACACCTCTCAGCGATAAGTGTAACTGGGTTCTTTTACAACACAAGGTACCTGCGGCTTTATGTCCTATCCGAAGGACGAAGCCATAATGGTGGTGTCTTGCTTAAAAGAACACAAGTGCCACGGCTGGGACTCGAACACACACTCTACTAATGAGAAAAACCAGAGCTTGAGTCTGCCACTCCTAACCCCTCGGCCAGGACACGGCACAAGATGCATTCTGTCTGCTTTCACCCAAGAAAGCACTTTTTTCTCAGAATTGCAAATCCCAAACTAGCTCAGAGCCTGTGAGGCCCCTCCTCCCCCACTCTGCTCTAATTTGTCTGTTTAAATGTAATTAAACACCAGTTTCCTCTTGGTTGTCTAACAATCTACCCTTAAAATAATTTGCCCTTCCGCCAACCCTTCAAGGTGTGCCCCTGGCCGTGCAGAAGCTGTCACCGACTGGGGAACCATCTTGCGTGTGTTTTCTCAACCCGAGTATCCTGCCCCCAGCTCAGACCCCTAAGGAACCCTTCACCTCCCCTGACGCATACCTGTTGGCCCACTGCACCGATGGGAGCATATCTATAGTCAAGTGCGGGTATGACGGGGCTGGAACTGTCAAAGTTATCGAGCCCGCCACGGAGAGTATCGCAAACAGGGTGACTACGATTCAACCTCTCACAGGAATTCCTCAAGTGGTAGGTTTTACTCATTTCTTTCCCCCTTTTGATGACGGGGTGCGACATCCATTTCTAACCCAGTTTACTCAAACTAGTAATTCATTCTTAAAAAAGGGTTGTAAGGTCAAATGCAGCTTTGTGATGCTCTGCAATAGAAAGTCCTAATGACAGTGGGGGGGGGGGTTACAATTTCTCACCTTGCATTAAAATGTGCCTGGAATGCTATTAGTTTTTTAGAAATGATTAAAACAATTATTTTTGATTTTGCGAGTCTGAAATCCGATGTTTGAAAACAGTGATGGAATTTTTCACTATTTTCTTGTGAATCCGATGACTGATTGAGCTCAATCTTTCACAGGTCCGTTATTTCACATACATTTTGGATCACATAAAGTGCAGATACTGGTCTTTGAAAATTACCAATGTTGGCCATGTGCTTTAATTTTAACTTCTGCATGTTCGGTAGCTTTGAAATAGCAACAGAAAGTACACTGTTTTTGTTTTGACCAAGTGGTAGTGTAAATCATTTTGAGCATGCATGATTCTAGTGTTTTATTATTACATATTATTTCACTGGTCACTGGTGCTCCTTGTATGCACTAAAAGCGACACACAAGACTTTGATTTTATTTGTGATTTTACCCATACACCGATGTGTGGTAAGCACTGTATACTCAGTACTTCTCAAGTCCTGTGAAAAGAAAATCAACACGCATATGATTCGAACCCACGACCTTTGCCATTCTAGAGCAGATGTCGTACCACTAGACCGAGGTTGCCCGGCAGTTACAGGCAGTTCAAATCCTATATATAAGCAGCTGTGTCACGAGACCATTTAATAATAGATGTTAAATTTGCACCGGGATAACACTTTGATAGTTTTGAAGTCTTAATGTTGCTAGTGCTGCTTCTCCTGAGGTCATTCCTTTCTAATTCAGACCCAGAACCTTTGCAAGTATATTATGGCTGCCTGAAGTGCATCTGTTTTATGCTCATAAAGTTCAGAAGAAAAACAAGTCCTCGCGCAAACTTATTCTTGTTACTAAACGTGTCAATTTGAGTCAGTCTGGAGACACCTAAATTGAACTCCCCTACTTAATTATAAGCAGCTTAGATACATGAAGGTTGCTGGTGGCTTTGTGTGAATGTCAGACTGAATCAATGGAAGGCCAAGGTAGCAGCTAGGGGCGGCATGTGCTTACAGGCAAAGGGGGAAATTTGGGCTTCCTCCCACCCCCCCCCCTCTGTTTATAATGGTCCGAGTCAGTAAATGTGCAGCAGACATCGTATGATCGTATTGCCTGACTCATACACACACCTTTGTGAGAATGATCACTACGTAAGGTGTCGTTATTTTTCTTTTTGCTTGTCCTTGAATATCCATCTTTAAAGGGGCAAGGCCGTTTTCATTTTGCAAAGGGCACTATAAAACTCTGTTGGAAAATCCTAAAAAGTTACGCCAGGTTCATGCGAAAGCAAAGAGAACTTTCTTGCGCCATACATTTGAAAAAACAGCACGTGCTGACTGTTTGCATAACTAATTTGCTTCGCATTCCCTTTCGTGTGAAGTAATATACGAACCAAGCTTCATGGGAATAATTTGAGGGGAGACCATGTGAAACTGCAGCCATGGTCTCTCCTGCTGCACCTACGCATAATTCCAGGCCTGTAGTGAACCATATTCATATTAACAGGGATGAGAAAATTGAACTTTTACTGAATTGAGGCTTTTAAATGAAAAAGTAGATGTTATATTCTTCAGCTAGAAAGAAATCCCGTTTATTTTTATTACCTTCAACAAAGTAGATTTCAGCAAAAGCCAGTGCCAACCCCCTTTAGTTAGACCTAAGAATAATCTGCATGAGACATGTGAAATCTTGGCTGTAATCCAGTGTGTGGTTTGATTTGTTTTGTGACCTTTACTTTTTAGGTTATCGTGGTCCGTGGGGGCGGGGAAGTTACTCTGGTGGATGTCCGTAGGGGTCACGCGCTTTGCCTCGTTGCTCTACGTGCAGCAGACTGCAAGCTGACAGCTGTTGTACCCCCCGTCCTGTCACCAGCTGCCAATGCTCAAATGCTTTATATCAAAGGTAAAACAAATAGTTGAGATTGTAACGATCTGGACTGCTAGTTTTTTTCTAAAGTACTGTCGGATCAATAGAGTATAAAAGTGCATCAGGGAACATTTCTTATAAATATATATATATAAACTGATAACTTTGATATGCTAAAATCTTTTTCTCTTTTTTCTGGATACCTTCCCATTATTCTTTGCTTCTCTTTTTTACTATAAATGGATATGTTTTCGTTTGTGCTTGGTTATGCCTCTGACGAAGGTCCGGTTTGGATCGAAAGCTAAGGTCATCTCCCCTACTAGCTTTACATATATATTTTTTTTGTCTCTCTACTCTGGGAAAAATGTTGATAATTTTCTTGGGAATAAGAAAAACTACTTTTTGTTTGTGATCCACCAGCGCGTTATTATACATCCAAGCTGCTGCAGGACCTGGTGCGGGTGTCCTCTGTCATTTTAAAATGGTTTAGGACTAAGGATTTTTCATAGGTTAGGGAACACGAGGGGGGATGTGGTTTGTTAAGGGCCTGCAAAGTTTGGCTCGCAGGAGTATTCTAGGTTTAGATTAAGCGTGATTCAGAGATGCTATCTTTGAATTGAGTCAGATTTTTTTTACTTTAATTTGTAAATAATTTTGGGGTTGAACGATGAAACGATGGATTTGAACCTGCGAAATCCAGATTAATGTGCCGGCGCTCTGCCAACCAAACTATCTAGCCCTATTGTTGGCAGTCTCCCTACAGGGTCTGATCCCTGGCTATACGGTTTTTACAGGTTGAATGGCTTCAGACTGGCACCTCCGGCAGAGATATTGACAAAAAAGGGAAACCACCAACATTAGGGCTAGATAGTTGGCTGAGCGCCAGCAAGTTAATCCAAAGGTCGCAGGTTCAAAGCCCACTCCTAGTCAATTTTTCTATGTTCAACTCTCAAATTTATCCTGTCAGTTTCCCTTGTGGTTTATTACTCTTAAATTTGAAAATCTGAGCAAAATTGAACAACTTTTTTTTCCTTTCTTTTTTAACATGAGAGCGGAATTCCATACTTTCTCTCAGTATGCACTATCCCAAATTCATCAAAATGACAACAAAGCATCAAAATGCTTGAATACTTGTAAGCAACACTTTTTGCTAAAGCTGCTCTATTAAATTAGGAACCTGGTTGATTTGAGGGCACAGTGCCCAATCCATCAAAGTCAAGTTAAATCCAGAGATAAACTTACTCAGGGTTTGGGTCGGTTAGGGTCAAACGAAAGGGGTAAAAAATAGTATGGAATTATGAAATACTGTAAAATTGACAGCGCTCTCCCTTAACAGTGGTCTGCTAGCCAAATGTTAGTTATAACTTCTGAGGAGGAGCACTCAAAACTATTTAGGAGTGGTCCTGCTGGCTAGTTCGTTGCTTGCAAACGCTACATGTAACCCACTGACTACACTGATTGTTTGTGTGGCTTCAAACTCAGTACCATACAAAATGACAATGTTCAAAGAAAACCGTTAAAAATGTGGACCAGTGAAAAAGCTGGTGAACTATTGAAATGACAAACTAACTGGTCCTGCTGGCCAGTCACTGAAAAAGTCAAGGGCAAGCACTGATTAAACCCAAACGAACAACATCTAATTATTATATCAATTTAATTAATTAGCTGTTTCGCAGCGCAGCGCAGCGGAACAGCTCTTGTTTTTGTTAAAGTTTTTGTTTTAATTTTTTTAATTTGTCTGTTTCAGTAAACCGGAAGTCATTGATATAACGCATGATTCGTTCTAAGCGGCCTTTTGCATAGTTCCTAAAGAGCAATTGCAATGAAACTTTCAGTGATGAAAGGCACTGGTGCAATATAAGGCCCCTCAAGCAATGATGTCATGATGACGTCATCACCTGTCACGTGACGTCATCTTAAAGGTTTTTTTTTTAATATTTGAAAATCCGTATCAAATCAGCCACAAGAGACTGTAGGTTTCTGTTTGCGGGATTGTATAGGGATAAATTAGGTCTTCATTTTATTCAGTGTGCGTGACCTCACATGACCTCTACTTCCGGTCGAAACCGGAAGTGCCTCGTAATTCAAAAGTGCTAAATGTTATGAACATGTTTTCAACGATGTTAGTGTCTGGCAAGGGTGTGCATTTAAAAAAAAAAAAAAGGTGACTTCATGATACACACGAGCACCCTCTAGCGGCAGGTTAAAAACTGTTCAAAATGGACTTTTTTAAGATGTGTGTGGGGAAGTTTTGTGTCATCACTTCAAAATTTACACATATGTTGACCGTCAGGCAGCCATCATATGTGTGAAGTTTCAGATCAATGACGTCATCGGGGGTCACGTGACATGACATTAAAAATGCACTTTTTGAAGCCATATATCTCCCGAAGTATTAGTGCGATCATGTTAAAACTTGGTAGGTTGTTAGATATTGGCAAGTTCTTGTACATTTTGAAATGACGTCATCACATGATTGTTTATGATTTTTTTTACTTTTTGCACCTTTAAGTCATAAATTGCTAACTGGACATTGTATAATCTAAATTTTTTTTTAAACAGGCTTGTTTACGTCATAACTGCTTTGAATACAAAAAGAGTTTCATATTTACATCAATGTTATTGCGAAACAGCTCGGCATTTGTGCACAAATGCAATCATGTCTAGTTTGTTTTGAAATGTGTTTTAAGGCAGTGAGCAAATTCAAAGCCAAAGTGAAGTCTGTTTCTGTTTTTGTTTTAGGCGTGAAGGACGTGATTGATGAATCTGATGGAACCTCCGACACCTGCATGTTTGTTTTTCCACTGCGCTCTTTCCCTGCCTTGGACCCCTTTATGAAGAATCGTACCGACCCTCAGCCTTTCACCGTCCACATCAATGCTCAGAGACGATTTGATTCCTTGCTCTCAAACAGGTACATCAATAGATATTTCATTTCATTTTATTTCACTCACTAGTAAACATTAACAAATTGCACGATCAAATGATCTACAAGAACAAAACAGTCAAACACATATTCATCAGAAGACAAAAATGTAAAAAATATTGAGAAAAAAACTGAGCACCTCAGCTGGGCGGCCAGTTGCATGTACATGTAGGAAAAACATCCAGTGGTAGTGGGGCACTAAAACATTAGGAAATAAAAGAACCCTAAAAGAGATAGCCAATAGTGACAAAAAGTCACTTTTAAAGTGGCTGACCATTTGGTTCTCAAAACCAATTGGACAATAAAAGACCTAACATGTATTTTCCGATAAACCATCTTTACGGCAACTTGGGTTTTTGTTTTGAGCTGCGTCATGCATTCTAATTTTTCTACGCAGCCAAATGACTCCGTGACCAACTACTGTGAGTCTATTGGGGAGTATAGATAGGTTGCAACATGACGTAAATAGGTCATTTTTACAGGGCAATTTGGAGCACACAGTCATGCGTTCCGCGTGGGAAAGGCGTGCAGCACGCACACATTTCACAAAACTCATTGGTTGGTGAGCAACGATTGGTTAGTGAGCAACGTGGCTCGTAGTAATTTTAGAGAAATCTTAACCCAAGTTTATGAAGGAAAAAAAAGTTTGTTGCCAATGAAGCTTTAGCACTGTCTGACTAATCAGTTTCCTCCACTGTTGCTTTAAATGATAGACTAAGCCAGCCTGCAATATGATTTCATGTGGTTAATGCATCTACACAGTACACAGTCTGACCATTCAATACCATTCACTTTGTTTTTGAATGACAGACTAAACAATGTCAGCCTGCATTATGATACCATGTGGAATGCATCTACACAGTACGCAGTCAACCCTCCTACTGTCTGACCATTCACTATCATGACCATTCAATATGCTTCAGTCTGCAATATGGTTTCATACAGTGAATGCATCTACCTCAACCCTCCTACTATGTGACCATTCAATATCATCCAAGACAATTTTAAATGATAGACTAAACTATGTCAGCCTGCATTTTAAAATCACGTAGTGAATGCATCTACTGGTACACACTCAACCCTCCTACTCTATGACCATACAATGTCATCCACTAATGTCCAATGTCAGTGTTTTAAACAATATACTAAAATATGCCACCCTGCAATCTGTAAACATTCAAAACCTGGGCGCCTACTGTCTGACCAATCATTATCATGACCATTCAATATGTTATTCTGCAATTTATTATGATAACATATGGTAATTGCGGACTGTATACACGGTCCACATGTGCCACACTGTTAGTTCTGTGCACAATTGTGCCACCAAACACAACCCTTGCAGTTGACTGGTTTCAAATGGTGGGTCAAGTCACTGAAAAATATCACGAAGTATAGGAGGGAAATTGAAAACGATTTTCCATCCTGAGAATAAATATAAACTAGAGAGGGATGAAGACATCATCAAAATGTGGTCCATCAAACTAAACATGGTTCTCAGGGAATGCATTGATAGAGGTAATTTTGGTTTAGTTTTGCTGTCACAAATGTAATTACTATTAAATAATTTTTTAATTTGTGACTCTGAAGTGAACCTTCGACTCATTTTTATCTTTTTCTCAGGTTGATCCGACAAAATGATCGTCAGCAACGCATGCAGAGACGCTGGCATAACCTGGCCCCAAAAATCATTCCCTGCAAGTAGGATGAACTCTAAACAAACTACACACGACACCCTACCCTTGGTCTTGCGAGCTTTCATCGGTACTACACCTGTTGTGGTTAGTACGTGCCAAGGTAGTGCAAGTTTTATTGCTGGCTGTGGAAGCTTTTACCAGACTGTCTGCAATTGAAACCCGCCCAATAGTGGCGATTTTGACTAGAAACTAGGAACAGGTCTTGATGTTGGGTGTTCAGCTGATGACCAGGTTCATGAGTTTGCCAAAGCAACTGTTTGGGGCTAATCATGATGCAATGCAGTGGGTCGGACTAAAAGGGTTCAGGTATACTTGTCTTGGGTGTGCTGGTTTGGTTGAGAAAAATCATTTGGTAACCAGTTCCTGACAGTCAAGTTGAAATCTGTTGAGTGGTATATCTGGAGTACGTTCTAATCTTTTAAACAGGGAACCTGTAAACAAGGGTGCTTGCTATGTGAACCAGAAACACTGGGTTAATCCCTATTCTTCTAGGATAAGTGTTCTGGGTTATTTTACGTGAACCAGTGCTTTAAACCACTTGGCCACGACACACAACAATTTTTACCATAGGTGTAACCCTTCAAAGCCAGACAAATTGAAGACAGCCTAAGGGATCTGTTCTTCGTGTCACTAAACTATTAGTCAGCCTAGTGACAGGGTTATCCGTTTGTGCTTCCTGGAAGATAAAAATGGAACCCTGCCTGTGTGTACATCTTAGGAGTAGCTTTGGTGGGCTTTGTTATTCTGTCACTTGTGTATGGTGGGGGGGGGGGGGACCTGGAGTCTGTAATCTCAGTATCCCCATTGACCAACAAAACCATTTCCTTTCCTGTCAGGCTCCACCCACATTCGGTTATTTCCCTTCATGACTACAGAGCCCAAACATATTGATTCTGAAATGTTTCTTTTTTTAAAGGGAAGGTACACGTTTGCTAATCACTCTAAAAAATTATGGCAATAAAAACTTACTTGGTTAGCATCAGCAACTTTTGATAGTATAAAGCATTTTGATAAATATTTCAATTCAAATTTAATGTTGATATGGAAAAAGATGTAAGTTTTTATTCCCCCCAAATTTGAACCTGAGAAACGTTTCTATCAGAAACCTTTCTCAGATTGTGTTTTTCTATTAAGGATTATTCTTCATGGGTGGACCTTTTAAATTGAAATTTTCACAGGTTAGTTTTATTGTATATATCTACATTTTCATAGGATTAAAACAATCGAACGGTTCCAAAAACCAAAGGTATACTTTGCCTTTAAACTGTACTATCTCATGATATTTGCTCTACTGTGAAACACAGAAACATGGTCACAGTTTCACAGCGAACTTCCTTACATAATTAAAATGCAAATTATACAAATGTATCATAAAATATGTTGTGTGAATGTTTATAAACTGACTTTAGAGAATGTGTTTGGGTTGATGTTGCTGTATCAACGAAACATAGTCGCAGTATGAACTGTTCAGTTTTATATTTATTTTGTATATCTGAGATGGTTAATAAAAATCTGACCAATATTTGGTATTTTCAGTCTTGAATTTAACATCTCTTTTTGTACATTATTTATTTATTTATTTTTAACTTTTTATTGCAGTCCTTTTTTTGTTTCTAACACTTGGTAGAATAAACGTGAACAAAAAAAATTGTCGGCACATTTTTATTTTTCAAGAGATGTCCATAAAGTACTAGGGAAAATAGAAGAAATATTGCAGTTTCCGGCGTGTACACAAACATTATAATTTGATTTTATAATTAAAGTCAATTTCCAAAACCTTGTATTGCCCTACAGAATGAAAATAGGCGAAAGCTGTCGTTTGACTGCCCCACCGTAGGAAGTTGGAAAATTTATATATTAAAAAAAAGACATTACCAATTAAGAATAGCTGTTGATTTTAAGAGTGAAACCAAATATTCTAGGGTCATTTTGTCAAAACCCTACTTTCAATCAAAGACATTTAAAAAGTCGAAGATCCGGGGAAGTTCAATTCCGCCCAACAATGCAATTATGAGGGGAAATGTTGAACTAACTGGCAGCTGGTGAACTAGCTTCGCAAACAATTTTGTCGCAAAAACTATACGAAAAAAAAACGATCCCTTCTGTTTCTTTTGATGTTATGTTTTGGTTCTTATTCGATTAAAATGACTTCATAAACAAGAGTTATGACTGTTAATTATCTATCTCTGGTAATGAAATAGGCGTGGGATTTCTCGGGATGTTTCCTGATTTCGTGGTTTTCTCAAAATCCTCTTTCTGCCTTGAAATATTCTTGACAGAAGAAAGCTCACCAAAAGAGAGAAACAAATAGTGCAATTGTGTCCCAACCTGAAGCTTTGTCATTCTGGTGATGCATAGAGTCTTGTAAACCTTATAGCATCTGTGTGAGGTTGTGGGTCTAGAATACTGGGGAAACACACAGACCAGCCAGACATTTTTAAGGAAATTTCACGATCATCCAATCTCATTCCTGATGATCAAGGAACCCTAGAAACGTAACCCGTGGGCCTGATGTTCAGAAAAGATGATGAAGAAATCTAAGTTTTAAGTGTGAGAAGAAAATAAAGCCAACTGGACCCACGCAAACTATACATACTGAAAACCCAATCCACATGCAACGCTGCGGTTCGAAGCGGGATTCGAGCCCGGGATCCATGGATGCAAAAGAAAGAAAAGAAACCACTATTAAAGAAGAAGGGGGATGTCAAATACAATTTTGTGATGTACTCATTTTCCAAAAGACAGTGTCCTTGTGTGAGTGGGGAAAAGTTACAAGCCTCTAACCTGAGGTTAAAGGTATTGTACACTTTTGGTAACAGCTCAAAATCAGTGTCCACATTTTGAGTGATTCAACATATGCAGGAACAAAACAAACTGTGAAAGTTTGAGCTCAAATGGTCATCGAGGTCACGAGAAAATAGTGAAAAGAGACCTTATATGTGTTTTTCTGTTTTTTCAAACATCGAGTTTTTATCACGCGTGATAAAAACTATTGCTTTACTCATTTCTCAGAAACGATAACATTTTAGGCAGAAATATTTGAAGGAATCCTTTCTACCATTACTTACTTTAAATCATGTAAGTTATGTGTGAATCTGTGAACATTTGTGTTTTTCGATCTTACCAATAGTGTACAGGGCCTTTAAATAGGTGTAAATTGCTATTGTATTCGATACCATTCAAGTGCAAAATTTGTCAACATCCGATGATTAATTCTGGGGAAAATGGGTTAGTACATTTTTATGCGGGGATGTTTTTCGTTCATGCCTCTTTAAGCTAACCTGGATTGATGTAGACCTATTATTATACACTCAATTTTATTTGATTTTTGTTCTGAATAGGGCATGCACTTTTGGGCGCTGAAAACTAAAATCGATCACCACAGAAAAAGTACATAAAAAACTCGGCTCGATTTCACAAAGACCAAATATTTAACTAATTTAAAAGTTAGAATCAATCGGCACGTTAATCCCGCTCAAGTCCCACTTTAGTCAGTTTTTCGTTGTTCAACCCAAAGTTATCTGCAAGTTTACCCAGTCAGTTTCCCTTATAGTTGATTACTTACTAAGCAAGTTGTGATGTCACATTACAAATCACTATGGTAATACTGACAACTTATCTTAAGATGAATGCTTTTTGAAATCGAGCGCTGGTGTATTCCCCCCCCCCAAAAAAAAAAAAAATTGACATAATGTATCTCATAAATGCAAAACACACAAACTTTGAAAAGAGTGCACACTAATACAGTCAATATATATTTTTAAACTGTGGAAGGGTGGGTAGCCTTACTGAGGTTTAGGGTATGATTTCATTGAATCAGACCGAGCCTGAAAAGGGGAACTAGTCTAGCAAAATTGTCTTGTTATCAATTATTCCATTACCTCTTTTAATTTAATTATGACTATGGAGGAGAAGTGAACACATGAAACGTGACTGAGATGGGTTGTACGAATGATAGAGTTGTCCACGCACCACTTTGAACATGTACCATCCAAGCTCGAGGCATGAAGCCAAGAATAGAGTCACAGCTAGATAATGGCTAGATCCCACTGTCCTTAATACAGATCGTCCGGTGTATACAGGATTCGAACATCATTATCTGGCTTACAACTTGATGTCTTCATCACATTCACAGCCCGTCTTCAATTGGGGATTGTTAGACAAAGCCAGCGATTGGCAAATGTACAAATTGATTGATCTTCCAAGTTGACGGGAAAGTTGTACTGAATTGATGTTCGGAAACATCTCGGTATGTCATTGCGTCATACGCGTCCGTATCTGATGCACGCCAAGTTTTCGGTACTTTCCTGCTCCCAAATTGGCATACGTCTGTTTGTAACTTTACCCTAAATCACACATTTCATCGTTCAAATGAATTTTCCTTCTGACAGAAACTTGAAGTTTAAAAAAAAAACCTTAGTCATTGAAGAGCGTAGGTAAAAACCAAGTCCTATAACTTTTTTTGCATAAATCGAAAAAGAAAACAAAACTAGTTCAATGCAACTCCCAAAGGGCTTCTGGTAAATCAGTGGAGCCAATTAATCTTTTCGTCAATGTTTTAACTATGAGTTGTTCGTGGTGTAAGGTTCGTGGTTATGTATTGCATGGTGCTGGTGACAAATGCATATTCTTCCTGTATAACCGTTACTTTTAAGTTTATTGGGGGAAAAAAGTGTTTTTCCCTGAAAGTATTAGTGAAAGTTCGGATGTAATAATTCATTTTGCCCCAAGAACTTTGTCTGATGAGATTTCACAAGTGACAGGAAACACAATCGTACCACTTTTCTACCGTCTCGTTAGCAGTTTTTCGAAGTGTTCCAACATGATTGTGATTTGACATGCAGGCTCATGCTGAAAATAATGTGAATGTGTTGTTTCACTTCATTTTTTACTAATTGTGTGTGAAGTGTGAGTGGCTGAAAGTGGAATTACGTCATACTTCAGAACAGGATACATTTGACAAACCACATACGTAGATTGTCTAGTTGTAAACAAACGGAACCAAACCAAACCAAGCCTCTAAAACAATTAATGAACAAAAAAGGTAAAATAGTTCAAAACGGTGGGAGATTGTGCTTTGATGAGTATTTGTATGTAACTCTGCTATGATGCTAATTAATTAAACGCACCTTGCAGGATGGGAACCTTAAATTCGCCATAACAAAATTATTGGTTGAGAATGATAATTGGTCTGATACCAACTGTTCTTTATCATGTGACCTTTTGAATATTCGCCAATTTCAAATTACGCTTTGAACACAGGTGCTGTGCCCCGCTATTTGAATTTTATTTGAAATGCTTGAGCAAAAGTTAGAATTACCCGTGGTCAGAAGTGATGCCAAATAAAAAGGACAGTATTGCACATGATCGTTGTACAGTTGTATAACAAATATGTGGGGGAAAGAAGGTGCCGACACAATTGGGAAAAAAACACATTTAAATTCTAAATTTACCAAGTATGCCCTCTGATGTACGCATGCACGTAATGGTTTTTAACAAAACAACGATACACAAATTCTATATTCTATGAACGAAGTTAAAACATTCTATTTTAATACGAAGGATTATTTTACACCAGGCAGCATAATAATAACTCATAATAGCAAATCAAGTTGTGAATAGCTGTCATTCACTTTGATACAAAGTGCGTTTTCACCACAGAAATAGAGCACATAGATTGCTGAGTTCAATTTGTCACCTGTATCTGTTGTGCATGTCCTCTATGTCAGCTGTAGACATAGGTTATTGATGCCACGTAACATGCATGTAATGGCAAAATATTAACCGTTGGCCTAGGGCACTGCTTAAGCCGAGGAATTTTGCGCTTACGGCCCATACAAGTCACGTGCTTTACAGGGCACATTGTTAGCAAAAGTATGTGGTAAGCAACGACATGAAATATACATATTGTTTGAAGCTTTGCATGGTGTGGACAAATATGAAAAACTAAACAAATAATAGTAAACTTGCGGGTACAACCATGTGTAAATCTCTTTTGTTGGTCTCAACCAAACCGGCTCTTCTCAGAGCCAACACTCAAACAATTGAGATTTACACATGGTTGTACCCGCAAGTTTACTATTATTTGTTTATAGTTTTTCCTATGACATGAAATATGCTATTTACATTTACGCATGCGTAAAAACACTGTTGTCTCGCAAATGTAACAGAGTTGTGCACATTGATCTACATTATACTGACAGTATAATGTAGATCAATGGTTGTGCACTAGGCAGACGCACAAGCGCGTATGCGTCACGCCACCGTCAGCCCCATACACCACCAGTAGAGTTAGTGCGCACGCGCAATGTCCATTTTGCATATTTTAATGGAAAGGTCTTTTGGGCCCAGATATAATCCAATGGAAAAGCTGAAATAATAGAGCCTTAACTAAGCAGCAGACGCACTGGGCCCACTTTCATAGAGCTGCTAAAAGCACAAAAAGTAGCTAAGCACAACAAAATGATGCTTACCAGAGTTAAAGTTTTCCTGTCAAATTACCATGTCATATTATATATTCAACATCTTTTACTGGTATCCTGCTAACTTTTGTTAAGCAGAAAATTTATTCAGCAAAATTGTCTGCTGAGCTCTATAAAATTGGGCACCGATAACTACAACTACACACACACACAGCACTCTCCTGGCTCTGTTAAAAATGGTTTGCACACGATGGTGTGCTTCTTTGAATAATTTAACACATTTTATTTGTAGCTATATCATTAAGAATTAATACAATTTACCTTCTAATTCATTCGAATCGAGTTTATGCTTTAACGACCAGCGTAGAGTGTTCAAGAATATTAATACAAAACAAACGGATAAGACTTCGACTTCACTCTGACTGTTATATAATACTTCGCCCACTCTGAATAATAATTCAAAACTACTACAACAACGGTTTCAACTTGTCAGGCTCACTCTGAGGTTAAACTTCTGGGGAAAAAACACCTTAATGGAGCATCTGTTTCCATATACGAGATGCCATTAAACATTGCCAAAAATGCCCCCACCACACGTGCACGTTCCAATTCATTTAAGAAAAAAGCAATTTCGTTCACATAAATAACGAATTTTTTTACCTAGGACTGATATCTAAGTATTTGTCTTCAAGTAGGACGCCCTCTGTTGTTTATAGAATATCTGGAATTATACCCCGGCACTGGTAAACTTTGTAGGTATAGACCGTCATCGGTCATCGTTGATTGCGGTCTCGTGCTGTCCCGGTTAAAACTAGCCTGTTCTGACACTACATCTTCATATTCCACAGAGTTATCAAAATCCCCGGATGAAATCTCGTAATATCTCGCGCTCTGTCGCGAATCGTTCAGAGTATCCGAGTGCAGACCTTCGTACATGTACCTGGCTGACGTCATACTCTCGGGTCGTAACCCAAGGTAACTGAGACTGTCGTCGGGTTCAAACGGCGGGAGGTCATACTCTCGATTGAGGCCACTGAAGGTTATTCTCTTGGGGTCACTGGTTCCTCGGCTGGTTGTAGACCGGAAGCTACTGAAGGTGTTCTGGTTAGTTGAGAGTGAGTTGGGTTCCAGGTCTTCCGAGTCGCTGCTTCCGCTGATGGTGATCAGGGTGTCCTTGGTCCCCGGCTTTACACGCGTCATCAGTTTGACCATTGCAACGATGACGATGCTGATGACAACCCCTGCCATTGATGCTCCAACTACTGTCACCGTGCTGATCGGAGGGTTCCCTGTCAAGCTGTCTTGACCTCCGTCGTTTGTTTGTTTCAAGAGGTCGTCTCCATCCTCTTCTCTTGAGTCATCATCTGGTTCGTTTCGGTCGGGTATGTCATGGTCTGGCCTGTCACGGTCTGGCCTATCGTGGTCCGGACGACCCGGTCTACCGGGGCGGTTCGGCCGGTTCGGTCTAGTTGGTCTATTCGGCCGGCCCGGCTCATGAGCGTCATCTGTTGGGTCAGGCCGACTTGGTCGGTCCGGGTCTACCGGAAATGCTGGTTTAGTGGTTCCTGGACCTGGTAGTGACGTCCGTGGTGGTAACACTGTTGTCGATGCCGCCACAGTGACAATAGGGTGTCTGGTCGTCGCTCCATGTCTAGAGAGCACTCTCAGAATGGAAGAGGCGTTTACTATCTGTCCCGTGTTACTAGTCGCAAGGCACGTTACCACTGTGTTGTCTATGACAGGTGAGACGTCATAAGCGGTTAGGAGTTGGTTCTCACCGCCGAGCACAAATCGTTCAAATAAAGGAGACATCACCAGTGGTATCCCGTTGATGTACCAGGAGTACATGACCTTGAATGCCCCCCGCGCGTTACATCCAAACGTCTGCGTTTCCCCTGCGTGTATCACCGGATCCTGCGGCCGGATGTCTACGGTGATAGTTGCCTGCAGTGGGACTACCGTGCAGGACCTCTCCACCGCCAGGGCTGAACCGGTTTCGCGGCATTCAAAAACGACACCGTAGTCGGTAGATTCCAGAGTGTGCCTGTAAGTATTAGTGACCGTCGAGGGGGCTCCGACTGGATTCGGACCACGGTGCCAATCAAGTCTTGTTTCTGGTTTGCCTCCTTGGGTCCGGCACGTTAAAATGACTGTCTGCCCTGGGATGAGGCCGGACGGCGGCTGCATTTCGCATTTCGGGAATCCGGCATCGGGTGGAACGATGACGGTCAGCAAGGCCGACTTCCGCACGATGGTTGAAAACCCGATGAGTGCGCGGCACTCGTACCTCCCCGCGTCCGACTCGCGCACATTGGTTATCCTCATATTAAACTCTCCTATGTGCTGCCGACCGATGATTGCGACCCGGTTCCGCAACTCGTGGTTGAACAGAACACTGAAGCCGGTACTAGTCCGGGAGTTCAGTTGACTCCAGAGCACGAGCGCGTTAACTTCCTTCCGTAAAGCACACCGTAGCACGGCTGTGGCGCCTCGCACCACCTCGGTGTCTTGTGGACTCACCCGGTATGGGTCTGTCGCCAGCTGTGCTGTGCCCGGATTGCAAGTGTGCGACAGCAGAAGAAGCAATACACTAGAGCAAATCATTGTTATCCTCTTCCTTAGTTTGCTGTATGGGTAACTAAACTCCATGGTGTTCAAATAAATAGATCCCGTCGGTTATCAGACGAGCAAAACATCCACCACCTTTTTGTGGTGAAAATTCACCAAGTACATTTTCTTGACTTCATGCAACAACTTCATGCGAGAGACCAACCAAAATAATAAAAGCCAAAATTCTGCTTTCACTTGAGCAGTTCTGGGGTCTGATGAACTGCTTGCTTCCTGCGTGGGGTCAGTCAGGTCCCTCCCGTGGCCTACCGTCATGTAGTCCCTCCAAACACTGACTCTGACTCACCTTCCGTCCATGGTCCCCCCCCTTCCCCATACTCGTTGCCACGGTAACGTGTAGACGGCTGTTGCATGTGGGATATGACTCAACTCGCTTAATTAATGCACAGTTTTAAACATGAAATAAATACCACTGGTAATTTTTCACATGGAATTAATTTGTTAAGTCCAATCACATAGGCATAAAGCTGGTTAATATTTGTTGTGTTCGTTGTCGGTAGCACGTACTAGACAGGAAACACAACCAATAGTGTACTCTTTTCTGCCGTCACAGTACAAGTTTTTCCAATGGTTTTAACTTTCTTAAAGGAGCATTACAGAATCGGTTTTTGCTGACAAAGCAGTTGCTGGCAGTGTAAGCACTTTATGTAATCCACCATATACATAAACTGACAAACCTGTAGAAGTTTGAGATCGATCGGCCATCTGGGTCACGAGAAAATAGTGCAAAACCGATTACACATTTGCATGAAATCATATAGGTTCAACAAATGAATAAAACGCTCACTGAGCGATAAACTCCAATCGGAAAATTAGTTCAATTGGTTTATTCATTTCTCATCAAATATGGCATTTCAGACAGAAATATTTCAAGGGATGTTTTCATCATTAGACCGTGTAAGTTTTATGTAAATCTGTGATAAAAAGTATATTTTACAAATACCAATTCTGTAATGTTCCTTTAAGTACCTGAAACCACTCAAAAGTGTTTCAACGTGTGAGTGGACATGCGGGCTTATTCTGAAAATAATTTCAGTTGATCAGTATGTTTTAATTACTCTCAAATTGCAATAAAAACAAATAACAGAAAAGCCAGGTTTAACCGGCCTTTCCGATGGAAATCTTAGGGTGATTAAAAACAATAATATTAATAAAAAATAAAGTGAAACAACACATTCACATTATGTCAAATCACAATCATGTTGGAACACTTCGAAAAACTGCTAACGAGACGGTAGAAAAGTGGTACACTTTGATTGTGTTTCCTGTCACTTGTGAAATCTCTTCAGACAAAGTTCTTGGGGCAAAATGAATTAGTACATCCGAACTTTCACTAATACTTTCAGGGAAAAACACCTTTTTCCCCCAATAAACTTAAAAGTAACGGTTATACAGGAAGAATATGCATTTGTCACCAGCACCATGCAATACATAACCACGAACCTTACACCACGAACAACTCATAGATAAAAACATTGACGAAAAGAAATATGTTTACATTTTTTCTTCAATATTATTCATTACCCAAGAGAGATTGAAGATAACAATTCTTAGGATGACGTCACGGAAAGCGATTACGCAAGTGTCACAGCTCCCCGTCAGCAAGGTCATTCAATAATAGTCGGGGGATTTCTCAAACCTCTTGGATAATGTTATAAACAGTGCTTGTGACATGGGAATCCAACGAGTCGATACATTATTTACAAGTCTCAGAATGATGTCATTTCCTTGGCGTAAGCTACACGGCGCTCTGGGATTGAGTGTGTATTAAATAAGGGCTCCAAGGTAACAAATTCAGTTTTGTGATCCACTCAATTTCCAATAGACTGTGCAAGTCTCGCGCGTATCGGAACGAGAAAACACGTCAAACGAAGAACACATTATTTTCTGAAACCAAATCTTTGTTTTAAATTGTATCTAATGACAAAATCCGAACAACAAAAATACTCAGTGCAATTTTTATAAAATTAGTTTTAGCTTTTATAATAAATACACAAATAATGAGTTAATTATTATTTGAACATAAATAAAACTCTGGGACAAGGATGCTTATTTGATCTTAACTTTTTAGAAACCCCTTAATACGCGGATTCGCGAAGGTCACACCGGCGTAAAATTAACGCTTGGCACAGTTTATAGAGGACGCTGACGCCTCAACAACCATAGACTGGAATGAAAAGAGCTGCAATAAATTTTGTGAAAAGTAGGTCACCGTGACCGTTAATATGTCATCATGACCGGTGACCTACTTTTCACAAAATTTATTTTTGACAAAAGAATTGAATTGAGCATGCAATTTTCATTATTTCAGTACCAAATTTGCATATATTCGATGAGAATTGACATGGTTTTGACATATTTGTACCAAAAGGGTGGTGTTTTACTCAAAAAATGTTCATTTTTTGTGGTTTCTGCCCTGACCACATGGTAGGTCGGATCGGGCTAAAAATTGGTGTGCATTCATTGCTCATTAGGACCTACAAGCACAGCAACTTTTTTCAAAATCAGAAGACATGAGGTAAAAAAGTGCGTTGGTCTGACATGGAATGACCCATTAACAAACAGACTGTTCCAAACAGCACATTGGCATAAGAGCTTTAGCTATTAAAAAGGGGGTAAGTTTAGCTCAATGATGCGCGAAGGTAGGAACTGAACCGTGGCTAAATTAATTTGAACAACTTTTAAAAGCCTGCTTCAGTAAAAAAAAAAAAAAAAAATTATCATAATGAGGGGAAGGGTTATTTTCAAATGAAAAGCCTTTTAAGTACTTAAAATAAACTATAACCACATGAAATATTCATGGTGCTCAATGAAAAAATGCCAAACGCTCTTTAAAATAATGAATGTTTTACGAACTATGAGCACTCACCATTTATTTTTTTAATAGAGGTGTCCTTGGTTACACACGCACTCCAAAAAGCTACTCACTCAGTAGGTCTGTCGTACTTGGTCTGACAATACAACACGACTGTTCCTCCAGAGTACGATACGAGTTTCAGCAAAGCGATATTTTACTTGACTGGATGTAAAGTCATCGATCGATGGATCAGGTAGGCGTTGACTTATAATTAAAGTAATAACAATGATTTCTGCCTTAAAGGCAAGGAATTCATCTGGGTGTTTTTTTTTGAGCCGTTCGATTGTTTTAATACTATACAATGTAGACATAGACAATTAAACTGACCTGTGAAAATTTCGTTTCACAAGGTGGTAGCGTTTTTGAGACATCTCCGAATATTTTGAGCGAAAATATCCACGCGGGAAGAATAATCCACGGTTGGAATACACAAGCTGAGAAACGTTACGTGCAGAAACGTTTCTAAATTGTTTTTGAATCCCTCTCTCTTGTACCACATTCCTCAGAAGGGAACCGTTTCTCAACATGTTATACGCTATCAACAATTGCAGTGCTTCTTTAATAGTCAGTTTTTGTGGTCTTTAATTTTTGGAGTAATTACCAAAGGTCTACCTCCCTTCTAAAGGCGCCTAGGCCTAATATCAACAAAGCCCTCAATCCGAGCTCCATACGTACTATTTAAAGCAGCACAATTCAACAAAAAGACCGACATAAAAAAGACTAACATATTATGTGGTGTACTGTTTTTGTTTCGGAATAAAGAATACATACAAGCCGTTATAAAGATACTATTTTTATTGAAAAGATATCAGCGGCGAAAATAAGGCAAATTTTAAGGGGGACAGGTTGGTGCACCTGTTCTTCTAGGGGGACTTAATTCTGGCCTTATAACAAACGGTAGTTTCCTTTTGATATTTTGTAAAACAAGCCTTTTTGAGTACTCTTGGTATGCCGTTAACTTTATTTTATTTAATAATTTTGTGTAGTAAGATAATCTGAGGACTGTGGAGGACTGTGAAGGTAAAAATAAATACAGTGTCTTCATGTTTTAATAGAAATTACTTACACGACAGCTGATACAATATAAATTTTCTTCAGATAGCTTTGAATCTCAAAGATCCGGATTTAAGATGGGGACACCCGATTTGGGGGCGGCACCCGAGTTGGGGGCGGCATGGGCATCAACTGGGGCGGGGGAGGGGGGGCACTAATATTTGAGAAACTATTTATGGTTTAGTTGTTCTTTGTTTGCTTGAAGGGCAGACAAAAATAGTGTTATGCTTTGGATACAATGAGGACGACGCTAAAAATGTCTGAGAGATCCAAATCAAAATGGCCCAATTTGTTATGATTAAACAGTTGTGACTTTACTTGTTTTTAACTTTGGGTTAAACAAAGAAAATTGACTAGAGGCGGGACATGAACCTGCGACCGGAGTAACGTGCCGGCGCTCTCCCAACTATGAGCTATCTAGCCCTAATATTGGCGGTCTTCCTATTTTGTCAATATCTTTGTTCGGGGTTGCCAGTCAGAAGCCATTATACAAATTAATTTAAAAATTCACCCACTAATTTTCCCTTGTGGTCTATTACTGTGCTTGTTTTTTCTCAACTTGTTCGTCAAACGTTTATCTTTTACTTTACAGTGCAAAATGTGGCGCGTCCTAACTATCAGTGTTATTACACTCATCCAACTAGGTAAGTCGAGGAAGCGAGAAAACGACGGCACTCAATTTATAAATTTGAGTTTCGTTTTGTATTTGTTATATAGTTTGTTTGTTGGTTGGTTGTATGTTGGGGTGTTTGTTTGTTTGTTTGTTTGTTCGTTCGTTCGTTCGTTCGTTCGTTCGTTCGTTCGTTCGTTCGTTCGTTCGTTCGTTCGTTCGTTTGTTTGTTTGTTTGTTTGTTTGTTTGTTTTTTGTTTGTTTGTTTGTTTGTTTGTTTGTTGTTTGTTTGTTTGTTTGTTTGTTTTTTTGCGCGAAAACGACGGCACTCAATTTCTGAATTTGAGTTCGGTTTTGTAATTGTTAGTTTGTTTGTTGGTGTGTTGGGGTATTTGTTTGTTGGTGTGTTAGGGTGGGGTGTTTTGTTTTGTTTTGTGTTTTTTTTGGGGGGGGGGTAATAGCTTGTGTAGACACTTGTCAATTGTCAATTGTCAACGAGTGGTAATTATACGAAATCTCACTAATAACACAGCTCGTAACGGTGCCAATTCACAAAACAACTCTTTCCGTCCGATATTAGGCCTAGTGTCAAGATTTGAGAAAGAAGCATTTCTAAGCCGTCAATCAATCACTACCAATTTCGATTGCCGCAATGTAAATAAGCAGAGTTTTATGGACGTGCTTCGAATTATTTTAGGTGACTTGTTCACAGATTGGTTGCATGCGTTGCGTTTATTGAAAACCAGATGATAGATGCATGTGTGAATTCATCCAACCATCAGACACAAACATTGATCGAAGATGTCAAAACGAGGTCATCTCTTTGCTCTCCTATTTGTGTGGACATCTTAAATGTATTACAGAATTGGTAGAACTTCAAAAAAAGTTATATATTTTATGCGATCAATGGATTAGTAAACCTGTGAAAATTCGGGCTTAATCCGTTGTGTGAGTCAGGAGAAAATAGTGCAAAAAACATGCACAATCGTCAGCATGTAAACAAATTGTCCTTAATTTTGGTTCAACCTTCGAAATCAGCTGTTGCATATTTTTAGGTTTTCAGATACAGTTTTCTCGAATATGAGTTTATTTCTGAGGAAAATATTTCCCATTAAAAGTGGTTCTGATATGAACTTCATAATCAGTCAGTGTTTTCAGACTAATTAATTAAACAATGATGTTTTTAGCTGTTCCGACTTCTCTAGAAGTCGGAACAGGTTTTGTTTTCGTCGAGATTTTTTTTGTTTTTTCTTGTTCTTTGTTTCCGCCCAAACCCCATAGCATTTGTATACGTTTTTTCTTTAAGCCTAATATTCTTAAGCGTAAATACGAGTTTATAGCCATGTTTTAGCAAGATGAATATTTAATTGGCAAACCTTGTTCGAACCATATCTCAAAAAGTATACCCCCGATCGTCAAACTTTTTTCAGTTTTAGACTTTTGGAATACTGTAGATGTGCTTTCCGGCCTAAAATTACGGACGACGTCACAATGACATCGTTTATTGCGCGTTTTGTATCTGTGTACAAAGCACATGGGATAAAGTGAAAACAAATCCGACTTCCAAAAGCATAATTTTTCAATAAAGCTCAAAATAATATCCTAGATTACACAAACCTTTTTTTAAACAAGACATATTTTATTGACAGTCAGTTTAAAAGCATCAAAACTTGTTAAAACATTGTCAGTAGAAAAAAAATTCTCAGTCGATTTTAACACCATGGAAACTCTGCCTAGAATTTGATATGTGTTTATATACGAAAGGAGTCCACATCCTCAAATTTTAAAAAGTTTAGGGCGCTATACGAGTTTAACGGTACTCTTGCTTGCATTTTGTTGCAACTCGCAAGTCGTAAACTCATTTATGACCCGTGATGTTGCGTTTCGTGATGTGAGTATATAGAGTCATTCCTGCAACGACGGACACAAGTTTACGTTCACACGAATCGAGAGGAAAACCGCTCAGATCGTTATTCAGATTCAGCGTGAACGTATAAACAACAACTGCCTGGGTTTTGGGACGATCAGCGGTTGCGACTTCTTTGCGCTGAGAAACCCGTTCGTCGGAAAACCACATTTTGGGGGGTTCCTTATGCAAACGCATTTCTTCGAGAAAATCACAATGTGGCGCAAACCAAAATTTGGTGGGGAAAGGTGAGTAATTACCTTTTCCCATGGCTATAGTGTCAGTGTTATATCTTGGGTGAAGAGCCAAAAATAAAACAATCAACTCATATCCCATAGAAATGTTACTTTTTTAGCCTAACAAGAATAACATACTCAATCGGTATGAAGGGGCACATTTGTTACAATTATGATTTTAGTACAACAGCATTAACCAAGCTTTACATCAAGCCTGTGCTTTTAAGGTTATTTTTGTAAGCGTGTAACCATTTCTGAAACTGTCGGATACTCGAGTAACCATCTGTCCCATGAACAAAATTTAAAGTGAAACCTGTTAACACAACTGAGCATGTGATCAAAAACATTGCGTCTCCACAGCAGCCTTTTGATTTCGCATTCAACCCTGCTAAGTAAACGAGCATGCGCAGTCAAATTGTTGTGGAACGCCCCCTAGCTTTTGTTGTTTCTTACAAAATATTGTTTCAAGCACAGTAGTAATGACATCATACAAAGACTGCAAGCATGTAAATTTGGAATTATATGTGCTGTGAAAATCGTTACCGGGTATCATATATCACAGTTATTACGGTCAGCGTTACTCGGCACTTTTTAAGTAAATTTTTCAACGTTTAGGCCTATCCGAACCGTACAAATGTTTAAATTTAACCGGATGATCTGCCACTTAACCAAGTAACCATTACAGGCTTACGTATAAGCCTACACATTCACGGTTCTTTTTTTGAAAACGTGTAACCGTTTCTGAAACAGTTGGTAACCCGCGTAAAGCCCGGTTCATACTTGCTGCAAATGCAAACGCAAACGAATATTGAAGTCACAACTCTGTTTTCGCTGCAAATTATTCGAAAGAGTTGAGCACAGCTCAACCGCTGCGAATTATTCGTTGCAAATTTGTGACGTAAGTATTTGCTTTGCATTTGCATTCGCAAGAAGAAACCGGTAAATTTCATAAACAAAATTTCAAGTAAAAAAACCTGTTTACACAACCGCACATGTGATCAAAAACATTGTGTCTTCATTCTCCATTGCAGAATTTTGACTTTGTGCAATGACCCTGCAAAATAAACGAGCATGCGCAATCAAAGTGTTGTGGAGCGCCCCCTGGCTTTCAATGTTTCTTACAAATATTGCTGCATGCACAGTTGTATTGAAATTACAAAGACTACAAACAAGCCTGGAAATTGGGAATTATATGTGATGTGAAAATCGTAATCACCGCTATTATGGTTATTATCACACAACACTTTTTGAGTGAATTTTTCAATGTTTATTTGAACTGTAAAAGAGTAAAGGTTTAATCGGGTGATTTGTTAATTAACCGTGTAACCGTCACAGGCGTACGTAAGCCTGTGCGTTCACGGTTATTTTTTGTAAACGTGTAACCGTTTCTGAAACAGTTGGTGACCTGTGTAAGGGTCTCTTTCAAAGGCCAAATTTCAAGGAAAAAAAACCTGCTTACACAACCGCCCATGTGATCAAAAACAGTGCATCTTCATTGCATCATTTTGACTTTGCGCAATCACCCTGCAAAACAAAACGAGCATGCCCAATCAAATGTTTTATGGAACGCCCTCTAGCGCTAATGATTTGATTGGTAAATCTAACCCCATGGATGAAACACGGGGTTGCGCAGTCACGGCAGTGTGTCTGAGATTGCGCCGCACTTTATTCCTAACCGAAGGTGAACCAATTAGTTAGTACATACCTCTATTAGATTTGTGCACGACAAACATATGTAATTCCTAGATAAGTTAAGGTAGTTTTTTTAAAGGCATTTGATTTGGATAGTTACATACCATCCATCTTTTACCTTATAAAATTTATTAGTTCGAAAAACACATTTATTTTATTCATCATGACGTCATCGGGTGTTAAAAAAACATATCTACTGAACCACAAGTCATAAAGTTGTAATTTTTGTGCTGTCTTGTAGCTTACAACACTTGTGACATTTTGTTGACACGGATGACCCATTTTGATCTTTACTTCCGGTCCAAACAGGAAGCTCAAAAGTTCAAACGATCATATCTCCTTAACCACATGTCATTAAGTCATAATCTTTGTGCTGTCTGGTAGCTCGATACACATTTGACACTTTATTCAAAAGCCTAACCCCACTTTGACCTTTTCTTCCGGTCCAAACAGGAAGTTCAAATATTAAAAGTTTTATCTCCTGAACCACATGTCATAAAGTCATAATCTTCGTGCTGTCTAAAGCGTAATACACATATGACATTTTGTTGCAAAGCATGACCCCACTTTAACCTGTCCTTCCAGTCCAAACAGGAAGTTCAAATATATAATCAGTTTTAGAGTCAGTATATCAGAATAAAGATCAGGTTTAGGTTTAAGGCACACTCAAAGTCAAAATAAAGTAATTTCAAAGATCAAGGGTCTGCTATATTAACTGAGTCAGGCTCACTTTAAAGTTTTTGAGCGTTTCATCAAAGTTTTACAAAAAACGGAACAGCTTTGTGTTTGTTCACAAACACATTATGTCTAGTTCATCCTTACTCCTGTATGCATGGCCTCACTACTGGTTCTGTCAATCCATTACCGATTTGTCAGACAGACCGGATTAAAAATAAATTTTTGATGAATTATTATTAATTATTCAATTTCGGAGGACATGGAGGAGATAAGTCACAAGGGAACAATAAGTGTCTCCCGGCAACGGCTATCGCTAAATTACATGAAGGTTATTGTTCATGAGGTTGAAATGAACACAATAGTTTTGAAGGCTGAATACCTGGCGTCAACTGCTCATACGTATAATTGCTAACCATTAGTTTTCGACAGTATCGTCATGATGAAAGAAAACATATTTTGTTTAAAAATGGGCGTGGTTTTGGTCAGAGCTACGGAATATATCATTATTAGCGTTAAAATGTTTACAATTCAACTTTCAACTGTGAAGGGCGAAAAACATTTTTTATCTGTATAAACGATTGCCATTTTCTCGACCTACGCGCACCAATGACTGTTTAGTTTTATTTTGATGTTATTTTTCCCCCTCTCCAAACACAAGCTGGTGGGCGTTTCCTCCTACCCCATGTTACGGTGTATCGCTTTGGTCAGCTGGGCGGTCCACTGGATAAAACGTTACAAGATATTGTTTCTCAGAACGAATGTTGACACATGATTCTGTTTCAATACAAGAAACATACAAAAACGTTCACATGTTACGGACATTGTACAAAAATACATGGAACATGCTTAATTGGTTGTAAATTGCTAATGGATATGAGTCAATAATAATTTGCGTATACAAACTCCCATCCATGTTCATCAGGTGTTTTTAATCCGTGGACCTTCCTTTGTTTTCACAGTGTTATCAATGACTTAAGTGTGTTTCTTTTGTATTTACATTGTTATATTTTTATTTATTTGTTTATCTTGTTAGCTAGTCAGTTATTTAGTTATTTATTTAGTTATTTATTTGTTGTATTTCCCTTCTGATGAAACTGCACAAGAAAGGGGGTGGGGATGGGGGGCTCGTTACTAGCCTTGATTGCAAGGCCGTGTAATAGTTTGCTTACTATAAAGCTAAAAATGTGAATAACCACAGCCGCACGAATGCGATGCCCGAATGCAATGCAACTCCTGTTCCGGTCCCCCCCCCCCCCACCCGACTGTCTTTAAACAGCACACCACGCTCTCACACCCAAGGAAGTACACAAACGTTCGTTTCCACGATCCCACACACACCGCTATTCCACACACTATTTTTTTTAGAGTCAGTTGGGGGACTGGGGTTGTATATCGCATTCGGCGGCTGAGGTTTTAGTATCCTTGCTCTATGGTTTTAGGCGGAGTACTTGTCTACACAGCCTTGATATCAAGGCTAGCTCGTTACCTGCTCGCACATTAATCCTATAATTATCTGCGTAGAAAAAAACAAGTTAATTTATTGAATGATAATGCTGATCGGATAATACGACCGGCCTTGATATAAATTTTAATTTTACATCCGTTTAAGACGAATACTGACCGTAAATGGAACAAAATGTAAGAAACTGCAATAAAGTTCCTATATAGACCGATGAAGTCATCAAGAGGTATGTGTTTGTATAGGTTACATTGTAAAAAAAAAAAAAAATGCATTTTTTTATAATGCCTTTATAAAATTTCAATGGACTGTTATAGGGACCATTGTCTACAAGCTTTGCTTCTTATAATGGATCCCTCCGCATTATCACAATTAAGTTTCTCTCATCTCTATAATTTCCTTCACATAATTAAGTAACTTTTTGTGATTTACTTTATTTTGTTTAATACTGTGGAATAAATAAACCTGAAACCTGACACCTGTGATGTCATAGTTATGTTAACAAAAGAGCCTAAGATCAATGGACACAGCTCAATGGAAGAACAAAAATAAATATTGTACTTTAAAGAGATTGCGCTGTCGAATTTTAATCAACTTGCAAAGAAATGTGAACAAAAACTTGTTCAGCTCTTATTTTTAAATCTGCTGAATGACACAAGATGGACAATTTCCCATATTATGGCCTTGTGTAGTACAGTAGTATCCCTGCCATGAAAATCCCTGTAATGTACAGGGTAACTCTTTTTGTATTAACAAAGAAGGATATGTTCTATAGAACCCTGATGGTGTTCGTCTACATCACAGTGAGGTCCAAATAAAACTACTATGGTTTTGAATGATATGCCACAGCTATACTAGGTACAGTTAATCTGTATTATGTAGTATAACTGTACAATACAATCTTCTAGGGCTCGTGGTGAATGCGTATCATGCACAAGCAATACACATAAGTGCACATACGATGTGCTAGTACTGACCAGAGTGCATAACAATTGTAGCCTAGTTGAATACAGGTGATTGAATGGTGCATGGCGGTTGGTCAACTCGCTGGAAATGTATCATGGCCGGGGACCAAACAATGTAACTACTATAGTTTCATAAAGAGAGTATTTATAGTGGACAAAACTACCCACACGGCTCATTATCCTTTCACGTTTTCACCAGCACACTGTATGAAAAAGTTTTAAAAGCTCGACGTTAACAAAAGTTCTCTTCTGCAAAGTTCTTCTGAGCAGATAGCTAAAACAGACAACCGCGTTTTGACATTACCAGAAAGTAATTTACGGACAATTATCTGTAATGAGTGACAGTGGCAGTCGGTTGAAATACCCTTTTCCCGCCTTATTGCTGGCTACTTGATATGAAGTGTAGGAAATCTTACCTTCACTGTTTCTAGACAGCTCACTGCGGCTTCACAATGCAGCACTATACCGTCCACTGTCTGTTCGGTAGTATGTATGTTGTCGAGTACATCATGCTTCCATCGATTTCGAGACCGTTTTTGCTGGTTAATTTCAATAAAATATGCATTCCTTTTCACCTCTCCGGGACCCGAAAGGAAATTACTTGAGTCTACTTAGTCCAAAAACGGTCAACCCGCACAAAGTATGATGGAAACTTTCACAATGTAGCGGAGATTCCAGCCCTGCTCCGAACTTTTCATGCGGGCCGCCATTTTCTTTTACGATCACGTGTGTGGTGTGTTCAGCTACGGTGTCCGCTATTGGTCAATATATTTTGCAGTTGAATGATATAATAATACATATAAAAAAGACTTGCTTCAATCCTCCATTGAAAACAAAATGTGTATGTCAGATTGATTGCTTACAAATAGTTTGGTGGTTTAGTTGTTGATTGTTATACGCACTATGTGAAAACAAAACATAGAATTTCAGTTGATATTTTAAATTGCGTGAAAGAATTTAGTAAAGTGCAAACAAAGTTTCTTTTCAATTTTAAATTAATGATTTTGTTATAATAAAAAAAATTCTGCAGCCTGCCTTATTTATAAAGCTCTGAATCTGTAAAACAAGTTGTTGAACCGTTTAAAATGGTGTAATCATTTAAAATGTACTCACCGCCAACAACTCAGGTGGTAAAGCGCACATGCGTTAGTCGGTCGCAGGTTCAAGCCCCAATCAAGTCAATCTTTTTGTTTCGACCCAAAATTTTAATTAAATTTACCCAGTCAGTTTCCTTTGTGGTTAAGTACTTGATTGAAATAAAAAGTCGCATTCCCTCGAGTTGATCCCTCGGCTGCCGCTTCCCAGGTCGTAGACTTTGGCAGTGAACCCTGGCTACGGCAGTTACAGATTGAATGGTTTCTAATAAGTTTCACCCCGAACAATTTACAAAAATAGGGAGACCGCCAACATCAGGGTTTTTAGATAGCTCACCGTAGAGCACCGGCACGTATGTAGGTCACAGGCTCAAATCCCGCTCTAGTAATTTATTCTTTGTTCAACCAAAAAATGGGGCAACTTGCTTAATAGTAGAATATGGGGGCACCATTTAGTCCAGCGGATAAGTGCAATATTATTAAAGTTTCGTGCACTTTGTGGTAAAAGCATGAAACTTGGTACATTATGTTCTTTGTACCAAAACATGAAATTTTTGATATAGTGCCATCTCTGAATTGGCCTGCATGCAGTGGCCTTGGCGGCCATTTTCCAAAATGGCCGCCATTTCTGATATAAAACTCGGAAAGTAAGAGGTCTATAGAATCTTTATTCCAGTGGCTATGTATATGTTTACCGTGTCCAACAGTTCCAAAAAATGCATTATTGAGACTATTAAGTCCGCCATTTTCAAAATGGCGACTTCCAAAACCCAACCCTTCAAACCACTCTCGTCTTGGCTTCCAAATCAACATTCAATCTCACACTTGAGAATTATTTGGAGGCCACCAAATTTGAACTTGCTCATATTTGTTTGAGACAACAGAAAAACAATGTGACAAAGAATCAAATATCAGCTTTGTCACAGTTGAAAAACAACAACCAAATCGTGATCAAACCATATGACAAAGGCGGAAGAATCTGCATTTTGAACCTCACTGAATCCTGCACAAAATCCTGCGGGTTTAAACCGGAGAACAAAAATACATAATGTGGACTTTCAAAAAAAAAAATACATAGGACCTATACGGGAAATGATCGTCGGAGCAAAAATGCAACCAGACCCAACTGAGTCTGAAAGCAACTACCATTCAAACAGGTGAGCAATATTGCACTATGTGCAGAGTAGCAAATTTGTCTTTATTCAAGCTTTTGATCCTAAAAATCCAAAACTTGTCATTAGAATGAAGGCTTCTAGTCTAGTCAATCTGTGCCAAAATGGTTCGACCTAGACAAAATTATTTTTTTGCAAGTGTCTCTTGAAACCCTTCCAAACAATTATATCAAAAAAAAATTAAAAAGGAAGTTGGGGAAATATGCCTAATTTGCATAAATTAAAGTTGCCGCTTTTGCCTCTACATTTTCAGTAATATAATATAAATCTTATTATTTCCATAGATGTAATTAGTCTAGGTCAAACCATAGATTGACTAGACTACTCGGCCCTATTTTGGTAAAACACTGTATGTCAGTTTTTCAAGATTTTGAGATAAAGCCTTTGCCCAGTAAAGCGAGGGCGCTATTTTCGATTTTGAAACTCTCAACATCAGGCATTGCATCGTTTCAAAGATACAGTCTGTATGTCAGCCTCAAAATTACCAAACTAGTGACTTTAATTTACAAAAATGATGTATGTCACACTTACATTTATTTTGAAAGCTAAGGATAAGGTAAAGTGGTGTATCTCTCTGACATACACCATTTTAGCAAAATAGTCAGCATCAAAAACGTTTTGGAGTATACTATTGCTATGCATCAGTTTGACGCGATACGTTTTCCTGTTAATGCATTATCTCGGTAAAATGATGTATCTTTGGATAAATTGTCACAGTTTCTTCACTAATGTTCCAAAACTGAAAAAATGATGGAAACTCTATTTCAAAGATCCAAAAAGTGAAAAAAACAAATATACTCAAGACCCATGATGATCTGAAACAAAAGGCAGTTGTTCCAACTTGAAACCTATTTTTCTCGAAATGGGCGTTTTTGAGATACATCATTTTACCAAAACAGGGCCGTACTATTGCTTAAATACATCTTGATCCGAAGACCTTCATATAGTCTGAGTATTTTCGACCCCATCCCTAACGCTCGAGTTTGCTGAAAAGATGTTTAGGCCTAGTTTTCAAGACTCTTGCAGTAGATTAGTAGAATCGTTGTTCAAATTCAGAAGATACACAAGGCTTGTTATTTACGTACAATATTGTCCTCCTCGTTAATATTGTCATTGAAAACAGATTATTTCAGGTTCAGAAGTGATAAGTCCCTTTAGGAAACGAAAAGTGCCTCTCATTAACGGCTACCGGTAATTTTTATTACATCTAGTTTGTAAAGGCAACAAATGCTCTTGCTGGTTAGTTGCTAAGTCATTAGTTTTTTATATTATCATGATGATGAAAAAAAGTTATATTATAGCTAAATAATTTCATCGTCATTAATATTTTACAAGTCATCTGTAAAGAGAGTAAATATTAATGATCCATCAAAGCCTTTAAAAATATTGTGTTCATCCTTTTTTTTAAAATAATCTCTAAAAGAATTACCGGTAGCCGTTAACGAGAGGCAGTTATTGTTCCTTTGGAATTATCAATTCTGAACCTGAAATAATTAATATTCAAATACAATATTAACGAATATGACGATATTTACCTTTTTGCTCTGCATTGTAAAAGCAATTTCATGTATCATTTTTGGTTATTGCTATTTTTTAGTAGTTTTTATACGCAGCATTATTATAATTATTTTCTAACTGTGAATTACGTGCTTATCTTAGAGTTACTTATATATATGTATCGTCTAAATTCATTCATTGGCTTGTTTTAATTTTATTTTATGTAGACCTAGAATTGGAAAACAGTTGTTGTGTGTATCTATGTATTTCATATTTATTTTTTACTATTATTACTACTTCTTTGTTTAATATATTTTTTGGGGGGGGATCATACACTTTATTGCAGCCTTTTCATTTTATGGGAAATTCAACTTCTCAAAATTGTTTAAACACTGCATGCAAGTTAGAGTTACTTTTGAATGATTCCTGAAAATGTAATAAGGTTGACAATTGTTTATTCAAATACCTTTGGCTTAAGTGGAAATTTCAATTAGGATTACTAGTGATAAACACTGTAGAGAAATGTCATACCACCGAGTCTGAAACATAATGATAAGCGCAGTGGTCATTCAAATGAGATTACTATCTTACTAACTAGTGAGAATTTGATTTTGGCGGGAAAATGGCGGCCATCTTAAAAAATGGCAGCCGTCTTGGATTTTTTCTTGCTCATATGTATTTGGAGAATATGCAGTGACTACATCTATGAAAATATTATGTGAAGAAAATAAGCTTTATATTATATAATACTGAAAATAGAGGCAAAAGCGTCAATTTATAATTTATGCAAATTATACATATTTCCCCAAACCATAGATTGACTAGACTATTCAAGCAGTGGCCATTGAAGACCACCATTTTGAAGAATAAAAACACCGTTTTGAAAATGGCGGACCTAATAATCTGACACTCTCAATAATGCATTTTTTGAATTGTTGGACACGGCAAACATATACATAGCCGCTGGAATGAAGATTCTATAGGCCTCTTACTTATGTAGTTTTATATCAGAAAAGGCGGCCATTTGGGAAAACGGCCGCCAAGGCCACCACAGGCCAATTCAGAGATGGCACTATATCAACAAATTTATGTTTTGGTACAAAGTACATGTGTGCTAAGTTTCATGCTTTTACCATAAAGTGCACGAAATGTCCACTTATCCGCTGGACTAATTGGTCCAGCGAGACAAAACTCAACTATGCCATTCGAGTGCGTGACCTGTTTGTGCTTAAAGGGACACACCGGCTTACTGTTTACCTAATTTAGTGATGTGGAATCACAGACAATAATTTTTAGATGGTTGTTGTAAAAAAAATCATCAAAATATCAAGTAATTAACAAAAAATGTGAAGAAAAAAAAAACGCGGTCAAAAGTCAGCTTATACGCTTTTCCAGCCGTTGCAACTGTAAAGTTTACGTGACATTGTTGTAAGTAGACCGGTGCTCTGTTTATGTATTAATTATAACAATGGCGTGGCACGAGGATCCAGTCTTCATATCCATCAAGCACAAATTCACGTGTAATTACAAAACCGACATAAACACAGTCCGATCCACATAAACTTGTATATTATGTGGACATCGTGCAGCTATTCGTCGTCGTCCCGCCGCTTGTGTAGCGCAGGCATCACGTAACATGTCAATAGTTACGGGATAATAGCTAGGGTTTCAGACTAAAAACCTAGTTAAAAAAAACTTAGTTAATGGTCTGGATCCCTACCCCTCCACAGGCTCTGAGTTCATGCCCCGTGGTTTGTCTCTCTGGCCTCATGAGACGCGGCACCGGCTGTACGGGACATGCCCCAAGGTTTACCCGCTAGCTCCCCACGCTGATGCGCCGTAAACATGCTTCTGTAGCACGGACTTTCTGAATGCGAATCTTACGTTCAGTTTTTCATCATTATTTACAACTTGTATCCATAAACTGAATACATAGTCTTTTTTTGTCAAATACTCATGAACAATTGTTTAAAAAAAATATTTAAATTTGGTTAAGTAGTTTACTTTTATACGGCTGGAAGTAAAACTCTGAAGATCACGTGACTTTTCGGAACCACATTTTGATTCAGAAAAAGTCACGTGACCTTTGTTTTTTGAAAAATGCTCAAAAACGGCAAAATTTGATGGTTTCTTTTATGAACCAGTCTTCTCCATTCCAGGAAGACCTTTGGAATAATGTTTTAGTCTATTTTGTAGCCCAAATAGCCCAACGAAGCCGGTCTCGCGGTCTCAGATGTCCGGTGTGCTAAAAGTTCCGGGTTACGTCACCAGGCATTTCGGCACGCTGTAATCACGGTCTCAGATGTCCGGCGAGCCAAGCCTTCCGGATGACGTAGCCAGGTGTTTCAGCATGCTGTCGATGCGGGCGTTGGTTTCCCGTGCTGTGCATGCTGCCGCCGCGAATAAATCTCCGAGACCTATTTTTGTTCTTTCCGATTCTTTTCTGTGTTCACAACCCTCTTCTGGCTTTCAGAAGAACCTTCTCTGCAATTCCCTCTCCTCAAATACTCGATTGTGTGATTGCTTTTTCACAATACTGTCGTAGACGATTAACTCGTTAATTCACCACTCGATTTACTTGTGGACGCCGCCATGACAGTTACAATTACAAGCTCCAGCAAAACAGTCGACTCAGCCCGGCACTAAAATCGACTACTTTCGCTTGCTGTGCGCAGGTATAGCATGACGTAATACTACCGTATTTGGTAGTCCGGAGCTTTTAGCACACCTGACATCTGAGACCGCGACACCGGTGTGTCCCTTTAAGCATGTTCTGTGCTAAAATACGTTTCATTCTTCGACAAAATACTGTCCTACTTTTTGATTCTTTGAAACAAAGATGATTTAACCAAAAATACTTGTATAAAGCACATTGGTGGTCGCATTGACCCTAAATATGAACAACGTTCAAGTTGGTATAGAGTTAATACAAAGACCTCTTGCACGCACGTCACACGCAGCGACTGTGCCACGCTCACCAAATTAGGAGTCAACATTAAGCGTGTAAACGCCGCATCGCGTTCACTTCGCACTACACTGTATAACACAAAGAAAATTGCGCAACTTAAGATTATTGTGATGGTGACATCAGGTGAATTTGGTCATTAGGCCGCCATGTACAGTTTTCAGAGTTTTTAATGTTGTCTCCTTTGTTGTATGCCAGGTACCGAAACGGTCGCATCGGGACAAGTCTGTTTCGTTGGTACCGTGCACAACAATGATGTGGGGTCGTCTAGCTGGTTTTTGCCCTACGATGACCCATGCGTCTGCAATGCCGTTAGACTCGGTGGAACCATGCTCTACAAGCCTAGTACTGGCCACTACCTGGACGGCCTCTTTTTAAGCGAGGACTCCGCTGAGATTAAGACATTCTTCGATTGCCCGGGTAAGCATCCTAACATCTTTGGCCCTTTTCGAAAACATGGCATCCGCATCGGCTAACACGGCTTAGGCTCCGTTTGGCTGTTTGAAGTCCCGTACAGAAAACACACGTCTTTCAAGATGATTAATAAAGCCGAAGGCTGGAGCCGAAGCCGAAACCTCGGTTTTGAAAAGTGCATAATTACTTATTTTTAAAAAGAAGTTACGATCTCACCACTCTTGGTGATTCTATACCCTATGTTGGAAGACATCTTCACCTGAAATGTTGGTTTTGATTTGATTGTATTCAATATTAAAAAGCACTGCAAATTCCAACAAAGCTAATTGCTCATACACAAGCGCAAGCACTTTTGTCACACTCTGAAAACTCCCTGTCATAGTTGACCCGTATCCCGGGTCCGAGGTGCCTGATCCATTTCTGGGTCAGGCTGATCCCCGAAAACTAGTTTTCAAAAGTGGGGATTTTAGCTCAGATTTTGCGTCAACTTGACCCAGGAAGGTTTTAGAGCGCGGACAGTCTAGTGTTTAAATAATTATCTTCCGTCAAATCTGACTGACTAGAAAAAAACATTTACCGAATTACAAAGGGGTTGATAAATTTTCAGAAACTGCGGAATAGGCTATCCACATGCAATAATTTTTACATGCAGATGATGGAATTTCATAGTTTCGAAACACATTTCACAGCTTCTGCCTATTTTTTTATATTTTTTTTCATGAGTTGGATTGAATCCTAATTGATTTTTGTTTTTCCTTCTGGTTAATCTACTCGAGGTTTGGGGGAAAAACAAGCTATTATATATTGAATAGTTCTATGTGGAAAACTGATTAAAAATACTTGCAATATCACAATGCCGCTCTCTCAAATCACCGTTGCGTTATACATTATTGTTTTTCCTTTCGAAATCATGCAGCAAAAAATGTGCGATATCCAACCTTCAAGTGACTTTGTCGTCATGATTTTACAATGAGTTAAGATTGATCTTAACTGTGTATCAATCCTAGTTGCTAAAGGCAACGTGTGATGCCACAATACAAATCACCGTGGTAATACTGACAGTGAAATCGACCCAGCCTAGTTGGCAAAATGAGGGAAAGTCGCACCTTGCTTATGGGGCGGATGGTGGCGTGGCGCATACGCGTGTTTGCGTCTGCCTAGGGCCCAACTCTATATGGCGTGTGCCAACCAATAGTGCCTATACGCATGCGTGATTTTTAATGGAATGTAATAGACCCTTCCCATGAAATATGTAAATTACATTCACGCATGCGTACAGATGCTGCTGGTTGGCAAACGCCATAGATTTGTGCACAAGGCAGACGCACAAACGCGTGTGCGTCACGCCACCATCAGTCCCATGCAAAAAGGCGCGATGTTCACTCATTTTGCCAACCAGTAGGGAGAGTGCGCACGCGCGATGTTCAATTTGCATATTTCATTGGAAGGGTCTATTAGCATTTTTTCATGGAAAGGGCTAATTCCATTTACAGCCACAGGGCCATGCTTTGATCATGCCTCTTTATAAGATATCATGCTCAACTATCGCTGATTGGCTATCATTGTTGCACATGTAGGGCCTACATTGTATTTGCCAGCCGCTCCTCGGTGTGATGCGCCCGTCCGATTGGGGATCGAACACGGCACTCCACTGAACATCCCGGATGAGAACTTCCGTGCGTCATCTTTCGACAACGGGGGAAGTTACCAAAGCACGCCCTCTTCAGCTAGGCTGAACTTCGCAGGTGGCTCACAAGTATCGTTAACCTACTCTTTGGTTGGAGGGTGGAAGCCTGATGATTGTAGTTCCCCATGCTGGATCGAAGTCAAACTTGGGAAAGATGAGATCATAACAGGAGTTATTACTCAGGGGCGTAGTTCAAACGACGGGAAGAGCAACAACAACTGGGTCACCCAATTCCGGGTCAAGTACTCAACAATCGCGGATCCTACCCTTGTTTATGTAACGGCCCATGATGGCACCCGCAAGGTAAGCCAATGTTTGAGAAGCTTGCATTATTCTCAAGTCCATTCTGTTCCCCAACAAAATGATCAAAAGCTTCTCCTTGAGTGTTGATGTTCTTTTATAGTATCGTAAGACGTCGTGTGCGGATCCAGGGGTGCGGGGGCACGTGTCCCGGTAAAATTTGACACAAAACAAAATGAAAAGAAAAAATGAAAAATAGAAAGAAAGAAAGAAAGACAGAAAAGAGGGGGAGAAAGGGGTGAGATAGTGAAGCGAGAGGGGAGGAGCTAGCACCATTCTGCAATAACATTTTGAATAAGACTTACTTTACTGCTCGTTTGTTATGACTACTGCGAAGTCTGTTCCAAAATTAGACAACAGGCCGATGATCATGTCTCCGATAGCTATTTTCACCCTTGAAACTGGAAAACTGTTGACCAGATAATACTTCCTGAAAACCCCATTCCGATCAATGTGTCGATACATTATTGTGTTTACATGTTTCCACGGGCGTCCCTAAATACTGTGGGACACGAGCCTTTAATTTCGACGTAATTTTGACCCAAAACTTATGCACTTCGCCCACTGGTTCGTCTTGTAGAGCACCCCCGAGCTACGATAAATGATTTACAGTGCAAGGGTGTGGCACACGGTAACATTCGCAGGTAGTTACTTGAACTACCACCCTCTCCAGTCATAACAGGACTGTATATCTATGTAAAATCGGTGATACTGCAGTAAACATTATATATGCGTCGAACGTTGTCCAGCCCGACAAGGACCAATCTTGGTTAGAATAGGCCTATGTACATGAATATAAGCAAGTGGAACATGAGGGGCTCGGAGCGGACTATGTGTTGGTCAACATTTGAAAAATTGTGTGTGACCCCCAGTCCCCCATCCCCACCCCCCTTCCCCGCTTTTACTTCATTCATCAGGTAGAGAGAACGTTTTGTCGTACGTCATTGTGCACAGAAGATAGAGTGTCCATTGTGTGACCATTAGACTTGATTTCAAGTCTGAGATTGAGGTGTTTAACTTCATCAGCCACGCAAAGTACACGCGATAACTCGCGATCTCATTGACCCTCTTGAGTAAACGGAATTTCCATTTTGTTAACAACTGAAATATTTTACATTAAACAATTTTTTTTTAAAGAGAGATGGCCACACTAAATAGAGAGAAACTCATGCTTGAGCCTCTCTAAAAAGTAAACACTGTCTCGTACAGCTTTTTCTGTGAATCAAAGATTTGAAAGTGGTGGCTTTTATTGATTTTTGCTCCTGGGGTGGATGACTTTCAACCTTGAGCATTAATTTTGGGGTAAAGTAGCCCTCTAAACATTGACATATTTTGCAAAAAGGTGAAGGGTCATTTTTCCAAAATGGAGTCTGGCCAGTCAAGTCGTTTTATTTTGGAGGAAAAAAATTATACTTGGTTTGTTTTCTAGAGGCTGAGAGAATTTTGAATGTTTTTGTAATAGTGTTTTGGAATGTTTAGCAAATTTAGCATTCGGTTGCTATGGGGAGCTTATTTAGTATGGTGCATCCATCAGGCAGGCAAAAAAAACCACGATCCCAGACTTTGAATAAACTTTAGGTGACCATCGGCAGGTAATACTTTCTAAGTTTTGGGGTTCTTTTTCCTTTGCTTTGTCTCTCCCTAGACTTTCGGCGGCAACACTGACGGCGATACGGAGGTAACCAACAACTTCTGGCAGCCGGTCCTAGCCAGCACCATTCGGTTCCGGCCGGTCTCGTGGGAGACACAAGTCGTACTTCGGTTTGAGCTGCTGGGATGTTTGTAGGCTTGTTGAACCAGCAACCTCCAGTGTGGTGCATCAGACCAAGGCCCAATTACACTGAGTTGCTTAAGCAGAAATATTACTTAACAATAATGTCTGCCAAGCAGAAATGAGCAGGACATCAGCAACAAATTGTTCATGTGACATGGTAGTTTGGCTGGTAACATTATTCTAGTAAGCATAATGTTGTTGTGCTTAGCTACTTTTTAAAGCAGAACTCTTTGAACTTGGGCCCTGGGGCTGATCTTGGCCTATATGATTTGTTTAAGGGGTGCAAACCCTGGGAGCTATTTTCCAAGAAGAAAAATTGTCAGTACTTCTGATGCTGTTTTAAGATAAGTTGATCACAGCATTACTTGTACATGGGGTCCGGGCCCGCTTTAAGCCCCCGGGAAAATTTTCAAACTTGGCATGGTCTCCGGCGCAGTCCGTGAAATTTCAGAGGTGTTTTACATTAGTTATTTTAAATGTAAACCATTTTAAAATTAGGACTTTGATTTGACTTCGACGTTCAATTCATTTTTGTGTTTCATTCACTCAGAAAAGTGGCGGGGCACGTCCGGTGTGCCCATTCCTAAATCCGCCATTATCATGTTGCATATTTCCTACTTGCACGGATCCGCCGTGTGCGTGTAGAGCCTCGACTTCATGCTTCATTTTTATTGTAATTATGTATCTGTCTAGGTGAAAGTGTCATTACATTACCGTAACAACACAGAGTTATATCATGCTTCTATTCACTGCTGTCCCCAATTCGAAGCTCTACACGCAAATGGCTGACCGTGCAAATAAAGGCCATGAAGTTTGGCTCGGATTAATTTCGAACTTCATATCACCAAATAAACAGGTCTGAGGCAAAGCGTTCGAAATATTTCTGGCAAGTGCGCACAACACTGGTAAGATTAAAAGTAAAATAACGTCACAGATTTGCACTAAACGTTAATTAACATGGTAAACAGATGACCATGTGGAAAACCTCCCTTGAAATGCTTTCCGGAAATGTAAATTTGTTTTGATCTCGTGGGTCCAAAACACAATTTTTTGAAAACAGTGAAAACATAATTGTTTTTTTTTTATTCACTTTTTTTTCGTGACTCCGATGACCGCTTGAGCTTATAAACTTTCACAGGTTTGTTATCTCATGTACGTTGGGTCACATACATTGCGGTTACGGGTCTGTGACAATTGCCAGTGTTGGCCACTTGCTTTAATATAATCGACGTTATTAAATGAACATTTTTGCTATTGCTTCTAATTGTATAATAGTATTAACTAGAAAGGTAAAATTTGCTTAAAGGTGCTGCATACGTTTGGTAATTAGAGTCTACTGATTGTGTCAATCCTTTATAAATGTAGGTACATACAATAAAACTAACCAGTGAAAATTTCACTTCAAAAGGGGGTCGCGTTTTTGAGATATCACCGAAAAACCGGAGCGAATATTTCCACGCAGGAAGAATATTCCCCATAGGAATACACAGTCTGAGAAACGTTTCTGACAAAAAAGCTTTTCAGATTCAAATTTTGGGAAATAAAAAGTGATATATTTTCCATAACCGTAGTACTTCGAAGTTAAGATTTTCTCAAAATTCCTTGTACTACCCAAGGCTGCTGTACTTGTTACTAAGTAAGTTTTTATTGCCATTAATTTTCAGAGTCATTACCAAACGTGCCTTTAATAAGGGAATCAATGTGTGGTGAAGAGGTTTTAAACTAGTGGTTTAAACCCGCCGAGGCCTGGTTCTTGATAATATCACCGAGTCGAGGTGATATTATCAAGAACCAGGCCTCGGCGGGTTTAAACACTAGTTTAAAACCGATTCAACACACTTTGATTCCCATTCATAAATACCTTTCTCCTAAAAATATCCAAAAACCCTTTAAAAGTTGAGAACAAATATGACAGTTTAGCCTTAGCTCACCTAGACTCGGCGTTGAATTTCTATGCGTGTAGAAAAACCGCGTCGCGCAATTTTCGAACTTGCGCGCTTAAGTTTCAAGCTATCGCACGCAAGTTTCCAACCTGCGCGAAATAAACTATGCTTACCAAATTTTGACCACTTTCATTCAAGCTAAAATGGGATTCGTCAAGCCCGCGGGCTCCCTCTTTTTCAGCCCTTGTCATTACTGTTAATTATTTTCTTAATTATTTTTCCGGACCTTTCACATTCTTAACGTTTTCTACAGTGCTCTTAAAGTGGTAGCGCTGTGGGATGGAGGTTTATAATAATGTTGTGGGGATTTCTTGTTACCGTAGAGAGAGTAGGGAAAGGACAACAAGTTGACCATTTCTCTTCTAGGCTTGCAAACAGTAGATCGGAAGCTTTCTTCTTTCCTTTTTTTAACAAGGTAATTACAAATTGGTGTAAATATTTAAAAAGACGCACTTAATAGTTTAAATTAAAGAGAGATTAGATATGTAATGTCTTTCAGAAGTTAACACAATCACAAATAAAAACTCGATGGGAACAAAAGCTAAAAGTTATTATTGTTCTCATTAGAATAGTTAAAATGCTAAAAGGTTTAGGAGAAACTTGTAGCTTTTATTTGGATGTGCTCTCATTACATAATTTATCCTGCAAGGTAGGCCATGTGGAGTTACGTTTTGAAGTATGAGACCTTTCTAAACCGTAGCACCATGTAATTGGTTTACAAGGTGCTGTGGCGCAATATGCTGCCAATCAAACCAGGAACACCGGGACGAACCCCTTTTCTTTACGACGAGTGCACTGGTTTCTTTTACGTGCATATAAATACACAACACACGGGACCTACGTCTTTACATCTCATCCGAAGGACGAAGCAGTGTCTTGAAACACTAATATTGTCAATAACACCGACTTGCACACATAGAAACAATAATGTTGCTCATAAAAAAATATTATATTTCTGTATGTTGCGACGTGTTGTCGAGTACAATCTGTTTGATGTACCAAAGTTATTAGTGTTCTATGAAAAAAATGTATACTGAATGGTATTGTTATATTCGATTGTTAAATTTAGAGTATGAATAGGGGTAATGCCACCAAAGCGCCGCCTACGTTGAAAATAATTTCATCCGACTCTCGCAACGCGGACAAAGCTCAACGCTCAACGTACAAAACCAATAAAACCATCGATTAAAAATATGAATGCAAACAACTGATGCACTGCCATCTATCCACACACACATTATACTTTTCGCGCGAAATAGTGTGTGACCTACCTTCATAGTGACCTTAATGCATAATGCATTAAAACTGGACCAATCAGAACGCTTTCTAGCTAGCGTGTGGTACGGGAAAAAAATATCGCTGGCTGGCCACAAGACTGTCTGGACGAGTCCATTTTATCTAAGGATGGTAATATGTTATTCAAATATTGTAAATAAAGTAATCGTTTACAATACAGAACATTCGTAAATGGGTTTGTTTGTTTCTTTGCGTTGCTAACTGCTTCAGTAATTTAATAATTTAATAAACAACAAAATTTTACATAATATTGAGCATATTAATCGACATATATTATCTGTTTAAGATGTCTACGTTGCCACGAATCACATTTTTTTTGTCCAAATGACTAAAATAATGGAGATCATGAGCACAACACAATGTGCCAATGTGTCTGGCACCCGATGTGCGCACATGCTTGTTTTGGGACCAAATTTTTTTCTAATCGCAATTTGTAGCGACTCTCTCATACGGTTGTTCCATTCCCCAACCCATAAAGTAGTACATTTTATTTAATTTACCACATCATGCAAAAGGAAAAGGAAAGTAATTTCTGTATTTTGATCAAGAAGAAGAAGAAGATGCATCAGTAGGCCTGCTCAGATTGCCATCACGTTAAAACCGCATCCACGTGGTTGCTGACAATTTGGGGGCGAAGTGCAAGCTATTGCGTGAAATCACAACTGACGTCCGTTGTTCACTTGTCAGGAGGTGCAGGCTTCTGTCGTCACTATCCAGGGAATTATTAACTAAAAATAAGCGAACACAACTAAAAGTCGTCTGGTAACTCAACCATCAAGAGTCATATTTGTGATTATTATACCAATACAACGTCATGGCCGCAGCTTCTGGGAGTGGAAGGCCCATGTATGTATACTCATTGGTGATAAATGTTGTGTGTTTCATGTTATTGTTTCACCCAAAGCGCTGTGTGAATGAAAACTCTCATCATAATAGCAAGGACATCTACGCTCTTATACTTCGCACTTTCTGGGTCCCGCTGGAAAAAAATCCAAAGGCACGTTGATGGTTGGAACCCACGACATTCTGCATTCAGAAGCACTTGTCTTAAGTTACTAGCCGCTATAAAGACCGACTGATCTTTATAGCAAGCCCTGTTCGAATCCAATACCATTTATATAGCAGTGATACATGTGATACAATTTTTAATTAGCAATTATTACAGCCAATACAGTCTTTACCGCAGGTTGGTCTAGGCATGCATGTAGAAGCTACCTCCAGTGTATTATAATACTTGATCAAAACAATGATGCAAAACTGAAACTGAAATGAACGGCCCAGAACAACCAAACGAATATCTGACCTACACAGGATACAGATACGTGCATGATTGTATGCAAGCTACAGTCTAGAGTAAACAAAACTACTCAGGGTAGAGTCAGGGTCAGTCAGTGCACGATAGTAAAACAAAACTGGACGGTTGGTATCTGGAGTTGTATAACTCTCTTGCCTCAGGTTTTTTGTTTTTTTTCTTTTTCGTTGGTATCGAAGTCCATGTTTGAATAAGACTCTGGGTCAGGGTTTTGTGTCGACTAGGGTCTATGTCAAGAAGGCTTGGCTAATTTGTGTTGATTTACAGACTAGGACTATAATATTTTGATAAGACGTTGCTTGTCACAAAAGTTTTGGGCTCATGGAATACATATTAACATGCAAATTGTTTGTTTAGGCCATGTGGGCCTTTCGGTGGCCGACATTTCATATTAAAATAATACCAAACTTGTTTATTTAAACAACAATATAGCTGTTGTTACTGTCATTGTTTTTGTTGTTGTTCTTGTTGCTGCTGCTGCTGCTGCCGCCGCCGTTGCCGATGTTGCTGTTGCTGTCGCTGTCGCTGCCGCTGCCGCTGCCGCTGTCGCTGTCGTTGTTGTTGTTGTTGTTGTTGTTGTTGTTTGATGATGCTGCTGCTGTTGCTGTTGCTGCTGTTGTTGTTGTTGTTGTTGTTGTTGTTGCTGCTGCTGCTGTTGCTGTTGCTGTTGTTGTTGTTGTTGTTGTTGTTGTTGTTGTTGTTGTTGTTGTTGTTGTTAACTCACTCATGGATATATATCCTGTTTGATTTTTGTTTTTTCATTGATTTTATTAAGATACACTTACAAGGAACTGGTAGCATTTGCCAAATGTGTAGAAGATAAGGCATCGGGATGCCAGCCAACTGTCGGAATAATAACGCCCTGGCTGAGCGGTTTGATGCAAAGTTTGGAGGAACGAATAGAGATCCCATTCAGCAGCATACCAGATTTTCCTGTTAGTTTAGGTATGGTATTGACCCATTCCACGACTAGCAGCATTCACTCACATGCCATTTTGGGATTCAAAATGTCAATCAATTGACTTCCAAGATGGCGAACACGTTAGACGCGCAGGCGCAGAGTGTGAAGCTGCGGACCGCGTCTGCGGAGGGTCAACGGGAGACTTTGAGGAAGTTATACTTTTGGATTGGCATAACTTTAAAAATGGATTTCTTTCGAACATCATATTTACTTCCACTTGCAGTACTCCGAGAGGTCACAACACACAAACATTTTAGTGAAAACAATGTAACTAAAAATTGGCTGAAACGTTTGCCCGTGTTTTCCAAAAAACAGTCGAACACGTTTTGCTTACAACATTTAATAGAACGTTGCTACCCCATATGTTTTATTCGTTAAAGCTGTGACCAACGGGAAATTATTCTTTAAAAAATAACAACAATGGGCCTAGAGCAATGATGGAAGAAACCTCTCAGATAAGTTTGCACCCGTTGAGAGTCCGACAACTGTAACGTTACTGGAAGCCAAGTAATTTTGCTCAATTTTACCAGCCGAGCATTTAACGTTAATTTATGGTTTCTAAACTCACTTTCGGCGAAAATTAAGTTTAACTTTAACTTTAAGTTTCTTGATTTAGCTGATCCCACCATTCGTTCACATAAAACGTACAATGCAATATGGAGAGTAAAGAGTCTTTAATTTTCCGAGTTGACACAATCATTTTTGGTAATTGATGTTACATTTGCACCGGGGATAACGATTATTATTAAGTTTTTACCCTTTCACCCTTTTAACAGCTGCATTGCGTCTTACCAAGTAAGTTTGCATGGCCAATAACATAAAAATGTTCAGTAACATAAACAACTGTACCTGTATTTCTAACCATTAGAGGGACGAGAGGGTGGTGGGTTTGTTGTTGGGAAACTCGGTGGGAAGGTGGTCATCTGTGCCGAAGAACACCTTCATCTCTATGGCGGATACCCGGTGTGGCAGGTAGCTATAGTATTTCAATGCTTTATACTTCCATCAAGTGGTATGCTTTTAAAAAAGCAAACATTGTTAGTGGAACGACAAAGCAGTAAGTTTGGCGCGCGGGTTGTCAAAGGCCTTTTTTAACAAAGAATTGGTTGTCACTTTGTGATGTGCGGATTCATTGTTTTATAAGTTATACAACTTTAGTACCGTTTATCTCTAAGGGCTGGATAGAGCAAAAAACAACAACAACAACACTATACTCCGTCCTTAAAGGTACGATCATTATGTGTACGGTCATTATGTTTGTTTAGTGGCTGATACAATGCGCAAAATTATCAAGAAATATACAATAGAAGTCACCTGTGATAGTTTCAGCTGAATATAGCGTATATACTTGTTGAGAAAACTGTCACGTTATTTTCATGAACCCATCCATACGTTTAGCGAGGTGAGAGTGGGTACCATCAATATCTCTTGCAACAGCACGTTCAAACGGACATTACGGAAATTTGAATTTCCAGTCAACCCCTTAGAAATCTGAGAAACATTCATGCATGAATCGTTTCTCAGATTCAAATGTTTTAGGGTAATCAATTATCCAAACCATATTACTTTGAATGAAATTCTTTCTCAAATTTAATTATTAACAGCTGCATTGCGTTTACCAAGTGAGGTTTTTATGGTCATTAATTTTTGAAGTGTTTACCAATCTATAACCGGCACCCAAACTTTAAACGAATATTTAAAACTTGCAATAGGTGTTGTTCAGTAAGTTGACGTCGCAGTGACATCATCAGCTCGTGGATATGTGTTTCTTTTTACAGGTAGTAGCACCGATCCGAGTTATGATCGTACTTGGCATAAAAACACTGGTCATAACAAACTACTCTAGCAGCTTGAATAAGAGTTACAACCTCGGGGACATAGTTCTGCTTAAGGACCATCTGTTCTTACCTGGTTTAGCGGGACACAATCCACTGAATGGACCCAATATGGACAGGTGAAAGTAGGACTCTTAACTAATTACAATCAAATTCTTCGAGGGAATTGCACCGTTCACAAATACCGCTCACCCCCCCCCCACCCTCTCTCTCCCTCTCTCCCCCCCCCCCCCCCCTCTCTCTCTCTCTCTCTCTCTCTCTCTCTCTCTCTCTCTCTCTCTCTCTCTCTCTCTCTCTCTCTCTCTCTCTCTCTCTCTCTCTCTCTCTCTCTCTCTCTCCTCTCTCTCTCCTCTCTCCTCTCTCTCCCTCCCTCTCCCTCTCTCCTCTCTTCTTCTCTCCTCTCTCTCTCCTCTTCTCTCCTCTCTCCTCTCTCTCTCTTCCTCTCTTCTCTCTCTCTCTCCTTCCCCTCTCTCTCTCTCTCTCTCTCCTCTCTCTCTCTCTCTCTTCTCTCTCTCTCTCTCTCTCTCTCCTATCTCTCTCGTCTCTCTCTCGTCTCTCTCTTTTCTACCTGTCCACTCCCGTAAATCTCTACTCATCTCTTGCGAAAATTCTTTCATTTCATGGTGCCGATCGTAAATTAGCCACCCAAAAGCTTCATGCAGGTAATCGATATAGACACAGAAACATTTTCAAATATGGTATTTCCCTAACTTTTAATAGCGGTTTCAATGTAATTCCTATATAATTAAATGAAGAAGAAGAAAAAATTGCCTCAAATACATAATTTACTCCTGTAAAGATTAGCCTTTTTATGACATGAACTTCTGCAGCAGTGGGTTCAATCGGCCGGCGATCGGCGGGTGAGTCGTTGTCCGAGTGCCGAAACTTGTCATCGGGCCGGCATCCTAAAAACTAGTTTGCGGAGTGTTGGGACATCGGGCAGGAAGGCCTATAGTTACGACTATTTTCTCTTTTTATTTTCTTAGACTTTCACTCCATGTTCGAATTTGTTCCATAAAATCTGTCGCCCCCCCCCCCCGAGTTAGTCACTGATCGGTCATTTAAAAAAAAAAACACTTATATTTCTTGATTTATAGATTTGGCGAGCGGTTCGTAAACGTCGGCAACCTGTATGATACCGGCTTTAGGAAACTCGGTCTGGACATCGCTGAAGAAATAGGATGCCTGCGTTTCGTGCGAGACGGAATCTATGCTATGGTGTCCGGGCCGTCAACGGCAACCCCATCTGAGCTGAAACTGCTGCTGAACACCTCTTGTGATGTTGTCGGTAAGCTACAACAATCTGAGCTCATAATTGTTATCATTATCATAGACTCCACTAGTCCTACATTTTTGAGTTATTTTCTCTTCTGGGGATTTGCAGATATCAATCATTATTTACAAAGGGGACGAAACCATTGAGCCAAACCTGACCCTCCCCCTCCCCCCCCCGCCCCAATGACGTTTAAATGCATACACACACCTGTTATCTTTCATTCCAAGGAAACCCACGACACAAGTCTACTTTTTCCTATACTTTTCTTTGTCTTTTATAATTTATTGCAAATGTCATCTGCAAAACAATAATATACTAATAAGCTTTTTCTCTGACAGGGATGGACACATGCCCGATGACTATCGTCGCGAAGCAAGCTGGTCTCAAAACGTTCGGCCTGTCGCTGGTGATTAATCGAAGCAAAACGGACTACGATGACGACGAAGTTCAAGAGCAAAAAGAAGATACTGTGGTTCGAGAGATAATGCCGGTCGTTCAACTGTTAATAACCACATTTCTTTCTCGGATATAAGGGAAAGGTTCCACAGAAAGGGAAACTTCCTATACCTTATTGTCACTCATTCGCTGAAGTCTTTTCGGACTAATAGGTGGCAGTGGACTCCAGTGTTGCCACAACTTGCATGTAGGCAAAAATTCGTGCGCCAAACTAACTAACATAATTTGTAAACCCACAACTTTTTTGACTGGTAATTTTTTTGGGGGGTCATGAAATCAATAGATTGTGCTTCAGCATTTTGAGGAAATTTGATAAATTAAGGCTTGGGAAGTGGGGGATGGTTCATGAAAACTGGCAGCAAGTCGGTTTGGGAAAAATCAGTGGTAGGGCCTTATAAACAAAAACTCCAAACGGCTGACCTGCTAAAAATTGAAATGAAATCTGAAGTTTAGTTGTCCGAAAATGTTTTTGAATAGTTAGCATTAATTTAGCATTGGTTGCTATGGTGCTTAGTGTGGTACATCCTGCAACTACGATTACAAGCCATTTTTGGTCTTAACCCTCGGAGAAGCGGGCCCTTTTATATAACGCGTGTTCTCCAGGTGGAGGATTTTATCACCACTCAGTTTTGTAGGTCAATGACCCCTCCTGCAAGCCCAAAGCAATTTTAATCCCCACAGGGCTTTTGTCTGGGCCAGCAGTGTGTGTTATTTACGACCTGTTTTAGCTCTGGGCGGCACAGGGTTGACACAGAGAGATAATGGCACAAGGAGTTGGCTCACTAAAGATATCAAGTTACAATTCCCAAGGGCATTGATGTCCCTTGGGACTGCTGTCATTCAATACTTCTTACTCGGCAGTGTTTATAGCCTGGCCAATGGGAGTCTACAGGCTTGTGGTGTATACAAGGGGTGAAGATTACAGAAAATCGTGGCTTTTTTGGCCCATTGAAAAAAAAATTATAACCATATTTGGAATATGTGGAGAATTTTTTCACCACGTTGCTTCCCTGAATTAATAAGATAAACAATGAATGTTTATTGTTTTGTTTTGGGGTGAAAACCTGATTTGTTTTTTATTACGGCGGATCTGCAAAATGCCCCGCTCCTTTCTCGAAATAAGTTGAACTATATATGGCGATACATACTGCCTGCACACATCGGACCACCTTTGTCTAATTAGCAATAACAGCTGTGATTGGCCCGTATATAGGCTATATAAGTGACGAACATAACGTAGCGATTGGCAGTTATTTGAGCGAATTTTAATTGGACGAACTGAGGGGGCACACAGTGTAGATTTCTGAAATGCGGTTTACATTATATACATTTTGCCGAAGGTTATCGTAGGACGTTCACAAATGACGTTATCAAATTATTTAATGTTAATATACCTCTGAGATTATGCACTCGGTTTGGTCGAAGTCACGTGGGGTGTATGTGATATTGTGGTTTATGATTCCTGATAATTGTAATAAAAAGTCGTAACCCCTTATCCTTATTGTGATCCCTCTCCTGCCGCTTCCCAGGTAATTTTCTGCAGCTGATATAGGTTGAATGCTTCTGACTGGCACCACCGAACAAAGATATTGACAATAGAGAGCCCGTCAACATTAGCTTTGATTTTGTAGAGCCCGTTTGTCAAGAGATTCTGTCCCCCGGATATCCCCCCCCTCCCCAATACGGTGAACCGCACACATCTCCCTCTTTTTTAATCGACCTCCTTCAGCCCATGTTACTTTCCCATGACCATGGGGCACATAATCTCCTAGAACAAAATTCTCAACAATATTCAACCCCGAAATTCCTTCAACACAAGTTCCTGGAGAGGAGAGAGAGCAGGATATATCGCTTTAATGTTTCGTTGGCGGCATTTTTAATTGTATCAATGAGGGGGTAAGAAAGTTGAAATCATGGTGCTGTTGTCATTGGGTATCATAATTGCCCATACCCAGGCCAGGTCACGTCATTCGGCTCAGCTTATAACAGGAGTAACTAGTTGTGCTTTGAGAGCTCAGTCCTCAATTGGTGTTGTAAGTATATCATCTGAAAATATTTTTAAGTCGCAATAACATTGATGGCACACGAATCATCCGTACAGGCCTAGGCCTATTGAAATAAACCCGATGTTTGACACAAACCCCCGATTGACAAAACATAAATCGATGCAAGTTCTTTCGATTAATTAATAACATTAACAGAAATACAAACGATAACTCATGGTAGCTGGACGGCCACTGTTAGCTTATTTTATTTTGACTTGATCAAATTCAATACTCACAGCTCTGTGCTATTATAATAAGTTATGCTCTCGTCGGAAAATGATAATGAACGTAAATTTTATCCGCGAGAGGGCGGTAGAAAGAAGGTCACGGTAGGGTCACCCGTCACGGATGTTTACAAACAAAATTCAGATGCCATTCCTGTAAGAATTATTTGCAGGGTGGCAATGTGAGGTCGAGTGCTTAGGTACGTATGTATCCATGGTATCCTGGTTTTGTAAATGAAAAGAGTATATAATTTGAATTCTATGAAGTAGACCCCAAGCTTAAAGCGAAAAGTTGAAGAATATCAAGTCAGGCTCGGACTTGATAGGAACGATCAATCAATCAAGGTTCCTATCTATATTCTGTAACAATCTAACATAGTAACATGTCATGTTATGTTGTCACTGAGTAAGTGTGAGAGAGTGCAGTGTCAGCTACCTCCACGGTCGACGGTCAGCCAAAAGTAAAATAAATGAATGAAAACCTGCCTGTCGCGCAAAAGGTTAGTTCGGATTATTCCATTAGTAAGAGTCCTATAGGTAAGACGCAGCTATTAAATCACCCGTTGTCCTGGGCCGTGAAAGCGGACCGATGCGACTGGTACACATGGCGGTGCAACAATCGGGGTTGTCGGAAGCGGTCCCGCAATTGTAGTATCCGCCACGGCACCTGGTTTAGCAACAGCAACATGTCAATGAAGAAAATCCTCAAGCTAACTTATTACTGGGCGGCACGATCGACAACCGACGCGGCAATCAAGGAGACCAGCAACAAATCAGTTCACGGCGGTGAAAGTACAACAAGTACTGAAACTGCCGAGCACCCATGCTACCAGCTCTACCGACGGCTTCGGTTTCCGGCTAGCTGAGTACTTGTGGCGCCGCCAAAATGCATCCACGGATCATTTTGAGCAAATCCTCATTGACATCTTGCCGTTGTATAAACCACCTACATGTCTAAGGCGTTTTTGAACCCGGACCGTCCCCCGACAACCCCCTCCGAAAAATACCATAATGGCTCGAGATTCCATCTTAAAAACACTTGTGGCCTCATACAAGTACACAACGTACATCGCTCCTATAGACACATTGCAAAACGCGCACAAAAGGAATGGACTCCCCAAAATTTCCCGCCAACCCGTGAAATACGCTTGACATAAGCGCGGAATTCCCTGCTTCCGCAAGCGCCGATTCTTTGCTTACGGTAGCAGAGCCATGAAATTGGGCCCAGGAGGTGCGCGTTCAAGTGCGCTGCGCGTTTGCAATGGGTATATAAAATGGCATTATTAAATAAATGCATCAGGGCAATTTATATCGTAATTTACGGACATTCATCAACGCTCGTGTGCTTTTGTAGCTATATAGTTCTAATTTCCCCCCTGAACATCATCTGCGTTTACCCATTCCAGAAATCGAATAGTCCTATCGAATTTCCATCCCGCATGAACGATGACCGACTGATTGGAGAAATTGCAAAACGCGCGAACACACACACAGTAGGAAAACGATACAAAATGGCGTTGTGCCATTTTCTCACGTCGCGCAGGCCGGTTTTCGGCCCCATTTTCACGCCTTTCCGATTTTTCCAACGGCCTATTCATACTTAGGATATTTTTCTCCACTCCTTCCGGACAGGTAAGACCCAAAATTTTCTTAATTCGGGGCGATTAAAGTGGCGGTCGCCCCCGGAATTTTATCCCTCCACATTATGGGATGGTGAATGCACACAGATAATGGAAAGTTCAGTGTGGCTGGGTGCTAAGTCAAAAACCTTTGCCAAATTTGATTTCATAAATTCTAGGAGCAACAGTACAGTAAAGATATGATGAAAGGGGGCACATCTAAAAACTTGTCCAGCTTTTACTTTCATAACTCTTGGTTTTATGTGGAAGTTATGACACAAAATGTCAATTTTCCCATAGGACCAGTGTAGTATCTTGCCTGCCAGAATACTCAAAGAATGTACAAGGTCACACTTATTGTAAACAACGTTCACATGGTCTATATTTAGTGAAGTAACAATGGCAACAACCAGATCTGCATCCATGCTGGCTGAAGATAGTGAAGCAAGTAGTGTCGCCGAACTTCTACTCGAAGCAACGGAGAATCAAAGTAACAGTATCATCCTGAACTACAAGGGCTTAACCGATATCCCATCAGAACTTGTAGATGATGATAAGACATTCAAAAACATACAACACTTGTTCTTGAAAAGAAATCTGATCAAAACCTTGGTACGTATTATTAATAATAATAATAATGATAATTAAGATTTATATTGTAAACCCCCCTTACATAAAAACGATCAAAAGTGCATTATTACACATTTTAAAATGCACAGAATGGAAGACAAAGGTAAATAAGAAACATGACTGGTCACCAGGCCAGTAGCCAAACCACAGTATGGGGATACGTTTGTCCCCCAGGAAAGAACTGAAAGTTACTTAAGACTAACCCTGCTGACATTGGTAATGTTTTTACCTTTTCAGGAGACAAACGCCTCTAACCTAACCTAGATGTAAAATAATCTAAACTAACTGGCAAAGCGCTACATAAAAACTAGATATTTCAATCTGATGTGGCCTGACTGCAAAGGCTCTAAAACCATGCAGCGTGTATAATTTTCTCTCAACCCAATTACACACACAACTTCCCATTCCTTCAACAACTACATTGGTTGCCAATCAGAAAAGTTATCAACTTCAAAACATCTGTGAACTCGCACAAAGCACACTCAAATAAACTGTAACAAATAGTTAATGGCCTGACGTTTCGACAAAATTATTTAAAATGCACGTTATAAGTCTTATTTATTACTACTATGATTGTTTCAAACTCTTTTACATCCCCTTGTCTTTTCTTTAACTCCAGCCAAGTAACATCGGCAACCTCACCGGACTTGTTGAACTGTAAGTGCAAGAATGTATAACCTGTGTTTCTTCCTGCTAATGAAATTATAAACTCCTAAAGTATATTCTGACACTGGCAAAATACTTGGGTATTGACCCTGAAAAAATATTGTGTAATTTCTATGCGGTCAAAGCTTACTTGTTATAAAGTTGGTAATGGTAGTAAGCACCCTGTGATTAGAAATCAATAAAAACAGATGAAAAACGATTCATGCATGAATAGTTTCTGAGGTGGATGTGGATGGATTTGCTAACGGAAGTGCCCTCTGAAAAATGAAAATGGCCTTGCCCTCTCAAGGATAAAATTCCAGGCTTGCATGTGTCAGACTTGGGGGGTACATTCACAACTGGGATTGGTCAGTTATATGAGAAACGATTCATGCGTGTATAGTTTCTGAGGTTCTTTCATGAATGCTGTGGACAAAACATGTCACCTTGCTGAATGTGGATGGAAGTGCCCTCTGAAAAATGGAAATGGCCTTGCCCTCTCAAGGATAAAATGTGTCAGACTTGGGGGGTACATTCACAACTGAGATTGGTCAGTTCACTATTAAGGGGCGGAGCTTATTGGATCAGCCTGTTATACTAGGGACTTAACTAAAATTGTGAGATCTGATATTCTATAGGTTTGTTTTGAGAAATGACTTGACACCAAGCCCACTTTTTTTCTTTATCCTAGATACCTCCACTCTAATTGCCTTACAACATTGCCTGATGGTAAGTTAACCCTCCTACTGTCTGACCAATCTGTATCGTCCATTGTGGTTTTGAATAAGGGAATAAAAGAATAGGCGACGCAGTCTTCAACAGGCACATTACTCGGGTGGGATTCTGATGTCGTACCACTAGACAGCTAGACCACCAAGCTTGCCCGGTAGCTGTAGAGGCAGTTTGAATCCTATATTTTTTAGCAGCAGTTACCACAACGGTCTAATTAGTTTTACCCATACACTGATGTGTGTCAAGCATTGTATTGTATACTTAGTACCTTCCCGAGTCCTGTAAACAAAAATCCACAGGCATATTCTTTGGGTATTCAACCATGTTAGCCTATAGATGAATCCCATCAAATCCTATGTAGGTCTACCCTTTTCCTCCTTAAAATTTCCTCTTTTTTTTTTCCTTTTTTAATTATTCAAATATCATACCTGATTACCAAGACCTAAGCGCGTTTTGTTTGTTTTATTCTTCTGCAGAAATCTACACCTTAGTAAGTTTAGAATCTTTAGACGTCAGCAACAACCAACTGACGAGCTTGCCCGCTACTCTAGGTCAACTCTCCACACTGCAGAAGCTCTACGTGTCGGATAACCTCATTGGTTCCCTGCCAACAGGTATAAGGTCAGAGACTGGGTCCAATGCTGTGGCACTGAACCGCTGAATTTATGTGCTTACAGCACACTGTAAAAACACTTGAATGTGATTCCCTTAAAGACACTGGAGAACTTTGGTAATTGTCAAAGACCAGTATTCTCACTTGGTGTATCTCAACATATGCACAAAATAACAAACCTTAAATTTGAACTCAATTGGTCGTCGAAGTTGCGAGATAATAACGGAAGAAAAAACACCCTTGTCACACGAAGTTGTGTGCTTTTAGATGGTGGATTTCGAGACCTCACACGTGAGGTCTCAAAATCAATTCAAATATTTTACTGAGAAATTACTTCTTTCTCAAACACTACTTTACTTCAGAGGGAGCCGTTTCTCACAATGTTTTATACTATCAACAGCTCTCCATTGCTCGTTATCAAGTAAGTTTTTATGCTAACAATTATTTTGAGAAATTACCAATAGTGTCCAGTGCCTTTAAAGACTTACACTGACATGACACATGGCTACTGTCTGCCAAACTCACCATTCTCAAGGTTTTTTTCTCCGGGCCAACCGATATCCTTCCCTCAGAAAAAATCAAACACCTTCGATCCCTGGCTGTGGTCAGTGGTCATATTAGGCTCGGGGTCCTTCGTTTAATTCAGCTTCTCAGCTGCAAGTAAGGACTATTAGCCTCCCAAATTAATTTTACTGCTGTTGTTTCTTGTTTTTTTGTTTTTGTTTTTTTCCCTGTTGTCTTTCATGGTTACCCAACCACCCCCTTCCTTTTCCACCCTTTTCCTTCCAACTTCGTTTTGTCTTAGTTTTTGTACCGTACGGTCTTATATTTACCATTTTGCTCGATTATGTTTACTTGTACATACTGTATTTTTTGTGAACTTTATTGTCTTTGAATCTTGGCCGAATAAATAATAATAATAATAAATTGCACAACAAAATACTAACCAAATGACGCCATTTGAGTAGGGCGCCCTCACACTGAGGTCAAAAGGAGGTTGCTCATATAGATGGATTGCAATACCCGTCATTGACCGCCATCTTTGATTGTAAAACAATGGAAAAGTTCACGCGCTACGCACGGCTCTCAGCCAATGATAGCTCTTCACGCGTGCACAATTCATCAAAGATGGTGGTCAATGACGCGTATTGCAATCCATCTATTGTCCCATTCTTTGCTCAGTGCGTACAAATCTGTAGATAGCGAAGGGATGACGTCAATGCATAAGGTCCATTTAATAAGAATTGATCTAAAATTGTATAATCCTACATAACAGTTCTGTTCATGACCAGCCATCATTTCCTCTGGTCTTACATCCCACAGAGCTTGGCAAGCTGCAGGAGCTTAGTGTTATCGAAGCCAGTAGTAATCAGCTCACCTCATTGCCAGTGGAACTTCAACATTGTTGCAAGCTTCGATCATTAAATGTCACCAATAATCAGCTACGTAGTTTACCTCGGCAAATCGTCAATCTTCAGTGCTTAAAGGAACTAACTGTCAATGGAAATAGATTAATCTACTTACCAATGGGTAAGGATATGCACTTTTCATTTTGATCTTGACTCTGATGCACTTGAACGCATTGCCATGAAAAGACACCTTGAGTCTTTGCAAACATATGTAAAAGGCAGATTGTCCCAATTTTCCTTTTTCTATAAATTCTCAATGAAAAACTAGCTCAATGTGTTTCCTATTTGCTTCTGGTTATTGTTTGAGCCAGTTTTTGTAATAAAGTGAGAATCAAGGTATGTTATAATATTCACTTAAAGTTATGATATTAATGTTGATATTGTATCTTTACAAATTTTGGGTTAAAGGGAAGACAAACTGACTAGAACAGGAAATGAAACTGCAACCTCCATGTTAATGTTCTGGCACTCTACCAACTGGGCCATCCTAGCCCTATTTCGTCTTCCTATTTTGTCACTACCATTAAGCTGCCGTATAACCAGAAATCACACCCAAGTCTTATGATACAACCCAGGAAGCAGCAGGAGAGGGATCACCTTAAGGAGATGCGTCTAACACTACCTTTACAAATCTTAAAATAGGTACTAAACCATCTGATTGGCAACTGTTTATGTTGGTAGATCTAGGACTATGGCAGGAGAAGCTGTGTACAGTGTACGTAGATAACAACCCGATGCTACATGCTTTACCCTTCAGCTTATGGAAGAAGAAGATCGGTGCAACAAGGTAAGCAAATCTCAAGAAACCCCTGAGGTATTGTTGGGGTGCCTGGCGGAAGTACATCAGGCACAGGCAGTCCAAGTACATCATTTTGACCTCACAGATGGTCGTAACCCAAAAAATAATACAGTCTCCTGACGATGACTAGAGCAAGCTAGTCGAAATGTTGAGACCAAAACAAATCACTCCGCGACAGTGCAGTTAATTACGAGAAGTCCCCTCGATCCACTTAGCGAAGGTAGTAGTCCCGGCCGATTTCCTACCGTCCGCTCAGGTAGTAGTAAATAAGCAGGACAGTTCTTTTCAAAAATGAGAAGTCTCCTGGATTCTGAAAATCTACTCTGCGGTAGTAGAACAAATAGCAAGACAAGTTCTCTAAAGAACAAAAATCTACACAGCAAAGTAGATATACACATGGTGTTACCGCAAACCCAATATACATGTACATTAATGCATAGCTGTTGTGTTTATTGCTCTGAACATTATCTTTAGACTCTCCTGCAGACTGTAACTTTGTTTCCCTTTCATGAGGACTCTGCCTATTTGAAAATGAGTGCATCCAAAACTAAATTTTACCTTGAAGCCCCTCTTTAAGTAAGCTCAACAGGTCATCCGAGTCACAAGAAAACAGTGAAAACCTCCTTGTATGTTTTCACTGGTTTCAAACATCAGGTTTTGAACGTACAAGATCAAAGCTAATTGTTTTTACCTAATTCTCAAAAACTATAGCATTTAAAGCAAAAATTTATCAAGGTAAGTTTTCCACTATGAACTTGTTAAGGTTATGTGCAAATCTGGGAACATTTGTATCGTCAATCTTACCAACATTATGTGCACACCCCTTTAAAACCAAAGCGTCTCTTGATCAAAGTGTCTTCTCGTACACATGTATCTCTCCAATTCCACACAATCTGCACTGGCTACCCATTAGTTTCAGAATTCAGTACAAGATCAACCTCCTGACCTTCAAAGCACTTCATGGTTCAGTCCCTCCCTACCTACAGAGTATGCTTCAGCACCGCATGTCATGCAGACCTGTGGAACTTTCTGCCTAAATATCTTAGAGACACACACAACATTTCCCTCTTCCAACAATCTCTTAAAACACATCTTTAAGGATTGGCCTATGAATATTTATGAGAATTTCTTTGATTCCCTAGACCGAGCGCCTTTGAATGTTCAACAGATAATGTGCGCCCTACAAATGCCGTGTTATTATTAATATTTTTCTCATGTTTGCAGGTGTGGAACTCGGCCTCTGTCAGTGGAGCAGTGCAGTAGCCAGCTTACAATACAGGCCAATAGTCTGGCTGCAATCTTACCGCCTGAGCTGAGGGTCGTTAAAGATGGCAGTGAACCACACAAGGAGGTCCTGCCTTTACTTGACATCTCTCTTGCTGCAGTGCACCGTCTTCGAGGTAAAGGACAGGGGGTTTGAAATAACTTGTCATTTTGGTGTACCAAATTACCAATAAATTTCTCTTTGAGAAAGACGCTTCTAGGGTTGAAACGCGAGGCAAGTATCACTTCCATCTGATAGCGCTAGCTTGTCCCTGAACAGTCAGGTTGGCGTAGTGGTATCTTGCCTTGCCTTCCACCTCTGAGGCACTACATGGATTGGGTTTTTCAGTCCTTGCTCGATTGCGTGGGATAGTCCCTGGAATCTTTCTCTGGTGTTTTTCCTCCCACACCTAAAACTGAAACTTCCTTCATTGTCTTCTCTCCACGGGGTTCTTGGCTAGTAAAGTGATTAATTTCGCTTTCTGAGAGTCCATGGCTTCACAACCAGAATTAATAAATGAAATAAAATGAAAAAGAAATATACTTTGGTAAAATTTACCAAACCTTCAATTTATTGTTGTGAACAGATCGTTTGGATATATCCTCCCTACCACGGACCATAGCTGAGCTGGTTACATGTCCCACAGCACACTGCATGTCTCCATGCTGTGAGAAACCCATCTTCACTGTAACCTGGGTTCATCTACTCAAGCTGGACTGGGCTCAACAATGGCAGCGGTCACCGGACAGCATTGGATTTGTGGGTTTATGCTGCTCCAGGCAATGCCTAAAGATATTCAAGAGGGTTCCAGTTCCAACATTTTAAGCAGTACAAAGTTATTTTGCTCGACACTGATGTGTGATAAAGCCTGTAGTGCATCCCCCATTCCTGCAGGAAAATACAGGGTTAGCCCCATATTTTTCCTCCAGCTGTGCAAGGCAAGGTACGTTTTCACCTGGGGTTTGGATGTGCACAAGCAAAACTTCCTTGCTAGCCTGTGAAATACACTACGTTAAAGGTATTATACAGGATTGGTAAGGATAAAAAACATCATTGTTTAATTTTAGTCTGAAAGCTTTAGACTGATTATGAGGTTCATACTGAACTTCTTTTTTCTGTGAAATATTTCCCTCTGACATAAAGTCATTTTCGAGAAAACTGTATCTGAAAACATGACATTTAGTTGTTGCAACTAAAATTCAGGACAGTGTGTTTACATGGACTCACCCAAACAGGTTAAGCCAAGTTTTCACAGGTTCCTTATTTCATGTATATGGTATTGGTCGATTACTCAAAACAAGAACACTGACTATGACTGTATTGTCAGCTCTACTAATCCTGTATGTTTTAAATTCCTGCGAGCCAAGGCTCCCAACAAATATCTTGCCGACAACTAATGCCTCATTGGAAGGCACTTTTAATTATAGGGCAATTAGGTCTGTTTTAGGGTGTGTGGGGATGGTTGTTGGATTGGGCAGGGCAGTAGGGGGCCGGGGGGTTTGTGTGTGTGTTGGGGGGGGGGAGGGGTGTAGAGCAGTGCACAATGTGGCTCTTTGGAAGGCACTTTCAATTATAGGGCAATTAAGTCTGTCATAATGACCTGTTTGTGGTGTGTCGTGGCTGAGTGGTCCAGTTCACCCTACCCAAGCTCTGGTGTTGTCAGCAGCAGTGTGGATTCGAATCCCTGTCATGACACTTGTGCCCTTGAGCAAGGCACTTAACCACAATTGCGTCGTAAAAAGTACAGCCAGGCTCCCAGTGGATGATACCCATGCCTACATCCTTACAGACTGTGAAGGGGGTAACCCTGTTTCAGCCCCAGGAGTAGGTGGCAACGTGCCCCTGGTGTCAGTTGATTTGGGTCAACAGCCCAAATCAGTTAAGTGTAGCCCTCACGTTGAGTGGCCGTTCGGCCTTGTGAGTTCGGCGATATCTCATAAATAAAAAAATAAAAAATAAAAAATGAACTAAACCTCATGGATGACTACACTATCTCAAAGGGGGTGTTCTGATAGAGGACTACATGGAGTTTGACCGTAGGGTTCTTATGTTATTGATAGAAACACAAAATTATGCCTTCCGCTACTGCTTGACGCAGGTTAAGCAGAGCCATGAAATTGGGCTTGTATCATTTGGGACTTTTAATTTTTTGCCTTTAAAGGTATTGTACACTTTTAGTAACAGCTCAAAATCAGTGTCCACATTTTGTGTGATTAAACATATGCATGAACAAACAAACCTGTGAAAGTTTGAGCTCAATTGGTCATCGAGGTCACGAGAAAATAGTGAAAAGAGATCTTATGTATTTTCTGTTTTTTCAAATTATCGCGCGCGATAATTACTATTGTTTTACTCGTTTCTCAGAAACGATAGCATTTTAGGCAGAAATATTTTAAGGAACCCTTTCTACCATTACTTACTTTAAATCATGTAAGTTATGTGTGAATCTGTGAGCATTTTGGTTTTTCGATCTTACCAATAGTGTACAGGGCCTTTAATGCCTTAGTTTTATGAAAAAAGGGGTAAAACTTTTAGTTTTGATCTTGCGAGTCAAAAACCCGATGTTGAAAATATTGAACATTGAAAATAAACCTGAGCATAGTGAAAACATACCAGGTTGTTTTGGTTTTTTTTCCCCCACTAGTTTCTTGTCACTCTGATGCCGAAAGAGCTTTAACTTTCACAGGTTTGTTATTTCATGTATATGTCGGGTCACATGAAGCGCGGATACTGGTCTTCAAGAATTACCAATACATTAGCCACAATTTGTTTATTAATAACATAACTCATTGCACCTTTAGATAGTTTGGCATAAACCCAAGTGGACTTACCACAACCAGTAATTTCTATTCCATTATATGAAGTACTGATAAAACCAGGAAAATACCATTTTTGTAATGTTAATATTTATCTTTACATAAAAATGCAATTCCCTAATTTGGTAATTTCTAAAAGAAATGACAGCTGAGCAAAATATGTGTATTTTGTACAAAATAATGCTTTATTTAAATATGTATGATAAAAATCATGATTCTTATTATTATTTTTTAATATCATAAATTTTAATTGTGCAACTATTAAAGTGAATCACGAACCAATACAATCCATCATTAAATCAGAATATTCTGAATGTTTCTTTATGTTATCTCCCCCCCCCCCCCTCCAATAAACGAAAATTTCCAATTCTTACTGTGTCACAATTGACAGGAGTACTAAATTGGATGGCAGTTTGAAGTAGCTGTGTGTGACATGCATGCGCGTCGAGGCCGAGCGGATAAGAACACCGGACTTAAGCTCTGGCGTTTCTCTGATCAGCAGAGTGTGGATTCGAGTCCCGGTCCTGACACTTGTGTCATCAAGCAAGACACTTAAACATTGTTGCTGTGTCCGTTGCTAAAGCCGTTGGTCCCGTGTGTTGTGTAATGCACGTAAAAGAACCCAGAGCAAGGATGCTCCTCATGTTCCTGGTTTGATTGGCAGCAAGCGCCACAGCACCTTGTAAACCATTACATGGTGCTATGTGAAGGAACAAAGGTCTCATACTTAAAAACGTAGCTCCACATACCTTGCAGGAAAAAATACTGAGTGCTTTGAGACACTGATAAAATGCTTAAAAGACTGGGTATTGTGTTGTGTCGAAACATACTCAATGAAGAGGGCCAACTTGCTCTCGGTTCACACGATGTTTACGCAACATCCACACGCCCATCTCGGCAATTCTCTTTTCAGCTCACTGCACAACATGCCGTCGTCATTAAGCGAAGACTGAGTGCAGTGGTTATTTAAAATGCCATGCTCACATTTTTTCAAAGGAAAGACAGTGTCCACACGATGTGCACGTCTTTGAATACATATCTGTGTCTTCATCGTATGATTCTTCTCCGTAACTGTGCACATGATTTCCTAAATCCTTGTCCATAGACTTGTACGGACAGCTCGTCTCAGTTCTGTGTATTGAAAAAGAAATAAGTAATCTTAACAAAATAGTTCAACATTATATATATATACCACGAGGGTAAACTGACTGGTAACATTTTAAATGAATTTTGGGTTGACAAAGAAAAGTTTACTAGAGCAGGATTTAAACCTGCAACCCGGATTAACATGCTGGCGCTGTACCAACGGCCATCTAGCCCTAATGTTGGCAGTCTCCCTAGTTTGTCATATCTTTGTTCGGGGATGCCAGTCAGAAGCCATTCAACCTGTAACTGTCGTATAGCCAGGGATCACACCCAAGTTTACTGATACAACCTGGGAAGCAGCAGGAGAGGGATCACCTTAGGGGATGCGACTTTTTGTTGAAAATATCAAGTAATAAACCACAAGGGAAACTGACTGGGTTAAATTTTTGAATTGAACTGAATTGTAAACTGACTGTTAGGTGGAAATATTACAATTTCAACGCCCCCTAAAATTTGGAGCATGGTTTCAGACATTTTAGTAAGCGATGACTCTCACCTCTGTTGCAGTTAGCGCAATTCTCACTCCAACTGGATCTATCAAAGCTTGCCATTGTGTAATGGTGGTTATAATATTTGATGTGTATGTTTCTCTTCAACGGAGTGCGTACCAACTGAAATGAGTGCATTTATATCCGGAAACTCAAAACATTTTAATTCAAAATAAACACCTCGCGATTACTTTATGTCCTCACCTTTAACCTTCTTGTCAAACTTCTTGTGTTTGGCCTTTTCTTTATTTTCTTCCCGTTTCTCTTTTTCTTCTTCTATTTTGTCTTGGTCACCCCAGATCTCGAATGCTCGCTTTTCGACCTACGACAACAGAAAAACACCCAAAATGTTGCATGGAATGTGAAATTGAAATCATCTCGAAACCCAGACTCATGGAGACTGTGGCTCGATGCACTCAATCCACTAAAACTATACAGGCTTGGCTCTTTCGTGATAAACTAAATAATATGGTATTTGAAGTACTGGGGGTTGTGGTTGAATCCCCTCCTAGGTGCTGTAGATTGTTACCACGAGACTCTAAAAGCTACAAGACAAGTAAAGTGTAAAAATGAGTATTTTAAATATACTTAGATGACAGGATTACTATTTTTAGCCTCTTACTCTCGGTAACATTTTCCAGCAGGTTAAAGGATGTGCACAACATTGATCAGATTGACAAAATAAATGTTCACTGATTTACACATAACTTGAATGGTACAACAAACGATGGCCATAGTGATAAATTCCCTTGAAAAATTGTTGCTTGAAATGCTGTAATTTTTTAGAAACGAGAAAAAATTAAGTTTTGACCTTGCCAGTACAAAAATCATTTACCACATGCTATCATAGGCTGGCTTGTTTGTCATTAAAAACCACAGTTGATAATATTGAGTGGTCAGACAGTAGGAGGGTTGATTGTGTACTGTGTATATATACATTCACCGCATGATATCATTATGCAGGCTAGCACAGTTTATCATTCAAACCACAGTGGATGACATTGAATGGTCAGAGAATAAGAGGGTTGACTGTGTACTGTGTTGATGCATTCACCACATTATATCATATTGCAGGCAGGCATAGTTTATCATTTAAACCATTTTGGATGCTATTAAATGGTCACATAGTAGGAGGGTTAAAACTGCACTTTGAAAGTTTCCTTATAAATAAAGTTACTATACCAACCTGTAACTTGAGGTAAAGCTTCATCTCTCCCCAACGTGGATTGTGTGGATTCTTTCTGACCAAAAACTTTAAGATTGGCTCCCTACGGTCAAAGTCTGCATCTTTGAGAAGGTAAACCTGCTTGGCTTCAGTCTTGGCAATCAATGAATGCTTGTCCTCATTGTCTCTGTAGAAGAGTATAATTAGTTTTGACATGATGGTACAAGGAAGGACCCCGGAGGGGCCATGAGTATCTCTGTATGGGTCGTGCACGGCTCTAAAGAGATACTCAACGGACAACTGGCCAGTCTATTAAATCATTTCCTTCCTCCATTATTAAATGAAGCATTGGACCAGTATCCTAAAGACCCAACCAGTCTGCAGTCCAATGTCTTTCGAACCAGTACTGTTTTAGATTTTCTAATGCATACTACTTTCCTCAAATCCAAACCTCCACCTAAACAAATTCAGAAACACAATCGAACGAGTAGTGATCATAGGTATACAATGTAAAATACCAGAAGTGACAACATGTGCATAAAAGCATGCTTGCCGAGTGTTCTATAAGGTAGGAAAGCACACTTTCCATGCACATACGTGTTGTAGCTGATTTGTTTACGTTTAACCCACTATGAGTCGGTGACTGGTCGCGATTGTGTCTATTGATAAAAAACTGAGGTCAGTAAACTTGAGCTACAGAGCTGTGCTGGGAACTGTTTGGATCAAGCCCTGTGGTGTCCCAATGACATGCTGCAATGCAGGGCAACATGTAGTTCAACCATCTTTACAGAGCTAACCCACAGGGTCAAATTTTATCCAGTGCTTAAGTGGCAAATAGTGCTTAACAGCTTTCTGCTACTAAGCAGTAAATTAGCAAGACACCAGTCACAAATGGTATATGTTGGATGGTGTTTTGGCTGGTAACCTTTTTCTAGTTAGCATAATTTTGTTTTCGCTGAGCTACTTCTTGTGCTAAAGCAGCCATGAGAAAATTGGGCCCATTTCCATTATGTACATCAAATTAAAAAAAAAGGAATACAAGAAAATTAACAGTAGAAATCTTAATTTCGAAACCATTTTTTAAGTCTCCACAATCCAAAGATTCATTTCCTGGACAAAGTACTAAATACTTACTTGCATTCATCGCACACTTGATGCTCAAAATGTCTGTAAATATAAGAATCTTGGAATCCTTTATTGCACTCGACACAAGCGACCCGATCACCTCCTAGAACAGGAGCTTTAAGACAAAAACAATAGATGCAGTGTGAGAATGGAGAATCAGGGACAGATATTGGCGTGTCGTGGCCGAGCGGATAAGAGCACCGACTCAAGCTCTGAAGTTTCTGTTCAGCAGAGTGTGGGTTCAAGTCCCAGTCGTGACACTTGTGTGTCCTTAAGCAAGACACTTAACCATTATTGCTTCGTCCTTCGGATGGGACGTAAAGCCGTTGGTCCCGTGTGCTGTGTAATGCACGTAAAAGAACCCAGTGCACTTATCGAAAAGAGAAGGGGTTCGCCCCGGTGTTCCTGGTTTGATTGGCAGCATATTGCGCTACAGCACCTTGTAAACGTTACATTGTGCTATGTAAAGGAATAGGTCTCAAACTTCAAAAAGTAACTCCAGATATATACCTTGCAGGAAAATACTGACTGTTGAAGCACCTTGAGCGTCACTGAGTGACGGATATGAGCGCTATATAAGAAGCCACTATTAGAGTCATTTGGTGGTGTGTCTTGGCCGAGCGGTTCAGAACACCGGACTCAAGCTCTGGTGTTTCTGATCAGTAGAGTGTGGCTTTGAGTCCCGGTCATGGCACTTGAAGATACTTCACCATACTTGCTTCTGACTGGGCCCCCTTCACCATCTCCCTCCCCCCCCCACACAGAAAAATATATTAACAAAATAGGGCTAGACATAGGGTTAGACAGCTGAGTTTGTAGAGCACTGGCACGTAAACCTAAGGTCAGTTCAAATCCCTCTCTAATCAAATTTTCTTTATTTCACCCAACATTGAAAAGTTATTGTTGTTTATGTCTTGAATAACCACAGAAAAAGAACCAAGAGAAAGCTGTGTGTGCGTATCTGCTTTGAGGCAATTCATGCGCTGTCATTTTAGCTGTATGGTAAGTTACAGCTTTCCATTGGTTGCTGGATTTCACAGAGTCCACATTAGATCCCATCTTAAGATGAGTTTGCCAACCATTCCCACAGTGATTTTGTGTTCTGCACATTTACACACTTTGCAATAGCAATTAAGATTGATACACAGTTAAGATCAAATCTTAAGTTCTCTTTGTGAAATCGGCCCCTGGTTAATTTTTACCATACAGGCATTATCACATGGTACGATACTCTCAGAGCTGACAGATAGAGGGCCTGCACAGCAGACACAGACAACCCTTGAGCTCAGCATTTCTCTCTGTTCTATTTCAATAGAGAGGAAACTGTACCTGGCTCGTGAACTATAGTTACTTGTTTGGAAGCCTCCTCGTCTTCTTCTTCTTCCAACAGAAACCCTGCACCCGTGTCAATTACTCGACTGGAACAGATTTCTCACCCCTATTAAAACAGAATTCACACAAAATATATTATTATTTTTTACAAAGTGTTCTGAGAGTTTTTAGTGTCTTATAGATGGATTGCAATACGCGTCATTGACCGCCATCTTTGATGTAAAACGATGGGAAAAGTGCACGCGTGTACGCGCTACGCACGACTCTCAGCCAATGATAGCTCTTCACGCGTGCACAATTCATCAAAGATAGTGGTCAATGACGCGTATTGCAATCCATCTATTCAAAGGAGACTGTCGTCATGATCATAGAAGGCCTGCAGCTGTTCATGAAATTATGAGCGCTAACCCACATACTGAATGTGCCTACACTAGCCGACACATCACTTGATGACGATGACACCACCCTTTGTAATGTGAAGCCAAAGGAGCGCGAGTGCAGAACCTGGGTTAGAGTTCATCATTCCATGCACAGCCACAGGCATTAGATGATCGTGCAGACAGTCCCCCTTTAACCCTCCTACTCTCAGTGACTCTTGGCAACATTTTCCAGTGAGCTGACCAACCAATTGAAACCATTCGACTGCCACGGTTGTGTACGGTGGCACAACTGTGCACAGAACTAACTGTGTACTGTGTACTATGCATTCCCTCATGGTATCATATTGCAGGCTGGCATAGTTTATCTATTATTCAAAACCACAGTGAATGGTATTGAATGGTCAGACAGCAAGAGGGTTAAAGGGACACATTGCCTTAGGATTAGGTGCTTTGGGCAACAAAAGCATTTGCTATGAAATGAATATGGCTGGAAAGATGTTTTAAAAGTAGGGAATATGGTTCACACAAATATCCCTCAAAACTGTGTGGTTTTCTCTTTACCTTGTGAACTAACTCGGTCCGCCATTTTGTGGAGTCAACAATTTTGGTTCTACAAAATGTGGACCGTGCTAGTTCATGAAGGAAAAGGAAAACCACACATTTTCGGGGATATTTGTGTGAATCATTATTTTGCTTTTTAAAGCCCAAAGTGCCCAATCCGAAGGCAATGTGCCCCTTTAAAATGTAACAAAAAATGCATTAAAAATTCCATTTCCCTTACATGCTTCATTGATGATAAGCACTATCATAGGCCTAATAGGTGCTTGCAAAGTCCTACAAAAAAAAAACAGCAGCAACTCAGTCCGGATTCGAACCTGCACATGGTTCGAATCCGACTAAGTTGCCTGCTGGTTTTGGCCATGGGATCCCCACATTTATTGTCTTATAACCACTAGACCACTGAGTGCATCCGATGACCAGAGGCCAGTTCCGGTCCAGTAAATCTAATTAGTTGCATGTGCCGTAATCAATTTCATTGATGTAAAACTTGCATTGGAAATCTGGAAAAAAAAGTATTATATATATTTGTTTTGTATGAAGAAACTACTAACCTTACAGTTGGGTGTTTGGGTTCTGGGTACGGCCTACTGCTGAGCCTCGCTTGGCGTAGTAATAGCGCCCTCTGCCTGTTCCTTTCAATCTTAGCTCTCTGTTTGTCACTTAATTCCATCTTGTCATCCGTGTTCGCCATTTTAATTCCATCTAAAAAAAAATGTACATGTATAACGAAAATGTCATTATGCTCAATACATTGCCGCTCAATATCAACAGTGATATTCGCTTACCAAAAATTTTTATCCAAGGTTGAAATTTGTTTTAACATGAATTTTGAATTTAATATTATAATATTGACAAATAACAATTTTACAATGCATGCAAATTGGTAACGGAAACTTCGAAGAATAAAAAATATCCACCCTCCCAAATCCGGCGAAGTAATTTTTACAATGAGATTGAGGGCAACTGTGTGATATCTGAAACATATTTGAGTGATGTTTCTCACAGAAAAACTGCAGCCGTCTTGCTGAGAGTGACAGCGATAGTGGGATAGCCTGTAATTATAGGCCTACCGTCTGTGGATGGTTTGGGTTTTTTCAGTAAAAAAAAACATTATTCATTCATACCCAACACTGGGGTGCTAGAAAGTTACACACACAAGCCATCATCAACATCAGTGACTGTGTATTATTTAGTGTCAGGAGTGTCAGTGTCACTGAACTGTCACCGAGTGTCAGTGTCACTGAACTGTCACTGAGTGTCTGTCACTGAACTGTCACCGAGTGTCAGTGTCACTGACACTGTCACCGAGGTGGAAGGCAAGGCAAGATACCACTACGCCAACCTGACTGTCCAGTGTCACTGACACTATTTTAACAGATGGATTGCAATACACGTCATTGACCACCATCTTTGAATTGTGCACGCGTGAAGAGCTATCATTGGCCGAGAGTCGTGCGTAGCGCGTACACGCGTGCACTTTTCCCATCGTTTTACATCAAAGATGGCGGTCAATGACGCAAATTGCAATCCATCTATGAAAGCAAAACACATTTTATTTTCTACATTCCTGTGAAGTCTAGACCCCTTTCATTCTTTCCTTTGTTCTTTTACTTAACATCCTCTCGCTCATATAGTTTTCCTTTGCACCCTAGTCTATAGATTTTCCCATTTTTATTGTAGGACGGGTTACCCTATTATTACCGTGGGGGTTACAACCCTTTTCGATTAGAATAAAACATGTTCAGCAACCTATGAAAGGTGTCCTCTTATTATTGTTGTTGAAGTACATACGTAGTAATCCGTGCAAGTTTGGAAATTGTGCGCATTTATAAGTTTTATACTTGTGCAAATAAGTCTTTTTGCGCAAGTTTTTACTCAAACATACAGTGATATTAAGGGTGCCCTTTACAAAAATATATAAATTTGAATGTTTTTAGTTTCCTGTCCTTACTAATTTAAGGTGGCAGAATTTTGTTTCATTTATTAGGTGAAAATTATACGTGCACTCCTGCGATGTAAATCTTTTTTTTAAACAGGATCCAGACACTCATATTTCATTGGATAGAACAACATTTAGGGTAAAAATTGTAATGATATAATGGCGCTTATGACAGACATGGTCAGAGAAAATTAAACCTGTCGGAAAAAATGGTGTATTTTTTTTCAAAATTATCTAAATTTAAACAATTTCAGGTATGACTTTCTAACCAGGTTGGTAGACGGATCTCTTACTCTTAGTTACCAATTCATTAATCATTGCATGATGATGAAAGCCGTCAATAGATGACATATTTGAACTGCAAAAAAGTAAATTTTCTGGTACCACGGTATTAGGAGACCGACGATAATATTTATGAGACAAGCATGATCGACTATACTCCAGTCGCACACATCATGCACACATAAAGTCACGCGGAAAAATGTCCGTATCTTGCCACCACTTTTCCACTCATGTTTACCAAAAGGAATACCTAATTTGAGTAAATTAGATACCTATTTTATTTCATAACGAATGAAAAAGTGGTGGCAGGATACGGACATTTCCAGTCACGCAATCATGCCACTGCCAGTGACCAAGGAGGAGTCACACAGTGACAGTCTAGTTCATTGTCATGTTGTTGACATCCAGATTCCAGTCACGACTTTTTTGTGTGTGAAGTTTCAAAATCTAACTCCATGCATACCCACATGTTACCAATCTCCGTCCTCCTCATTTACGTCTGGGCTCCAAATCCGGATCCGACTACCACTTTATCTTCTTCGTAAATTAAATTAATTATTAAATAAACCACAACTTATTTATACACAAGCTAACGTTTGCGTACCACCCTCATCCAAAACTGGCAGACATTTGCATGCTTCGTTACATTCCTTGTTATGTTGTCGCTTGGTGGCGCTGTGCCTGTTTTGCGGTCAGAACAGCTGTAATACGGTGGGTTCGGGGCCAGCGGAGGCATATTTGGGACCAACCTATGTACGAAGCTGTTTAATTAAGGGACATGGTGAATTTTATTTTAAATTTTCCAAACATGTATGTTTGCCTTATACGCATACGTACCTCACTCATGTAACCCATACGTACGCCTTACTAACGCGTACGTGTACGCCTTATGTAACCCGTACGCTTTATGTAAACCGTACATACGCCTTGAAGGTCCAACACATTGACAAACAGTTTGCTTGTGCTAGAACAGCTTGCAACCGAAACATTACACAAAGATTGCTTCATTCATTGGGGCCTTGAACAAAAATAAAGAGAAATTTATTTGAAGTGTGGCATGGGAAGGAAATAACCCAAATGCCCCTTTTTATCAACTTATTGAATAAGTACAGGCTCTTTAAAGTAGCTTATAAATAGGATAATAAGACAGCATGTGTGTAATCATTTCATTCATCTTGTTTCTGTATGTTTTATCAAAATATTTGTTTTATGTTTTTCATGAGTTTTTCTGAGGTGGATTGTCATGCTGACTCTATCTTTCGAGGTCAGAGGGCGGAAGGGGGTTACTGAGCGTGGCAGACAGTGTTAACATCGAGCGCAGGAGCTAACATTGTCATATCAGGAGGACCGAGGAGAACTTGTTGAAGGTTGCCCCAAAGTACACGAGGGCAGACGAAGTTGGCCCGAAGGAGTACAAGAGGGGAAAGAAATTTACAAAATGCTCTCTAGTGTAAAAATTCAGTGTATTTACAATATTTGAAAACATTAACATCCTGAGATAAATGGTCTCTTCCAGGCAGTCTCATTTGCGGCCAACCGAAATAATGTACTTTTTAAGTTAATAATATCAATACGTGCAGCATTCATATTGCACATGTCATTAAAATGGGGGCACGAGCCAGCAATATCGCGACAGCAGTATAATCGGGTAAAAGCATGCACCGCGACAAACAATTTTTTTCTCTCTCAAATTGGTGATTTCATTTGCCGGCCTAAACTAACCACCTCGTTAATGTAATTTTGTTTTGCAAAAGGAGATACAACAAGTTGATCGTTTTAGTTTTGCTCTACATCGATCTGTGATGCATTTAACTCACTGCTTATACCGAGTCGTGCATAACTCAGCTATTTCGAACCTACCCTATACCGGTTCGCGATTTTTTTTCTGCAGCACACGTCGGCTAAGAAGTCAACAGTTAAGGGATATGGGCTGTTCTTCCTATCCCTTAACTGTTGACTCTATAGCCCACGTGTGCTGCATTTAAAAAAAATTGCTACCGGTTCTTCTTTGCATTGTTACACTATGACCATTGAACCCGTTTGTGAGGTGTTCTAAACCATGTTTTCCCCTTTTCACTGAGATCGAGTTACACTGGGGAAAACCTTATTTAAATAATATAACTGTGCCCTACATTCTTGTGAAAGAAAAAAACCTGATATAGCCGTTATTCTCAGGATGGTGCGACCGACAATTCAATGAGCTTAGTGGAGTATACATTATATTAATTCAGACTCAATTCAAACCCCAACCCATTTTTTTGCCACCTGGCGTGAATGCAGCGTAGTGTATTTGGTCATCGAGTATGACAACCATTGTTTGAATAAAGGCTAAAGTTTGTGTATAAAAATCACTCCGGCTCACGTTTCCTTCATGGCCCTTAGTGCCTCCTTGTCCACCATATTCACAGCACACCTTTCTCTGCTGGTGTGTAGAACCTCAAATTACAGACACACGGAACTTTCCTTCAGCTTCAGAAGTCGTTGGGGTAAGTTGTTTTTACTCAAAGTTAATGCGTCTTGGAATATTGTTTTTCTTCAGATCTACAAATTAATTAAACACTGTGTGAAACATCTCTCCGCAGAGCATGGGTTGACGATGAAGAGAAATGAAGTATTGATGAAGGAGGCTATTGTAATCTGTGTCTCAGGTAGCTACCAGTGAACAGCGTGCTGTCCTATAATAATGTATCAATCGATTTCGTGCTCGATATGTGCGTGGCATGGTGTATACGCCCCTCCCCTCCCCATTAGCCTTTTTGAGATATGGTGGATACTATGGGAGTGCACTGTTTGGTTTGGGTATATACAGACCATTTTACCCAAACCTAATAGTGTCTAGTGCTATGTCCACCATACCTCAAAATGGCTTATCACATTGTGTTCTCACTTCTGGGAACCCTATGAATCCTTTTGGTGGATTTCGGGGTGGATGGAAGGGGGGGGGGGGCTTGTACTTCTGTACAAGAGGGGAAGAGTGTGTTACAGGAACATTTTGTCGGGGGGAAGAGTGTGTTACAGGAACATTTTGACGGGGGGAGGACTCCGGCATGTGAGGAACAGTTTCCTTCCAATTTGATTTAGGGTGATTGCAGAAAGAGATCTAATCCACTTCTGACTGACTCATTTAACATGAAATGTTTTAATTGCAATTTGACTCAAATGTTGTAACCGATGATGATCGATCTGTTGTTGTGAGCCTCAGGTGTGGGTGCAGTGGCGAACGAGACATTTCCGGGGGGGGGGTCAAAGATACACTTTGGGGTGGCTATAAATGTATCGAACCATTTATTGTCCTTTTAAATCTTATTTTGGGAGGCAAGAGGGCGGGGTCCTTCCCCCTTCCCCATAATGGTAACGACACGGTGTGAGTGGCTCCACTCCCACCACTCTAGACGGTGACTGCTCTATATTCCGACACCCCTTTGTTCCGAAAACCCCCCTCGTGGTTTAGACGCTCAGGTTAGTGTTGTTAAGGTCAGGGTTAGGGTTTGAAGTAGGAAAATACACAACGGGAGTCGGAACATGGGGGTGTCAGAACACGGGGGTGTCGAAACATAGGTGTGCTATTGCACTCGTCATGCAACCGATATAACATAGTCATACTTGTAATTGTCAACGTCGTGGAAATGCGTTCTGCCCACTGCGAATGGCAATTGAACAGATAATGACAAAGTTTGGCCGCATTGTGCGTGTGCGGCAATCTACTGATAAAGTTCAGTTCTTTTTTTCGAAACCTTAATTTCTCCACAACCCTGCCACACGCGTTGGAAAGGAGGGGATTATTTTGAAACATGTGTGTTGCATTACTGTTTGTAAGATACCTTTGATTGAAATGACATACGCATGCCGAATCAACTTGATTTTGTTGTCCATGATTTGTTGTATAAAAGGGGCAGACACGTATAACCCATGGTATAACAATGCAAGCCCGTAGCGTGATATACTACCATGGCGTGCATACTTGACGTTTAATCCAGCATAGTGATATCTCTGTTATCGGGCGTACAAAGTTAACATTTAGTTTCTGTAGTAGAAATAATCTCTATCAATAATAGAGATAGGCCTATCTCTATGAGATATCAATAATTCTTTGATAGAAATATCTCTATTATTAATAGAGATATCTCTATTATTAATAGAGATATCTCTAGCTCTATTACAGGTATTAAATGTTAACTTTGTGCGCCCGATCATAGAGATATCTTAAAGAGTAAATAGATAGAGTCCTAATGAAAGCAGGGGGAAAATTAAAAGTCTTTAATCTCACGTTTAAATGGTGTAAAATTATCATTTTAAGTTATACTCTTTCAGAGCGAAATTTGAAACAAGATGTCATCAGACAGCAAAACCAAATGGGTCCGTACATTCCAAAGAGGAATTTATGTGTCAGTCATGAGTTCAAATTGAATGCCATTTCGATTGAACATCGTCAGAATTCAGGAATGAACTGCAAAAACTCTGAACACAAAATTTACAGACCATATTTGAAGAAAAACCCGTTGCAAATGTCGTGAGTTCAAATCCCACCCGAGTAACATGCATGTGGATTTTTTCCGCAGGACACGAGAAAGTACTGAGTATAGATTGCTATTCATACATCAGTTATTTTTCCATTTTTCACTGTTAAAGGTACACGTTGCCTTGGATCGGTCGACCTTCCCGTAATCATAGTTTGCCCTGGGTAGTGCCGCCGTGGTCATGTTGTCTTATCCCCAATGTCCCCCTCCCCCCCCCCCCCCCCCCACTAGAGAAATCCAGTAACGGTAACTTTCCCCCCATCCGTCCTCTCTGTCGAGTGTTGTCGACCCCGTTGCCGCTGCGAGCGATCCCGTCGAAAGTGCATGAGCCCGTAGCAACCGAAGTATTCCACCAGCCACCGGTCTGCGCATATACCCCGTCTTGTCTTTGATTATATTTGCTTGTGGATGTAATTACCGGTTTGGGTTGGCCCTCTCGATGTACAGCGGGCAGCTTTCTAACGTCCATCCATAATCAAAATCAACACAACCAAGAAGAAAACTTGACACAATTTCTCCACTTTCTGCTGGGCGTATGTTTAAAGCCTTTTGTTTAACACTTCTGACTTTAAGAAGTTAAACACTCAACGAGAAGAACAAGAGATGTATCTTCGGCAAACGGGTTTCCCAACAGGGCCCACAGCGCGGGAACCTGCGTGCTGCACCCTCTGCTGCCCGGTAGTCACCGCCGTTACGTTATGGAAAGCATCGTGCGTTACACACAGATTCAGAGAAAACATAATGTGACAGTCCTCAGTGTAAAGTTAGGAACGAAAAACACAAAATTTACGGTCAATATACCATCACCGTGGTTTGTGTTAAGGTCCTATAAAGTTATTACTTATTTTTAAAACAAATTGGGGGGGGGGGTCAGCTTAAGTGATGCCTTAAGAGCAAGTTTGTTCAAAATTTTTATAAATGAAAGTTTTAAATTTCAAAAATGCAAGTTTGTTCAAAATTTATAAGAGGCTTATATCGACAAAATAAATAAAAATAAAAAATTAAATTAGGGGTGAAATACGCACATGTGGATATGATGCAACATGCAACCTTATGTAATTTCATGCACTTCGTTTCTTTGGACAAATCCCTCATATTTTGCTTTTTTATATATAATTATACGGAAAATGCCGTCAAGGTTTGTTATTGCTGGTTGCAACACTACTAAAGACAGTGTCAGTCAACACAGATTTTCACCAGATCCAAAATACCAATGAATTCGGACGGCTGCAGTGAAACATACCAGAGCTAAATGGTCGGGATTGTTCATTGTATTCGGCGTTGTGCATTGTCTTTAAGTGCCTAGATCTATACCATGAAAGCGCGCCACCAGGCGATATCGAAACGGATAAATCAAACTTTGCGGGCCGTCAAGTTATGTTTTTATTTTTTATTATTACGCCCAAGGGGGGATTCTTCAGTGTCAACAAGTAATAAATCAAATTGGCCTACACAATGAGAGGGTAAGCGATTGCGTGCAAAAAATAAATCCTTATGGAATACTGGTGTTGAGTGACAATGTACTTCACATCCGTAGTTTTAGCAATGCTGTATGATTGCTAACCTGTGCAGTTGCCCGTTCAGAATAGTACAGGTGAACTTGTGTACTTTTTCTTATATACCTTATGGCATGAATTCACATTAGAAACCCAAGTCCACCCATTGTGTGGACACTAACCCTTGTGACTGAAATTGTGCAGAACGGGGCGCAGTATGGTCATTGTCAACTCAAGTTCGACTGGATAGCTCGCAAGTAGTTTGCAAGTAGGTATCCGCCATTTCATGGTGAACATAGACTTAGATCCTCAATGGTCAAAGGCTCTGTACACTATTGGTAAGATCGAAAAACACAATGTTCACAGATTCACACATAACTTACATGATTTAAAGTAAGTGATGGTAGAAAGGATTCCTTAAAATATTTCTGCCTAAAATGCTATCGTTTCTGAGAAACGAGTAAAACAATAGTAATTATCGCGCGCGATAATTTGAAAAAACAGAAAACACATAAGATCTCTTTTCACTATTTTCTCGTGACCTCGATGACCAATTGAGCTCAAACTTTCACAGGTTTGTTTGTTCATGCATATGTTTAATCACACAAAATGTGGACAGTGATTTTGAGCTGTTACAAAAAGTGTACAATACCTTTAAAGGAACATTACAGAATTGGTAAGAAAAAAACTTGTAAAATTTGATCACAGATTTACATAAAACTTACACGGTCTAAAATGACGATAGTAGAAAACATCCCTTTAAATATTTCTGTCTGAAATGCCATATTAGATGAGAAATGAATAAACTAATTTTCCGATTGGAGTTTATCGCTCAGTGAGCGTTTTATTAATCTGTTGAATCTATATGATTTCATGCAAATGTGCAATCGGTTTTTCACTATTTTCTCGTGACCCAGATGGCCGATCGATCTCAAACTTCTACAGGTTTGTCAGTTTATGTATATGGTGGATTACATAAAGTGCTTACACTGCCAGCAACTGGTGTGTTAGCAAAAAACAATTCTGTAATGTTCCTTTAAACAAGATTGTTTTTACTTAGTGTTCAGCACAATAACGAAGGTATTTCCGATGTGTACAACATCCCACATAACTATTCCGCACAACAACCGAACAATCTTCAAGAAGAAATCATACAATAATGCTTTCATAATATGATCATGGAATGTGGAATTTGGGTAAAAGTTACCAACATACTTATTTGCTATGATGCCTGATACTTGGCAGAGGGGGAGTCCCCCAATGTTCTCATATACTCTCCTTCCCTTTGGTACAGGAGTACCAATCCATGAGATTCACTGACAGCACCCCCCCCCCCAATTTTCCCCTCAAATTCTGCCCTCACAAAATTTCCACTTCAAATTTAATTTAACCCCAAACCGATGCACCAAAATTAATGCAATTATGTTTGAGTTACTCCAGCTCAAGAATAACGCTGGTGTAAGTCTGTCATTTTTAGAGGTAAGTCAATGTTTTTATCAGCAGTACAGAAATTGTATTACAACTTAATATTTTCGCCCTTAATATTAAGCTTCCACCCGCCTTTTCCCCTAAACCCCAAACCACCTGGTAGGCCCTATGGTGCCCCGCCCCCGCTGTTCTAATTGGGAGGGGCCCCATTCCACATGCATAGCACCAACTTTTCAGTGATCTACAACGTGCGTGGATCAAAATAGGCATAACAATGGTTCATGACACGTTACCTCCATTTGCAAAGATCGGTGTTTTATGTTGTGGGTCGTTTCTTCGCCTATCACTGATGTTTTCAGTTGATGTCCCTGGGTGCACGGATGGCTATTGTGCTGATCAGATTCTGTTTTCTAGCTCCTTTTTGTGTTGGTTTTTTTTTTATAGCGGGGGAGATCAGAAATAAACAAATGTTTTCAGTACCACGACAAGTCCTTTCAATTCAATATACTGATGGGTTTAACTAGATTACTGCATTATAAAAATTGTATATCCTCGGAAGAAGAAACACATTTATCACGAATCTATTGAAAAACGAATTGTAAAGTTCGGTTGATATGTACATTTCAGTCTATCAGTGCGGGTGTACTTTTTATTTAAAGAGAACTTTTTGGTTTTTAGTTCCTATCCACTGTTGAGAATATACCCCCTAAAAAAGTGCTTTTATAAAACATAGGCCTAATGGCAGCATTTACCAAAGCAAATATCAAAATAACCAAGCTGTTGTGTTGGGGAAACTTTTTGAGTTCGTTCATATCATCTTTATAAAATTATTTAGAAAAACATATCGAACAGCATCTATTCGACACCAGGGGCCCAATTTCCTAAAGCTTCTTATTCACAAAAAGTAGCTAAGCACAACAAAATTATGCTTACCAGAATAAGGCGACCAGCCAAAATACAAGTCACATGCACCATCTTTGGCTGGTATCCTGCTAATCTTTGCTTAGCACCAAATTAATACTGTCCGCTGAATCAAATGTGTGGATCATTATAGTCTACCTTTAAAACTTTATTTCCAAACATATTCATTTTAAAACAAACGCCCTTTTAGCCCAAATCGCCAAAATCTAGGGCAACGTTCCCTTTAACAATACGGTACATGGCGCTCAAGGTCACCGGCCCACTACGTGTTGTAATTGGCTGATGTAACTGAGTGTTGGTGATAGACAGCTCATTAAAGTTTGTCACTTGTACTTATTGAATAGATTTTGAAAACTCACTCCCTCTGTATTTAAAAATCACTGCTTGACCACTCAGTGTAACACACACTCGCTTGACGTGTCGCCAGACGAGAAGGTAACGCCTGCTCAGATCTTGCTGTTCAGACAGATCTTGCTGTTCAGTGGCGAGGCCACTCCCGTTCGTTGGCTAACTTGGGGTAAAGTAAGTCGTAGTTACACAGTTCTCCTATAGAGCATATTCGGATGTTTTTCGGTATAAAATGTTTGAAGTGAGCTTCGGGGGCTGGATGGTTGAGATATTTTAAACTCTGGTTTTCAACTGTAAACGTTGCACACAATTATTTGCATGATGTCAGATCATGACATTTGTGTTGGTGCTTGACAAAAACATACGGTTTGATTAGCTACCGGTACCACTTTAATCACAACTTGTTAGTTCATCTTAATATTAAACGAACATAACAAATCAATAACTTATTCCTATCGGGGAGGAGGATGTTGTTTTAAGTTTTAACTTTGTGACGGTTTTTAACACTCGAAGGGTGTGCACAACAATATAAATGTTCACAGATTTGCACTTAATATAGTCATATGTGCAAACTTCCCTTTAATTATGCTCATGAAATACTAAAAAAAAAAAAAAAGGAGAGAAATAGGTAAAACATTTTAGTTTAAATATCGTGAGTTCAAAGCTCAATGTTTGATAAACAGTTTTGTAGTTTCATTACTTTCTGGTGACTCTGATCACCGATTGATTTTACTTGGGCCTACACATGGTTGTTATTTTATGTATCTGTTGTGGGGATCATACCACTCTGTCAATATTTCCAATGTTGTCCGGGTGCTTTAGTTCTAAACTTGTCGGTAAGTCGACCCTCATAATGAAGTAAGTCAAGTGGACTATTTTGTAAAAAATGTAAAATATCTAACACCAATGCAGTATTTAACGTTAGCTTGAAATGAGCCATGCATATGGTTAATTTTTTGTTTTATAAAATGGCCCCTTGAAAATTTACTGCGGTTGTGCGACGTTTATACTGGAGATTTAAAATAGGTTGAATGCTGGGAAGATGATGGCGCGTGCAAATGCCGTGAGATCCCGTATTATCGCCAATCCGGGAAAATAATTATAAACGTACCTGGCAAAGGAAAGACCGGAAGTTTTTGGGTAGAGCAAATTCATTCAGATCCTCTTGTTTTCAAAAAAAAAAAACACCACCACCCAACTTTATGAACATAATTTTTTCAGAATCACCAAATCGCGAGACAGGTGATTCTGTGTATGTTCAAAAGTGTTATTTCCATTTGGGAATTTGAAATTGAGTGGTGGAAGAAAATTTATCATATATTGCAGTATTTCAGACGGAGTTAATTTGTCAAATTATAAGGATTCGGTTTCGAAACAAGAATTTTTCTTTGATTTTTTCCGGTCATTGTCAATCATGTCATAGCTGCGAGTTGTTTCTTGTCACGTCGTTGAAATCTTTTTCCATGTAACTCGATGTCCACATAATTATTACTCAAATCAAACGAAACAAGTTTCACAGTTTTTAAATATTAAGCAAAGTTGTTATTGCCTAGTTTACTCTTTTTTATTATAGGTCTACACATCTCTACCACTTGGCCAGGGTTTTAGATTATGGCGGTTGCTTTGGTTCCAAACAGCGTGCGTCGCCGAATCACAGCAAAGAATGAAATCATCCGTGGAATTCTGGCAGAAATGGCAGGAATATTCGTTCTTGTGGTGAGTGTTCTATTTAGTTGTTTAAAGAGTGTCACTCAGCGAGAATTGTCGTCTATCGTTAGAGTTATAAAAACAAAAGTGTATTATTTTGTTTTTTTCTAAACCACGACCCTCCCATAATAAATTAAGAGTTGAAATAAACATCTGTACGTGTACACTTCTTTACAATGAGTTTGAACCACGTTTCAAGGTACATAAGGACTTTCTAAACAACACTTGGGCTAACGTACCCAAACCAGCTAAACGTAATACCTTCGTTGTACAAGAAAACAGTCCATTGGCGTGGTCAGCGGCAACAATAAGGTATACATTATTTGTAGGGGGCACTTCTGGCCAAAAAAAAACAACTGTAGTTTGCGTTTGCAGTTTTCTTAAAGGACCTTAAAGAGGGACTTCAATGTCAAATTCAGATTGTTTATGTACTCATTTTTCAGTAGATAGGGTCCTCATGGAGGTGGTGGTAAATTAAAAGTATATTACCTCTCACGCTGAAACGATGTAAAATGTAATTTTAGCCGAGCAGATACTCTTTCAAAGCGAAATGTGAAACGTGACGTCAACGAATATCCAAATCAAAACGGGTCTGTGCAAAACAAAGAGGATTTTTGTGGCAGTCGATAAAATCAAATCCAACGCTGTTTTAATTTGAACATCATCAACAATCAGGAATGAACTAAAAATTCTCCCTGCAAAAAAAGTAAAACCCTAATATTTGATTGCACTTGAAGGGTATCAATCACAGTGTCATTTTACACCGTTTTAACATGAGGTTCGAGACTTCTATGTTTCCCCCAAATTTCATAAAGACTCTATTGGAAAAATGAGTGGATCACAGAACTGAATTTGACCTTGGGCCTTCCTGCAATCTCAAGCCCTTTTCCAACGCTCTTGTTATGCCATTTACTATATTATTTTATAAGATCATCTGAACTTCTGAAGTTAACAAAAACAAATTGTTTGTAAATAGAAAAGTTGTAAATAAACATGGAGTTATAATTCATTTAAAAAAAAACTTCTTTGGGGGTGGACTTTCATATGGTAATGTGTAGCTATACAAAGATCCATTTTGTAAGGGGGAAACCGGGGGCCTCATAGCTACGCCACTGGGCGGGTGGATAGACCAAAAGATTCAAGAGTCCAAAATGAGATTTTGCGGTATAACTGTAGAGTCAGATGCGACTGAGCTAGAGAGCAGCGACCCCACTCAATTACTGGTGCCTCTGTCAAGAAAATAAGAGTTAAATAAGTAGATACAATACAATCCCTTTTCGGTTTCAATACTTTCTGCTGTTGACGGGTTATATAAAGTAGGGGGTAATCGCCTGAAATTTTCAGCTAAAGAAAACAAAATGACCGTCGGCCTGCCCTATAATCTCTTGACAATGGCATAAAACACCCGTCACGTTCATAAACATGTTTGTATGGTGTGGCGGGGAAAAGAAAAAGAAAAACAACATCGAGAGTTTAACATTCGTGTCAATATTCCGAGACTGCCTGCTACGAAGTCAATGGGTCCACCGATCCCTAGCTCTGTGGGTGGGTGAGCGGCCACTTAGCGATTAGCGACGGTAGAAGAACAACAGTCATTGCGTCTCCAAAATTGAAGTTTTATAACATTCGTCAACAACCTGTGATTTCTTCCATTATAGTGCAGGGTCTTCAAATGCTTTTCGAGTCCTTGAAGACCATGCTGGTAACAGCTCCCAACTTTTTGGCAACAGCATCCAATGGTTTTGTACAAACTTCCCAACCAACAAACCGGGACCCCTCTTTTGTTAGTCCCCGCTTTGTACCTAGGTACCTACCCACATGTACACACGTAACAGCTCGTACGTTTTATTTGTTACACCCCTGTGGAGACATCTTTTGTTCTTTTCTTTTTCCATATAATAAAAATGTTCCCAATGACTTTGTACAACAAATTGCTTGTCGACCACCTCAGTCTTTAGAAATCCCTGAAGGGGACTTTTTATTTTCCCCGTTTTGTTTTGCTCTCGGTCTCCATAAGGTAGCGAATGTTAAAGGAACATTGCAGAATTGGTAAGAAGAAAACTTGTAAAATATACTTTTGATCACAGATTTACACAAAACTTACACGGTCTAATGATGATGATAGTAGAAAACATCCCTTGAAATATTTATGTCTGAAATGTCATATTTGATGAGAAATGAATAAACTAATTTTCCGATTGGAGTTTATCGCTCAGTGAGCGTTTTATTCATTTGTTGAATCTATATGATTTCATGCAAATGTGTAATCGGTTTTTCACTATTTTCTCGTGACCCAGATGGCCGATCGATCTCAAACTTCTACAGGTTTGTCAGTTTATGTATATGGTGGATTACATAAAGTGCTTACACTGCCAGCAACTGTTTTGTTAGCAAAAACAAATTCTGTAATGTTCCTTTAAAACACACATACATACACTCAGTGGACATTCCTTTTTCTACATGCACTTAAGAAAAATTTTCCAACACTATAAAAATGTTTTTGCGGACATGTGTAAAGTCTACTAATTGAAGGCCTTTTCACACTATCGACGTCCGATCCGTGTCCGGAGCTACACGGGTCAACCCCTTGCTGACTCGGTAAAATTTCAACACGGTTTAAAGGTACACGTTGCCTTGGATCGGGCGAGTTGGTCTTTAAAAAGCGTTTGTAACCGTTTGTTATAAAATGCATATGGTTAGAAAGATGTTTTAAAAGTAGAATACATTGATCCCCACAAATATGCCTCGAAATTGCGTGGTTTTCCTTGAACTTTGCGAACTAACACGAGCTCCAGTTACTTTGGTGGCTTTAAAGGGACATCGAACACATAATATAATTTACGTACATATTCACGATTTGTGTTTTACGTGTGATACTTTACGTAGGGCCAGGCCTTTTTTCCCAGTATTAAATATGTCCATCTTTTTCGTCTTTCTTGATGGACTGGAAGCCTGTAAAATCTTAATTTTTGTGTCAATGGCAAACAACAGATTGTACAACACAAATTACGATAAGTGCTTATGGAACACGTTGTATAGCATCCAGTAAACAATATTACGAATTCCAAAAGCGACCCGGTCGCTCAGATAATGCAACGCAGTAAACAAAACCGCATACATTTCAACACGGTGTTGATACGTGAAGAACATCTAGATCCGTCTGGAAACCAACCCTGCTCTGGAGGTGTGTTGAGAGCTCTCGATCCGTGTTGAAAAATTCCAACACATGTCTAAAGCTGTAGAAACACACCTAGGTTTGTTTTCGATCTCTGTTGAGTGATGTGCATGGCGCCATCTGCACACCGTGGTATGGGAGTTTTCCCGCTTCGATCCGTGTAGGACCCTTTCAGTGCTTTTCACCCACATGCTGATTTTGCACACAGCTATAGTGAGAAAGCATAACGGATTTAAAGGTACACCTTGCCTTAAAATCGACCGAGTTGGTCTATAAAAAGCGTTTGTAAATCGTTTGTTATAAAATGCATATGGTTAGAAAGATGTTTTAAAAGTAGAATACATTGATCCCCACAAATATGCCTCGAAATTGCGTGGTTTTCCTTGAACTTTGCGAACTAACACGGTCGGCCATTTTGTGGAGTCAAAAATTTGACTCCATAAAATGGCCGACTGATTGATTGATTGATTGATTAATGGAATGGTCATTGTCTTCACTGATCTATCGTTGCATCAAAGGAGTTGCTTGCTGCAATGGCGCCCAGTGAAAATTTCGCATTTCAGTCCGATTTTCCCATCTTGCGCCTTTGGGCGCTTATAATCTTTGACGTGGACCTCTTTTGGTCTCAGGTCTACACTTCATATGTAACGGTACTGTTTTGCAGTCTGGGAAATTGTATTACAGCAGCGGTATATCCCCCTTTCGACCCCACCTCCCCGTATGTTCAAGCCTAATACCACTCGGAGGGGCTAGAGATGCTTTTGGCCAAAATAATTGATTGGTCTTGCTATTTTCCCTCAAACTGTTGTTATGAACTGTTGATGATGACCAGCAGGATCGCTCTGAAGCCCCTAAGCTTTCCAACACCCAACAAGGCATAAAATACAAAGAACCTATCGTACAGATTTGGTGTTGCCCTGGCAATTTGTGATATCCAGAAGCAGGCCTAGGATAAGGATAGTTGATTTTTGCCATCAAACCAGGCTGGCAAGGTCACTGAAATGTGCACAACAACAATTTTAGTTATCGAAGGTTTCCCAACCACGCCATTTTCAATCGTGATCTTTTAAACGTTAACCAACTACCCTAGTGTATTTGCTGCCGTGTTTCGTTGAGGTGAGATGGTGGGTAACCCGAAAGACTGAATTTTTTTAAAATCCTTTGGCGAGTAGTAACAAATTAGCAAAAAGGAAAACTACGGTAAATGTCAGTTAGACCATGTAACCTTTACTTACAAAGAGAGTGACCTTGTACATTCCAGGGCTTTTCTGGCAGGCAAGATACTACATTGGTCACATTGGAAATTGTACTTTTTTGTCATAATGTCCACATAAATGCAAGAGTTATAAAAGTAACAGCTGAACAATGTTTGATGTGCACCCCCGTTATTCATACCATAGGCGCCTAAGTGGATACGGGTCAAACAGTGCAATCTCCATCGATTTAAGATCATTGTTTTCTTCCATTGGGCTGTGAAAAAATCATGCCTGCCGGAAGTCCAGGCTCTCTTTTGTAAACCTGTGATGTCACAGGTTAAATAGTCCATTTATAGTGGTACTTCTTATGGCCAATCAGGCAAGTTTGTGGAGAGAGTAAAAAGGTTGGGAGATCAATCCGTTAAACCCTGGCTCTATGGCTATCCCACCATAATCCCTGTGAGATTTTTGTAGTTAATGTTTATCAACTTGACACTTCAAATTTTAATTTATTGTCTTTTGCTTTTCCCGTAACACTAGCCTTGTGTGATTCGGATGATTTTCGTGTGCGTTTATGTTTGTGCGACGATGTTAGCACATGCTGCTTGCGTAAGTTTTTCAGTTTGCGTTTTTTTTCAGTTGCGTGTGAACGACTTGCGCCAATCACCATTGGTCTATTCTTTACAGCAACACAAACTGGAATCATACACTTTAGAAAGTATAAGTTTCTGAACAAAGACTCTTTTTAGCTGTTGAGAATTCTCTGACGTCATCATAAACTTGAAAGAAATTAACATTTTGGGTCAAATTTTATTGAAAACGCTTCTGGACTTTGGAAAATACGGGGGGGGGCACGCGCTGTATGTGCCCCTCCCCGGTCCACGTAAGTCCCCCAAAATCCTGGTCCTTATAGAGCCAATTAGAAAACAACAATAATTTGGTTCGATAGCTGTGCATTTCTATAATGTTCATATCTTGGGACGTGTCTATGCACATAACCCTAAATCAGAAAAGTGAAATTCAGCACACATGCCCCCCCACCTCTAAAATTGAATTCAAAGTTTTTAAGCTCTCGACAATAATAACTAAATGTTGGCTTTCATCGTGACAGCTCTTCGTTGATGGTGGCCTGGCTGGGGGTATAGTAAGCGGCTGGGTGTCAGGTACAACCGTCTCGACGGCCTTCACGTCTGGTATGGGAGTTGCGTTTGGTATCTACACAGGCATCGCTGTGTCAGGTAGGAAACTTTGGAGACATCAAGGTTTTCCCATCAGGCACTAAAAGGTTTTAGGAATGGGGTCGCATGTTTGTCAGCCAGTATATAACAATACATGCTTACCACACAGTGTCCTTTTGTATGGTTTTCTATAATGGAGACTTACATGGAGACCTTCTTTTTCAAGGGACGAATTTTGGGGGAAGACTTTTTCTTTTGGAGGCGACTTTTTTTTCACTTGGCATTTTTTTATTCATTTATTTTATTGGGGGGGGGGGGGCTGCGACTTTCTTTTAATGCGGCGCCTTCCGGGCTGTGTTTGTTTGTGGAGGTTCCCGTAAAGATTTGTCACGCACGAGCTCATCTGATCTACTGCCACATTTTGCAGCAAGAGGGTTCTCGACCATACTGCCTGATAAGTTACGTTTTTCTAGGGCTCCTTGACTAAAGTAACTTACCATGTCATTTTGGTTGAGTACCTTCTTGCTGCACAATGTGGGGTGCAGCCCGCTAAATAGGGAGTGCTAGTGAACAGAGCGATGTCCTCATTAATATTTTGTTGAAGCTAAAGATGTTCTATGCTAGACAGACTTAAGAGCCAATCAGCTAGAGCAAGTGTAAAAATAATTTGCACAAATTGTGACCGTGGGGCTGGTGACCTCCAACTTGAAGTATTGTAGATGACCTATAGGCCCTGAATGGTCATTATTTGCCGACGTTTGTCGGACGTTTGGAAATTTACACCAGCTTAGGTATAGGTTCGTTTTTATTTGGAGGGAGAATACCTCGACGGGCCTTGGAACAACCATGGAACTACCCATGTCAAATTAAGCAAAGGATACAAGTTTTGGAGTCAAATGTTTTTCCTCTTTACTGTAAAAAGCTGTGAGACTTATAAGTATTTGAAAAGTGTTTTTGAATATTTAGCAGTTTGCACTGTTTGCTACGGGGGAGTTTATGTAGTAGGTTGCACGCTGTGGCAGCAGACCAGTTATGCGTTCGCGCGTCACTAACCTGTACGGGAACCCACCCCCCGTAAACAAAAAAGTCGCTGTGTAAGCGTCCATTATAGAGCACCATACTTTTGTGGTTTCTTTAAACAATGGGACTAAACGGTTTAATAGCTAGAGCATGGAAATTCATGTTTATTTGTGTACTAACAACTATAAATGTTCATTTTTTAATAATTTGCATCGCGAAAAAAGACATACACCATTAAGTACTGAACACTCAGTGTCTTCCTGGGGAGGGGGAATCCGCAGGAATCCTGCTCGGTTTTGATTCGAACCCACGTCCCTTGCGGTGAGAGGCCAGTGCGGATGCCGTATAAAGCAATTTTTGTTAATGTTGGCCCGTCTGACACTTGGATAGGACGCCCTCCTTTGTCCTTGTGCAAAGAACGTCATCTTTCTCTCTGCGCACCACAGGCTGATTATTCATCCATGCTTCTTTTATAATCTGAACCCTCATAAGAAAGCCTGTTCAGAAATCATCATAATTATAGTTTGCGTTAAATACTTTTGATACGATGTTTCAATAATATATGCATTGGTATAAAGGGTTGATATCAATCTGCACTTAATTCTTGCAACCAAAAGGTTGAAACGATGCTAGCTAGATGCTGTGAACGTCAATGTATATTTAAAAGGTCCTCATATAAATAGCGTGGAATCGAGTGTATTTAATATTTCACACTGACAATATTATTATCTTTACGTGAAGTACTTCACGTCTACGGCGCAAGACACGATGAAACAGAAGAAATGTACCAAGCACTTTGATCTGCGTTATAACGTTTTTTCGTATGGCATGGCAGAAAATCGAAACACCAACAGAGGGCGCCTGTCATTAAACTATTATTGTTGCTTTAGGTGGACATGTCAACCCAGCGATAACAATTGGTCTGGCTTCAGTCGGCAAGTTTCCATGGCGACGCGTTCCTTTGTGGATTATGGCCCAATTGGTTGGTGCCTTCTTGGCCGCCTGTGTCGTCTTCGGGATATATTACCGTGAGTAGTAAATAACAACAGTACATTCCCAAAAAATAAACAACCCAAACAAACACCCCGGTCAACAAACAAACAAGATCAAGTCCAGCAGGACAAAACAAAGACATTACGATTACAGAAATGAGCAGTTAGGTATCTTTGGTTGCGTCATCGAGGGAAATTATGGTAGTCTCTTTATCAACTGAAAATTTGTATGATTAATTTATTAAAATACTGTTATTTGTTGATAGCGGCCATTGACCATTATGACGGGGGCAATAGGACAGTGTTTGGGCCCACTGGCACCGGTGGAATCTTCTGCACCTACCCACAGCCATACTTTGGTGTAGTCGTCGGTACCGTGGAACAGGTGAGCAAAAGCATAAATTAGACAATTACCCGGTTTGGATAGACAAGTAGCCGAAGGCATTGAGTACCAGGTAAATTGGAACTTCTTAGTCTAAAAGAAAGAAGCGCTAACATCCAAATATACATATAACTTGTAATAGAAACGACAACTTGGGGCCTATAATTATAACAACTAAGCGGAGAATAGTAATAAAATAAAAATAAAGCCATCCGCCTTCCTTGATTGTTTATTCGGGTTGATTTTGTGTTTAAGTAGGTCAATTAGTGCTATTTTCTTTAATGCGACTGGTTGAAAGGTAAAACATAAAAATAATATCAACCACTCAAAAATGTCGCATACTATTTACTTTCATGTTGTCAACGATGTACGACTACTGATACACTTTAAAATTGTGCCGTTGCGGTATTGTCCCACCATGGAATTGTATGCCAGAATTGATTCTATGTTGTCCGGTGGTATTTCTCCGGTGCTAGGTTTATGTTTACAAATATTATGTTTAAAACCAATAAATTTGAAGGAGTTCAAGCCATTACGCGGCTGTACTTTCATTTTGCTGAAACTGCCGTCATTCTTGCAGATTGTCAACACAGGGTTGCTGCTTTTCTGCACTCTCGTCTTCTTCGATGAGAAAAACGGCAAACCGACTAAAGGAATGGAGCCTTTTTTCGTGGGTCTGGCCGTGGCAATGATCATCCTGGCCTGGGGGCACAATGCCGGCTCTCCCATGAATCCTGCTCGAGACTTCGCCGGTAGGCTCTTGACGTGGATTGTCGGTTACGGAAATGAAGTATGGATGTAAGTTTATAGCACCATGTACATCATTGTCATGTGTCAAGCAATTCTAATAGTGCATTATCACTTATCGAAAACGAGAAAACAGCTCGATCATTAAACAAAATTCGATCTGATTAAAAAAGTATTAATATTAATATTAATCAACGAAGAAAATCCCGAGAAAAAGAGACCTTACCTCCATTTCCGGTTACTTGAAACAACTGAGAATTTTGCCCAACTGACGTTATGTTATCTTTGAACTTATGGTTACACAAAGTCGGGCGTGATTGGCAAATTGGGTTTTAAAAAAAAATTAGCATCCTCGTCCCAAGTTTTTCATTTAAACAAATTATTTTTATTATATAAATTTTAAAGTTGTACAGACACAGTACAAGTTGGGTAATTGGAGCCTACTGATTGTGTTAAAATTTCCTGTGAAAATTTCACTTCAAAAGGTGGTCGCGTTTTTGAGATATCACCGAAAAACCGAAGCGAATATTTCCACGCAGGAAGAACATTCCCATAGGAATACAGTCTGAGAAGCGTTTCTGACGCTTCTCAGATTCAATTTTGGGGAATAAAAAGTGATATATTTTCCATAACCGTAGTACTTCGAAGTTAAAAGTTTCTAAAAATTCATTAAACTACCCAACGCTGCTGTACTTCTTACCAAGTAAGTTTTTATTGCCATTAATTTTCGGGGTCATTATCAAACGTGTACTGTGCCTTTAAGGGTAAAAGAAGACAGGCCTGCCGCTAATTAAATTGCCTCCCATAAATTAAACTCCGAGACACCCTTTAGTACCATATTACGTCAAAGAAACAGATCAAAGAATGTTACATCTACCGCCAACATAGGGCTAGATAGCTTAATTGGTATAGAGCCCAAACCATTTAAAATCTACATTTGCAATCAATTTCCCTTGTGGTTTATTACTTGAGATTAAATATGAATAAGAACACTGTTTTTAACCCATTTTATTGTTCTATGATCAAGTTGACCATAAAATAACACCGCAGGTATCAGAATGGCCGAAGAGTGTCTTGGCATTGACTGAGGATTCTTGTACATGGTATTCCATCTCTTTTTAGGCCCCGTGGAATTCACTGGTGGTGGATACCTCTGTTTATTCCACCCATTGGAGGCATCGTTGGAGCCAATTTCTACTACCTCATGGTCGAGATCCATCATCCTACAGTAGACGAAGAGAATGAAGAACACGTCGACTACATCAAAAAAAGTGAGATAGACACAAATCAGAATGATGATGTCAAGTTGGTAGGTCAGTATAATATTTTTTTCTAATCCTTAACTTAATAAAAGAATATTAATTTTGTACAAAACTATTGAAACCGGGGGACATGTGAGTCTGTATATGGGTCAGACCCTACTTGGCGGCAGTTTACAACCATGTAATATAACGCGTGAGTATGTTTGTATAAAAGCGCTCTATGACGTCACTGACATACCAGCTTTCATTTTGAGTGTACAAACAATTTTCCCAATTTTATTGTTTTAATAGGAAGGAACTATAAGTAAATAGTAAACTTGCGGGTACAACCATGAGTAAATCTCTTTTGCGTGAGTGTTGGCTCTGAAAAGAGCCGGTGTGGTCTCAACTATTCGGACAGTATACTTTGCTCGTCTTCTTTATTGTCTTTGTGGCTATCTACCTCCATGCTCTAACCATGGATGCTCTAACATTGATGTGAGACTTAAGTCTGGGTCAAACATGTACACGTGACTGATGGTAAACTCAAAGAGCTGAATTAACGGGGACCTCTGTAATAGAGTTAGTTGTGGACGATATTAAGGCGCCTACAGACCATTTAACCCAATGGTATGAACATCCAAGAAGGAAATTACTATTAATAACTTTCTGACTTTGCCTTCTCCTTTCCCCCACAGATATCCCCCTTTTTAGTCTGCCTCAGTCACTAACTATTTATTTTTTCTCCCTCTTCACACCATTGACTTTTACCCTTTGGGTTTCCGACCTTTTGTGGTCTAAATAAGTCATTTCCCTCTAACCCCCATTGTCTTTTTCTTCACTGTTCATCCCTTACTTTTTCTGTGTGCTTTCTGCCCCTCTCTCTTTTCATCTTTTTCCACTTGACTGCTTCTGTTACACAAGAGTACCTGTTTATTTGTGTTGTGTTGTGTTGTGTTGTTATTTAACCTTCGAGAAAGACTCTGCTATAATATGGTCGTACCGTCAGGCCATTTAAACTATTTGTTGCATTTTATACCACAGGTCATTTTGGTTGGTAAGCAGGTTGCAACAGCTAATTCTATTTTCTCATGGACGAAACGAATTGCACGTTGAAACACTATACGTCGTAAAAATGTGATGTCACACGTATACGCCATGCACACAATAGGTGTGACGTCACAACTGTATGAAATTACACCTCACCCCTTTTATTTAACAGGAAGTTGGTTCAAGCGTTTAATCTGTCATTCCACCTATGTATCTTATTGACCAGTATTTCACGTACATGAGTTTAGTCTTTAGAGTGGCATGCCGCTTTGGATATATCTTATTATTGTTTACTAACTCTTGACGTACGTTATACGTTAAAATTGCATTATTAAATGGGTGTTCGGTTATTTTATTTATCAATTGTTGTCTTCCCTTTCTTCCTCTTCTTCTTCTTTTTTGTCCTCTTTGATTTAATGTTTACCTCAGGGATCAAAGACGGAACGAGATCCATTCCTGAATGAGGTCATGTTGTGAAAGAAATTGCCCCGGACGAATGGTATTCATGGAGGCATGGTCTTCAGACTGCATCGATTAAAAAGCAGGGTCTTCAGCCATTTCAAAACCAACACGACAAGCTCACTTACACTATTTCATTGCTAGTAACAGTCGTCGTAAACAACCAACTTACAGATGAGGTCATTTTTCGTTACATTTGAAACCAAAATATATAACAATTACGAGCACTGATGTAGGCCTAAATAGTTCCGGGCATAGTTTGACAATTGAACTTGGAGAAAATGTCATTGCACACATTTTTGGATATGAAACAATAACAATAACGGTCATATATTATACTTACAACTGGAAAGACCATACTATAATGTATTTTTGCATAGAAGGCAATATTTATGGATCTGCTTTATGATGAAGACATTTCCAAGCACCAACAATCATGAATACTGAAACATTGCCTTGTCATGAATACTGTTATAATTTGTGTGTGTTTTTTCTTGATAAGACAGTGGTAGAGTAGGATAGTCAATCATTTTATTCATTTCCGTCATCTAAAAAAAATATTAATAAAATATAACATTTGTAATTTATACTATAAAATTCTTGATATTGGTTTTCACTGTCATTTCCCGCCCCCAAAAATCACATTGGCCTATACTGTTTCCCTTTCATGCATTCGTACTAATGTGAGTTTGACTGTTTGTTGAAACCGTCATGATCAATTTCACTTTGACGCATGCGAATTTTAAAAAGTAGCATTGTATTCAACTAAAATTAAAAGGCGATCTTTTTGTTTAGCCATGCGAAATCAACATTCAATTTCGCATAGTAGGCTCAATACGGAAATTTCTTCGAGAAGCTGATGTGATTTGAATGCTTCAAGAATTGAATGGTTATCGTTTTAATCGCATGACACAAAAGAACAAATGGTTACACAATAAGTGAAACTTTCAATGTCGCGGTAAATTAGCCTTATTCAAGGCGGACGCAGGTCATCCGCACTCGGCGTTCTACTATCCGTATTACGGAGGCCGCCAGGAAGAGTGCACGTACTGTGTACAGCTCAAACCATGCACGCGCACGCATGCTGTTACATAGCAGTGTGCAGTGCGCACACATACATCACTATAATGAAAACAAAACTCCAACGCCTTGGTCAAGATACGCGAAATCGAATAACGCGACGATCAAACTGACTGCTTATTTGCCGAAAATGACCGCGAAAACTAACACATGTTATGCTGTTATACTTGTGATTATTCCTTATAGTTAGAATTATTGTACATATAAAACGACCGAATGGCGTCGTCGTCGTACGGGAGACCCCTTTTTTTTTACCTGGGGTCGTGGGTGGAGGTCACCTTTGTCTATTATGAGCTTCATTTATACCGTGTCTTGTGCCGTACTTTTACCTCGCTTCAAATTTAATTGTTGCCTTTTTTTTTTTTTATAATGGTATATGCTGTATAGGGTTAACCTATATACCCTCCCCTCGCCCCCCCCCCCCCCCCAAACAATGCGGCACAATGGTTCCGGGAGATAGATACCTTGTGAAGTGTGAACTTCTTTAGTATGTGCTGAATAATGCTTTTTGCATTCGTCGCACACGAGACGTAAAAATAAAGCTATTAACTTGCTTAAAGGAACATTACAGAACTGGTTTTTGCTAACAAAACAGTTGCTGGCAGTGTAAGCACTATATATAATCCACCATATACATAAACTGACAAACCTGTAGAAGTTTGAGATCGATCGGCCATCTGGGTTACGAGAAAATAGTGCAAAACCGATTACAAATTTGCATGTGTTATACAATGCATGAATAAAACGCTCCTGAGCGATAAACTCCAATCGGAAATTAGTTTGATTTATTTCTCATCAAATTTGGCATTTCAGACAGAAATATTTCTAGGGATGTTTTCTACTATCATCATCATTAGACCGAGTAAGTTTTATGTAAATCTGTGATCAAAAGTATATTTTTACAATTACCAATTCTGTAATGTTCCTTTAACCAAATTTTCTTCCTCCCTAATTTCTTCCTCCATGGTACTCCCTCGATTATCGTTTAGTTAGTCCGTTCATACTTATAAAATAACTGTGGAATAAAGCATATAAATAAACCTCCATGGACTGATTTTTGACATTCGTGACAGTCCAGTTTTCAGGCCGTAAATTACTGTAGTGGTGCCGTCTTGTTGCTTTTTATATTAATGTATTGTTTTTAGTTTTACGTCGTTACACACCAAGTAAATAATGTATACGTGCATGGTCGACTCGTGGTGAAATTCGGGTGCGCCACCGGGTCGCCCAGCACATCCTGAAATAGTGTATTGTTCAGTAAAATTATGTTCCTTCTGTAAATATAAATTGCGGGTTTACAACACCTCAAGTTGTACGAGTAAGAGATAACGAGTGCTTAATGAGTGTGTTATTTGCTGAGTTTGGCGATCCCTTGACTGGTCGGCCACATCTGCCATTAGGCCAAATAAAAATAAAAACTTTTTAAGAGGACGCCTCCTTTTTTTCTTTTTGTTTAAGGATCATTTTTTACGATCTCTGAAGAAAAAAATAAATTCTAAAATCCATAACATCGTATTTTTTTAAACTTTAGCACACCAAAAGAAAACACAGAAAAAAAGCTGGCAACCATCCTGAAAAAAAGCCCGGCCATTTGTCTTGAAAAATTGTGTCGTGCGGCCATTTTAAATTAAAAAAAACCCGCCTCCTCCTTTTTTCAAAAAGGCAGGACGCTGAACATGTTTTGGGGTGAGGTTTTGTTTGTGCCTTACCGTATACTGCATGTATTTAGAGGTTTTAGAGTTCATTTAGGCCAAATATTTGAAAAACATGTTTAGCGTCCCCGCCCGCTTCCTTTTTAGAAGCCGCCTTCTTTTCTTTTCTTTTTCTTTTCCCTTTTTTTTAAAGGGATAAATTTGGACAATCTCTGACGAAAAGAATTCTTTTAAATAAATAGGATCGTATTTTTTGCTTAAACACACCGGGAAAAAAACACCGAAAAAAGCTGGGAACCATCTTGAAAAACAGTGTCGGGCAGCCCTTTTAGAAAAAAGCAACAACAACAAAAAGGCAGGAAGCTAAAAATGTTTGTTTGTTTGTTTGTTTGTTTGTTTTTGTTTTTGCCTTACCCATGATTTGCCTAAATATGTGGTTAATTTAGGGGGGGGGTACTCCAAGACAATGATAGGACGTCTCTTATACAGTTAATAAGAGTCAGTTTAACATGAAAAAAATTCTCAAGTCAGTACCAAAAATTCGTTTGTTTCATAACCACGAAGCATCGGTTTTTTTTTCTTCAAAACACTGCTACAAGTTTTCGTAAATCTGTTTTCATTTCCATGCTCAGTGCAAAATGGTTATTATTTTAAAGGAACATTACAGAATTGGTAAGAAGAAAACTTGTAAAATATACTTTTTGATCACAGATTTACATAAAAATTACACGGTCTAATAATGATGATAGTAGAAAACATCCCTTGAAATATTTCTGTCTGAAATGCCATATTTGATGAGAAACGAATAAACTAATTTTCTGATTGGAGTTTATCGCTCAGTGAGCGTTTTATTTATTTTTTGAATCTATATGATATCATGCAATTGCAAATGTGTAATCGGGTTTTCACTATTTTCTCGTGACCCAGATGGCCGATCGATCTCAAACTTCTACAGGTTTGTCAGTTTATGTATATGGTGGATTACTGAAAGTGCTTACACTGCCAGCAACTGTTTTGTTAGCAAAAACCAATTCTGTAATGTTCCTTTAAGAGGCCACAATTTCGATGAAATATACTATGTGACTTAATAAGTCTATATACACAGCAATTACCCTAACCATAACTCTATAAATCTAGCTGTTGAAAATGTATGGGGTTTCATTGTTTTGTATTTTATGTTTTGATTGTTTGTACATTCCTGCAAAATACTGTATTGTGCCATGGGGAATTTGGGGGGACGATGACAGCCTCCAGCATAAAAATGGAACAGGAAGCGGAACCTTCATTAATCTGTTCCAAAGATTGCATTCCATATAAACAGTACTCGCTCTAGATTGCCTATTTCAGCAGTTTGTCCCCAAGTCAATTAAGGTGCAGCGTTATAACCAATGTTTGAACAGAGATAAAGGCATGCGGGCAACGCCCTTTTAATAACTTCGTTAATTCTCTCGCCATGAGCTTCTTTCAACATCTCCGTATTATACTGACTGGCAATCACTCGCTCGGCGCGTGCACCCATTCAGGGACATCTTTAAGGACAAGCCCCCCAACGAGCCCCTCCAGTGTAAAGCAATTACGTAATCGACATGGCACACCAAAGGATTTCCGTTGAAGCGCTTTTGTAATTCAAATGCTGTTATACGGGGGAAGCCTTTCTTTTTATAGCGCGTATAAAAGGAAGTTTTCTGAAGACGATTGTGGTCACTCTACAATTAAGGCGCTCCCAGTCGTACACCGTGTCGTCTGTGGTGGTATATGCCGTATGCGGTCACTTCTGCGCCGTAGACCGTCACAACGCAAAACGGTGTGAAGATTGAGAGAAGCACTGGGAGGCTTTTCCGTAAAATCTCGCTGGTGATACTGTTCTAATGATGTTCGTATTTTGAGCAACAGTGGTCCATATCGTCATTGAAGGAGGAATTCAACCCATTAAACGGTCATCATGTTGAACCTGTTGCACGGGACGGTGGCGAGATTTGCGGCAGTCTTGGCGCTGCTCTTCCTCGTCTTCATGTGCGGCTGGCTTCCTGGAAAGCTGATAACCTACCTCCACCGTGGACTCGATAACTCCCTCGACCTGCACCGTCTTCAGCAAGTTCTGACCGGCATGAACTGCTTCGCTGGCGGAGTGTTCCTAGCCACCTGCTTATTGGACCTTTTCCCGGATTTTCGAAGACTGGTTACAAGCATGAATAAGGAGCTGGGGAGTACTAACATTGACAACAACAACAACACCGACAAATTGCCACCAACAGACTCTAGGCTTTACGCCTATCGTCAGAGGACCATCGTCCTGCCCAAACTTTCCCCAACTATAGACACCGAAGTCCAACCGACATCAATTGAAGGTGAGACTGAGCGACGGTTTGTTCACGATACCCCGTTGAACCGTCTCCGACGTCACTCATCATTGAGAGCAAGTTCTAGTTCTTACATCACCAAGACCGAAGATCCCCCTGAAAATGTACAGAAATCACGATCGCTGGAACCCAGTGTCATCGCTTTGCTTCTGATCTTATCTGTCCATTGCATATTTGACGGTCTTACTGTTGGACTCGAGCCTCAACCACCGACCCAGGCACTTGAGGTCACCGTAGCTGTTGCCATCCACAAGTGTGTCTTCGCATTCAGTCTGGGAGTCCAGTACGCACAACGGAGCCAGATGGGTGAGGAAGGACTTAACCGTAGCGTCTTGTGCTACACGGCTGCATCGCCTGTCGGGATCTTCATGGCGCTCGTCTTCGAGATCATCGCTACAAACTTGGTGAACTTACAGGCCATGCTTGGCAGTGTTCTGCCAGCGATTGCAACAGGAACTCTCGCATTCAAAACATTCCTGGATATTGCTCCTGCGACTTGCCAAAAATCATAACCGCAGTGGATGAAATTAAGCATGAACAATTTAAATAATAACTCGCAAACAACTGCAATGGTATCAACTAGGGGAAGAGTGTGTAATTTGCAGTCTTTGTTTACCTATCTAATATGGCCAAAACTATTTCATTTAGGTTCTTAATCAAATACGATACTAACATTGAATCGTTTACGGTTAATAATGGCAGTCGGTGGATTCATCATCTTCACCTACGCCTTTTTTAATATAAATATTTTTAGAACTATTTTTTATACTGAAAAAGATGTGGCCAAAGCTATATTGTAAAAAAATTAAGGTTCTTAAAAAAGCTGTTAACATTGCTTTTTATAGCAACAAAACCATTAAAAAAGCAATAATTTCGAAGTTAATTCTCCTAAAACTTAGGGATATTTATTGCGCGTTTTTTTTTTAACGACCTTCAACTACAATGCGTATTCATTACTTTTCAAACGTGTTTCATAAGTCGTAAACAAAAATTGTGTAAAACTGTCTCGATCCCATAACGAAAAATAAGGCCAAACGAAAAATACAGTGTGAACTACAAAATCCTCCTACAGTATCAATCGGAAAGTTCTTTGGAAGTTTTTATTTATTTGTTATCTTTTTATTTACAATAAAAATCATATATTTTGTTTCTTAAAATGTTTGGTGTTGACGAGTGTTTTTTTGAAAATGGGCTGTCAAATCGCAATACAGTGTGTACCTTTATCACTTATCTGTTGTCTTATTGTCTCTATTTTTAGAACCTGCTGGGGAAACTATTGAAATTTACATAGTCATCAAAACAACAGCAAGTTTTCGATTCCACCTGGCACCTACCCCGAATTTTGTTTCCTTGAGGATTTTTTTAAAACAACTTCTTAGTTTAAAATACAAAACTTCTTATTAAAAAACCATGGCAATAAAACAAAAAATATCCTGACCGATACAAAACTTTAGAAAGTACAAAATTAGCCTTGACACGTTAATTTAAAGGAGTCCCATTTTGCGAATTTCACAGTGGAATCATTTATTACAGAGATGTACTTTTCTAAGATATTATAGCGTTTAAAGGCACTGGACACTATTGGTAATTACTCAAAGTAACTTTTAGCATACAAAGTTACTTGGTAAACGAGCAATGGAGAGCTGTTGATAGTATAACATATTGTGAGAAACGGCTCCCTCTTAAGTAACGTACTTTTTGAGAAAGAAGTAATTATTTGAACTGATTTTAAGACCTCACGCGTGAGGTCTCGAAATCAAGCATCTGAAAGCACACAACTTCGTGTGACAAGGGTGTTTTTTTCTTCCATTATTATCTCGCAACTTCGACGACCAATTGAGTTCAAATTTTCACAGGTTTGTTATTTTGTGCATGTTGAGATACACCAAGTGAGAAGACTGGTCTTTGACAATTACCAAATGTGTCCAGTGTCTTTAAAATCTATTTTTACTAGTGCAAGGGATATCCTTCCGTCATTCATCTTCATCTTATAAATATGGAAACGACACGAAAGGATTAGATTAAGAGCACCCCACGAGTTCTGAGTTCAACCGAAAATGATAGCCTCATTGTCTTTACATAAAACAAAATGTCTAGAATAAGAGTATTCCTTATCAATCCTCGAATTGGGTCTAAAACATAGTTGAAAACTAACATCTAGAAAACCAATGAACTAGCGTCTCACCATCCGATACTCCAGATATGTGTCGGTAGTTAAAGGTACAAAGGGAGACTCTTGCCTTGTATAATTATTAGCAGCACAGAATATAACCTGGTAACCTAGGTGGTCATCATGTGTGACGATAAGTACTGCCAGTCTTGGTAAAATCTATAGCCCGCATTGTCAACCGACGAACAGTTATTTTGTTGTCGAACGGTGGCGCTTTCAGTCATGGCCGCTTCGTACAATGAGGGCGCTCCCAATAAACTCCCATATCTAGGGGTGCACCCCACCAAATAATCTCCCATAGCACACAGTGCAAAATGCTAAATATTCAAAAATACACGAAAAATACTTTAAAGTCTCACAGCTTTTAACTTAAAAAGGAAACTATTAATTGACTCTTGAACTTTTATTATCTGCTCAATTTTATATGAGGAGTCCCTGGGCCCGTCGAGTTATTCTCCCTCCAAGTAAAAACACCCCTACACAGGTGTAATTTTCAAAACGTCCGAGCATCAATCTTGAAAAATGTCCCTACACCTCTCAGCAAATAGGACCTTTTATTTCAGGGCCTATGTCATCCAAAATACCTCCAGCTGGAAGTCAACAACCCCTATGTCACAATTGGGCAACATTTTTTTACACTGAAACACTTTCTGGGGCTCTCAAATCTGTCTAATATAGAATATTTTGAAATGAATGGGGCCGACGCTCTGTTTTCTCCTATTATTTTGGTGGGGTGCACCCATAGCATACAGTGCAAAAAGCTTAATAATAAAAAATACAAGAAAAATACTTAGAAGTCGCACAACTTTTAACAGTAAAGAGAAAATTATTAATTGACTCTTGAACATTTATTCTCTGCTCAATTTTATATGGGGGAGTCCCTGGGCCCGTCGAGTTATTCTCCCTCCAAGTAAAAACACCCATACACCGGAGTAAATTTCAAAACATCCAGCATCAATCTTGAAAAATGTCCCTGCACCTCTCAGCAAATTGGACCATTTATTTCAGGGCCTATGTCATCCAAAATACCTCAAGTAGGAAGTTAACAACCCCCAGGTCACTGTGGTTGTTTTTGAATGGGGTAAAAACTATTGTTTCTTTTCTTTTAATGTATTTATTTATTTATTTAAGAAAAAATATATAGAAAGAACAAGGGCAGGAGAGAAACACTTCATCTTGAATGAATTTTAAACAAAATGAACGTCGCCAATTAAGACTAGAATTTAATGTATAAAATTTACACGGATTTTTGGGAAGAGTCAATTCATTCCAATCCACTAGATTTTCAATAAAAAAAATCACTAATCTGGGAAAATGTGAATCACACCGAAAAAAATGTCACACTTTCGAAAAAGTACTCACCAAAAAATGGTAGACATTTTTGTCTTGGATTCTGTGCATATTCTCACAGGGTTAAGATGGAAAAGGACACGAGACTATTACAAAGTTTTTTTTAAGAGACTGAAAATCGTTCATTAGTTTGTTCAATCTTTACAAACAATGTTTCATATTTTTTAATTATCATTTCTTACGACACCATTTTAGCGAGAATGCTATACAGTGCTCGCGGCTGTATAGTTAATCGCTTGTGATCGCATTTTGAAGTGACGCGTACATGAAATACGATCGGTCGATGCCCGGTGAACCACAGGGTCAAAGGTAAACCAAAGGGTCAAGGGTGAACCACAGGGTCAAGAAAATGTCATTCTGTTTGTCATTGGTGGCAGAGTAAACCCATAATGTCTCTGGCGGATACGTCATCATAATCAGCTGTCCTGATTGGCTCTCCTGATGTCGACGTCCTTACTAATCCCAATTATCAATATGAAGACTTACGTTTTTATTGTCATAATCTCAAAATTAATGTTCACTTCGTTTATCAGTTTTCCTACAAAACAGGTAAAAGAGGGTAAAAACAATTGAATTCACAACGCAGTAAAAGATCCATGTTAAGATGAGTTGTCAGTACTACCATCGTGATTTGTATTGTGACATTACACTTTGCTTAGCAGTGATGATATTTTGATTCGCACTTAAAGGCCCTGTACACTATTGGTAAGATCGAAAAACACAAATGTTCACAGATTCACACATAACTTACATGATTTAAAGTAAGAAAGGGTAGAAAGTGTTCATTTAAATATTTCTGCCTGAAATGCTATCGTTTCTGAGAAATGAATAAAACAATAGTTTTTATCGCGCGCGATAATAAACTCGACTGTTTGAAAAACAGAAAACACATAAGGTCTCTTTTCACTTTTTTCTCGTGACTTCGATGACCAATTTGAGCTCAAATTTTCACAGGTTTGTTATTTCATGTATATGGTTAATCACACAAAACATGAACTTTGTTTGCGACTGTTTTGTCAGCTCTACCAATCCTGTATAATACCTTTAAGATCATTCTTAGCTCTTTGCGTAACCGAGCCCAGGGCTATAACAACATGTGTTTGCAGTGTGAAGCGCAGCGATCACTTTGGAATTGCCGTTATTAACTGTCATTCATGAAGGGCGAAGGGGGTGACGTCCTCTTCGAGGGGCATGCTCTGAACTTAATGACCCCTTCTTCAAGTTACCTGAGAGACAACTTAGGCGGTAACTTCGGGACGTAATACAGGAGTCTGTCTACACTCAAAACGAACAATGAATCAAGACCGAGCGGAGATAGCTCATCTATCTTCCATCCTGGTGATGAGACACGGCGTAAACCTCGTACCCAGAGGGCGCTGGTTTGTATCATAACGGTCGAGAACCTCACCCGCTGTCACTCATTGAGCAACATATAATTTGGAATTTGTTTTAAAGGGTCTCTATACTCACAGATTTACATTAAGCTTACATGGTTTAAAGTTAATGATGGTAGAAAGCTTCCCTTGAAATATTAGCCTACTGGCTGAGGTGCTGTAGTTTTTGAGAAAATGAGTAAAAGAATTTCACGAAAAGAGTTTTTTTTATTTTGTCAAGTAGCCTAATGAACCACAAGGGAAACTGACTGGGTTAATTTCAAATGGTTTGGGGTTGAACAAAAATAAAATGTCTAGAGCGGGATTTGAACCAACGACCTCCGGATTAACGTACCGGCGCTCTACCAACTGAGCTATCTAGCCCTATGTTGGCGGTCTCCCTATATTGGGTTTCCCTATTTTTTCTTGAATGCTGCCCTCACACCCCCGATAAAAGTTGGAAAGATTCTCAAAAAGGTTCATGTCATGTTTCCTCGTACCCAGCTAACTAGGGGAATATCTATTTTTGTGTTGGTCGTGTATATCAGTGAGCACAGATTCCGTGAGTGCGAGGTTATTTCGAGTGGTCGCACGCGATATGATGTGCGTGTGTACGTCGTGTACACACTCGACTCACAAAATCTTAGTGCAATCTTCGTAAGTTATACCACAGTTTTTATCGACGTAATAGAGTCTCAAATGTCAAGCTACTAATTCTAAAATTGGATTCAAAGGCTTTTAATGAACCTATAGGAAGAGTTCTGGGGGGGGGGTTCTCGTTGACCGCGTTTTTTCTCCACCATTTTTCGTTAATTACGTGATAATTTGATGTTTTTTGTTTCACTAAATTAGGTAAACGGTAAGCCGCTGTCAAATTGGCCCCTGGGTAAACATGTTATAGGAACAATTGGTGCTCGATATGGGGCAAAGGGAAACCCCCCCCCCCCTCCTATTGTGTCTTCATTGTGTGCTTGGAATCTCAGGAATTCTTTTGAGGATTTTAGGGGGGGGGTAGTTCTACAAGAGGAAAATAGTGTTTGTTATATTATGGGAACATTGGGGGGACCCTCTACCCCATATCGGGCAGGCTATATAGGAACTCTTGCGAGCTGAGCGGTGCGGCTGCCTGGAACCCTGTCGTCTACAATCTTCAATAACGGTTTGCGATACTGAAGTAATACCAACCGTTACTTAAGCGTACCAGCGGAGCGCTGCTGCCGTAGGCTCTGACCATTGATCTACATTATACTGGAGATCAATGGCTCTGACCCATCATGCAGCCATTGTGTTACGTAAGTTCTTGATGAGGCAGCTGTGTTCGTCCTCTCACATGAAAAGGATTTCCATTCGTAAACCAGGTGGCTGCGCGCCACGACAGTACAATCATAGAGAACTAACAATGAATGAATGAATGACAATGAATGAATGAGGATGGCCGATTTTGAAGACGCCATCTTGTTTTAGGACCGTATGACACCGAATTCTAACTTCACCAAGAACATCCGGATTTTTACGGTAATTGTTGCTTTTTAATTTTCTTCCTGTCAAAATACGCTACCATGAAACCACTGGAACTTCTTTGAACGGTTTTCATTTGTTAATCACACTTTTTAAGGCTCAAACTGCAGGGGTACAGTGACGAATATGGCTCTCTTTTAACATCGGTTGCGATCTTTGCTTGCCACACATACATACGCACGGCCAGATCAGCCGGGTGCCCTGACTTCTCACGATCAGCAGGCAGAGAACCCTTGTTAGCATGGCGGCCCCCGGGTCACGACGAACTTGAACGTAATTTTTGTACACGTTTTTTGTGCCATTTTCAAATCATCACATCTGGACAAAGGAATCATTTGGTAAGCCCTGTCATGTATCAGAATCATAGTAATTCTGGAAATGTAAGGAATAATATGAGTAGGTTTTAATAATAACATAGGATGTTTAGAAATGGGAGAAATTTGCAATCAAAATCGGCTGAAGTGGCGATATACTACACTTTTTGCATTTTAAGATAGGTATAGATGGTGGGCTGTAATGGTGAGTGTTATAAGACCGATGTTAAAAGAGAGCCATACAGCCCAACAAGGTGGGCTAACCTTAGCCTAGTCCCATAAATAGGGCCACCTATTGCAAACCTATTTCGCCCTATGAGATTTTTAATCCGCGAATATCTAGACCATGAAACTTACTGATCGAATGCCAATGTCCCTGTAGATAGCCGGACTGCTGGAATTTGTTTTAAAAGCATCACACGTTTTTGGTGAAAACTAAATGATTTTAGAGAGTGAACTTTTATCCAAAAATTTAGCACTTTGACACAACCTAAAGTGTGATATGAGAACTGTGTATTATCATTATAATTTTTCCTTTATCAGTGAATGTAAAGAAAATGTAAGCTGTTACTCTAAATTTGCATACACGAAAAGGCACCTGATCCATTCTTTATAGATGTGAGCACAAAGGGTAAAGAGAGAGATAGAGAGAGAGCTATAGCTGAGAACAGAGAATAATGAATCAACAACCAATCTGCTGCTTCATCATACTAAAAGTATCTGCACATGTGTACAAATACCAAGGAAAAAGCTGAGTAATAATTTCTTTTTTGTTTCCCTATTTAAAAAAAAGGCTCATGTAAGCTATTTCCAATTTTGGTCGAGCCAACCGCTATTTAGAGGGTCTAGGTATGATTTAAACGGTAAAAAATCAATTACAATATGGAATAAATCACAACTTGTCAACTGTAAGCCTGTGGCCATACAACTTTTGCAGTATGTTTCTCGATGATTATGAAGTTGGATTAGACGTAAGCCCGATTTTGTTTTATACTAATGAGTGAAGTAATTAAAACAAAATTTCGGTTTGAGGTTTAACTTGGTCCTTGTTTGTCTGTGACTTGTTCCTCCAATAAGGAGATCAGGATTTCTAGTGCTTCATCATGATGACCATCGCCATGATGATCGTGATGAGCCGTTTGGAATGGGGGAGAGCTGTTGGGTGGGCCTGGAGTCGTTAAGACTTCGATTGAGTTTCGCTCTGATTAGTTTTTCCCGTATGTTTTGGTCTTTTTAAAAAGCAATGAAAGGAGGATTTGGGAAAACCCTCTGGAGTGTTCATTGCGTTGTATCATGGCGTTGTATCATTGGCCAGTAATTGTTGATTGCACGGTTAAGATCACCGTGGTTCATAAAAGGATTGTATGTGGTCGTGAAGACCATCAGAGTTTTGTTTTCCTTTTTGTTCTGCCATTTGCGAATCAGATTGCTGCATTCTTTAAAAGATACTTTGTTTGTGATTTTGATCTCTGATGTACTAAAGCCTCTTGCTTTTAGTTTTTCAGAGAAATTACTCACTTTGACCAGAAAATAATCTTCATTGTCAATGTTTCTGGCATAATGGAGGGTTTCTCCGTATACGAATGCCTTGACCACATGTAGGGGGTGTGATGATGTTTTGTGTAGTATTATTGGTAGGTTTCCGTGGGCTTGGTATAGACCTTTGTGTCCAGAATACCAGTTTCTCTGAACCTTTTACCCTTGAATATTTTGAGGTACAGGTAGTTGATCGAAGTATCAGATGCCTCAAAAGTAAGTTTGAGGGTACATAGTATGGAACAGATTCTTGAAGTTGTCAATAGAGTACTGTCATAGATGACGAGAATATCGTCTCTATAGTGCAACCAGGTTAAGATGTGATCAGCCTGTTGGAGGATTTTTTTTTCCAGATCATATAGTGTGATATATCCGGGCTTGCAGTTGAGCCCATGGCGCATCCAATTTTTTGCAAATAGTAGTTGCCACAGAATTGGAAGCAGTTTCTTCCTAAAATCAGTTCCAAGAATTTGCGTATGTATTCGGAGGGTGGTTTTGTGATATGGATGGATATCCAGGTTGGAGGTTGCGGTTGAGAGCATGGCAAACGCATCAACTCCTCTAGTCTTTCACTTGACATCGGTAGTCGTGAAACCATGTAAACTGTTATATCTGTATCATCTCCATCCATATCAGGCAGATGATTTCGGCTCAACGTGTCTGCTACAAACAGCTTTTTTCCTTCTTTGTTTTTCAAGGTGAAGCTGTACTTCTGTAGGCTGATCGAGTAACATTCTCTGCAGTTGCGGTGGTGTTGAATATAGTGGTTTCTTCATTATGGACTCGAGCGGTTTGTGATCATTTTCCACTTCAAACTCTCTTCCAAAGAGATACTGATGAAACCGCTTACAACCAAAAACCACAGCTGCCAGTTCTTTTATTATTTGCGCATATCTTGTTTGCGTTTCTGTGAATGCTTTGAATGCAAATGCTACAGGATGTCCTTCCTGCAACAACACTGCTCGTACTCGATGCATCATCAACACTCACTGTCACTGTTTTTTTTACATCATAGTATTGTCACACTGGTGCTTGTGTCACTAGGCTCTGTAATTTCTTAAAGCTTTTGTCATGCTCTGAGTGCCACCGCCAATCTGCGTCTTTCTCTAGCAGCTGTCTGAGTGGCTGAGTGACATTGCTCAGCCCTGGTATAAATTTACCAAGGTAATTCACCATACCTAGGAATTGCTGTAGCTCTTTCTTGTCATTTGGCTTGTGCATTCCTTTTATTGCTTCGACTTTCCGCTCATCGGGTTTCAGTCCTGATGTTGTGAGTGTGTGTCCGAAGTACTTCACTCACTCTGAACTTGCATTTTTTCGGATTTTGCTTCAAATTCTGTTCTTGAGCTCGCTTGAGTATACTCTCTCAAGACGTTCATTATGTTGTTTCTGGTCTACACCCCATACTATTACTAGCGTCAACTCTCTTTTTTCAGCAGTCTCCCTTTCAATGTGTCACTACCAATACCAACGACTATTCTGTCTTTTATTAGACTGTCGCACAATGTTCCGAACTCACATGATTTGGCTTTCAGTCTCAGATCAGTCACGAATTGGATGGTGACCGGGTTGACAGGTTCAGTTCGAGAAAAACTTCTCTTAACAGGATCACCACAGGAAGGTAACTGTCTTGATCCCAGTGGCTCTCCTCAGACCTGCCAGTCTAGGCGATTTAAGATGGTGACCATATACGAACGAACGAGTCCTGAATTGCCTTGAGTACTCTCTCAAGACGTTCATTATGTTGTTTCTGGTCTACACCCCATACTAATATGTCGTCCATGATGACTTCTTAGTGCCATCTATGTCATCGAACATCTGTGTCATGACTCTTTGGAAGATTTCTGGTGCTGACTTTATGCCGAGGGGTAACCTAGTGTATCTGTACCTGCCAAATGGACTGTTAAATGTACACAGCTTTTGAGCTTTCCATATCTAGCTGTAGCTGCCAATACCCACTGCTGGCATCGAGTGTGCTGAAAACTTTGCTTGAGGCAAACTTGTCACATATCTTCTATCGTTTTCATTGGGTATTGTTCTCTTTCAATAGTTTCCTTGAGGTGTTTTGGGTCTAAAATAAGAAGATTCTCATTTTGTCTCTTTCTGGTTTGATTACTGTAACCATACTACTTACCCATGGGCTTGAATTGGTTCTTGAACTTTTACGATTACTCCAAGACTTTCCATTCTTTCTAGCTCTTGTCGTACTTTGGGTCTTATTGCTATTGGCAACTTTCTCTGAGGATGCACAATTGGAACAGCATCCTGTTTCAGCTTTATGTGGTGTTCACCTGGAAGTTTTCCAAGGCCCTCAAACACATCTGTGTACTCATTCACTATTTCTGGACAGTTGTTTTCCACTGTCTCAATCTTTCTTATCAGATCCAACTGTTGGCGGGCATGAAGTCCCAACACTGGTGTTACACTATTCTGTATTACTTGGAACTCCAATTCATGGTATTTGTGTTTGTGCTCACATACCATGGTACATTTTCCTGTAGTTTTTATTTCATGTCCGGAGTACGACACAAGTTTTGCTTTTGATTTTCTGACACAGTTGCATAGCTGCTGGTATATTTCTGCAGGCATAGTAGTACACTGTGCTCCTGTATCCAGCTTAAACTTAACAGTTTTCTCTGTTATGTTGCCTGTGATGTTCAGATTAACAGTCCAATCTTTCTTATTTGTTTGAACTGCTGTAGAACTCACTTTCTGATGATTCACTGTCAGACTGCTCATTAACTTCATGTAGTCTTCTCTGTTTCTCGTGACTACCGTTTGCTTTTAGGGTATGCACCAGTACCACTAAAGCACTTGATGGCAAAGTGATTCATTTTTTTCACACTTTATACATGTCTTTCCATTAAGCAGGACACTGTCTGATTCCATAAGTTCTTCCGCATTCACAGAAATGCAAACAAGATATGCGCAAATAGAAAAAGAACTGGCAGCTGTGGTTTTTGGTTGTGAGCGGTTTCATCAGTATCTCTTTGGAAGAGAGTTTGAAGTGGAAAATGATGACAAACCGCTCAAGTCCATAATGAAGAAACCACTATATTCAACATCACCGCGACTGCAGAGAATGTTACTCAACCAGCCTACAGAAGTACAGCTTCACCTTGAAATACAAAGAAGGAAAAAAGAGCTGAAATCATCTGCCTGCTTATTACCCATGGGCTTGGTTCTTGAACTTTTACGATTACTCAAAGACTTTCCATTCTTTCTAGCTCTTGTCGTACTTTGGGTCTTATTGCTATTGGCAACTTTCTCTGAGGATGCACAGCTGGAACAGCATCCTGTTTCAGCTTTATGTGGTCACCTGGAAGTTTTCCAAGGCCCTCAAACACATTTGTGTACTCAATTACTATTTTTTGACAGTTGTTTTCCACTTTCTTATCAGACCCAACTGTTCTCAGACATGAAGTCCCAACACTGGCGTTACACTATTCTGTATTTCTTTGAACTCCAATTCATGGTATTTGTGTTTGTGCTCACATACTATGGTACATTTTCCTGTAGTTTTGTATTTTATATCTGGAGTACGACACAAGTTTTGCTTTTTGATTTTCTGACACGGTTGCATATAGCTGCTGGTGTATTTCTGCAGGCATATAGTAGTACACTGTGCTGCTGTATCCAGCTTAAACTTAACAGTTTTCTTGTTATGATTGCCTGTGATGTTCAGATTAACAGTCCAATCTTTCTTATTTGTTTGAACTGCATCCATGTAGAACTCACTTTCTGATGATTCACTGTCAGACTGCTCATTAAATTCATGTAGTCTTCTCTGTTTCTCGTGACTACTGTTTTTTTCTTTTAGGGTATGCACCAGTACCACTAAAGCACTTGATGGCAAAGTGATTCATTTTTACACACTTTGTACATGTCTTTCCATAAGCAGGACACTGTCTGATTCCATAATTTCTTCTGCATCTTAAACAATCTTTGGTCTGTTTCGTTATGTTGAACGACTGACACTTTTTTGTTTTCATAGCGTAAATGTCTTTCCCTTCATACATCCCTTCACTATGTGGCTTTATACTCTCTAGTAGTTTTCCAGCAGCTTCTGCTGCATGACAAATGTCAACTCTCTTTCTTTCAGCAGTCTCCCTTTCACTGTGTCACTAGCAATACCAACGACTATTCTGTCTTTTATTAGACTGTCGCACAATGTTCCAAACTCACATGATTTGGCTTTCAGTCTCAGATCAGTCACGAATTGATCTATCGGTTCATTTGGCTGCTGTGATCTTGTATTGAAAACATACCTTTAAAATGTGACATTTTTCTTCGGCTCAAAGTATGCTGAGAATTTTGCCATTAGAGTTTCTAGACTTTCTTTATTCTCGTCATCATTAAAGGTGAATGTATTAAACACTTCTAGTACATCCTCACCTATGGCATGGAGCAAACAACTGCACTGTGTTCGGCCAGCTTTCTTTTCCATTCCACTCGCCGTCAGATGCAACTCGAATCTTTGCTTCCATTTTCTCCATTCCTCTGCTAAATTCTTGCAGTATCGAAGCACTCAGGGGGTTTCAATTCTTCCATTTTTCTTATTTTGCAGTTTTTTTAATCGCATCTGACACCAACCTTAAGTTAGATGAATTTTTCAATTTTTTTTAAGGACTCTATTCTTTTAGAAAAAGAGTTGTTCAAAAACAGAGATTGACCTTGGAGCCCCTCTTTAATAGTTCTTACTTTTCTGATTCTTTGGGTGTTCACACAATCTACGTTCCTGTAGTAAATTTTTCCTTTGCAATTGTGGTTTCACCATGTAGCATACTTTTCAACACTACCATGGTGTTGGCCTACAGAGTGTGCGGTTGTTTTAATCCTAGGCCCTGACCTATTCAGTATGAGTTAAGGTTTGTTTTTTAACAATTAATAAGTGTTTCTGTGGCGTATTCAGTGACGCCAATCTCCTCTCTGGATTTTGATGGCCAATGGCTCACAAGGAGTTCCTCCATTGTGGCAAGGATATTTTAAAATGAAGATGATTACTCCTTGCTTATTTGGATGCTTATGGGGATTTAATTGTTCCCGAATCATGATGGATCACCACTGCCTCCTATCCTGCATTGACTTCTGCGTGTCTTATACACTGCATGTGCTCTTAAGGATGTCTATATAAGTAAGCTGTGGCCTCCCAGCCCTTCTGTATCCATGCTTTAGTGTCCAGTGTATCACTTCTGATACAGGATAATTTTCACTCCTTGATGAGCAGTGACCTGCGAAGCAAATCCTACACCCTCTCTGACCTTATCTGAGAGTTTTGGTAGGTCCCTGCTCATAGCTCTCTGTTGTTTATCTGCTGGTTCCGGGTGTTTGTTGAATGCTACTCTAAGCAACCTGGTGTAGCAGCCATCCAGTCATGCCAGCTGTTTCTCAAGTTTGGGCGTTACTGTCCAAGCTTCACAGCCACAGAGTAGGACTGGTTTTACTGTTACTAGTCGCTTCCTCAGCCCTTTTGTCAATGCTGACTTCCATATCTTTGTCAGCTTGTTGTATGCCCTATATGATGCTGTCTTTTGGGCTTAAATACTTAAAATCTGTAACCTCCTGTAACTCTGAGCCATCCATGGTCGTAATACTGACTGGTGTTCTTTGATTGAAAGTCATGTACTTTTTTAACTGAGTTAACCCCGAGTCTTACCTTCCCCACTGATGTTTCAACTCCTTGTAGAAGCTCCTGTGCCTGTTGTATTTTATCTGACATATTTCATCTAGATTTCTCACAACTTTTGATCAAATTCTTCTGCTTCTTCTCCTGTTCAGTTTGAATCCCAGCTCCTGTTCTTTTCCATCTATGGCAGAGTTCAGTGCCTAGTGGAAGACTATTACAAAAATGTAGAGAGCAAGGTTGTCTCCCTGAAGAACTCCAGCAAGTATTTCAAGGAGATTGGTTTCTCCATCAGGTGTAGTCACTTTACCCATAAAGCCCTTGTACACATTACCAATAGCATTTACCGACTGGTTGTGGACACAATATTCCCTTAGGTCTTTAAGCATCTTGCCTTTTGTGAATGGTGTAAAAGGCCTTTACATATTTATGAAGGTAATTATAACAGGTGGGTTGTTTGACCTGATTCCTCCTGTTAATCTGCGACGAACTATGTGAGTGTCCCACTGTTGTCTTCCAATTCTGAAACCATTTTCATTGCAGTGTAGATGATCATCTAGTTTAAGTCCTCTGGTCCGTACCAATCGATTGAAGGTTTTTAGGAACAGATGAGCTCAAGCTAACACAATGGTAGTTTCCTTCAAGGCTGAGATTTGATGATATAGGCACAATGCTAAGGATGAACAACTGTTCAGGTTTCTTTTCCCCAAAAGTGTTTTGTTGCAAAAGTCGAGGACATTGCTGTTAATGTCACACCTTTTCAGTACTTCAGGTGATATACTGCCCTCTCTAGCTGCAGCTCTTTCACTCAATTAGTGAACTTTTAGCCCCTTCATATTCATCTCGATCAAATGGACTCTTTATTTTTAGATCATGGGGAAAACCACAAGGATCTCCTCCTTCTGATCTATGATGTCCAGAGTATATTCCAGTAAGCCTTTGAGTGCTTATTCCGATTCCACAGCCTCTCTTTCTGTGTGACTCCTTTCACTTGGCCTTTTCTTACCAACTTTCTTTCTGTGATGTCATCGATGAGTCTGCAACTTTGACCATACTTGCTGTTTGCATGAGCTCTTTTCACTTCTTTGACCCTGTTGGCTAGCCCTCATCAGCAACTGTGTTGTAGGCTTCTTTCAGTTTACTCTTTGCTTGTTTTACTCATGCCTATCCTGTACATTCTCTAATACTACTACTAATAATAATAAACCATACTTATCTAGCGCCTCACAAAAGAAATTAGTAGTTTTTAGCATAGATTTGAAAATGTTTTCATTTGGAGCAGTTTTGATGAATTTTGGCAAACTGTGCCATAGTTTCGGTGAAGAATGTGAGAACAAGCGATGGCCATATGATTTTGTACGATGTGTGGGACGAGTTGAGAATAAGAGCTTGAACGGAAGGTACGACGAGGTTGGTATGGATGAAGGAGTTCTTGCCTTCTGGCTGCAATTATCCTTTGGTCACTAGAGCATCTTGCTCTTCTTTTCTTCTTCATTGGTACTCGCTTTTCCCTGACTTCTTAATTTGCCATTGATGAATCTCTCATATTTCTCTATGGCCCTGCCTTCCAAGTTCTGGAGAGTTTGAAATCTGTTTCTTACCTCTACTGTATAGTGCTCCTGCAGGTGCTTACTATTTTGAGCAAACACCAGTTTTAACATCTTTCTGAGGCTGAGACGAATTCTTGCCATCTGATGGGATCAGTTTTACCTCAAATTCTATTAAAACTCGTTCTGCCAGGTACATCTGTCAAAACGTCTTTAAACTTTTCTAATAGTTCTTTCATGTGAGTGGTTTCATTTATATTGCATTTATCACTGATATATGCACATCATTTACGTTTTCTTTTGGCTACACGGGTGGAAACTTAACTTCTTCTAATTCTTCATCATCATAATGATGAGCTTACGCCTGTACTTATAGTTTCCATGTACGCACTGGCATGGGTAATTTCATCATTGGCCTCTTTTGCTATTTATCTCTTCAACAAATTAGCATGACAAATTCTATCTTTGCCATTTCTGTCTACCCTATATCATTTCTGCCAAGTTTTTTTTATTACTACTTGAAGTTGTCCTTGCCACTGGACTAGAAATTTTCTTGGTATTTGGGCAACAGTAAAAGAGTTTGGTCTCCCTCATTGAACTTTCTTTCTCTTGTTCTTAATATATTTCTTATATCTTTTGGCAGATTTTGATAGCTCGTCCAGGGCTAACTGACAAGTTCTTTCTAATCTATTTCTTAGGTCAACTACGTATTCATATGTGGTCTTATTCTTCTTGACTATCTTCCTTTGACCAGAGCTCTTTCAGTATCGTTAAAGGTCCCCTTACTGTGCACCATAAAGTTATTCAAAGGACAAAAACCCTAAACTCTTGTGGGGCTTCTCTACAGGAAAATAAAAGGGCGGGAAGATACCTATCCCAGTTCTTCTGGCGTTCTGAACACATGCAGCGCAACATATGTTTTATTGTATGGTGTTGTACGGAGTTGCATGTCTCCCTGATATACTCACTTCTTTCATGACTCCAGAGGTGAATTGTGTACCTAAATCGGTTAATATCTCATGGGGTATGCCAACACATGCAAAAACATTGAGTAAAGCCTCCGCTGCACGTTCTGTGTCAATCTTTGCATAGTCTACAATTGTCAGAATATACCTGTTACCATTGTCCTTGATTGGTGACACAAACTCTCTTATGAACATACCATTTTTAATTAGGAACTTGACCTCATTCGAAAAACTTGTTTTCTGTACTGACCCATCCTCTGAAAATTTTCAACACTTATCAAGCCTACTATCACCTTTCTTGGCCTTAGCAAACTCATCCTTAGTTGCTATTTTGTGACTAACTGGTACTTTAAGGGAAGGAATTTGAAGTGATTCATCTTTTCCGGGTCTTTGACTTCTCGTTTCAACTGCTCCTATTTCTGTATCTTCACTTTTTTGATACCATTCTCTTCATTAGTGTCTGTCACCAGGAACCCCCAGTTTGGGTCTGGATCTACAGCTTTTCTTACGCCTGATATGATATATTCCCTAGTATCAGATCATATAATGGTTTGTCAATACATAGAGCTACTATACTACCTCGAAAATAAGGTGTATCTATTGATATCTGAGCAGCTGGAAATGTAGGAACAGTTCAATCTATCAGTACGCACTTTCTTTCTTCTAGCAGTAGCTGACTTTCTGTTATCAGACTACTGTGGCGGATTTCCCGCGAGTCTCATTCAAATTTGGAAGCTTGAAAGAGGTTCACCGTCTGTAGTGAAAGTCTCGCAAACACTAAGCCCAAATTTGGCCTGGGACCAAGGAATACTTTGAGCAATCTCAGGCCCAGGGATGTGAGCTCGTTTGGAGGAGATATACTGCCGATTGGTTACTGATTATCTGGGCACTCTTTGGCAGGGCAGGATAAAGTACTGGGGGAAAACACACAAATAACGGACGCAGGCACAGTTTTATATGTCCATCCTCTCTTGTTGCCTCATGGGCACTCTCTTTAATGCCTTCTGTGGGCAACTCTCTTCAGATTCCTTGCTTTAACCTTTACACAAGCCTTTAACAAAGTCTTGCGTGAGTGCAACCCTCGCGGAATCAATCCAGTCTAACAGCAAATTAAAAAGCGCACGCAAGCACGCCGATTGTTTCACAGTGTCTCTATCTGAGCTTCCTTACAGTTGGATTACTTGACTAATAATAAACGGCCTCTGCCTAAAATAACTCTGCCTGACAAGCCCGGGCGCGCCCGGACAAGCCATGCCGCGGCACTCGGCTTGGACATGCCCAGGCATCACCTAACCACCACCAGATTGGACGATGCCTGCCCGTGTCCATTCTGGCAGCACACTCTCAGTAGCTCTCTCAACCCGGATAGGTCACAGCGACCTGCCACTCCTGCAATCACCTCCGACGTACTTCCGCACTAAAAGTTCAAGAACCTTCTAGAACAAAGGCCGATTAGACAATTGTGTCGGTCTACCCAATTTCGTCACATAGGCCCAAGCTTAGCTCGGACTGTCCCCAGTCCAACCCAGCTAAAAACCTAACTACAAACGAGATGTGTGACTGGCACAAGTCTACTCAGAACAGTAAACTTTAACTCATTAAATATTCACAGTTTTTACAAGTACTTTTATGGTTCTTATACATAAGAAAGTACACTCTTAGAAAAATATATCCTAACTTACTCTGATACAAAACATAGCACTTTTCTTTTGCTTACCTTAGTCAAATCTGGCAAGAAAATTCGTCTTCTTCTTTTAAAACTTTGCAAGGTAAAATTAATCTCTGGCCCGGCTGATTTTACATCTCAATTAACTTGTTATTTATACATAATCAAACTTTTGAACCACCTAATCAAATATTTACAGATTGCACATTCTTATACATTGGAAATCGTTGATTTAAGAAATAACACTTTGCATAATAAACCTTCTTAACCTTAACTTAGGACAAAGGATACTCTAAAAAGTTGCCAGTTTCTGTTGCCTCCTCCTGAGGGTCGTCTACAGCTGCCTCCAATTCCACCATCTCCAACCGCTCTTGAAACTCCTCACGTCGCCTAACTACTCGGTTTCTGTAAATGGTCTCGGTCGTGGTCCGTGCTCCTACAGTGGCCATCCTTCTCATCTTAGAAGGAGGTGGGGACGGATCAACCTCTGGGGAAGGGTGCTGAAACTGCCACGGCATGGATGAGTATGTAGGGACTGGTAAAGGGGGTCTGGCCGCCTTCATCGCCATCATACCACGGGGCTGCCCTCGACTTTATTCTCAAAACAATTTTCTGTTAACACGCCTATCTGTACCTCACTGGTAGCCGATGATCTCTTTTGGGGTATCTCAGATCCTCCTGTTCGGATACTACCCCACTCTCTGAACTGTTCATCTCTGGCATCTCTTTCTCAGACACCGCGTTCTCATCAGAACGGTTCATCCCCGGCATCTCTTTCTCAGACACCGCGTTCTCATTAGAACGGTTCATCCCCGGCATCTCTTTCTCAGACACTGCGTTCTCATTAGAACGGTTCATCCCCGGCATCTCTTTCTCAGACACCGCGTTCTCATTAGAACGGTTCATCCCTGGCATCTCTTTCTCAGACACTGCGTTCTCATCAGAACGGTTCATCCCTGGCATCTCTTTCTCAGACACCGCGTTCTCATCAGAACGGTTCATCCCTGGCATCTCTTTCTCAGACACCGCGTTCTCATCAGAACGGTTCATCCCCGGCATCTCTTTCTCAGACACCGCTTTCTCATCAGAACGGTTCATCCCTGGCATCTCTTTCTCAGACACCGCGTTCTCATCAGAACGGTTCATCCCCGGCATCTCTTTCTCAGACACCGCGTTCTCATTAGAACGGTTCATCCCCGGCATCTCTTTCTCAGACACCGCGTTCTCATCAGAACGGTTCATCCCCGGCATCTCTTTCTCAGACACCGCGTTCTCATCAGAACGGTTCATCCCCGGCATCTCTTTCTCAGACACCGCGTTCTCATTAGAACGGTTCATCCCCGGCATCTCTTTCTCAGACACCGCGTTCTCATCAGAACGGTTCATCCCCGGCATCTCTTTCTCAGACACCGCGTTCTCATCAGAACGGTTCATCCCTGGCATCTCTTTCTCAGACACCGCGTTCTCATCAGAACGGTTCATCCCTGGCATCTCTTTCTCAGACACCGCGTTCTCATCAGAACGGTTCATCCCTGGCATCTCTTTCTCAGACACCGCGTTCTCATCAGAACGGTTCATCCCCGGCATCTCTTTCTCAGACACCGCGTTCTCATCAGAACGGTTCATCCCCGGCATCTCTTTCTCAGACACTGCGTTCTCATTAGAACGGTTCATCTCTGGCATCTCTTTCTCAGACACCGCGTTCTCATCAGAACGGTTCATCTCTGGCATCTCTTTCTCAGACACCGCGTTCTCATCAGAACGGTTCATCCCCTGGCATCTCTTTCTCAGACACCGCGTTCTCATCAGAACGGTTCATCCCTGGCATCTCTTTCTCAGACACCGCGTTCTCATCAGAACGGTTCATCCCCGGCATCTCTTTCTCAGACACCGCGTTCTCATTAGAACGGTTCATCCCCGGCATCTCTTTCTCAGACACCGCGTTCTCATCAGAACGGTTCATCCCCGGCATCTCTTTCTCAGACACTGCGTTCTCATTAGAACGGTTCATCCGCATCTCTTTCCAACACCGTTCTCATAAAGGTTCATCGCTCTCTTTCTCAGACACCGCGTTCTCATCAGAACGGTTCATCCATCTCTTCTCAACCCGCTATCTCATTCACGTCATACCCGCACTCTTTCCAGACACCGCGTTCTCATCAGAACGGTTCATCCCCGGCATCTCTTTCTCAGACACCGCGTTCTCATCAGAACGGTTCATCCCCGGCATCTCTTTCTCAGACACTGCGTTCTCATCAGAACGTTCATCCCGGCATCTCTTTCTCAGACACCGCGTTCTCATCAGAACGGTTCATCCCCGGCATCTCTTTCTCAGACACTGCGTTCTCATCAGAACGGTTCATCCCTGGCATCTCTTTCTCAGACACCGCGTTCTCATCAGAACGCTTTATCCCCGGCATCTCTTTCTCAGACACGCGTTCTCATCGAACGGTTCATCCCCGCATCTCTTCTCACCGCTTCTATAACGTTATCCCACTCTTTCTAACACCGCGTTCTCATCAACTCTCCGGCATCTCTTTCTCCTCAGACTACCTGCGTTCTCATCAGAACGGTTCATTCCCTGGCATCTCTTTCTCAGACACCGCGTTCTCATCAGAACGCTTTCATCCCTGGCATCTCTTTCTCAGACACCTGCGTTCTCATCAGAACGGTTTCATCCCCGGCATCTCTTTCTCAGACACCGCGTTCTCATCAGAACGTTTCATCCCCGGCATCTCTTTCTCAGACACTGCGTTCTCATCAGAACGGTTCATCCCCGGCATCTCTTTCTCATACACCGCGTTCTCATAGAACGGTTCATCCCCGGCATCTCTTTCTCAGACACTGCGTTCTCATTCAGAACGGTTCATCCCTGGCATCTCTTTCTCAACACCGCGTTCTCATCAGAACGCTTTATCCCCGGCATCTCTTTCTCAGACACCGCGTTCTCATCAGAACGGTTCATCCCCGGCATCTCTTTCTCAGACACCGTTTCCTCGGCTCAACCCGAGGGTTTTCTTCTACAACCTCTTCTGAAGAGACCGTCCAGGGTACCAATTTCTCTCCCTGGTATGGTTTAAGCCTATCGACATGTACCACTTTGAACTTCCCATTCCGCCGTAACTGTATACGGAAAGTTACATCAGATAGCTTCCTCACAATGAGCCATGATCCCTCCCATCTTAGCTGGAGTTTGGGGACATTTGTTTCTTCTTTGCCGAGTTGTACAACCAAGCAAAGTCTCCCTCTTTAAGACCTTCCTCGGTTGCTCTCCGGTCGTAATTCCTCTTTTGTCTCCGGGCACTCTTCCCGAGACATTCTCTAGTCCTCTTATATGAGCACTCTGCATATTACTGCGCAGCTCTTCTGCAAAGTCAGTGTTAGTTTCAACCTCGGTCTCAGGACAACCCGTTGTCAAGTCCACTGGTATACTATTCTCTTCTGGGCAGTGACCCAAGCAAATCTATTGCCACTCTTTTTATAGAAACTTCTACGTGATACTGATCCAAGGGCAGGATCCCTTTCTTTGCAGGGGACTTTCTTCTCGCACACAGGTCGCAACTCCTTATGAAGGAGCGTACGTCTGCGATAATACCCGGCCAGAAATATCTATATTTCGTCCTCGCCAAGGTTTTCTTCATGCCCGAGTGACCACTGAACAGTCCACCATGCACTTCTCTCAGTATCTCTTTCCTCATACTCTGAGGCACTACTAGTAGCCATCTCACTACCTTGCCATCGTCTGACTCCCATCTCTTATGAACCAACTCATTTCTGACACACAACTGGTCCCAATAAGGCCAATATGTCTTATGAACTCCCGTCAAGTGGGAAATCACCCTACACTCTGGACGATCCTTGCTCTCCTCTTTGGCACTTAAAGGTATTATACAGGATTGGTAGAGCTGACAAAACAGTCACAAACAAAGTTCATGTTTTGTGTGATTAACCATATACATGAAATAACAAACCTTTGAAAATTTGAGGTCAATTGGTCATCGAGGTCACGAGAAAATAGTGAAAAGAGACCTTATGTTTTTTCTGTTTTTCAAATATCGAGTTTATTATCGCGCGCGATAAAAACTATTGTTTGATTCATTTCTCAGAAACGATAGCATTTTAGGCAGAAATATTTTAAGGAACCCTTTCTACCATTACTTTAAGTCATGTAAGTTGTGTGTGAATCTGTGAACATTTGTGTTTTTCGATCTTACCAATAGTGTACAGGGCCTTTTAAGACCCAACTAATGGTCTCATCTTCAACTTGGGCTTCCCTGAAAGCCTCCACGGGATAATTGATTGGGCTTCTACGCCCCTAACCAACAATTCATCCTCCCGTGTATCTTTCCTCTCTAACGTCACTTCTGACGTTTCGTTTACCTCTTCATCATGTTCTACTTCTCCAGCACTGCCTGTGTACTTTATTTTCTCACCATTTATTCTCCAAACTTTGGTCTCGAAATCCAAATTACCTCCCATGGGCAAGATGAAATCTATCCGTAGTATTCCTGAATACTTCATCTCCGTGAAAATCGCTCTCACTGAGTGTGTTGTTCGCCCTACCTGAACATCAACCCATGCGATTCCCAGTACTGACAGAGGACTTCCATCCACCTGTCTAACTCCAACATTGTCTGTCTGTTTAAAGACTGGTCTCTGCTCTCTAGGTATTTCGTAATACCCTTTACTACTGATAAGCGTATCAGTTGTACCAGTGTCAATCAAAAAATGACACTTCGTTTTCCTTATCATGCCATCTACGAATAAGCCATAGCGCGGACTAAGGCGTGGATTAGGTAATGTATAAACCTTTTCTACCTTAGACTTCCACTTTTCTTTCATGACTGCTTCATTACCTCTATGACATCTCTTCGGCCCCCTCACATCTCCAGCCTGCCCGCGGGCCCTTCGAGCGGCTGGCTGTCGTTTCCCTGTTTTCTATTTTCTCGTTTGGGTTTCCGACAATCTTTAGCGATTTTAGCGATATGGCCTTGTTTCCACAGTTAAAGCACTTCCAGCCCTCATGCTTTGGGTTACCCCTCTTTGGTTTGTTACACTCTCTTGCAAAGTGCCCTTGCTCATCGCATTTAAAGCATCTCCTAACACTTTGCTTACTTTCTGTTATAGGTCTTTCCTCAGTAGGTCTCTCCACTGAGGCACTCTTGTTCTGCACTTGTTTTGTTACCCCTGTTAACAATCCAAGAACACTCCTCATTTCTTTCTCTATTTCATGAAACCTCTGTTCCATTCCTGTGTCTAACACTCTGGCCAATTTCACTGGCTTTCCGCCCAAATTTCTATGCTGCTCAACTTTTGCAAAGTTCTCCGTTTCCATTGCAGCTTGAATGGCCTCATCCAAATTTGTCGGTCGGGCTCAGTTTATGCCCTCCCGAACAGACCGACTTTTGACCGCAATTAGGAAATGATTCTTTGCCAAACGATCACGTGACTCTTCCTGTATTTTAGGATACGCCTTGACTGTTAGCTCTTGTATGGCTTGACCCAACTCTTGCAACGTCTCTTTTGGTCCTTGCCGGTGATGCCTCAGCTCAACCAAATAGTTTTCGCTTTGGCGACCTGAACCAAATCGCCTCTCTAGTAACTTCACTAGTCCACTATACGTCTGTGTCTGACCAGTAGGAACATCCCCTAACAATCTTAGGGCATTTCCCTGCAAACCTGCCGATAAGTAACTAACGGCTTGCTCTTCGTTCCACTGGTTCACTTTTCGACACGACTCAAAGTGCCTGAAATACTCTTTCCACAGCACTTTTCCACTGTATCTATCGGGAGTAATATTTGGACGTCGATAAGACTGCCCCAAATCCTTCCCTTCTTTTCCTTTCTCTACAATAACTCTCTATTCTCTTTTCAGCGACCAGGGCCCTACTGAACTTTTGGGACTCTCTGCTGAGCTGCTTTTGTGACTCTTGGCTGAGCTGTTGGCGTGAGTGTCCACTCCACTAGTGGCAAAGCTCAACAGTTCACTATGCACTCTTTTAGGAGAGACTGTCTCCGTCCCAACTCTATCACTAATCTCTTCAGTGCAACTTTTGTTTGACAGAAAAGACTGGATCTCTTCTATTGCACTATAGACTTTCAGATTCTCCGATTGAGAAATCCCTGCACTACTACTCTTCATTGGAGTGCTTTCCCCAAACTTCACTCTTTTCTCAACTTTGGGGTCAAGCTCGAGTGACCGAACGGACACCAAGGAACTTGGTTCCCCTTGGGAGAAATAGCCTGAACTCTCCAAGATTTCTGAATCGGCCCGTCTTGACTTATTCGCTTTCTCACTGTCTCCACCATCTCTTTGGGGAGATTTCTCATTACTCTCTGTCATGGCTGCCTCTAATTTCTTAGCCATTAGTTCTCTGTCCCACTGCAGGAATTGGGCCTCTAACCTTCGCCTCTGCAGTTCACTCTCAACACTATGTGTGTTGTCTCTACTCATTTCTGACCTCTTTGGTTGTACTTCCAACCGCAGAAAATTTTATCTGTTAAGTTGCACTATCAACTACGGAAATTTCTATCTCTTTTTATCCTGCTTTGAACTCTTCAGTGCCAACTTACCTAATCAGTACCAATCATCCCACTTCTGACTCCATTTGTGGCGGATTTCCCGCTCGAGTCTCATTCAGATTCGGAAGCTTGAAAGAGGTTCACTGTCTATAGTGAAAGTCTCGCAAACACCAAACCCAAATTCGGCCTCGGACCAAGGAATACTTCGAGCAATCTCAGGCCCAGGGATGTGAGCTCGTTTGGAGGAGATATACCGCCGATTGGTTACTGATTGTCTGGGCACTCTCTGGCAGGGCAGGATAAATTACTGGGGAAGACACACAAATAACGGACACAGGCACAGTTCTATATGTCAATCCTCTCTTGTTGCCTCATGGGCACTCTCTTTAATGCCTTCTCTGGGCAACTCTCTTCAGATTCCTTCCTTTAACCTTTACACAAGCCTGTGACAAACCTTGTCTTACGTGAGTGCAACCCTGGCAGAATCAATCCTGTCTAACAGCAAATTTGGCAACCAAAAAGCACACGCAAGCACGCCGATTGTTTCACAGTGTCTCTACCTGAGCTTCCTTACAGTTGGATTACTCGACTAATAATGAACGGCCTCTAGAGTTAACCTCTATGGTAAACTCCCCAGGTCAATCTCTGCGATCGACCGCCTGCGCCATTCAAGTTCTATAGTCCTTTCCAAGTCCTGCTAAGGGGAAAAAAAGTTGCTTTTTTAAAAGGTTAACTACCTAATTTAATGTGATTTCACAGGTTGGTTGGGATACTAGATTAATGGTAATCAAATGATGGGAATTAAATTACTTCATATTTTATTAATAAAGTACTGTGTACTTTTCTTTTTTCAATGCTACTAAAGTAGTCACAACAAAAAGTGTAAACTTTCTGACATCCTTTCTAACTGAAAGCACAAAGGAAAAATACAGAGAGCTATGACCGAAGAGAAGAGTGAAACAACTACAGGTCTGCTTTATCAGACTAACATTTTCTGTGTACACTTATCACTGAAAAAGCTGAGTAACCTTTTGGTTTTCTTTCTCCTTTTCATTTCCTACTCGATGAAGATTTAAAAAGAGTTTCAATTGATTAATTACTTTGTTGAAAAGAAAAAGCTTGTTCAAATGCATTTGGTTTATTGATTGATTATGTGACTTGTTGTTATGTTTGGAATCGAATGTATTTTTACTTTAAAGGGTGAAGGCATATCGAAGAAGGTGTTGATGGTGACTGCCCTTGGTGTGTGTGTTTTGACAGTTACATGTGAGTGAGAAAGATTGATGACCAATGGTAATTAGGTAATATTGACAAGGAATTTCTCAGGGAAAAATCAATAACTCATTTCAATAACAAGGCTCAGATTCATTTTTATCAACAGGAAATTAAGCTAAGGAGTTTGTGAATCATTCTTGGCGTGCTTTCTACTACCCTGTATCTTGCAAACTTTATGTGCCTCTTGTGTGATGAAAACGACAGCAACAAGTGTGCTACGGTTGGATCTGAAGTTGAACTTGCAAGTGGAAGATGAAGGTATTCGGTTAGAGTAGATGTCATCCGTAATTGGCATCAATATAAATACTCTTAATCTGTAAAATCACTTTTGCAAACAAGCAAAGTATCATTGTTGCTTGAGTGTTCATCTTTTATGGCTGTTGTATCTGCCATTCCTATGAAAGGTCGTGTTAATCACAGCCGTGTTAAAAAATTCAACAGTTACTAGACAAATTTTAATCTGCAGTCATGTACTATGCACTTGCTCACTTTTGTGTACTACCAAACAATCAGTTGCTGCTTCAGTGACTATCTATGATGGTTTTTGTTATAACTGTAGTTCCTGAGTTAGGTCTCGATTGTAGCAGAAAAGGGTAAAAAATTGTAAATTAACTCATTTCAATAACAAGTCTCAGATTCATTTTATCAACAGGAACGCTAACGAGTTTGAGAATCGTTCTTGGAGTGCTTTCTACTACCTTGTATCTTGCAAACATTGTGTGGCTCTTGTGTGATGAAAACGACAGCAAGAAGTGTGCTACGGTTGGATCTGAAGTTGAACTTGCAAGAAGAAGATGAAGGTATTCGGTTAGAGTAGATGTCATCCACAATTGGCATCCATATAAATACAGTACTCTTAATCTGTAAAATCACTTTTGCAAACAAGCAAAGTGTCATTGTTGCTTGAGTGTTCATCTTTTATGACTGTTGTATCTGCCATTCCTATGAAAGGTCGTGTTAACCACAGTTATGTTAAAAAATCTCAACAGTTACTAGACAAATTTTAATGTACAGTCATGATCTATTCAATTTTTCACTTTTGTTTACTACCAAAGTACCAATTGCTGCTTCAGTGACTATCTCTGAGGGTTTTTGTTATAACTGTAACACCTGAGTTTGGTCTTGTTTGTAGCAGAAAGGGGTTAGAAATTGTAAATTGACTCATTTCAATAACAAGTCTCAGAATCATTCTTATCAATAGGAAAGCTAAGGAGTTTGTGAATCGTTGCTGGCGTGCTTTCTACTACCGTGTAGCTTGCCGGACAACCTTGTGTGATCTTCTTGTGTGGTGGGAAAACGTCGTCATCAAGTTTGCGATGGTTGGATCTGCTCTCAAGCTTGCAAAAAGAAGATAAGATATCAGGTTAGTGTGGATTTCAACCATAATGTGACTCGCTCTGCAAAAATGGCCCTAACGTTGCATTAATGTCTTTTGGAGTTTTTAACATAGGTGGATGGAAAGGCAATATCCCAAGCTTTAATTTGGAACTCTAGCATTTTGCAATCTGAAAATAAACCCAGCTTTGCAAATTTAAATCCCACAATTTATCGACATGACATGAATGTCAGGAGAAAAAGCTGTGTAGATATGTGCAGTGAACCAAGAGATTGAACATTATATGTAGCAAAATTTTTTGTAAAGTGCTTTAGCAACAAACACTTTCCTGCTGGAAAATGGCTATGAAATTTTGACCTAGCGTTTAATTAAATGAATATGGTTCATATAGATGTATTAAAAGTAGATGATCCACACAATTATAGCTAGAAATTGTGTGGTTTTTTCATTTACTTTGTGAACTAACACGGTTCACCATTTTGTAGAACACAAAATGGCAGATCGTGTTGGTTTACGAAGAAAAATGAAAACCACACAATTTTGAATTAAATTTTTGTGAATCATATTCTACTTTTAAGCATCTTGCCAATTATAAATCACGCCAAATGCTCTTATTGCAGAAAGTGCCAAATCCGAAGGCAACATGTCCTTTTAATAAAATCAGAATCTAAAATCAGTTCTCAAAAGTCTAAGTCATACGACAAACCAAACATGTATAGCTCTCCTCTCAGAACATCTTTGCATACAAAGATCATCACAAGCCCTGGAAGAAAAGTGGCCTTAGGAGTCATCTTCAATCAACTTATCAGGAAAGAAAGCATACAAATCTGTACTCTACCTTATAAGATATACAGGAGATGAACGAAAATCCATCGAATATCCATTGACATGCCAGCAACGTGGCCTGCTCCCACGATTGCCTATGCGCATGTTCTGAGAAAGCCATAAAGGGAGACCACATCGCATGGGCGGAATTGATTTTGGGCGTATTGACTAATCGGTGCGCTTTGTCCGGAACATGTGACAGGATACGTCTTTTCCCTTAGTAACAAGCCCTATTTGTTAATGGGGCAAAAGTGACCTGGCTAGCATTTTTACCCTCGCCTTTCTTATTTCTAAATATAGACAGTGTTAGTCTTAAGCTCTTAGATGATAACAAAGTAATAATAAAGAAGGAGCAATGCCAGAGGCGAAAATATCTGCCTTTTTCTAACACTGATTATACCAAACCACATAAATCTTATCACAAAACACATGGTTTTCATCTTTATTTATCAAAAACAACCTTCCTGGTTAGAAATTATGAAAGTTTAGAAATCAATGATAGAAAAAGGTATTAAAAGAAAATGTGTTTCCCCCATCCAACGTGAAAGAGCCTATTACATTAAATGGCAAAGCCCATTACACCAAATGGTGCCTTATTTGCAAAGTGGGTCACAATTGTAAATTACATGAGTAATGTAATATGCAAATCAGTGCAAGTGCAGACTTTTGTGTACTACCAAAGTATCAATTGCGACTTCAATGATCATCTCTTATGGTTGTTGTTATATCTGCGTGTCCTAGGCTAAGGTCTTGCTCATCACAGGAAACGGTAAAAATCATAACTAACACATTTAAAGCAATTTCTCATACTTTTTTTGCAGATGTGGTTGAACTAACCATGATGCTTGCCGAACATCTTTATGTGCTTCTTGTTTGACGGGAAATGCATCATCAATAAGTGTGTCAAGGTCGGATCTGCACTCAAGCTTGCAAAAAGAAGATAGGAATCAGGTCAGTGCAGATTGCATCCAGAAATGGGATCTAACTGTATCAATATAAATCAGTAAATCTATGCAAGTGCACTCTTTTGTGTACTACCATAGTGACAACTGCTGCTTCAGTGAACATCCGTAATGATTGTTTTAAAAAAAACCATTCATACGTTGCGTCTTGGTTATTACCGTCAGTGTTTAAATTTTGTTAATGGTTCTGCCAAAGTCATGTAGCATGGCCTTGTAAGTCCATTCCAGATGAATGGCCCATTTTTACAATTTTGATTGTTAACATAAAATCACAAACTAGTCAAGGTGATGTTTTCAGAACGGACCGTGAGATCGTTAGAGAAAACATAGTATCAAAGTTCATGATATCTTTTAGTGTGTATAAGGGAGACCAGAATAAAGCCCACTAGAAACTTGTAAATCAAGTACCATTGATTCCATCACAAAAAATGATGCACTTAGTCGTCAAGATGGCTTTGCAACGCCATATCAAGATATCGTGAGAGAAAACACATGGAAGTTTTCTATTTCTCATAAATATTGAGAAACTTGAGTATGAATAAGGATTACAAGCATGAAGCCTACTAAACAAGTATAAATAGTTAGGACCAGTAATCCCATCGCACAAAAATTAGGCCATTAGTAGCTGAGACAGTTTTGCCATGACAGACCAGGAAACCATTAGAAAAAACATGCACGCAGTAAGATAGATCTTGAGAGAATACCAGCATAAGGCTTACTAAAAATATGTGTATGTTAGAGACCATTGATTCCATCGACAAAATTTAGGCCATTTGTACCCAATACTGGTTTGCTTTTAACCATTAGAAAAAAATGTACATGTAGTAAGAAAGATCTTGAGATCTTAAAGTGTGGATGAGGAGTACCAGCATATTTAAAAGCCTACTTAAAATGCGTGTATGCTAAGGACCAGTGATTCCAATCGCACAAAAATGAGGCCTATTGTAGCTGAGATTGTTTTTGCAATGACCATACATGTGTAAGAAAGATCTTGAGATTTTAAAATGTGAAAAAGGAATACCAGCATAAAGCCTACTGAAAAGTGTGTATGTTAAGGACCAGTGACTCCATTGCACAAAAATTAGGCCATTTGTAGCCAAGATAGTTTTTAGGTAGTACGAAAGATCTTGAGATCTTAAAGTGTGGGTAAGGAATACCAGCATAAGGCCTATCAAAAATGTGTGTATGTTAAAGACCAGTGATTCCATTACCCAAAAATTAGGCCATTTGTTGCCAAGATTGTTTTGCTATGGCCAAAAGAAAAAACATAGCTGTAGTTGAAAAAATCTTGAGATCTTAAAGTGTGGATAAGAATTACCAGCATAAAGCCTACTAAAAATGTGTGTATGTTGAGGACCATTGTTGAGGACCAAAATGTAGCTTTTGTGGTTCTATTAGTGTAAAGGCTTAATGCAAAGAACCAGGAAGTAGCTTAAAGTTACATTTCTATAATTTAGACGTCAGCTCACTTAATATACATTTTGTAGGGTAGCAGGATATATATTTGGGAATTATTTAAAGTGAATGGGCGCCCCTTCCCATGCCATCAAATGTCCCAAACTTGGCCTTCCACAGATACCCAAATTATTATGTTATCAGTTTATGTCAGCTGCATTTTAACTGAAAACATTTTTTTCTGTTGAATAACACACACATTTTAAAATGGGTAAAGAACATCTCTTAGGGCCTGTTGAAATCCATTTAGATCTGGATTAACCAATTTTAGAAAACTTTGACAAAAACTTTTCTGTTAACCATGAACTATTTGTGACTACATATTAACATCTAAAAACATAGTTATTGAAGCACGGAAAACATTGATGGTAGAATGCAAGTTGTCCATGTTACGTAAATACCTTCCAAACTCCATTTTACTGAAGTTACCATTTACTTATCGAGTGTCAATTATCATGTTTCTTTAAAAATAGCTAGGGTAGCAGGGTAGTTAAGCTCAAAACTATCCCAGGGAGTGATCGCCCCTGCCCATGCCAGTCACAGATCCAAAAAGACTTTCATCGATTTTTGACTGTAACAGCTATATCAATTAAACAGTGGTAAAAATTACACTTAAATTCAGTTACTGCCTGAAATGAGTACCTGAAGTCCTAGTAAAGAGGTGAAAATTTCACAAACAAAAGTGCTAAAATATATGAAACATAAAGCATGTATCTGTTTCCTTGAAGTCTCTACTGTAGGATTTGTTTTTATTAGTGATTTTGTTGAAAAACTACTTTTAATGATTTTTAAAAATAAGCACAGATTATTAACATTTTTATAACTAAACACGGAAGACTAAAAGCCGTTAAGGAATAAAGTCACAACTGATTCTAAAGAGATTGCAAATGTACAAAATTAATTGAACTTTTCCAATGTGTAACACCTACCAGTTAAATAACGCATGTAAGGTCGTTTCTTAACTTTGATAAGTGCATGTCAATTAAGTACTTCACGTTTTTTATTTTCTATTTATTATCAAGTTTTAATGCTGCTGGGTAGCAGGATAGTTGACCTGGACTATCCCAGGGAGTGGTCGCCCCTGCCCATGCTAGTCACAGACCCAACCAGGCTTGATGTTGCAGTTTGAAAAGAAAAAAATCTAGACTGTTCAAATAATTTTAATTTGTTAATTGTTATGAGTAACAGCTATCAATTAAGTAATTTTAATAGTTTGAGAGCTGTTTCTTAAACTATTTTGTAGATTCATTTGTAACATTTTAAAAACACTTGTTTGTTTTGTATTGTTACATTTTATGCCACAGTTTCTCAAAAGTTTAGGGTTTTATTGCAATATCCAACCATTTTTAAAGAAAAAAGTCACACCTTGATTTACAAAGAATGCATCAATCAAATAGTTCAATCATTAGCCGACAGGTTATTTAAAGCACCTCATTTTGTTTACTTTTAAAACATGGAAGGGTAGCAGGATAGTTGAGCTGGAACTATCCCAGGGAGTGAACGCCCCTGCCCATGCCAGTCACAGAAGCGTACAAGCTTACATATAAAGATACCATTTTTTGCACAAATTTGTTTTAATAACACATTGTACAGTTTTATTTTTTTTAATGTGTAGTTTGTTTTTATATTTTGTGAGCCAGTCTTATCCTTCTTAGAACTAATTAGTTTTATGTGGGTGTTTAAATTACGTAGACAAGTTTTAATAATAAAAAAGTTTAAAAAAAATCCAATTACCATTATCATTACATTGATAGAATTAGTGTCTCAAATGGGATTAAGAAGAATGTATAGGTAAAAAAATACCTGCATTTCCCCACTTTCTAAAAAATTGCTAGTTAACTAAATTTTAATGTTGGAGGTAGCAGGATAGTAATGCTTGAACTATCCCAGGGAGTGGTCGCCCCTGCCCATGCCAGCCCAAGGCCTACAGTACAATGGGCCCTCGGCAAAAAAATCACATAAAAAGTAAAGATTCTTTTTAACATTTGGGTGGGTGGTTTGGGACTTGGTAAACATCTCTTTAAGAATGATGAGTGTCATGTGTTGTTAGTGGAGGCATCAGGCAACCTTTTCCATCACAGATCCTTATGAAGAAAACACCATTCATGCAATGCAACCAGAGTCAGGAAAGAGACAGAGTTGAGACCAAAGTACATTCCTCTATAACACTCTAAAGAGATCAACCTGTGATAGCATCTTCAATTGCTGCAATGTCCAGGATGTGTTGATCATCGAGCTGAATGAAGTGAAGGCACTTGATCCAAGCCTTCTCTCTGCTGAGAGAAACGTACTCCATGGGCTTCCATGTGACTCTCTGCCTGCAGAATCATGCCAGGAGTGGGTAGTCAGCAAACTGCAGCCTAGCTGTTGATGGGTCGTGCTTGCGGGGATGACTGTGAGACAGTGGCTTAGAGAAATCACCTGCCCAGGGCTGGCTGAACCTTGCCGGTAAATGTGGCCCTCTGACGCCTGGGGGTGCATGAGCTAAGAGCCTTGAGATTGTGGAATCATGTATCCTCTTGTTTTGTATTATGGCAACGATGGCATGGCTTTTCATCGTAATCTGTTTGCTTCTTGCGTTTCTGACATTCTTGCGGAAGGGAGTATACTGAGGGGTGCTTTGTTTCATGTGTGAATGAATGTGTCATGATCGGGGGGCTCAGCTCAGACAGTGAGAATTTCTGCAATGAGTGGGCAACTGAATGCCAGCACTGCTTCTACGGAAAGGCGTGGTGAAGACTATCGGAAAGGAGTAGGGCAATGATGGTACGTACTTCCTATTCTGTGTGTAGGGGAGAAATGAGGGGTGAGTGGCGGAGAGGGAGATGTTCTGGTTGGCCATTTCTAGGAAAGGACTCTTCGGGGGCAATCTGAGAGAGGATAGAGGCTTACCTTTAACGTGGTTGGCGTTCAACTGCACTTTTTGAACTGTGGGGAGAAAGTGCCTGTTTAGTTTCTTTGATTTATGTATCAGTAAGACTTATTATGATATTTTTTGTAAAGTCAAAGGGGCGGGCTTTTACAATTTTTGGGGGGTATCAAGGAACTCAGCTGGTGGAATGGTGCTGTTGAGGTTGGTTGGGTGTGAGTTCAACATGGAGATCACTGGGGACATGGAGCTGATACAGAGGCATGCCAGCATACCTTTATCTAGTTGCAGCTGTCTTGAGAAAGGCATATTGAAGGGCCCGTCAATGTGTTGTTCTTTTTAGAGTATGCTGGATATTGGTATGCTTTGTATCGACAGCTTTATGTAACCACTGATCTCTATGTTTAACTTGCATACAAACATCTTCAATAGCTTCATTCCACCAGCACGTTTCAAAATCAAAATAATCTACATACAGACCCTTTGAATTTGCTAGATATATTGTGATAACTCTTACTGGTACATTAGTCCTGGGAACTAAGGAGGCAATTTCCATCCACAGGGCTGAGAGTGTGTGTGGTTCGCTTCAGCCATTGCTTAGGCATCGAGTTTTTATCTAGACCTCTGCTTACCGCTGATGAAACCCGGATCCGAAGGAATGGTTGGCTGGGGAGGATCCTTTGATGTCATTTATTCTTTTGTTCTCTCTTTATGCATGGAGTAGCGGAGTATTTTTCATTTCCTGTTCCTTTGATTTTCTGTTACCATGCCGATTTGGTGTTGAGCATTTGGAAGTTTACTTGGTGTAGGAGTTTGAATTGTTTGTTTTGAGGTTTCCTTGAGGGTGGCATGTTTTTTTACATGTGTGATGGGGTATTCTGATTTGTACTTCTGGAAGTAGGGGTGTGAGAAACTCATCAAGGACTCAGATTCTTTGGAAAGGCATGTGATCCGCGTCATGTACAAGGCAACTGGATCATCATTCCACCTTTGATAGGCTTCGCTGGCTCATGACCTTTCAGGGTCTTTGTGGCGCATTTACTGGAAGGGACAGTTGGTGCCTGGGAGGATGGTTTCTCAGTCACTAGTCCACAGTCATCTACCGCAAGTTCGGCCTGCCAACAGCTAGGCTGCGGTTTGCATAGACTACTTCATTCCTGACATGAGTCTGCAAGCATTGAGTCACCTGGAAGTTACATGGAGTCCGTTCCTCTCAGGAGAGGGAAGACCTGGATCAACTGTCTTCACCTCATTCAGGTCTTTGGTCAACACATCTTGTGCATTGGAGTAATTGAAGTTGCTACCACTTGCTGATCTCTTTAGAGAGACCTGAGGGATGTATTTTTGTCTCAGCCCTGCTGACCTGACTCTGGACCCGGGGTATTGCATGATTGATGTTTTCTTCATTTGGACTGAGATGGAGTCGGTTCCAGTGTCTTCATTGGCTGCATTAAGCTCATCATTCTCAAAGTCTACCAAGTCTATAAATTGTGATTGCCGAGGTCTTCCATTACAAAACACAAGGCCCTGCTCCGTTCATGTGCAATACTTATTATAGTGCAATGTCCAATAGGTGCAATAGAAAGCAATTATGTGAAACACAATCATCACGTGTGCAATACAAATACCCGTATAAGTGCAATATTTTTAATTTGTTTAACTCAGTGCAATACAAATCAAGTGCAATTCAAATGTTTTTAGCTCAGTGGCGTAGCCAAGGGGGCTTAAAGGAGGCTTGTGCTTCCCCACACATATTTCTAGTGCCCCCTTCCCAGTCCCCCCTTCCCAGTCCCAGAGGTAAAAAACAGATACATATGTATTGCCCTCCACAAAAGGATAGGAGAGCTATGAAGATAAGCACGACACAACCTCGCCATGATTTTTACTGCAGCATACTTTGTCAATTGCGAAGTATTTAACCAGTCAAATGCGCTTCTTGTCAAGAGTATCAATGAATACCCCTCAAGGTTAGGGTTTGCATCATGCCTTTGTGTTTTCAAAATCTTTTATATTGTTGCGTAACCCGCTGCTGAAATGAGTATTCAGATTGCTTCTAGCTACCGGAAATTCTTTTTATTCTAGTTGAAAGACCACCCGAGTAATATACATGAGGATATATTTGTTTACAGGACTTGGGAAAGTCTTTATTCACATCAGTGTATGGGTAAAATGAAATAGTCTTTATCCCCGATGCAAATTTAACATCTGTTAATTAAATTGTTGCGGTACTTACTGCTAAAATATAGAATTTGAACTGCCCCCAGCTACCAGGAAATATCGGTGGTCTAGTGGTTAGACATCTGCTCTAGAATGTAAAAGGTTGCTTGTTCCGATACCATCCAAGTAATTTGCCTGCACTCCAGTGAAAAAAAAATCCACAGGCGCCGTTGATTTTTTTCTGACTGAACTCGGGAAAGTACTGAGTATACATCGCAATTCTCACATCAGTGTATGGATAATCCAAATAGTATTACATGTTTACTGTACTGTAGCATAGCATTACAGTACAGATGAGAAGCACATAATATCTCTGCACACTACTCATGATTGCGAATACACTTAATTGATTGGTTAAATACTGTGCAATTGATGAAATATGCTGCGGAAAATAAGTTGCGACCCCACCTGTAAAAACAATGGCCACTCAGGACCCACTGAGAAGCAATGCCCTGTGAAAATTATCCTGGCTATGCCGCTGATTAAGTGCAATGTTTTTACATTTTTTAGCCGATTATATTTTTAACTGACAATAAAATTTATTTGTTTTTTTTGTACCTTTTTATCGCATTATTCTTAAATATTTGTTCCAGTTTTTAAACTTTTAAGCCTTTTATGAGCAATGTTTTATGAGCAATGTTTTTGGTTTGCATCATTCTTAAACTGACACTATTCATATCAGATTTTAAATTGTTAACATATTTTGTGCTATATTTTTGTTTATGCTTTTAATCCTTTATTTGGATCATTCATAAAATGACAACACGGACAGTTTTTAAAAACTTTAAACCAGATATGTGCAATTTTTTTTATAAATGTTTTAACCGGAAGAAATGCAATATTTTATGGTTGGGTAAATACTTAGTTGTAGTTGAGGTGTACATGTAGGTTTTAGGTTGAGTGCTTATGTAAAGGAGTTATTCTTATGAAGGTTTTAATTTAGGATTGATACTTAGTTGTAGTTTTTAGATGAATATGTAGGTTTAGATCCAGTGCTTAGGTAAATGTTAAGATTCAGGCTGTGACTTAGTTGTAGGTTTCAGATTATAGGATATTGTTTGTGCGAATGGAATCAAAAAAATATATACATAATGAACTCATGAATCTAGCAAAATTTCATGTGAGATTTGGCAAGGCCACCAACATCTCCTGTGTATAAAATGAAGTAAAAAAGTAGAATTCTCTTTTAAAAGTAAATAGTCTTATATAGTGCATGTATCTGCAAATAAGGTAATCATGGCGCTTTAACAAAAATAAACATTTTGGACTGGTTTTTGATTGTTTTGATTTGATTTATGAAGCACATTTTTGCGGTTTACAAGGTACTTGCTTTGGGTGCATTCAGCATTCATTGCCAGAAACACCAGGGCAAACCTCTTCTCTTAGCAAAAAGTGTTACTAGGTTCTTTTTTGTGCATTACACAACACACGGAGCCTACGTAAGGACGAAGCAATAATGGTTAAGTGTCTTGCTTTAAGGACACAAGTATTATGATCGAAACACAAGCCCATCCTCTGCTGATCAGAAACAACATAAATTGTGTCCTGAGCTCTTAAATGCTTGGCCATGACACGCAGTATCACTAAGTGTATAATGCCATTGTTTTATTTTTAAATAGCAGCACCATACTTTAAACCTTTCATCGGCCTCTGATTGGGCTTCCTTGTATGTAATATAACTTCCTCTGTGATGTATTTAACTTTATATCTAGTAAAAAATGTTTGGTCCAAGGAAGTAATTTCTCTAAATAATCATAATATAAAGTACTCGTCAGCAATGACTTTCCAACGCAAGTGTTATGCAGCTTTCTAACTGATGTGGAACTCATTGTTATTGTCTCGTTGTCTTCTCTCAACGGAATTTGGACTTTGCCAGTATGTTTGTAATTTTCAACTTTAAATGGAGAACCTTGGTGGTGAGTGACTCAAAAGCATAAGATTGATTAAAAGAATTAGGTTCTACAAAAGAGAAAAAGTTATTTGTAGCTGAGACTGTCAAGTGAGGCCTTTACCTTGGTTACAGGTTCTGGAAGGCTCATTACCTGTGTTGCCAAAGGTGCCATCAATGATGGTCTGTTGATTATGTGATACTTGCATACTGATCTTATTATTACTCCTACTTATACTTGTAAGAAGATATATTCTGAAACAATATTATGTTATCTTCAGCATCTCAGAGTATTGGAGGAAGCTCAATAACTTCAATTATGACCCCGAGGAATTACCTAGCAGTGGTAGCATCATTAAAGTGAAATGGTTGTTACGCTAGTTTTAAATACAATTCTTGTTCAAGTTAGCTGATTTCTGACTTCATCAGCTTGATTGTAACATCAAAGTCAAAACGGGAAGCACAGCAAGAATTTAGTACTTCTTAATCCTCATCAATGCAGATGGCTTTAGTTTATACTGACAACTATGCCTGTATGGGAATGTCTTTAACTTATAAGAAGAATCAGGTTCTACGACGAGGAAAAAGTGATTTGTAGCCAAGACTGCTCAAGTGAGGCCTTTACCTTGGTTATAGGTTCTGGAAGGCTCATAATGTGTTCAATGATGGTATGTCAATTATGCGATACTTGCATACTGATCTTATCTATCACTCTAACTTATACTTTTTAAGAAGATATATTCTAAAACAATGTTATTTTGGAGGAAGCTCGGTAACTTCAATTATGATCCTGAGGAATTCCCTAGCAGTGGAAGCATCAATAAAGTGAAATGATTCTTATGCTAGTTTTGATTACAATCCTTGTTCAAGTTAGCTGATTTCTGACTTCATCAGCTTGATTGTAACAACAAAGTCAAAATGGAAAGCACAGCAAGAATTTAGTACTTCTGAACCCTCATCAATGAAGATGGCTTTAGTATAAACTGACAACTATGCCTGTATTGGAAGGCCTATATCTTATAAGATTAAGGTTCTACGACGACGAAAAAGTGATTTGTAGCCAAGACTGCTCAAGTGATGCCTTTACCTTGGTTACAGGTTCTGGAAGGCTCATTATGTGTTGCCAAAGGTGCCATCAATGAGTATGTCTATTATGCGATACTTGCATACTGATCTTATCTATCACTCTAACTTATACTTTTAAGAAGATATATTCTGAAACAATGTTATTATGGAGGAAGCTCAGTAACTTCAATTATGACCCTGAAGAATTCCCTAGCAGTGGTAGCATCAATAAAGTGAAATTGTTCTTATGCTAGTTTTGAATACAATCCTTGTTCAAGTAAGCTGATTTCTGACTTCATCAGCTTGATTGTAACATCAAAGTCAAATCGGAAAGCACAGCAAGAATTTAGTACTTCTAAATCTTCATCAATTCAGATGGCTTGAGAATATACTGACAACTATGCCTGTATTGGAAGGCCTAAATCTTATAAGAATTAGGTTCTACAACGACGTAAAAGTGATTTGTAGCCAAGACTGCTCAAGTGAGGCCTTTACCTTGGTTATAGGTTCTGGAAGGCTCATTACATGTGTTGCCAAAGTTGCCATCAATGATGGTCTGTTGATTATGTAATACTTGCATACTGATCTTATCTATCACTCTAACTTATACTTTTAAGAAGATATATTCTGAAACAATGTTATTATGGAGGAAGCTCAGTAACTTCAATTACGACCCTAAGGAAATCCCTAGCAGTGGTAGCATCAATAAAAGGAAATGATTCTTATGCTAGTTTTGAATACAATCCTTGTTCAAGTAAGCTGATTTCTGACTTCATCAGCTTGATTGTAACATCAAAGTCAAATCGGAAAGCACAGCAAGAATTTAGTACTTCTAAATCTTCATCAATTCAGATGGCTTGAGAATATACTGACAACTATGCCTGTATTGGAAGGCCTAAATCTTATAAGAATTAGGTTCTACAACGACGTAAAAGTGATTTGTAGCCAAGACTGCTCAAGTGAGGCCTTTACCTTGGTTATAGGTTCTGGAAGGCTCATTACATGTGTTGCCAAAGTTGCCATCAATGATGGTCTGTTGATTATGTAATACTTGCATACTGATCTTATCTATCACTCTAACTTATACTTTTAAGAAGATATATTCTGAAACAATGTTATTATGGAGGAAGCTCAGTAACTTCAATTACGACCCTAAGGAAATCCCTAGCAGTGGTAGCATCAATAAAAGGAAATGATTTTTATGCTAGTTTTTAATACAATCCTTGTTCAAGTTAGCTGATTTCTAACTTCATCAGCTTGATTGTAACATCAAAGTCAAAACGGAAAGCACGGCAAGAATTTAGTACTTCTGAATCCTCGTCAATGCAGATGGTTTTAGTATATACTGACAACTGTGCCTGTATTGGAAGGCCTAAATCTTAGAAGAATTAGGTTCTACGAAAACAAAAAAGTGATTTGTAGCCAAGACTGCTCAAGTGAGGCCTTTACCTTGGTTATAGGTTCTGGAAGGCTCATAATGTGTTCAATGATGGTATGTCAATTATGCGATACTTGCATACTGATCTTATCTATCACTCTAACTTATACTTTTAAGAAGATATATTCTGAAACAATGGTATTATGGAGGAAGCTCGGTAACTTCAATTATGACCCTGAAGAATTCCCTAGCAGTGGCAGCATCAATAAAGTGAAATTGTTCTTATGCTAGTTTTGAATACAATCCTTGTTCAAGTAAGCTGATTTCTGACTTCATTAGCTTGATTGTAACATCAAAGTCAAAACGGAAAGCACAGCAAGAATTTAGTACTTCTAAATCTTCATCAATTCAGATGGCTTGAGAATATACTGACAACTATGCCTGTATTGGAAGGCCTAAATCTTATAAGAATTAGGTTCTACGACGAGGAAAAAGTGATTTGTAGCCAAGACTGCTCAAGTGAGGCCTTTACCTTGGTTATAGGTTCTGGAAGGCTCATTACATGTGTTGCCAAAGTTGCCATCAATGATGGTATGTTGATTATGTAATACTTGCATACTGATCTTATCTATCACTCTAACTTATACTTTTAAGAAGATATATTCTGAAACAATGTTATTATGGAGGAAGCTCAGTAACTTCAATTACGACCCTAAGGAAATCCCTAGCAGTGGTAGCATCAATAAAAGGAAATGATTTTTATGCTAGTTTTTAATACAATCCTTGTTCAAGTTAGCTGATTTCTAACTTCATCAGCTTGATTGTAACATCAAAGTCAAAACGGAAAGCACAGCAAGAATTTAGTACTTCTAAATCTTCATCAATGCAGATGGCTTTAGTTTTATACTGACAACTATGCCTGTATTGGAATGCCTTTAACTTAAGAAGAATCAGGTTCTACGAAAACGAAAAAGTGATTTGTAGCCAAGACTGCTCAAGTGAGGCCTCTACCTTGGTTACAGGTTCTGGAAGGCTCATTATGTGTTGCCAAAGGTGCCATAAATGAGTATGTCGATTATGCGATACTTGCATACTGATCTTATCTATCACTCTAACTTATACGTTTAAGAAGATGTATTCTGAATCAATGTTATTATGGAGGAAGCTCGGTAACTTCAATTATGATCCTGAGGAATTTCCTAGCAGTGGAAGCATCAATAAAGTGAAATTGTTCTTATGCTAGTTTTGAATACAATCCTTGTTCAAGTAAGCTGATTTCTGACTTCATCAGCTTGATTGTAACATCAAAGTCAAAACGGAAAGCACAGCAAGAACTTAGTACTTCTGAATCCTCATCAATGCAGATGGCTTTAGTATATACTGACAACTGTGCCTGTATGGGAATGCCTATAACTTAAGAAGAATTAGGTTCTACGACGACGAAAAAGTGATTTGTAGCCAAGACTGCTCAAGTGAGGCCAAGCTTTACCTTGGTTATAGGTTCTGGAAGGCTCATAATGTGTTCAATGATGGTATGTCAATTATGCGATACTTGCATACTGATCTTATCTATCACTCTAACTTATACTTTTAAGAAGATATATTCTGAAACAATGTTATTATGGATGAAGCTCGGTAACTTCTATTATGACCCTGAGGAATTCCCTAGCAGTGGTAGCATCAATAAAGTGAAGTGATTCTTATGCTAGATTTGAAAACAATCCTTGTTCAAGTTAGCTGATTTCTAACTTCATCAGCTTGATTGTAACTTCAAAGTCAAAACGAAAAGTACAGCAAGAATTTGGTACTTCTTAATCCTCATCATTGCAGATGGCTTGAGTATAAACTGACAACTATGCCTGTATTGGAAGGCTTATTTATATCTTATAAGAATTAGGTTCTACGACAATGAAAAAGTGATTTGTAGCCAAGACTGCTCAAGTGAGGCCAAGCTTTACCTTGGTTACAGGTTCTGGAAGGCTCATTATGTGTTGCCAAAGGTGCCATAAATGAGTATGTCGATTATGCGATACTTGCATACTGATCTTATCTATCACTCTAACTTATACGTTTAAGAAGATGTATTCTGAATCAATGTTATTATGGAGGAAGCTCTGTAACTTCAATTATGATCCTGAGGAATTTCCTAGCTGTGGAAGCATCAATAAAGTGAAATGATTCTTATGCTAGTTTTGAATACAATCCTTGTTCAAGTAATCTGATTTCTTACTTCATCAGCTTGATTGTAACATCAAAGTCAAAACGAAAAGCACAGCAAGAACTTAGTACTTCTGATGGCTTGAGTATATAATGAGGTTTACAAATATGCCTGTATGGAAAGGCCTTTATCTTAGAATCTCTTTCTCCCTCAATCTTTTTTCACTTTCTGTATAGCTGTTAGAAAGGGGATGGATTAATAAACACTTCAAACTTATCTTTAGAAGTAAATCTTAGGAGAATTTGTTTGCGTTTGTCAAACAAACTAACAGCCATGCGTGTCAATTGAAAACACTTTGCAACTCAACTCAACTCACTGTTGATAATCTTGAGGACATGTGTTACAATTTAGATTGCTTGGTATTACGTCTTGTGCTTGTAGACAGAATCAGCGCTTATTTTTTTAACAAGTTTATCAATATATAGCCAATTACAGAGGTGCAAAAGTGTAATTGAAATGAGAATAAGAATAACACTAAAAAAGTTAGGTAATATAAAAACATGTCAAACACTACTTTTTCTGCAGCCATAGGTTGAATCAATCAAACATCAAATGTGAATGCTTCAGAAAGTTATTCAGTCTAAGGGGGCAATTCAGAATTATAAATGCTCTAATACATACATTGCTTTTTTTATATCAAAAATTACACTCAATTTCATTTTCAAACAATTAGAAAGAAAAAAACACAGATACTAGTTTTTGATGTACAAAGGTGATGGTTAAAAAAAAGTAGCTTATAAAAACATTGATAAATCTGAAATGTCCCTTTCCAAAGCCGAACATGTAAAACACTACACCTGTTTATAATTGTTTGTTATTCTTTAAGTGAACAAACCTAATTTTAACTTAAATTAAACTAAATTTTTAGTTGTAACTCTACATTTTAAACCCTCTTTTAAAAAAATGTTTTGAATATAGCTAAATATTAATTGTATTACCACACCCAGAGATCCTTGTAATTTGATTAGAGTATGCTCCAGAATTTATTATAGGAGTCCCAAATGGACATTAATAGGAAGTTTCTAATGCTTCACAACACCTTTTAAAAAATAACCAGTTTCCGCCTGTTTGTCCTTATGAGGCAAAGTGGACAAGGTTGATGTTTACAAGGAGTCCTCCACGTTGTTCAGAAGGGTTTTTTTTAACTTTGAAATGACAAGGATCTATGTGTGAGTTGTATTCAACAATGCATGAATGCATGGCATTCATGCATTGTTGCAGAATTTTTTCACTAAGTGAAAACTGGCTTTTCCATTTCACTCAACTTTGCCTTATGAAATTGAATAGTCCAGATACCACTTTGTGGTTATAGTCGGCAACGTTGCACTTACAAGGGTCCATCCTTTTATTTTATTTGGTTTACTTTTCTACTTTGCAGAGGTGTAGCAAGCCTGAGGGGGGAGGGGGGTGGTTGGGTTTTCCCTGGCCCCCCTGCCCCCAATTGAAAAAAAAATGCACAAATGAATTGTTTGATACCTAAAACAACCCAAAATAATTTCTTTGCCCAGCCCCCCCCCCCCAAAAAAATACTAAACAAAATAAATAAGTAAACAAATACAAATAAAAGTGTAAAGTTACATCACTGCTATTTTGCTGTGTAGATTGCTCTTGTAAGAGCTTGTCTTGCTGTTATTCTACTACGTTTGTTTGGGGGGGGGTAGGAAATCGGACCTTGGGTTAGTGGATAGAGAAGAACTCTATGATTAACTTTACAGCTGCAGTGTATAACAGCAAGTATAACGGCAAGAGAAATTCTTACCAGAACAATCTAACCAGCAAAGTAGATATACATGTAGTCACATGGTGTTACCGCAAACCAAATGAATATTACCATGCAATGCCTCAAACTATAACAATAAATACCTTATACATCAGACTTAAAAAGGCTTGTACATGTAGCTTGTTATGAGTTCTTGTCTGGATACAATGTTTTAGCTAATGTTTGAGGTATTATAAACCCATAGTGGAGTAGTATAGCTATCATGTTGTGTACAGTAGTAGACCAAACAATAAAGTCACTATAATTTTTATCACTTGGCTATAAATTGGTCACAAATGTTGACAGTGTGCAGTTTGCTGTTGCAGATTTGTAGCTCTATCCCCACATAGTTGTCAGCAAGTACTTGAGTAATTTTAATATGCAATTCGTAGGTATGTTGATGAGGTATATTTGAAACCATACTTTGCATAATTCTTGAGTGCTGGATGTGCCAACCAGAAAACTATCTTATTGTGTATTTGGATTTTTCTCGCCACCAACAAGAATGACACAAGAGGAATACAAATTAACTGATTAGTATCCGATGTTGATGATCTTAGGCACCTCTAAACTATTTGGGTAGCACAGTGGACTTTGATTCTTGCTTTTCTGGTCATCAAAAAATGAGTCTGAAATAAGTATCTTAAGAATACAGAAAAATTAAATAGGACATAAAGTTTGATATTAGATGTCCATCAACATAATCTAGTGGTATAGTTCATTGGTTGAGTCCACCAGACTTTGATTCTTGTGACGAAGGTCATCGGGATACAAGTTTGGATCGAGATTGCCAATCAGATCTGTTGAAGATTCTTCTCACTATCAGATGATGAGGTCTACATTGCACATCATCATCATTAGAGACTTGGACATTAGCAAGCATATTGGCTGATCATGTACATTGTACATAACAGTGCTGTAATGGATTAGAATGAGCACTTCAGATTTGGATTCCTTTGGCAATGGTCATCGGGATGCTGGTTTGGATCGAGATTGCCATTCAGATCTATGGAGGATTCCTACTCCTTATCAGATGATGAAGCATAGGCCTTAAATGTACATCATCATCATCATCAGTGACTTGGACAAAGCCATCATATTGGCCTATCATGTACATTGTACATAACGGTGCTGTAATGCATTAGAATGAGCACTTCAGACTTGGATTCCTTTGGCGATGGTCATCGGGATACAGGTTTGAGATTGCCATTCAGATCTATGGAGGATTCCTACTCCATATCAGCAAAGGCCTAAAATGTACACCATCATCATCAGTGACTTGGACAAAGCCATCATATTGGCCTATCATGTACATTGTACATAACGGTGCTGTAATGCATTAGAATGAGCACTTCAGACTTGGATTCCTTTGGCGAGGGTCATCGGGATACAGGTTTGAGATTGCCATTCAGATCTATGGAGGATTCCTACTCCATATCAGCAAAGGCCTAAAATGTACACCATCATCATCAGTGACTTAGACAAAGCCATTACAATGGCATATTATCAGCGGTGTATCGGGGGTGGGAATGGCCTTTGGGCACAATCCCCCACAACTTTCCAGTGACCCCCAAGTGCCCCAACAAATAACTTCAGATACATGTAGTGCCTACAAAAACATGGCCCTACCCCCCCCTCACTTTAACTCAATGACCCCCAATCCATGTTCCGCCATTGAAAATATCCTGGCTATGCCACTGCTTAATATCATGTAAGATGTTCATGTTCAATATTGGTGTACACCAAAGTGTAATTGGTGATTAGGAGCACTAGTTTGACTTTTGCCTTAGATCATTTCAGTCAAACAGTTGAATAGTCTCTGTTCAGTACCTTAGCTCAGTCCAAAATGATGTGATTATTTGAGAAAAGATAAGTAAAGTATGGTTTCATCTAAGGCCCAAAAATTATGATCATGTATTTGAAAATACAACTGTAGACTACTGTACATGCCATTTAGCTTTACAATTGTAATCTTAAAGTTACTTCCTTTTTAAATGTACACAAATGCAAAACAAAATGCTATAAAGTATGCTCAAAAAGCACTTAGTCTACAGCTTTTCTCAAATTATGAAGTGTGTTATCTTTGTTAGAATTTAATTTGATACATACTGTAGCTGTGTGCATGGAGAAAGACTGCAAAAGTTCAGTGTGGTTTTTATAGGCAGTACTGTACTTCCTAGCATCTCAAACATCTTAATGCAATTTTGGCTTCTTTTTTGAAATAAGTTGTGAAATTAAAAGAGTGGGTAAATAGATGTCCTCCTCCATGGTATACAATTTCAAAAACATAACTTTATGTATGTATTTTTTAAAAGTGTGTGGTGAATTCATAATAAACCTACAAACCTGTTTTAACAGGTTTAGATACGAAATAAATTTAGTCTCACTGCAAACCTGCACAGCAGCCTGGAGCTGTTTAACTATGGTTTCATTCCTGGGTCCAATAAGGGACACACTTATTTGAGTCTGAAATGTTTACTTTACACAAATCCTGACTGTTAACAGTTGGACAGTTATGATCACCACACAGCAATTTTGAAAAATCAAATAAGAGACGATTTCAGTCACATGTCGATACAGTAATTTTAAAAGATTTGTACGGGTAGCGAGTAGCTTCGGGGCTACTTCAGGTCTGACACTCCTGCCCACGCGATGTCCCAGGTCCATCTTCCTAGGGTGGAACCACCTGGTAATAGGCCCGCACCCAGGGTTACGGGTAACGACAGATCGCCTTTGAGGTTGTGCAGTTGAAACTATATAAAGGAAGCTGACAGTACACTGAATTGCATCATTTGCGGCGAACTTGGAAAATGAAAGGACAAGACAAAGTTGCCCTTAATTACTGCCAGATGCAGGAGTTGTGCAGGAGAATGTTACACCAGTTAAAGATTGTATTAAAACTTAACTGTACAATTTATGAGGACATTTTCTGAATTCAGAACTTGAAACCCGAACCTCCAGTAGATGTAATCACAAGAAGCTGCAGTCATCAGAAGGATACACAGGAACGAACCCAGTTTTTCAAGCATCATGTCTCCCCGAATTGAATGGTTAATTTTGTATTAGGGAAAAACTATGTGATTGAAATTAGTCCTTATGAAAAAAGATTAAAAACCGAAACCCATTTTTTTTACTGAGAAAAAAAAAATAAAATAGAAAGAGAATGATTTTCTAAAAGTGTTTGAAACTGACAAAATTAGCAGTTCTATGTTTGTTTACCAAAATTCAAATTGTGCACATGGAAAAGCACCTAACTGTGTGGTGTTGTAGACCGCCAATTTGCAATCTGTTCAATATCTGGTGCTTGAAATTATATTAAATTTTCTTAACATTATAAACATGTAAAACAAAAAAGCAATAATTATGTAATGCAACTTTCTTACTGTTTAAAAAGATTAAGGCTGCTAAGACTGAATAACAAAACTTTATAGCACAAAAAGAAATTTTACATGAAAGTAGGTAAAGAGTAACACATGCTCATGATTCACCTTGAGTGGTTTCAGTGAAACATATGTTAGATAACTCCAATTGTGCGCTGCTAAGAATATGCTATTTGATTGATGACGGTTCGGTTAAATTGGACATCAAGGGATATTTAAACAAATATTCTAAAACTCCATCCTCAGTCTGGGAAGCTCATCTCTTTGTAAACTATCAACTCTTGTATGTCGAGAGTGACTTGAGGCACTATACTCTTCTGTTATATACTCTTCTCTGGTATATTTTTTCATACTCAAATTTTTACTGTGAGGACAAAGAGATCTGATGGGATGCTTTGACATTCAGCTGTTTCTATCATTAAAAACTCATTTCCATGTTTTACCGGACGAACTACAGTCTGTGATCGTGATCAAGGGACCATGTTAACTATTGTCACTCTCTAAACTGTTGTCCTTCAGTGACATGTCTGATCTGTAGCTCCTTGCTTTTAAATACTTCCTGAAATTCTTTGTTTTCAAATGTGAACTATAAGAGTTTAATGTCTTATATCCTAAAGAAGTTACCATGACGTACTTGAATGCAGTGTGTAGGTATAATTGGTGGAGGATAAAGCTGTCTCAACAATATTTCAATTCGAAAGTGATACAATGACTCAATTGGACTCTAATGCTCATCTGTAAACTATAAACTCTTGCATGTTGAAGTGGTTCGAGGCACTATACTCTGCCGCTTTTGTTCTATCATGTATTTATTGTACTCTTACCTTTACTTTAAGGACCGAGACATCTGTTTGAATGCTTTGACATTCATCAGTTTCTATTATTAAAAACTAATTTAAATCTTTCCTATGACAAGAAAAGGCAGTCCCCAGCAAAAGCCTATTCTTTTTACCAATGCTGGACGAACTGCATTCTGAGATCATGATCAATGGTCCATGTTCTCTATTGGCACTCTCTAAACTTTTGTCCTTCAGCGAAATATCTGATCTGTAGCTCCTTTAATGCTTTTAAACATTTCCTGGCATTCTTTGTTTTCAATGTTTACTATAGGAGTTTAATGTCTTCTTTTCCGAAAAAGTTACCGCTTTTGTTCTATTATTTATTTATCGTACTCTTCTATTTACTTTGAGGACAGTGACATCTGTTTGGTTGCTTTGACATTCATCAGTTTCTTTTATTAAAAACTAATTTAAATCTTTCCTATGACAATAAAGGGCAGTCCTCAGCACAAGTCTTTTCTTTTTACCAGTGCTGGACGAACTGCATTCTGAGATCATGATCAATGGTCCATGTTCTCTATTGTCACTCTCTAAACTTTTCTCCTTCAGCGAAATATCTGATCTGTAGCTCCTTTAATGCTTTTAAACATTTCCTGGCATTCTTTGTTTTCAAATGTGTACTATTGGAGTTTAATGTCTTCTGTTCCAAAAAAGGTATCATGAAGTATTTGGATCATTAAAAATGCAGTGTGTAGATATATTGGTGGAGGATAAAGCTGTTGCAACAATATTCAAATTTTAAAGTGATAAAATTACTCAATTGGACTCCAATGTTCATCTAAAAACTCTTTTCTGCAATCCATCTTCAGTCAGGGATGCAGATCTCTTTTTGAACTATAAACTCTTGTATGCCAAGAGTGGTTCGAGGCACTATACTCTGCGCTTTTGATCTATCATTTATTTATCGTACTCTTATCTTTACTTTGAGGACCGAGATATCTGTTTGAATGCTTTGACATTCATCAGTTTCTTTTATTAAAAACTATTTTAAATTTTTCCTTTGCAATAAAAGGCAGTCCTCAGCACAAGTCTATTCTTTTTACCAGTGCTGGACGAACTGCATTCTAAGATCCCGATCAATGGTCTATGTTTACACGGTCACCCTTTAAACTTTTGTCCTTGAGCGACATGTCTGATCTGTAGCTCCTTTAATGCTTTTAAACTTTCCTGGCATTCTTTGTTTTCAAATGTGTACTATTGGAGTTTAATGTCTTCTATTCCAAAAAAGGTACCATGAAGTATTTATAAATGCACTGTGTAGGTATATTGGTGGAGGATAAAGCTGTTGCAACAATATTCAAATTTTAAAGTGATAAAATGACTCAATTGGACTCAAATGCTCTTCTAAAAATGCTTTTCTGCAATCCATCTTTAGTCAGGGATTCTGATCTCTTGGTAAATTATAAACTCTTGTATGCAGAGAGTGGTTCGAGGCACTATACTGTGCCCCTTTTGTTCTATCATGTATTGATTGTACTCTTATCTTTACTTTGAGGGCCGAGACATCTGTTTGAATGCTTTGACATTGATCAGTTTCTTTGATTAAAAACTATTTTAAATCTTTCTTTGCAATAAAAGGCAGTCCTCAGCACAAGTCTATTCTTTTTACCATCGCTGGACGAACTGCATTCTAAGATCATGACCAATGGTCCATGTTCACTATTGTCACTCTCTAAACTTTTGTCCTTGAGCGACATGTCTGATCTGTAGCTACTTTTATGCTTTTAAATCTTTCCTGGCATTCTTTGTTTTCAAATGTGTACTCTTGGAGTTTAATGTCTTCTATTCCAAAAAAGGTACCATGAAGTATTTGGATCATTATAAATGCACTGTGTAGGTATATTGGTGGAGGATCAAGCTGTTGCAACAATATTCAGATTTTAAAGTGATAAAATGACTCAATTGGACTCCAATGTTCATCTAAAAACTCTTTTCTGCAATCCATCTTCAGTCAGGGATGCTGATCCCTTTTCGAACTATAAAACTCTTGTATGCCGAGAGTGGTTCGAGGCACTATATTTTGCCGCTTTTGTGCTATCATTTATTAATTGTACTCTTATCTTTACTTTGAGGACCGAGACATCTGTTTGAATGCTTTGGCATTCCTCAGTTTCTTTTATTAAAAACTATTTTAAATTTTTCCTTTGCAATTAAAGGCAGTCCTCAGCACAAGTCTATTCTTTTTACCAGTGCTGGACGAACTGCATTCTAAGATCATGATCAATGGTCTATGTTTACACAGTCACCCTTTAAACTTTTGTCCTTCAGCGACATGTCTGATCTGTAGCTCCTTTAATGCTTTTAAACTTTCCTGGCATTCTTTGTTTTCAAATGTGTTCTATTGGAGTTTGATGTCTTCTATTCCAAAAAAGGTACCATGAAGTATTTGGATCGTTATAAATGCACTGTGTAGGTATATTGGTGGAGGATAAAGCTGTTGCAACAATATTCAAATTTTAAAGTGATAAAATGACTCAATTGGACTCAAATGCTCTTCTAAAAATGCTTTTCTGCAATCCATCTTTAGTCAGGGATTCTGATCTCTTGGTAAATTATAAACTCTTGTATGCAGAGAGTGGTTCGAGGCACTATACTGTGCCCCTTTTGTTCTATCATGTATTGATTGTACTCTTATCTTTACTTTGAGGGCCAAGACATCTGTTTGAATGCTTTGACATTGATCAGTTTCTTTAATTAAAAAACTATTTTAAATTTTTCCTTTGCAATTAAAGGCAGTCCTCAGCACAAGTCTATTCTTTTTACCAGTGCTGGACGAACTGCATTCTAAGATCCCGATCAATGGTCTATGTTTACACGGTCACCCTTTAAACTTTTGTCCTTCAGCGACATGTCTGATCTGTAGCTCCTTTAATGCTTTTAAACTTTCCTGGCATTCTTTGTTTTCAAATGTGTACTATTGGAGTTTAAAGTCTTCTATTCCAAAAAGGTACCATGAAGTATTTATAAATGCACTGTGTAGGTATATTGGTGGAGGAAAAAGCTGTTGCAACAATATTCAAATTTTAAAGTGATAAAATGACTCAATTGGACTCCAATGTTCATCTAAAAACTCTTTTCTGCAATCCATCTTCAGTCAGGGATGCTGATCTCTTTTTGAAAAATAAACTCTTGTATGCCAAGAGTGGTTCGAGGCACTATACTTTGCTGCTTTTGATCTATCATTTATTTATTGTACTCTTATCTTTACTTTGAGGACCGAGATATCTGTTTGAATGCTTTGACATTCATCAGTTTCTTTAATTAAAAACTATTTTAAATTTTTCCTTTGCAATTAAAGGCAGTCCTCAGCACAAGTCTATTCTTTTTACCAGTGCTGGACGAACTGCATTCTGAGATCATGACTAATAGTCTATGTTTACTCGGTCACCCTTTAAACTTTTGTCCTTGAGCGACATGTCTGATCTGTAGCTCCTTTAATGCTTTTAAACTTTCCTGGCATTCTTTGTTTTCAAATGTGTACTATTGGAGTTTAATTTCTTCTATTCCAAAAAAGGTACCATGAAGTATTTATAAATGCACTGTGTAGGTATATTGGTGGAGGATAAAGCTGTTGCAACAATATTCAAATTTTAAATTGATAAAATGACTCAATTGGACTCAAATGCTCTTCTAAAAACGCTTTTCTGCAATCCATCTTTAGTCAGGGATTCTGATCTCTTGGTAAATTATAAACTCTTGTATGCCGAGGGTGGTTCGAGGCACTATACTCTGCCCTTTTGTTCTATCATGTATTGATTGTACTCTTATCTTTACTTTGAGGACCGAGACATCTGTTTGAATGCTTTGACATTCATCAGTTTCTTTTATTAAAAACTATTTTAAATCTTTCCTTTGCAATTAAAGGCAGTCCTCAGCACAAATCTATTCTTTTTACCAGTGCTGGACGAACTGCATTCTGAGATCATGACCAATGGTCCATGTTCACTATTGTCACTCTCTAAACTTTTGTCCTTGAGCGACATGTTTGATCTGTAGCTCCTTTAATGCTTTTAAACTTTCCTGGCATTGTTTGTTTTCAAATGTGTACTATTGGAGTTAAATGTCTTCTATTCCAAAAAAGGTACCATGAAGTATTTGGATCATTATAAATGCAGTGTGTAGGTATATTGGTGGAGGATCAAGCTGTTGCAACAATATTCAAATTTTAAAGTGATAAAATGACTCAATTGGACTCCAATGCTCATTTAAACACGCTTTTCTACAATCCATCTTTAGTGAGGGATGCTGATCTCTTTGTAAACTATAAACTCTTGTATGCCGAGAGGGGTTCGAGGCACTATACTCTGCCGCTTTTGTTCTATCATTTATTAATTGTACTCTTATCTTTACTTTGAGGACCGAGACATCTGTTTGAATGCTTTGGCATTCCTAAGTTTCTTTTGTTAAAAACTATTTTTAATCATTCCTTTGCAATGAAAGGCAGTTCTCAGCACAAGTCTATTCTTTTTACCAGTGCTGGACAAACTGCATTCTAAGATCATGACCAATGGTCCATGTTCACTATTGTCACTCTCTAAACATTTGTCCTTGAGCGACATGTCTGATCTGTAGCTCCTTGTATGCTTTTAAATCTTTCCTTGCATTCTTTGTTTTCAAATGTTTACTATAGGAGTTTAATGTCTTCTGTTCCAAAAAAGGTACAATGAAGTTCTTGAATCATTATAAATGCAGTGTGTAGGTATATTGGTTGAGGATAAAGCTGTTGCAACAATATTCAAATTTTAAAGTGATAAAATGACTCAATTGGACTCCAATGCTCATCTAAAAACTCTTTTCTGCAATCCATCTTTAGTCAGGGTTGCAGATCTCTTTGTAAACTATAAACTCTTGTAAGCCGAAAGTGGTTCGAGGCACTATACTCTGCCACTTTTGTTCTATCATTTATTTATTGTACTCTTATCTTTACTTTGAGGACCGAGACATCTGTTTGAATGCTTTGACATTCATCAGTTTCTTTTATTTAAAAGTATTTAAAATCTTTCCTTTGCAATAAAATGCAGTCCTCAGCACAAGTCTATTTCTTTTTACCAGTGCTGGACGAGCTGCATTCTGAGATCATGACCATTGATCCATGTTCAGTATTGTCACTCTCTAATCTTTTGTCCTTGAGCGACATGTCTGATATGTAGCTCCTTTAATGCTTTGAAATCTTTCCTGGCATTCTTTGTTTTCAAATGTGTACTGTTGGAGTTTAATGTCTTCTATTCCAAAAAAGGTACCATAAAGTATTTGGATCATTATAAATGCAGTGTGTAGGTATATTGGTGGAGGATAAAGCTGTTGCAACAATATTTAAATTTTAAAGTGATGAAATGACTCAATTGGACTCTTATGCTCATCTAAATATGCTTTTCTGCAATCCATCTTCAGTCAGGGATGCTGATCTCTTCGTCAACTATAAACACTTGTATGCCGAGAGTGGTTCGAGGCACTATACTCTGCCCCTTTTGTTCTATCATTTATTTATTGTACTCTTATCTTTACTTTGAGGACCGAGACATCTATTTGAATGCTTTGACATTGATCAGTTTCTTTTATTAAAAACTATTTTAAATATTTCCTTTGCAAAAAAAGGCAGTCCTCAGCACAAATCTATTCTTTTTACCAGTGCTGGACAAGCTGATCATGACCAATGGTCCATGTTGACTACTGTCACTCTCTTATATTTTGTCCTTGAGCGACATGTCTGATCTGTCACGCTCCTTTAATGCTTTGAAATCTTTCCTGGCATTCTTTGTTTTCGAATGTGTACTCTTGGAGTTGAATGTCTTCTATTCCAAAAACGGTACCACGAAGTATTTGGATCATTATAAATGCAGTGTGTAGGTATATTGGTGGAGGATAAAGCTGTTGCAACAATATTCAAATTTTAAAGTGATAAATGACTCAACTGGACTCTAATGCTCATCTAAAAATGCTTTTCTGCAATCCATCTTCAGTCAGGGATGCTGATCTCTTTGTAAACTATAAACTCTTGTATGCTGAGAGGGGTTCGAGGCACTATACTCTACCGCGTTTGTTCTATCATTTATTTATTGTACTCTTGAGGACCGAGATATCTGTTTGAATGCTTTGACATTAATCAGTTTCTTTTATTAAAAACTATTTTAAATCTTTCCTTTGCAATAAAAGGCAGTCCTCAGCACAAGTCTATTCTTTTTACCAGTGCTGGACGAACTGCATTCTGAGATCATGACCAATGGTCCATGTTCACTATTGTCACTCTCTAAACCTTTGTCCTTGAGCGACATGTCTGATCTGTCTTGCTCCTTTAATGCTTTTAAATCTTTCCTGGCATTCTTTGTTTTCAAATGTGTACTGTTGGAGTTTAATGTCTTCTATTCCAAAAAAGGTATCATGAAGTATTTGGATCATTATAAATGCAGTGTGTAGGTATATTGGTGGAGGATAAAGCTGTTGCAACAATATTCAAATTTTAAAGTGATAAAATGACTCAATTGGACTCAAATGTTCATCTAAAAACTCTTTTCTGCAATCCATCTTCAGTCTGGGATGCAGATCTCTTTGTAAACTATAAACTCTTGTATGCCGAGAGTGGTTCGAGGCACTATACTCTGCCCCTTTTGTTCTATCATGTATTTATTTACTCTTATCTGTACTTTGAGGACCGAGACATCTGTTTGGATGCTTTGACATTCATCAGTTTCTTTTATTTAAAAGTATTTAAAATCTTTCCTTTGCAATAAAAGGCAGTCCTCAGCACAAGTCTATTCTTTTTACCAGTGCTGGACGAGCTGATCATGACCAATGGTCCATGTTGACTACTGTCACTCTCTTATATTTTGTCCTTGAGCGACATGTCTGATCTGTCACGCTCCTTTAATGCTTTGAAATCTTTCCTGGCATTCTTTTTTTCAAATGTGTACTCTTGGAGTTGAATGTCTTCTATTCCAAAAACGGTACCACAAAGTATTTGGATCATTATAAATGCAGTGTGTAGGTATATTGGGGGGAGGATAAAGCTGTTGCAACAATATTCAAATTTTAAAGTGTAAAATGACTTAACTGGACTCTAATGCTCATCTAAATATGCTTTTCTGCAATCCATCTTCAGTCAGGGATGCTGATGTCTTTGTCAACTATGAACTCTTGTATGCCGAGAATGGTTCGAGGCACTATACTCTACCGCTTTTGTTCTATCATGTATTTATTGTACTCTTATCTTTACTTTGAGGACCGAGACATCTGTTTGAATGCTTTGACATTCATCAGTTTCTTCTATTAAAAACTATTTTAAATCTTTCCTTTGCAATAAAAGGCAGTCCTCGGCACAAGTCTATTCTTTTTACCAGTGCTGGACGAACTGCATTCTGAGATCATGACCAATGGTCCATGTTCACTATTGTCACTCTCTAAACTTTTGTCCTTGAGCGACCGACATGTCTGATCTGTAGCTCCTTTCATGCACTTAAATCTTTCCTCGCATTTTTTGTTTTCAAATGTGTACTATTGGAGTTTAATGTCTTCTGTTCAAAAAAAAGGTGTCATGAAGTGTTTGGATCATTATAAATGCAGTGTGTAGGTATATTGGCGGAGGATAAAGCTATTGCAACATTATTCAAATTTTAAAGTGATGAAATGACTCAATTGGACTCCAATGCTCATCTAAAAACGCTCTTCTGCTATACATCTTCAGTCAGGGATGGAGATCTGTTTGTTAACTATGAACTCTTGTATGCCGAAAGTGTTTCGAGGCACTATACTCTGCCGCGTTTGTTCTATCATTTATTTATTGTACTCTTATCTTTTCTTTGAGGACCGAGACATCTGTTTGAATGCTTTGACATTCATCAGTTTCTTTTATTAAAAACTATTTTAAATCTTTCCTTTGCAATAAAAGGCAGTCCTCAGCACAAGTCTATTCTTTTTACCAGTGCTGGACGAACTGCATTCTGAGATCATGACCAATGGTCCATGTTCACTATTGTCACTCTCTTATCTTTTGTCCTTGAGCGACATGTCTGACCTGTAGCTCCTTTAATGCTTTTAAATCTTTCCTGGCATTCTTTGTTTTCAAATGTGTACTATTTGAATTAAATATCTTCTGTTCCAAAAAAAGTTACCATGAAGTACTTGAATCATTATAAATGCAGTGTGTAGGTATAGTGGTGGAGGATAAAGCTGTTGCAACAATATTCAAATTTTAAAGTGATAAAATGACTCAATTGGACTCTAATTTTCATCTAAAAATGCTTTTCTGCAATCTGTCTTCAGTCAGGGATGCTGATCTCTTTGTAAACTATAAACTATTGTATGCCGAGAGTGGTTTGAGGCACTATACTATGCCGCTTTTGTTCTATCATGTATTTATTGTACTCTTATCTTTACTTTGAGGACCGAGACATCTGTTTGAATGCTTTGACATTCATCAGTTTCTTTTATTAAAAACTATTTTAAATCCTTCCTTTGCAATAAAGGGCAGTCCTCGGCACATCTCTATTCTTTTTACCAGTGCTGGACGAACTGCAATCTGAGATCATGACCAATGGTCCATGTTCACTATTGTTACTATCTTAACTTTTGTCCTTGAGCGACCGACATGTCTGATCTCTAGCTCCTTTAATGATTTTGAATCTTTCCTGGCATTCTTTGTTTTCAAATGTGTACTGTTGGAGTTTAATGTCTTCTATTTCAAAAAAGGTACCATAAAGTATTTGGATCATTATAAATGCAGTGTGCAGGTATCTTGGTTGAGGATAAAGCTGTTGCAACATTATTCAAATTTTAAAGTGATGAAATGACTCAATTGGACTCTAATGCTCATCTAAAAACGCTTTTCTGCAATACATCTTCAGTCAGGGATGCTGATCTCTTTGTAAACTATAAACTATTGTATGCCGAGAGTGGTTTGAGGCACTATACTATGCCGCTTTTGTTCTATCATGTATTTATTGTACTCTTATCTTTACTTTGAGGACCGAGACATTATTATTATTATTATTATTATTTATTCAGCCATTTCAACAATACATGACAATACAAAAAATACTTCCAGATGGGCTAGGAGAAACAAAAGCAAAATAATTACTGTGGTCCATAGACCTGCCCCCCACATCTGGTTGTAATACAAGTAATAAAACGAGTAATAAAATATGTATAAAGCAATTCATGTACAAAAAGAAAGGAAAGTTAACTATAAATAAAACATGTCTATGTACATCAAAATTTGGCAACTGAAACAAAAAATAATATAAAGCATGGACTATTTGAGATAGAACAGTTTTAGGAGTGAACAATTTGAGAAACTTGCACAGTGTAAAAACAAACTAACAACAAACAAAAACAGAAACATTCCTAAACACTTAAATAATGTAAGTAGAATGCAAATTAAATTTAAGTGACCAAATCTATAAAGAGAAAAGAAAAAATCCATCAAAAATAATATGTACATAAATAATTTTATGAGTAAATAAAGAAATAAATTAATAAATAGAAAAATACAAAAATAAGTAAACAAATAAATAAACAAACAAATAAATAAATAAATATACATAAATATTTAACTCCTTGAAATATAGTATAGATTAAAAGTAAATTGTGGGATTGCGCATAGTTGTTATGAAACTGTAAAAGGATTAAGCAAAAGACCAGTTAAGAAATATGGGCTGTAGCTACACTATCTTCATGCTTCAGAGCTTTTAAAAAGGATGGCAGAGAAGTTAAAATGGCACAATTGCGGAATTTGATTGGCAGAGCTGACCAGAGCCTCGGAAATATGTGGATAGCACTCAGATGCAAAGATTGAGTTCTGGCAAATAAATGTTTGAATGTTAAAGTGCTATCATATCTATGGTTAACAACAATGTTCTTATTAACAGATTCACATTTAATTGTAAAAAAAAGACACTTAACAACAAATGAGGTCATCAAACAATTACGGCGACTTGATAAAGAAGACCATTTTAAAGCACAAAGTCTGTCGGTATATGACATTTCTCCAAATCGTTGATCTAATATAAATCTAGTTGCACGTCTCTGGATACGCTCAAGAGACTCCTCCTGAATCTGAGTTTGAGGCAGCCACGCAGGAATCCCATACTCCAAGATTGGAAGAACTAGACTCTTATACAAACATAGTTTAGCACTAACAGATGAATTAAATGCGACAGTCCTTACTAATCCTAGCATTCTATTTGCACGAGAAACAACATCCTTAACATGATCATTCCAAGTTAGCTGAGAATTTAAAGTTACACCAAGGTACTTAAATGAACTAGTAATGGATAATTGAGAGTGATCTAACATGTAAATGGGCAGCTGCAAATTACGTTTTCTAGTGACATGCATTACTTTAGATTTAGTGGCATTAAAAGTCATTCCATTGTTGGTACACCAGTTGCATAGGTTGTCTAGATCCTGTTGTAAAACAGTTACATCATTAATAGATTTGATTGATCGATATATTAATATGTCATCAGCAAATAATACACAACTAGAATTTAATCCAAATGTAATGTCATTAATAAACAAGTTGAAGAGCAAGGGGCCGAGAACACTCCCTTGTGGTACGCCTGAATGAACATTGGCCCATTTAGATGTTTCCCCAAGAAAGTGCACCCGTTGTTGACGGCCGATCAGAAAATCTTTGACCCATCTCCAAAGAGGACCCCTAATGTTAAACATAGTACTAAGTTTGGTAAGCAAGTGATGGTGAGGCATACGGTCAAAGGCTTTAGACATGTCTAGAAAGACAGCATCTATCCTGGGTGGACTACGCTGGTCAAGAATAGAAGCCCAAGCATGGTGAACATTTAAAAGCTGGGTCACACATGATCTTTGTGTAACAAAACCATGTTGGCTTTCATTTAAAAGGCCATTGTCACCAAGATGCATCTTCATACCATTAGACAATACTCTCTCCATCAACTTGCTTACCAATGAGGTGAGGGCAATAGGCCTGTAATTAGCTAGAAGGGAACGATCACCTGACTTAAAAACTGGAGAAATATTAGAAAGTTTCCAACTTTTAGGAAGTTGGCCGGTGACAAGAGAGATCTGGAATATTTTATGTAGTATGTGTGATAAAGGATCTATAGTGTTACGCAAAAACGTAGCGCTAATACCATCAGGACCAGGGGCCTTCCCCACAGGAAGGGACTTGATGATGTTACGAATATCACTGACGGTAAATTGAACAGAGGAAAACTCAGGAATAGGAAGATCACAAATTGGGGGTTCATCACTGACAGTAACAGATGGAGAGAAAACAGAAACAAAGTGATCATTAAAAGCATTGGCTATGTCAAGAGGTTTACTTAAAACATTTGGGCCATGATTAAATGAAGGAGGGGCTGGAGATTGTTTCCTACTGCGGACAAAAGCCCAAAAACGCTGTTTGTTATCATTGGATTTAAAGAGACCATCAACAAATTTCCTATAGGCCACTCGGATTTTGTATTTGATTTGATTACGTAATTGTTTATAAATGGTCCAGTGTTCTTGATTTGCAGAATGTTTAGCCTTGTGAAAGAGTTTGCGTTTTCGGAGGATAAGACGCTTCAGTTCACCATTAATCCATGGAAAGTTTTTCTTTTTCACACGTCTAGTGGATGAAGGCACGGCGTCCTTGACTGCAGCATCTACAATATCTAAGAAGCCTTCCCATGTTGATTCGATGTCACTTTTGTCAATGAAAAGGTCCCATGGTGCATAGTGCAGAAGTTCATTTAAGTGTTGAACATGGTCAGGGTTGTTGTAAGCCAGGAACTGTCGTACAATTGCTGGAGTAGGTGGAGCACGGTTAGCCCGGAAGTTAAAATTGACATCTGTTTGAATGCTTTGACATTCATCAGTTTCTTTTATTAAAAACTATTTTAAATCTTTCCTTTGCAATAAAAGGCAGTCCTCGGCACAAGTCTATTCTTTTTACCAGTGCTGGACGAACTGCCATCTGAGATCATGACCAATGGTCCATGTTCACTATTGTCACTCTCTAAACTTTTGTCCTTGAGCGACATGTCTGGTCTGTAGCATCTTTCATGCGTTTAAATCTTTCGTGGCATTCTTTGTTTTCAAATGTGTACTGTTGGAGTTTAATGTCTTCTGTTCCAAAAAAGATATCATGAAGTATTTGGATCATTATAAATGCAGTGTGTAGGTATATTGGTGGAGGATAAAGCTGTTGCAACAATATTCACATTTTAAAGTGATAAAATGACTCAATTGGACTCTAATGCTCATCTAAAAATGCTTTTCTGCAATCCATCTTCAGTCTGGGATGCAGATCTCTTTGTAAACTATAAACTCTTGTATGCCGAGAGTGGTTCGAGGCACTATACTCTGCCGCTTTTGTTCTATCATGTATTTATTGTACTCTTTTCTTTACTTTGAGAACCGAGACATCTGTTTGAATGCTTTGACATTCATCAGTTTCTTTTATTAAAAACTATTTTAAATCTTTCCTAAGACGATAAAAGGCAGTACTCAAGCACAAGTCTATTCTTTTTACCAGTGCTGGACGAACTGCATTCTGAGATCATGACCAATGGTCCATGTTCACTATTGTCACTCTCTAAACTTTTGTCCTTGAGCGACATGTCTGATCTGTAGCTCCTTTCATGCGTTTAAATCTTTCCTGGCATTCTTTGTTTTCAAATGTGTACTATAGGAGTTTAATTTCTTCTTTTTTAAAAAAGGTACCATGAAGTACTTGAATCATTATAAATGCTGTGTTTAGGTATATTGGTTGAGGATAAAGCTGTTCCAGCAATATTCAAATTTTAAAGTGATAAAATGACTCAATTGGACTCTAATACTCTTCTAAAAACGCTTTTCTGCAATCCATCCTCAGTCAGGGATGCTGATCTTTTTGTTTACTATCAACTCTCGTATGTTGAGAGTGGTCGGAGGCACTAAACTCTGCCGCTTTTGTTCTGTCATTTATTTATCGTACTCTTATATTTACCTTGAGGACCAAGACATCTCTTTGGATGCTTTGACATTCATCAGTTTCTATTATTAAAAACTAATTTAAATCTTTCCTACGCAATAAAAGGCAGTCCTCAGCACAAGTCTATTCTTTTTACCAATGCTGGACCTTTAACTGCATTCTGAAATCATGATCAATTGTCCATGTTCACTATTTTCACTCTCAGTCTTAACTGTTGTCCTTCAGCTACGATCTGTAGCTCCTTTAATGTTTTGCCCAAAGACATGTACTGTAGTTTTATAGCGTATGGCTGATAAATAGCACAATGCTCTTTTGCGGGTTTGTGGTTTGCAATGGTACACGGTTTACACAAAGTGCAGGGCCATAAATATACCAATACTTTTACATTTTCGCTTTGTACCACCCAGAGCACAAAGTAGTGGCATTTGCAAGTTCCATATTATTCATGGTAGGGGCCACTACTGTCAACTTGTTAAGTGTCAATCTTGCATGGTCCAATGGCTCATCAGTGAACCTGCAATCTCACGTAATATTTGACACACCTTCATATCAGCTCCATTCTTTGCTGTGTCTGCGGTCGATTCTTACCACATCATGGTTATTCCCCATTAATTCGGTAAGCCAGTCCTGGGACCGGCTACACAGAGCAGTTTGGACTTGGTCCTGGTGATGGGACTCGGTTATTTGAAGTCGGAACCGACAAAAGGGGTTCCCGGTTATTTATAGGAGTGGACCCGCGGGTCCGTTTTTTAATTAGGAACTGGGTAGAACCGGGTAACGGAAGGAACCACCCAAGTTTAGTACCTAGGGCCCCAGAAACGCTGGTGTCTAGGGCCTACGGAACACCGGTACCAAGGGCCTACAGTCAGTACCAAGGGCCTCAAGACCACTGGTGCCTATAGGGCCTATGGAACCCTTGTACCTAGGGCTTACAGAACACTAGGACCTATGAAACACTGGTGCCTTTGGTCTAGGGAACACTTGTGCCCAGGGCCTTTGGAACACTAGTGCCTTGGGCCTACGGAACACTGGTACCTAGGGCCCCCGAAATGCTGGTGTCTAGGGCCTACAGAAAATTGGTACCAAGCACCTACAGTCAGTACCAAGGGCCTCTAGATTACTGTTGCCTAGGGCCTATGGAACCCTTGTACCTAGGGCATACAGAACAATAGGGCCTATGGAACACTAGTACTTAGGGCCTATGGAACACTGGAGCTTAGGACCTGCATGTATGAAACACTGGTGCCGTGGGTCTAAGGAACACTTGTGCCTTTTGAACACTGGTACGCCTATGGCCTACGGATTACTGGTGACGAGGGCCTATGGAACACTGGTCCCGCTATGGCCTACATGTATGGAACACTGGTGCCTTTGGCCTATGGAACACTGGTACATAAGATCTACCTTCAGCCTATGGAACACTGGTACTTAAGGCCTACAGAACACTAGGGCCTATGGAACACTAGTGCTTAGGGCCTATGGAACAACACTGGACACGACCTAGGGCCTACATGTATGGAACACTGGTGCCTTCGGCCTATGGTACTCTGGTGTCTTTGGCCTATTGAACACTTGTGCCAAGGGCCTATTGAACATTGAACACTTGTGCCGAGGGCCTATGGAACACTAGTGCTTAGGGCATATGAAACACTGGTGCCAAGGGCCTATGGAACACTGGTGCCTTGGGCCTACGGTACTCTGGTGTCTTTGGCCTATTGAACACTTGTGCCAAGGGCCTATTGAACATTGAACACTTGTGCCGAGGGCCTATGGAACACTGGTGCCTAAGGGCCTTGTGAACACTGGTGGCTAGGTTTTAAAGTGTGACTCAGATTTTGGGTTTTTATTTTTCAGGTATCCAGGTGGTACAGTAAGACACCTGCGTTCCGTATGCACAAAAAGGTTCCTATACAGTGGTAGGTATAAATAGAAATGAATCCTAGCTATACATAGAAGGGCTGATTTTCCATTTTGATGGTGTCTTTTAACGATTGCATTTTATCGTAATTTTGGGTTGAACAAAGAAACATTAGGGCTAGATAGCTCTGGTGTATAGGGCACTAACACGTTAAATTAGAGGTCGCAGGTTCAAGTCTAGCTCTAATCAATTTTTCTTTGTTCAACCTAAAATTGTTTAAAATTTACCCAGTCGATTTTTCCTTGTGGTTTATTACTTGATATTTGAAATAAAGGCAAGCAGGGCAATGACATAATTAGGGGGGTCTATTTAATGTATCGAACCATTGATTTGTGTACTTTTTTTATCTCATTTGTCGGGGTGGGGGGAGAGGGGAGGCAAGGGTTCTGAGCAGGAGAGGGGATCGAGGCAAGGGTTCTGAGCCCAATAATAATAGTAATAGTGGCTTCTCTTATAGCGCTCAAATCTATCACTCAGTAACGCTCATGGCACTCCAACAATTATAAACCCTGGTCACTGGGCCATTTATTTCATTCCTTCAAAAATCTCAACTCCCTGGGGAGTATACAGCCTATGCTGACAATTGTGTAGGGCATCAAGCTAAATGAATCACAAGAGCCACCTGTGCCCTCACAGGTACCTATTTCCCCATGGGTGAAGAAAAGCAATTTCGGTTAAGTGTCTTTACACCACTGTATAAACTTTGTAACCATTGAGGTCTATCTAGATTGAAACTAATCTCTTTTTGTTTGTGGTGGGGTAGGAGGTGGATCCAACCCTGCTTATTCTCTTTAAAGGGAGGCACAACATTTAAGATAAAAATATAAATGTTCACAGATTTACACATAACTTAGGATGGTCACATGGGGGAAAACTCCCTTCAAAATTATTTTGCCTGAATTGCTGTAGTTTAAAAAAAATGAGTAAAACAATTAGTGTGATGACGCGAATCCAAAACACAATGTTTGAGAACGGTGAAAACGTATAAGTTTTTCTTTTTTTTACTATTTTCTTGTGACTCTGATGACCAATTGAGCTTAAACTTTCACAGGTTTGTTATTACATGTATTTGTTAGGACACACAAAGTGTGGATATTGGTCTTTTGCAGTTACTGATGTTGGCCTTGTGTTTTAAAGGTAGGGTCAAAGATTGTTTTTTTTGTCAAAATAATGCTGATTTATAGGCAAAATTCTCAAGAGAGATACAATAAAAGTCAACAGTGAAACATTGAGTTTTTATCTCCCTAGCCCAAACCCGTTGTTTGAAAACAGTGAAGACATTTAAGGGTTTTTCACTATTTTCTCATGACTCCAATGACCGATTTAGCCTAAATTTTCACAGGGTTGTTATTTCATGTGGATGTTGGGTCAGATAAAATGCGGATACTGGTCTTTGACAGTTACCAATGGGTTGGTGTATCATGGTCGAGCGGTCAACTGCATTGGACTCAAGTTCTGAATGGGATTCGATTCCTGGTCATGACACTTGTGTCCTTGAGCAAGGCACTTGTATTTGAAGTTGTTGATATTTTCCTTATTGAATCAAGTTTTATATCAGTGGGATTTTGTTTGAATTTTTTGTTGCACCTGAGAAAGTACAGGCTCTTTGAGATATTGACCTTCACTTATAGTTTGGAGACTTTCAGATCATAACATATGCGCCGCAGGCTGATGGAACCACATTTAAAGTGTCTTTTTGTGTTGTTATGATAACAAGCCCAGTCTGTTCTGTGAGGTTTGCATCACTGGACCGCTAGGCCACAACACGCCACTAATTATTGTAGAACAGGACAAGGGATGATTGCATAGTCAGATTATGGGTCAGGCTCAATCCAGATTGGATTTCGAGCAGCAGAGGCAAACTTATAATTTCAAAATCTGTTGGAGTTAAGTAACCAAGTGTAGAAAAAACTTGAATTGGTCAGTAGTGGTCACTGATCTCTGGTCAGTCCCTCCTGCTACCAATTACCCACTTGTCACTTGTGTGCACAAACCATTTTACCTTGACTTGCCACAGTCCTAAAAAAAAAATACACTTACAAAATCTGTGTCTGCAGTTTCTTCCCAGAACATAATTATTTGCAAACTTTTTATATGTGTTCTTCTGAATGTCTTTGTCCAGTAGGCACAGCTTTTTCCTCAAATGGTTGTGCTGTCTGTGTCGCCTCTACATCCCATGGCTCATGAAAAGGTACAGTTGAGTATTATTAAACGTGTTATACAGGTAGCTCTGGTAGAAGAGACAGTTTGTGACCTAAATCAAAAGTTCAGTTTTCGGGAAGTTTCTTCTTCCCCATATCGTTTCTGACTGTAGTCAGCTTGAAAAGCCCTATGGAATTTGCCCCTTGTTCCAGGACTTGAACTTGGTTGGGAAATCCACAAGAATAGAGGGCTTGCATGTTGCCTACAATATGCAGTAACCACTAGTATGACCAGAATTTCTGTTACAAGACCAGAATCAAAGAGAGAAATCCATTATCTACACAGTTTAACATGTAAACTGTTTTTATCTGAACAAGCACTGACGCAAAAGTGATTTCATTTCTTTTATGAGGTGGGTAGTTCAAAAACAGAGTTGGAAGATATTTAGCAGATTGACTCAAAGTTAATATTGGATTTTATATCTTTCTTCCTCAAGTAACTACTTCGTGATGTACATTACATGTATTTTTCGGGTTTGCGTTCCAACTCAAAATGATGGCCTTTGCTCCTGCAGGGTTATGATGTTGCTTGCCACTCGTCAGAATTTAGTGTGTGAGGGCTGAATTTAATTTCTGATCAGACACTTTGGTCTGTGTCTAGCTGTTTGCTGGAGGTGATTTTACCCCGCAAACCAGCTCATGTACACTGCCAAAGAACTGTTTTTTGCCATCCTTAGAGCAGCCAACTCTCCCTGTTTCTGCGAAAATAAATCCATCTCTCCATGTTCAGATAAACAAATTTGAAAATCTCCCCAATTATTTTAGGTTTTCCCCCATGTTCTTCATAACGCCCAGATTGTTGTAGGAATTTTCCTTGACTGCAAGATGAAAATGTTGGCAGCTTGACCTCAGAGTGGTCTTTTGCATATAAGATCTTCTCTTGAAATCGTACACTTTCTAACTTAACTGTTGAAGCTTGTTAAACCCTGTCAATATTTGAAGTTGTTGATACTTTCCTTATTGAATCAAGTTTTATGTCAGTGGGATTTTGTTTGAATTTTTTATTGCACCTGAGAAAGTACAGGCTCTTTGAGTTATTGACCTTCACTTATAGTTTGGAGACTTTCAGATCATAACATATGCGCCGCAGGCTGATGGAACCACATTTAAAGTGTCTTTTTGTGTTGTTATGATAACAAGCCCAGTCTGTTCTGTGAGGTTTGCATCACTGGACCGCTAGGCCACAACACGCCACTAATTATTGTAGAACAGGACAAGGGATGATTGCATAGTCAGATTACGGGTCAGGCTCAATCCAGATTGGATTTCGAGCAGCAGAGGCAAACTTATAATTTCAAAATCTGTTGGAGTTAAGTAACCAAGTGTAGAAAAAACTTGAATTGGTCAGTAGTGGTCACTGATCTCTGGTCAGTCCCTCCTGCTACCAATTACCCACTTGTCACTTGTGTGCACAAACCATTTTACCTTGACTTGCCACAGTCCTAAAAAAAAAAATACACTTACAAAATCTGTGTCTGCAGTTTCTTCCCAGAACATAATTATTTGCAAACTTTTTATATGTGTTCTTCTGAATTGTCTTTGTCCAGTAGGCACAGCTTTTTCTTCAAATGTTTGTGCTGTATGTGTCGCCTCTACATCCCATGGCTCATGAAAAGGTACAGTTGAGTATTATTAAACGTGTAATACAGGTAGCTCTGGTAGAAGAGACAGTTTGTGACCTAAATCAAAAGTTCAGTTTTCGGGAAGTTTCTTCTTCCCCATATCGTTTCTGACGGTAGTCAGCTTGAAAAGCCCTATGGAATTTGCCCCTTGTTCCGGGGCTTGAACTTGGTTGGGAAATCCACAGGAATGCAGGGCTTGCATGTTGCCTACAATATGCAGTAACCACTAGTAAGACCAGAATTTCTGTTACAAGACCAGAATCAAAGAGAGAAATCCATTATCTACACAGTTTAACATGTAAACTGTTTTTATCTGAACAAGCACTGACGCAAAAGTGATTTCATTTCTTTTATGGGGTGGGTAGTTCAAAAACAGAGTTGGAAGATATTTAGCAGATTGAGTCAAAGTTAACATTGGATTTTATATCTTTCTTCCTCAAGTAACTACTTCGTGATGTACATTACATGTATTTTTCGGGTCTGCGTTCCAAATCAAAATGATGGCCTTTGCTCCTGCAGGGTTATGATGTTGCTTGCCACTCGTCAGAATTTAGTGTGTGAGGGCTGAATTTAATTTCTGATCAGACACTTTGGTCTGTGTCTAGCTGTTTGCTGGAGGTGATTTTACCCCGCAAACCAGCTCATTTACACTGCCAAAGAACTGTTTTTTTGCCATCCTTAGAGCAGCCAACTCTCCCTGTTTCTGCGAAAATAAATCCATCTTTCCATGTTCAGATAAACAAATTTGAAAATCTCCCCAATTAATTTAGGTTTTCCCCCATGTTCTTCATAACGCCCAATTTATTGTAGAAAAAATCCTTGACTGCAAGATGAAAATGTTGGCAGCTTGACCTTAGAGTGGTCTTTTGCATATAAGATCTTCTCTTGAAATCGTACACTTTCTAACTTAACTGTTGAAGCTTGTTAAACCCTATCAATATTTGAAGTTGTTGATATTTTCCTTATTGAATCAAGTTTTATATCAGTGGGATTTTGTTTGAATTTTTTGTTGCACCTGAGAAAGTACAGGCTCTTTGAGATATTGACCTTCACTTATAGTTTGGAGACTTTCAGATCATAACATATGCGCCGCAGGCTGATGGAACCACATTTAAAGTGTCTTTTTGTGTTGTTATGATAACAAGCCCAGTCTGTTCTGTGAGGTTTGCATCACTGGACCGCTAGGTCACAACACGCCACTAATTATTGTAGAACAGGACAAGGGATGATTGCATAGTCAGATTATGGGTCAGGCTCAATCCAGATTGGATTTTGAGCAGCAGAGGCAAACTTATAATTTCAAAATCTGTTGGAGTTAAGTAACCAAGTGTAGAAAAAACTTGAATTGGTCAGTAGTGGTCACTGATCTCTGGTCAGTCCCTCCTGCTACCAATTACCCACTTGTCACTTGTGTGCACAAACCATTCTACCTTGACTTGCCACAGTCCTAAAAAAAAATACACTTACAAAATCTGTGTCTGCAGTTTCTTCCCAGAACATAATTATTTGCAAACTTTTTATATGTGTTCTTCTGAATTGTCTTTGTCCAGTAGGCACAGCTTTTTCCTCAAATGGTTGTGCTGTCTGTGTCGCCTCTACATCCCATGGCTCATGAAAAGGTACAGTTGAGTATTATTAAACGTGTAATACAGGTAGCTCTGGTAGAAGAGACAGTTTGTGACCTAAATCAAAAGTTCAGTTTTCGGGAAGTTTCTTCTTCCCCATATCGTTTCTGACTGTAGTCAGCTTGAAAAGCCCTATGGAATTTGCCCCTTGTTCCAGGACTTGAACTTGGTTGGGAAATCCACAAGAATAGAGGGCTTGCATGTTGCCTACAATATGCAGTAACCACTAGTATGACCAGAATTTCTGTTACAAGACCAGAATCAAAGAGAGAAATCCATTATCTACACAGTTTAACATGTAAACTGTTTTTATCTGAACAAGCACTGACGCAAAAGTGATTTCATTTCTTTTATGGGGTGGGTAGTTCAAAAACAGAGTTGGAAGATATTTAGCAGATTGACTCAAAGTTAATATTGGATTTTATATCTTTCTTCCTCAAGTAACTACTTCGTGATGTACATTACATGTATTTTTCGGGTGTGCGTTCTAAATCAAAATGATGGCCTTTGCTCCTGCAGGGTTATGATGTTGCTTGCCACTCGTCAGAATTTAGTGTGTGAGGGCTGAATTTAATTTCTGATCAGACACTTTGGTCTGTGTCTAGCTGTTTGCTGGAGGTGATTTTACCCCGCAAACCAGCTCATTTACACTGCCAAAGAACTGTTTTTTTGCCATCCTTAGAGCAGCCAACTCTCCCTGTTTCTGCGAAAATAAATCCATCTTTCCATGTTCAGATAAACAAATTTGAAAATCTCCCCAATTAATTTAGGTTTTCCCCCATGTTCTTCATAACGCCCAATTTATTGTAGAAAATTTCCTTGACTGCAAGATGAAAATGTTGGCAGCTTGACCTTAGAGTGGTCTTTTGCATATAAGATCTTCTCTTGAAATCGTACACTTTCTAACTTAACTGTTGAAGCTTGTTTAACCCTATCAATATTTGAAGTTGTTGATATTTTCCTTATTGAATCAAGTTTTATATCAGTGGGATTTTGTTTGAAATTTTTTATTGCACCTGAGAAAGTACAGGCTCTTTGAGTTATTGACCTTCACTTATAGTTTGGAGACTTTCAGATCATAACATATGCGCCGCAGGCTGATGGAACCACATTTAAAGTGTCTTTTTGTGTTGTTATGATAACAAGCCCAGTCTGTTCTTTGAGGTTTGCATCACTGGACCGCTAATTATTGTAGCACAGAACAAGGGATAAATGCATAGTCAGATTATGGGTCAGGCTCAATCCAGATTGGATTTCGAGCAGCAGAGGCAAACTTATAATATCAAAATCCATTGGAGTTAAGTGACCAAGTGTAGAAAAAAAACTTGATTTGGTCAGTCGTAGTCACTGATCTCTGGCCAGTCCCTCTTGCTACCAATTACCCTCCTGTCACTTGTGTGCATAAACCAATTTATCTTGACTTGCCACAGTCCTTAACAAAAAAGTTACACTTACAAAATCTGTGTCTGCAGTTTCTTCCCAGAATATAATTACTTCCAAACTTTTTATATGTGTTCTTCTGAATTGTCTTTTTCCATTAGGCTCAGCTTTGTCTTCATGAGTGTGTGCTGTCTGTGTCGCCTCTACATCCCATGGCTCGTAAAAAGGTACAGTTGAGTATTATTAAAGGTATTATACAGGACTGGTAGATCTGACAAAAAAGTCTCAGACACCGTTTTTGTTTTGTGTGATCATCCATAAAAAAAAAATAAACCTGAAAAACGTGGGGCTCAATCTGTTAGGTCAGGAGAAGAAAGTGAAAAATCTCGTCAATTTTCAGCATGTAATTACCTTGTCCTTAATTTGGTTGTAACAACCCCTTTCCAGATTGGAGTTTGGAGAATGGAGGTTGGAGTTTGGGGTTTGGAGTTTGTAGTTCGCAGTTGTAGTCGGCAGTTTTTAGTTTCTACTTCAACCAAAAGCCTGCCTACACTACCTCTCCTCCAAGCAGACTGCGGATGTCTTTACTCCTTCACCAGATTCTGCGCTTCTTGTCATTCATGAGCCTGTGATACATTATACTGACTGAGAGCGACATTATTTTGAGGTACTTTTTATCAAGTTACTGTTAATGTAAATTTGTTATATATTTGAATGTACAGACTAGTGATTTTTTTGCACAGAGTGGAGGCTTCTGTGACTCATATTGGTCAATAGACTTACCAGGTCATCCAATGTCTTAAAGATGTGTGCATGCTCAGTACTTTTTCCAAAGTGGAAAATATTCCACTATGTTTGCTGCCACCTAGAGTTCCACTGATATAAACTGGATATAAATCCCCAGCAAACAAAATAACGTCCCTTCGACATTGCTAGGACGTTAATCAAATGTTGGGAGAACGTTTTTATTTAACGTCATACGGACGGATAAGTGTAGAGTTTTGTCAACGTCTAGATGACGTTGCGTTATGATGTTTTATAATAACGTTGTGACAACGTAAAAACTGCACTGCAAAAACAAGGTAATTTCTTGACGCAATTATATGATTTCTTTCTGAAGTTTTTCGATCAACTATAAATTGTTCATATTATATATATAGTTTCATGAATATTAGCAATTGATACAACAATATAATCAATTAATTACTTTCAACAATGTAAACTTACCAGTAGGCCATTACTACTTGTTGCGGTTGCCTAACTTCACTGTACCTGTATACTATTGTACAGCATGTACTATATAAGTGCATACCAACTTGTTGCTTTGGCAATCATGGGTGTGTATTTTTACTACAGTTTTTCCACTTTAATAATATTTTTGAAAGTAAAATTACATGTTTAGTTACTACATTAAATTTGCCACTAAGTCCTCTGATAGTTTAGACAAATACATGAAGAAATGAGTACACCTAATTCAAAGAATTGTCAAATTTCTCGAAATTTGTTGTAAATATGTTACAACTTCTTAGCCAAATCTACTAATTTGCATATGTGATATTACGTTGTCATAATGTTCCCAAGTAACCTGACAAAACTACAACATTCAAGCAACGTTGTAAAAAAACGTTAACGCGACTTTATTTAGAGGTTTTTAAGAAACATTGCCATAACGTTGTATCTATGTTTTAAAATAATGTGACAAAACCACAACCTTCAGGTAACGTTATGAAAGAACATTCACCTAACGATTGTATATGACGTCAAAAACCAACATTGAAAACGTCGTTTCTGCATTACCAAGTAACTTGACAGAACAATAACATTCAGAAAACGTTGCAAAATAATATTCACAAGACGTTTTTATACGGTTTTTAGGTTATTAAGTAACAAGACCAAACCGCAACCTTTTTGCAACGTTGCAGGTTAGTTGTGTTTTAGTTGGGAATTAACATTACCAAAACACAACTTCACAGTAATGTTATGATGACGTTACGTGTTAGCTGGGGATCTTCCCTTTATAATTCTATTGGTTTTCGGAAGAGTATTTTCATTCCTACTTGATGGTATCTTTCAGTGCTGAAGAGGTAAACCAACAAAAATGACCTCCCAGGTATAGCTTTTGGCCATAGGCAAACAATGATTAATGGAAACACGCAGATTTGTACACATGGATAACTAGCCGAGGGCGCCCTACTTGACTGATGTCTTGTGCATGAGGTTTATATCAAGAAAAACAAACCCTTCAGGAATAGAGCTGATTGCGTAGAAATCTCAATTAGCACACAGAATTGCTGAGGTGTTTGGGGGTGTGTTTTTGTCAAAATAAGTTTTGGTGTTAGGTTACCAATCAATGTACCACATTATGTTTAATGAAGTGACTGGTAATTTCTGATTGCAGCAAGGTCCTGACTGCTGACAGAGAAGACCGTAGTCTGTCAACTTTTCGTTGGACTATCCACCAGATGCTGAGTGTCAGACGCTGATACACTCGCAACCAGACGTCGGGGTTCAGATTGTTTTCAGCGAGTTTGTGTTGGAGAAATTTGGTGGGAAGCTGCACAACTGACCGCCTCAAGGTCAGAATCTAACTTCTTAAGATTAGCAACTTCTGAGATTTTTTTCGAACATTTCTAATTGATTTTAATCGGCTGATTCCTTTTTTGTGTTTAGGTTCAAGAGAACAATCTCTCAGAACCTGCCAACACTTTTTTGGTTCATAAAAGCAATTTTCAATAAATTTGCTTTAGAGACAATCTCACAATGCTGAAATGATCTCAGATTTTTAATAATAAAAAAAAATGTTGACCATCCTTTGGCAAAGCCATTAGTCAGTGTGACAATTTTCACTTTTTTCACTTATTAAAGAATGATTTTTCAAGGATCTTCACATACATGTTTTTGAGATTTCTTGATTTGATTGTCTCATTTACAGCTGAGTGATTTGACGAGAGAGATTTGATGAGAGAACAGAACGTCACCCTGTGCAGCCAGCTTAGCCCATTCGTCTGGTCACCCAATGGCGCCCTGCTTGACTGATGTCATGTGCATGAGGTATGTATCAAGAAACAAACTTATCAAAAATGGAGCTGATTGCGTAGAAATCTCAATAAGCACACAGAATTGCTGAGGTGTTTGGGGGGTGTGTTTTTGTCAAAATAAGTTTTGGTGTTAGGTTACCAATCAATGTACCACATTATGTTTAATGAAGTGACTGGTAATTTTTGATTGCAGCAAAATCCTGACTGCTGACAGAGAAGACCGTTGTCTGTCAACTTTCCGTTGGACTATCCACCAGATGCTGAGTGTCAGACGCTGATACACTCGCAACCAGATTCGGGGTTCAGATTGTTTTCAGCGAGTTTGTGTTGGAGAAATTTGGTGGGAAGCTGCACAACTGACCGCCTCAAGGTCAGAATCTAACTTCTTAAGATTAGCAACTTGTGAGATTTTTTTCAAACATTTCTAATTGATTTTAATCGGCTGATTCCTTTTTTTGTGTTTAGGCTCAAGAGAACAATCTCTCAGAACCTGCCAACACTTTTTTGGTTCATGAAAGCCATTTTTAATAAATTTGTTTTAGAGACAATCTCACAATGCTGAAATGATCTCAGATTTTTAATAATAAAAAAAAATGTTGACCATCCTTTGGCAAAGCCATTAGTCAGTGTGACAATTTTCACTTTTTTCACTTATTAAAGAATAATTTTTCAAGGATCTTCACATACATGTTTTTGAGATTTCTTGATTTGATTGTCTAATTTACAGCTGAGTGGTTTGACGAGAGAACGGAACGTCACCCTGTGCAGCCAGCTTAGCCCATTCGTCTGGTCACCCAAGGGCGCCCTGCTTGACTGATATCATGTGCATGAGGTATGTATCAAGAAACAAACTTATCAAGAATGGAGCTGATTGGGTAGAAATCTCAATTAGCACACAGAATTGCTGAGGTGTTTGGGGAGTGTGTTTTGTCAAAATAAGTTTTGGTGTTAGGTTACCAATCAATGTACCACATTATGTTTAATGAATGACTGGTAATTTCTGATTGCAGCAAAATCCTGACTGCTGACAGAGAAGACCGTGTCTATCAACTTTCCGTTGGACTATCCACCAGATGCTGAGTGTCAGACGCTGATACACTCGCAACCAGACGTCGGGGTTCAGATTGTTTTCAGCGAGTTTGTGTTGGAGAAATTTGGTGGGAAGCTGCACAACTGACCGCCTCAAGGTCAGAATCTAACTTCTTAAGATTAGCAACTTTGAGATTTTTTTCGAACATTTCTAATTGATTTTAATCGGCTGATTCCTTTTTTGTGTTTAGGTTCAAGAGAACAATCTCTCAGAACCTGCCAACACTTTTTTGGTTCATAAAGCAATTTTCAATAAATTTGCTTTAGAGACAATCTCACAATGCTGAAATGATCTCAGATTTTTAATAATAAAAAAAAATGTTGACCATCCTTTGGCAAAGCCATTAGTCAGTGTGACAATTTTCACTTTTTTCACTTATTAAAGAATAATTTTTCAAGGATCTTCACATACATGTTTTTGAGATTTCTTGATTTGATTGTCTATTTACAGCTGAGTGATTTGACGAGAGAGATTTGATGAGAGAACAAACGTCACCCTGTGCAGCCAGCTTAGCCCATTCGTCTGGTCACCCAATGGCGCCCTGCTTGACTGATGTCATGTGCATGAGGTATGTATCAAGAAACAAACTTATCAAAAATGGAGCTGATTGCGTAGAAATCTCAATAAGCACACAGAATTGCTGAGGTGTTTGGGGGGTGTGTTTTTGTCAAAATAAGTTTTGGTGTTAGGTTACCAATCAATGTACCACATTATGTTTAATGAAGTGACTGGTAATTTTTGATTGCAGCAAAATCCTGACTGCTGACAGAGAAGACCGTTGTCTGTCAACTTTCCGTTGGACTATCCACCAGATGCTGAGTGTCAGACGCTGATACACTCGCAACCAGATTCGGGGTTCAGATTGTTTTCAGCGAGTTTGTGTTGGAGAAATTTGGTGGGAAGCTGCACAACTGACCGCCTCAAGGTCAGAATCTAACTTCTTAAGATTAGCAACTTGTGAGATTTTTTTTCAAACATTTCTAATTGATTTTAATCGGCTGATTCCTTTTTTGTGTTTAGGCTCAAGAGAACAATCTCTCAGAACCTGCCAACACTTTTTTGGTTCATAAAAGCCATTTTAATAAATTTGTTTTAGAGACAATCTCACAATGCTGAAATGATCTCAGATTTTGAATAATAAAAAAAAATGTTGACCATCCTTTGGCAAAGCCATTAGTCAGTGTGACAATTTTCACTTTTTTCACTTATTAAAGAATAATTTTTCAAGGATCTTCACATACATGTTTTTGAGATTTCTTGATTTGATTGTCTAATTTACAGCTGAGTGGTTTGACGAGAGAACGGAACGTCACCCTGTGCAGCCAGCTTAGCCCATTCGTCTGGTCACCCAAGGGCGCCCTGCTTGACTGATATCATGTGCATGAGGTATGTATCAAGAAACAAACTTATCAAGAATGGAGCTGATTGGGTAGAAATCTCAATTAGCACACAGAATTGCTGAGGTGTTTGGGGTGTGTGTTTTTGTCAAAATAAGTTTTGGTGTTAGGTTACCAATCAATGTACCACATTATGTTTAATGAAATGACTGGTAATTTCTGATTGCAGCAAAATCCTGACTGCTGACAGAGAAGACCGTAGTCTATCAACTTTCCGTTGGACTATCCACCAGATGCTGAGTGTCAGACGCTGATACACTCGCAACCAGACGTCGGGGTTCAGATTGTTTTCAGCGAGTTTGTGTTGGAGAAATTTGGTGGGAAGCTGCACAACTGACCGCCTCAAGGTCAGAATCTAACTTCTTAAGATTAGCAACTTCTGAGATTTTTTTCAAACATTTCTAATTGATTTTAATCGGCTGATTCCTTTTTTGTGTTTAGGTTCAAGAGAACAATCTCTCAGAACCTGCCAACACTTTTTTGGTTCATAAAAGCCATTTTCAATAAATTTGTTTTAGAGACAATCTCACAATGCTGAAATGATCTCAGATTTTTAATAATAAAAAAAAATGTTGACCATCCTTTGGCAAAGCCATTAGTCAGTGTGACAATTTTCACTTTTTTCACTTATTAAAGAATAATTTTTCAAGGATCTTCACATACATGTTTTTGAGGTTTCTTGATTTGATTGTCTCATTTACAGCTGAGTGGTTTGACGAGAGAACGGAACGTCACCCTGTGCAGCCAGCTTAGCCCATTCGTCTGGTCACCCAATGGCGCCCTGCTTGACTGATGTCATGTGCATGAGGTATGTATCAAGAAACAAACTTATCAAAATGGAGCTGATTGCGTAAAAATCTCAATAAGCACACAGAATTGCTGAGGTGTTTGGGGGTGTGTTTTTGTCAAAATAAGTTTTGGTGTTAGGTTACCAATCAATGTACCACATTATGTTTAATGAAGTGACTGGTAATTTTTGATTGCAGCAAAATCCTGACTGCTGACAGAGAAGACCGTAGTCTGTCAACTTTCCGTTGGACTATCCACCAGATGCTGAGTGTCAGACGCTGATACACTCGCAACCAGACGTCGGGGTTCAGATTGTTTTCAGCGAGTTTGTGTGAGAAATTTGGTGGAAGCTGCACAACTGACCGCCTCAAGGTCAGAATCTAACTTCTTAAGATTAGCAACTTGTGAGATTTTTTTCAAACATTTCTAATTGATTTTAATCGGCTGATTCCTTTTTTGTGTTTAGGCTCAAGAGAACAATCTCTCAGAACCTGCCAACACTTTTTTGGTTCATAAAAGCCATTTTTAATAAATTTGTTTTAGAGACAATCTCACAATGCTGAAATGATCTCAGATTTTTAATAATAAAAAAAAATGTTAAAAAAAAAAAAAAAAAAAAAAAAAAAAAAAAAAAAAAAAAAAAAAAAAAAAAAAAAAAAAAAAAAAAAAAAAAAAAAAAAAAAAAAAAAAAAAAAAAAAAAAAAAAAAAAAAAAATTTTTTTTTTTTTTTTTTTTTTTTTTTTTTTTTTTTTTTTTTTTTTTTTTTTTTTTTTTTTTTTTTTTTTTTTTTTTTTTTTTTTTTTTTTTTTTTTTTTTTTTTTTTTTTTTTTTTTTTTTTTTTTTTTTTTTAAGATTAGCAACTTGTGAGATTTTTTTCAAACATTTCTAATTGATTTTAATCGGCTGATTCCTTTTTTGTGTTTTGCACTTGAGATTTTTTTCAAAATTATGATTACGGCTGACCTTTTGTGTAGGTCAGACAATTCTCAGAACGCCACACTTTTGGTTAAGCATTTTCAATATTGTTTTAGAGACAATTCACATGCTGAATATCTCATTTTAATAATAAAAAAATGTTGACATCTTTGGCAAGCTATCATGTGCAATTTTCCTTTTCCTTATTAAAGATAATTTTTCAGGATTTCACAATGTTTTGAGTCTATTGATGTCTCTTTACGTAGTTGACGAGACAACGTCACTGTGCAGCAGCTTAGCATTTCGGTCACCAAGGCGCTGTGATTTCAGTGCTGAGTATGTACAGACAAATAAAAGGAGGATTGCGTAATCTCATAGCACACAGAATTGCTGAGGTGTTTGGGGGGGTTTTTTGTCAATAAGTTTTGGTGTTAGGTTACACAATGACCAATTAGTAGATGAGTAATTTGATTGCGCAATCTGATTGCAGAGAGACGTAGTCTGTACTTCCGTTGCTCACCACGAGTGTAGCTGATACCCGAACAGATCGGTCGATTGTTTCGGAGTTTGGTGAAAATTGGTGGAAGCTGCACATGACCGCCAGGTCAGATAATTAAGATAGCAATGTGAGTTTTTCAATTTCATGATTATCGTGTTCTTTTGTTTAGTCAAACAACTCCGACTCACTTTTTTGTTCATAAAGCATTAAAAATTGTTAGACAATCTCCAAGCTGAAATGATCTCGTTTTTATAATAAAAATAGCAACTTGAGATTTTCAAAATTTTGATTTATCGGCGATCTTTTTTTGTTTAGGTCAAAGAATCTCAGACTGCACATTTGTTCATAAGCCTTATATGTTTTAGACACTCACATGTGAAATGATCTCGATTTATATAAAAAATGTGACCATCTTCAAAGCCTTGTTGTGAATTTCACTTTCCTTATTAAAGAATAATTTTTCAAGGATTTACATATTTTTGAGGTTCTTGATTTGATTGTTATTCAGTAGTGGTTGACGAGGAACGAACGTACCTGTGCAGCAGCTTAGCATTGTCTGCCAGGCCCGCTTGATGATGTCATTGTGAGTATTATCAAGAAACAACTTTCAATGGAGTGATTGCGTGAATCTCATGACACGAATTGGAGGTGTTGGGGTGTGTTTGTCAATAATTGTGTAGGTTACACATGTCCATTTAGAAGTGAGGTAATTTTGTGCAGCAATCTGATGTGAGAGAACTAGTCTTCAACTTCCGTTGACTTCACCAATGCTGGTGAAGGATACACTCCACAATCGGTCAGATGTTTTCGAGTTGTGTGAGATTGGGAATGCCAACTACGCCTCAGGTCAAATCTAACTTTTAAGATTAGCAAGGAGATTTTTAAATTTCTATTGATTAATCGGTGATCCTTTTTTGGTTAGGCTCAAAACATCTCTCAGACCTGCCAACACTTTTTTGGTTATTAAAGCCATTTCAATAAATTTGTTTTAGAATCTCACATGTAAAAGATAATTTTTAATAATAAAAAATTGTTGACCATCTTTGGCAACATTTTCATTGACAATTTACTTTTTTCATTATTAAAAATAATTTTTCAGGTCTCATATTGTTTTTATTTCTTGATTGTTGTCATAACACTATGTGGCAGAGAACGACGTCACCCTGGCGCCCGCTTAGCCATTCGTCTGGTACCCAATGCGACCTGTTGATGATGCATGTGGAGTATTCAAAACAACTATCAAAATGGAGCTGTTGCGGTGATTTTTAATAAACACAGATTTGGGTTGGTTTGCATATGTATTTTCAATAATTAGGTAATTTTGTTGGTAAATCCAAGTACCAATTAGTTATATGAATGTTAATGTTTGATGCCAAATGCTGATGTGACAGAGAAGACCGTATCTGCAACTTATCCGTTGGATATCCACGATTGCTGATGTCAGACGAGATACACTCGCAACCAAACGCTCAGGGTTCAGATTTTTTAGCTTTTAGATTAAGAAATTGGTGAATTTGTTTGCAAACTGTATGTTTAAGGTGATTCGTTTGTTTTAATTAACAACTTTAGATTTTTTTCAAACATTTTTATTGATTTTAAATCGTTGATTTTTGTTTGTGCAATCTTCCAT